>JBBFKN010000052.1:0-600000 GCA_039654755.1 Calcarius lapponicus | reverse complement strand
GAACTTCCACAACTTCTGCTCCTGCACCAGCTTTTTGAGATCCCTCCTCTTCGTTAACTTGACCGCACAAAGCAGCGTTTCCCGAGAAGCCTGGAGAGCAGCAGAGATGCAGAGATGGCCCCAGAGCCCAGGGCACGGGACCCGCCTCCCCGTGCCATGGCCTGGAGGAGGCTGCGCTCCAGCAGGCGCAGGGCAGGAGGCAGCCGAGCCCCCTGCCAGGGGGACAGCAGCAGCCCACGAGTCCTCACCTCTGCCACACGCTGATTCTCATCATTGCAGTGGAAGAAGAGTGGAAGCAGGCTCTGTTGCACAGGGCTTTCCAAAGGTGTTTCCCTCTCTTACAAGTACTCCATCATGTCTCGGAAGAGTTTGATGGAGAGCAGCCGTACCTGGCTATTATCCTATATGAAAAAAAAGGAAAAAATTCCTCAGCAATGGCTCCTGCAGGCCCCCCTGGGCACAGGCCTGGAAATGCACAGGGCACACAGTTTGCAGGCAGCAGCCAGTGGCTGTGGCTGGGGACACAGAGCCTTACATGGTCAAAGAGTGGCAGGAGCGCCTCAGCCAGCTGCAGGGCAATGGGGCTTGACATCAGCATTTGTGATTTGTGCAGGAATATAACGCTGAGTGTGACAAGTGCCATCCCAGCTATCTCTGCATCATTGTCCCACAGCAGGTCCATGAGGCTTTGGGTCAGGCTCCACATTCTTTCGGCCTGTGCGGAACACAAGTCTGTGAAAGCCCAGCCTGCTGCCGCAGGGCCCAGAGGCCAAAGGCCTGTCCCAAAGCACTGGGGCAGCTGAAGAGGGAGGCAGGAGAGCTGGAAGCAGCTGCCCCAGCGCCCGAAGCCCAGGCAAGGCCAAGTGAAGCTGAGCTGCCAGCTCAGCTTCAGCCACCGCCCCCTTCTCACCATGGAGGGATCATCAATGAGCTCGAGCAGGGCCCTGAGCGCCAGGCGACACCTCTCCCTGCACTGGCTCTGCAGGTACCTTGAAGAGACCTTCACAACACTGTCACCACATTGACTGGGATCCAGGCACTGGAGGAGCTGAAAGGCACGGGAGGGCAGTGACAGGGGAGCCGGCCGGCAGGAGCCCGGAGCCGCACAGGGCCGGGCCCCGGCAGCAGCAGCAGCAGCAGCAGCAGCAGCAGCAGCAGCAGCAGCAGCAGCAGCAGCAGCAGCACAGGGCGCGGGCACTGTCCCAGGCGGCTGCGGCCATGAGAGGCCCGAGAGCTGGGAGGCAGCTCAGGCAGGCAGCGCTGCACAGCCGGCTCACCTCCACAAGGAACGCCAGGGCGGGCAGATCCCAGTGTGGCTTCTGTGTGCTGAGCAGGCCGAGGAGGTGGAGTGCAATACTGGAGCACAACCGAAGACAAGCATGGCGCATCTCCCTAGGAGGCCGAAAAAGGGACCGGGAACCTGAGCAAATCTCTGCAAGGACAGGCTGACAGAGCCTGCTGGTCTTTCAGCACCATCCTGCAAGGGGACCTGGGCCCTTTAGGAGGTGTCTCCTGCTGTGCTCTCTCCCCTGCCAGCCTTTTCCAGTCTGCTTGGCCATCCCTCAGTGACAAGGCCCTGTGTCCCAGGGCCATGGGGACTGTGTGGGACAGCCTGGGCACAGGGCACAAATGCTGGCAGCAGTGGGGAGAAGGGGAGTCTCACCTGGCCAGCAGACCCACGGCATAGTGGCGGGTGTCAGCACAGAGCAGCGTGTCCCAGCCACGCTTGCGTTCCACTGACACCACCACATCCTTGTACTGCTTTCGGCAGAGCAGGGACTTCAGGGTCTGCAACGCAAACCTGTGTGCACAGCAAAGGCCAGGTCACACTGCAGCCCTGGCTCCTTGGCAGGCCACGTGGCAGGGACAGGAGGAGTGGCATGGAGCACCTGTTGGGGCTGGTGGCAAGGCCATGCTCTTCCAGGCATTCCTTCCAGAAGGTTTTGACCTCCTCTGGCATCTCTTCTGTGCTGAAGAACACTTGGAAGAGCAGAAGCACAAAGAGGCGGTGGAAATACGGCCTCACTACACGTGGGACATGGGGCTCCTGGAGCATCTTCCACATCAGCACGGTGGCCTGCAAGGGACAAAGCCCCCCGAGACAGCGCTCAGTGCCGAGGTGTCCGTGTGGTAGGGCCCGAGCGTGGCAGGGAGAGGCCCAGAGAGACCTTGGCAGGGGGAGCACGGGCCCTGGTGGGCCTGAAGCTGCCCCTGGGCCAGGTTTCAGGCCAGCGCCTGAGGCAGGGAGATGCAGTGGGGGAAGGAGGATGGAGAGCTCTGGAGAGGCGGCCTTGGGGCCAGCAAAGGCCACTTGCAGAAACTCACAGCCAGGGAAAAGACACCCGTTCTGTCCCCATCGGAGGTGCACGTGCTGCGCTCTGGCCAGCTGCCCAGCACATCCAGGAGGATCAGCAGCGCCGGCTCCGCAGTCCTGGACGAGCCCATGATGGTCTTCCACATGGCCATGGCAGCTCTGTGGGGTCAGAGCTCTGTCTCAGGGGGGTCTCAGACACGGCACCGTGGCCTGGGCATCCCTAGAGGCCTGGGCTGAGCGCCAGCTCTGCCTCTGCCCACTGGCTCTGGCCAGCAGCAGCCAGGTAGCCCAGCCCTGTGGGGACAGAGCCCTGAGGGGTGGCAAGGGAGCATGGCAGCAGGCTCGGGGGCTGATGTGCCAGGGCTGGCAAAGGCAGCAGCCAGAGGGCCCTGGAACTCTCTGTTGCTCAGACACCTGGGCCGGGCGGTACAGGGTGATGGGCTGGGGAGGCCTGAGCCCTCTGGGCAGGTGGGCCCCATACCTGTCACAGGACGGGGCCACACGCAGGAGCGTCACCACTGCGTCACCCGGGTGTGCTCTGGTGACATCCAGCAGGGCCTTGTCCAGCCTGTGCTCGGCAGAATCATCGGCCAGGAGCCAGCGGTGAATGTACCTCACCATGGCGGGCACCTGGAGAAGGCACGGGGAGCCTTGGAAAGCTGCCGGAGGGAGCCATGTCCCCAGGGTCCCCAGAGAAGTGCTTCCCTTGCCAGCGCACTGCCATGGCCTCAAAGGCTCCCAGGGAGCAGCAGGCGTGGCTGGGGAAGCCACGGGACTCATGGGGGAATTGAAGCCTGGCCCCAGGCTGCTCACTTGTTCTGGCCTGGCAGCACCCTTCTCCAGGAGCAAATCCAGCAGGGCGGCACTGGTCTCATGCTGGAGGAGCTCGGAGTGAGCTCTGAGCCCAGTGCCCATGGTGCTGGTCCCTTCCTGCCGAATGCTCCGGATAAAGTTGCAAACGAGCTGCAGGAGAAGGGCAAGAAGCCAGGGATGTTGCATGGAGTGCTGCACACACGGTGCTGGGCTGAGCAGGGACAGCAGGCCCAGCCCAGGTGGGGGTGGCTGCAGGTACCTGCGCTGCTCTGCGGAAGCGGCCACGGCTGGACTCCTGCTCTGGTGTGCGCTCCTGGGCTGCATCTGACAAAGAGCGAGCGCAGCCAGAGCTGAGGGGCTGCGGGAGAGGCTGGAGAACACAGCCCAGCCCTGCGCTGCCCAGGCAGGGAGAGCCCCGGGATGGCCCAGGGGGATGGAGCACGGCCACTGCAGGGTGTCTGCCCGGCCCCTCTTCCGTCCTGTCTGTGGGCATTTCCCCAGGGCATGGCATGGCATGGCATGGCATGGCACGGCACGGCATGGCATGGCATGGCATGGCATGGCACGGCATGGCATGGCATGGCATGGCATGGCATGGCACGGCATGGCATGGCATGGCATGGGGCCAAGTTGGCTGCCGGCTCCAGCCCTGCAGCCCAGCTCTGCCACTCACCCTCCTGCCATGGATGGAATGGCACCACCTCTTCCGTCTCCATTGCTGGGGCAGCTCCAGGGCCTTCTTCCTCCTCCTCCTCCTCCTCCTGCACCCAGGACAGCTTGGGCACTCTCGGGGGTCTCTGCTCCATGTCTGTGCCTGGAGCTCCTTGCAGCAGAGATGCCTTGGCAAAGCTCCGGGGCACCAAGTCCCACGCTCTGCCCTTGAGGGCAGCTGCAGAATAGAAGCCTCGGAAGGCCACGGGTCACCGAGTGCTGTGCTCTGGCCTCGAGCTCAGCAGCAGGAACAGTGCCGTGGAAAGGCTCTGGCTCAGACGGGAACGAGCGCGCTGTGCGGGGGCTCCTCACGGCACCGCTCTGTCCCGTTGTGCCCCGCTGCCTGTTCCCAGCCCCCGGGCAAGCTTCTATTTCCCCCGTGTCACAAAGGGGCCTTGGACACCGGGTTCCGTTCCGTTCTGTTCCATCCCTGGGTGTGGGGAAGGGCTGACGGGCACCAAAATCTCCTTATAATCCCCAAAAGTCCCAATCAAACCCACAAAATCCCAATTTAATCTCTCAAAATCCCATTAGAACACCCTAGAATCCCAATAAAAGCCCACAACATCCTTTGAAATCCCAATAACCCCAAAAATCCTGATTAAAATCTGCAAATCTCCCCAAAATGTCCCCAAAACCATAAGAAGTCCCACAAAATCTCCCCCAAGATCCAAAGAAATCCTGGCAACACCGAAAAAAACCCAAAAAACTCACCAAATCCCCAAGGAATCCCGCTAAATGCCACCACAATTCCAATGAAATGCCCCAAAATCTCCTAAAAATCCCAATAAACCCCCAGAATTTCTGAGAATCCCACATGAATCTCACATGAATCTCAACAAAATCCCAGTAAAACCCCCCGAATTCAAAACCAACCACAAAAAACTCAATAAACCCCCAAACACCCCCAGAAAAACTCCTCCTCAAAGTGCCAATAAAATCCACCAAAATCCAAACCCCCCAAAATCCACCAAACCAGCCACTCCCAGTCAATCCCAGTATGATTCCAGTCCCTCTCTGTGAGATCCCAGTGTTACCCAGTATGGACTCAGCTGCTCTCACCGTGATCCCAGTGTGATCCCAGTTGCTCCCAGCAAGGGCCCAGCTGTTCCCAGTGTGCTTCCATCACTCCCCTATGGTTACAGACACTCCCAGTATGGTCCCAGTTGAACCCAGTTGTCCCTGCTCTAGTCCCAGTCACTCCCCATATGATCCCAGTCCCTCCCAGCATGGTCCCACTCACTCCCAGTTGCCCCCAGTGTGGTCCCAGTTGCCCCCAGCATGGTGCCAGCTGTTTCCAGTGTGGTTCCAGTTGCCCCAGTATGGTTACAGACACTCCCAGTATATCCCAGTTTCCCCCAGCATGTCTGTAGTCATTTCCAGGCACTGCCAGTGGCCCCAGTAAAGTGTCAGTTCTCCCAGTATGATCCCCCAGTCATGCCCAGTATATCCCAGTTGCCTCCAGCAGGCATCCAGTCCTTCCCAGTTCCTCCAGTTTAAATTCAGGAAGAGCTTTCAGACCAGCTTCAGTCTCTTCGAGCACTCTCGGATTCACACAGAGGAGAGGCCCTTCCAATGCCCCGACTGTGGGAAGGGATTCAAGCACAACTCCACCCTCATCACCCACCGGCGCATCCACACAGGGGAGAGGCCCTACGAGTGTCCCCAGTGTGGGAAGAGCTTCTCCAGCAGCTCTCACTTGACCCAACACCAACAGAGGCACCGGTAAGGGAAGCCCTGCGAGTGCCCCGAGTGCGGGAAGAGCTTCGTGTGCTGCTCCAGCTCCATCCCCCACTGGAGGAGGCACTTTGGGCACAGCCCTGGTCACTCCCATTCCCTGTGATCCATGGTGGGAACACACCTGGCTGCTTCTGCTTTTAATTTCGCCTCTTTTTCTTTTCTCCATCTCTTTGCACTCCAAAAGCCAAGAGGGATCACTCTGTCACATCAAAACCATGGTAATCCCACTGAAAACATCTCAATCTTACCTCAAAAGGGCTCAATTCCACTTCAAAAAAACTCAATCCCACACCAAAGTCACTCAATTCCACAGCCACCAAAGTGAGATGGGGTTGGGAGGAGATTGGGACAAGTGGGATCCCAGTTTGGATCAGTGGGATGGGGATTGTGAGGGGCTGGGTGTGTGGGATGTATTTGATAGCAAATAAAACTCTCAGACTTACTGATTTCTCTCCCTTTCATGTTCAGTCCGTTGCAGTTCTGTTTGCAGAGCGCCGCCTCCCAGAGTGTCCCCTCACAGTTGCCGCCCTTGGCCTGAGCCCGCCCCTTTCCCCTCACGGTTCCGCCCTTTCCCCGCCCCCTTTCCCCTCACGGTTCGGCCTTCGGGAACGGGGCAGGAGGAGGAGGGAGGGAGGAAGAGGCCGAGCGGCCGCAGCACAAGAGGAGAGGGAGAATCTCGTGGCCCGAGCGCTCCCTGCAGTCGCCGCAGCCCCGGGAGCATCTCCCCCCATTTTGCAGGTGCCCAGACAGGGGAGAGTTCGGCCCAAATGTGCCGGGGGGTGCCTGGGTTTGGGGTTTTTTGGGGGGGATGTTTGCAGCTGGCAGGGCTCCAAAGCTGAGCCGCAGATGGCCCTCGGGGGGAACTCGGGGGGTTCCCAGGAGGTGTTTTTGGGGGTCTCTGCGTCTGCAGTGGTTGCTCCCAGTATGAGCTCAGTCATTCCCAGTATGAGCCCAGTTGCTCCCTCCGTGTGCTCCCAGTTTCCTCAGCACTCTTAGTATGAGCTTGGTCACTTCCCCTCACTCCTTGCAAAATCCTATTCGCTCCCATTATGAGCTCAGTCACTGCCAGTGATTCCCTATGATGATGCAATTTGATCCCAGCACAGTCCCAGTTCTTCCCAATTTCACTCACCATGTTCCCAGTTCTCCTGTTGTCCCTAGTATAGTCCTAGGCACTCCCAGTATGATCCCAGTCTCTCCCAGCAGGGCCCCAGTCACTCCCACTTGCGCCCAGCGTGTTCCCAGTTCCCCCAGAATATTCCCAGTTTCTCCCAATGTGGTTCCAGTCACCACCTGGATGGTCTCAGACATTCCCAGTATATCCCAGTTGCCCTGAACATTCTGGCAGTCATTGCCAGGCACTCCTTGTTCCCTCAGCATGGTTCACTTGTCCCCTGTTTTATTCCAGTTGCTCCCAGTTCCTCTGATTATGTCCCCAGTTGGCTCCCAGCATGGCCTGGTAGCTCCAAGTAACCTCCAGTCAGAATCCAATCACACCCACTCTGATCCCAGTCTGATTGTAGCCATTCCCAGTATGAACCCAGTCACTCCCAGTCCAACACCAGTGCCCTCAGTGTGATCCCAGCTGCTCCCTGTCAATGCCAACACGGCCCCAGTAGCCTCCAGTATGATCCCAGTGACTCCCTGTCTCTCCCAGTATTTCCCCAGCATGTTCCCAGTCACCCCCAGCATGCTCCCAGTCACTCTTACTTTATCCCAGGTACTTTCAGCACAATTCCAGTTGCACACAGCCACTCCCAGTCAATCCCAGCATGATTCCAGTCACGCTCAGTTTGATTCCAGTCTAAACCAGCATGGACCCAGCTGCTCTCATTCTCATCCCAGTGTGACCCAAGTTGCACTCAGTTGCCCCTGGAATAGTCCCAGTCCCTCTCATCAGCGTCCAAGTCATGCCCAGATGCCCCCAGTGTAGATTCACTTGGCCCAATCGTGCTCCCAATTGCTCCCAGCATGATCCTAGCTGTTCCCAGTGTGCTTCCATCACTCCGCTATCGTTACAGGCACTCCCAGTATGGTCCCAGTTGAACCCAGTTGCCCCTGCTCCTAGTCCCAGTCACTCCCCATATGATCCCAGTCCCTCCCAGCATGATCCCACTCAATCCCAGTTGCCCCCAGTGTGGTCCCAGCTCTCCCCAGCATGGTCCCAGTTGTTCCCGGTGTGGTTCTAGTCCCCACAGTATGGTTCCAGACACTCCCAGTATATCCCAGTTGCCCCCAGCATGTCTGTAGTCATTTCCAGGCACTGCCAGTGGCCCCAGTAAGGTGTCAGTTCTCCCAGTATGATCCCCCAGTCATGCCCAGAATATCCCAGTTGCCTCCAGCATGCATCCAGTCCTTCCCAGTTCCTCCAGTTTGCTTGCAGCATCAGCCCAGTTTCCCTCAGTTGCTCCCAGTAGCTCAAAGTGTGATCCCAGTCGCTTCCTTTCAACCCCAATATGATCCCAGTAAGCTCCAGTTTGATCCCAGTCACATGCCAGCCCTCCCACTGTGGTCCCAGTTTAATCCCAGTTGCTTCCAATCTCTCCCAGTATGGTCCCAGCTGCCTCCAGCATGGTTCCAGTTGCTTCCTAGATCAGCCCAGTCAGTCCCAGTATGATGCCATTTGCTGCCAGCATGCTCCCAGTTGCTCCCAGTCAGGCCCAGTATGGGGGATGATGTGCAGGGTGTGTTCCCAGTTGCTCTCAGATACTCCCAGTATGAGTCCAGTCCCTCCCAGTATGATCCAAAGATGAGCCCAGTGTGCTCCCAGTCCCTGCCAGTATGAACCAGTTGTGCTCCACATGGTTACAGTTGCTCTCTTTCACCCTCACTTTTGTTCCAGTCACTCCCAGTCTTTCCCAGTGTACCCCAGTTGCCTCCAGCATGTTCCCAGTGACTCCCAGTTGCTTCCAGTTGGGTTTTTGGGGGATCTTTGGGGAATGAAGAAGTCCAAGGCTGAGCGGAAAAGGCCCCTCGGGGGGGACATCGGGGGGTGGCGGTGGCGGCTGCCGGCAGAGGCAGCCTGGAGGAGCAGAGCCCTGTGTCCCCCAGGAGCCCAAAGTGGGGAGCCCAGAGAGGGGGGAGCGGCGCCATTGGCGGGAGCCTCAAGAGCCTGGAGAGGGGCAGGGGGGACTCCTTATATCCGCTGCAGCCCAGAGCAGAGAATGAGGGGAGAAGGGAGCCCGGGAGCCCAAAGAGCCCCGGCATCCCGGAATGGGGAGAGCCAAGAGGGGGGAGCTTTTGGCATTGCTGGCACTGCCAGCAGCCTGGGCAGGGCGGGCACCGAGGAGAAGGGGGACCCCCAATCCAAGTGTGACCCCAGCAGCTGGGACAGGGGGGACCCCTGAACACCAGAGGGGAGGGACCAGGGACGGGGAACTCCTGGGAGGCTTTTTCAGGGCTGAATCTTTGTGTTCAGGAGGGTTTTATGGAGCCCAGATACCCAGTGACTTGTAGAGATGGACTTGGGCAGAGGGAACTTCATACTCACCGTGCTCATCCCTTGTTTTCCCCAAACCAGGATTTCCCATTGCCAACCCCTGGGAGGCTGCGAGGAAGAGGAAGATGCCCCGGGACACTGAGGCAGGTGAGGAGGAAGTCAGTGCCCCTTTCCCCTCTGTGCTGCTGCATCTCCCAGCCCAGCACGGCCCCGGCTGCAGCACAGCCCTGGGGGGATCTCCTTGCCCTTGCCTGTGGCACGGCGGCAAATCCCATCCTGTCCTTGTCCTTCCTCGCCCAGAGCAGGAGCTGAGCATGGAGAGCAGGGAGGACAAATGCCCGCGGCAGAACCTGGTGGAAGAGGCCGTTTTGAGTGGCTCCACGGCGCAGGAAGCCAACGGGGAGGAAAAGGCCCGGAGATGGCGCACGAGGAGGGGCTGCAAACGCAGCTGGCGGGGATCTGAGGGGGAAAGAGCCAGCCTGGGCCGGGAAGGCGGCCGGAGATGGAGCCAGAGCTCGGAGCTGGTGCTCCATGAGCAGCTCCATGAAGGGGAGAAGCCCCACACGTGTGGGGAGTGTGGGAAGAGCTTCAGGTGGAACTGACACCTTATTGTGCACCAGACGAGCCACACTGGGGAGAGGCCCTACGAGTGTGGGGACGGTGGGAAGAGCTTCAGTTGGATCTCTGACCTGATCAGGCACCAGAGGAGCCACACAGGGGAGAAGCCCTTTGAGTGTGGGGAGTGTGGGAAGAGCTTCAGTGAGAGCTGCAGCCTGATCAGGCACCAGAGGATCCATACTGGGGAAAGGCCTTTCCAGTGTTCCGAGTGTGGGCAGAGCTTCAGCCGGAGCTCCCACCTGATCCTGCACCAGAGGACCCACACTGGGGAACGGCCCTATGAGTGTTCCAAGTGTGGGAAGAGGTTTCAGAGCAGCTCCCATCTCCTCCGGCACTATCAGAGTCACAGAGAGGAGAGGCCTTTCCAATGCCCCGACTGTGGGAAGGGATTCCAGCACAACTCTGACCTCGTCAGGCACCGGCACATCCACACTGGGGAGAGGCCCTACGAGTGTGATAAATGCAGGAAGAGCTTTCACACCAGCTCCCATCTTCTCCAGCACTATCAGAGTCACACAGAGGAGAGGCCCTTCCACTGCCCCGACTGTGGGAAGGGATTCCAGCGCAACTCCCACCTCATCACCCACCAGTGCATCCACACAGGGGAGAGGCCCTACGAGTGTCCCCAGTGTGGGAAGAGCTTCTCACAGAGCTCTCACTTGACCCAACACCAACAGAGGCACCGGTAAGGGAAGCCCTGCGAGCGCCCTGAGTGCGGGAAGAGCTTCGTGTGCTGCTCCAGCTCCATCCCCCACTGGAGGAGGCACTTTGGGCACAGCTCTGGTCACTCACATTCCCTGTGATCCATGTTGGGAACACACCTGGCTGCTTCTCCTTGTGGTTTCACCTTAATTTTCCTCTGCTTCTTCTTCATCCCTTAAAAACACCCCAATCATGGTTAAATGAAATAAATTGATCAAAGATGTCTAACGTTCCACAATTTCAGAGGTTTTTAAGAGGGAATTGATGGTTTTTGGACAATATTCTAGAGGATTTGTGGGTTCTGTGGGGGGATTTTTCACAGTGTTCTCCATCTCTTTGCACTCCAAAAGCCAAGAGGATCACCTCAAAACAACTGAATCCCACTGAAAACAACTGAATTTTAATTCATACAGGCTCAATCCCACTAAGAAATGCCTTGTTCCCACCTCCAAAAAACTGAATCCCACGTCAAACTCACTTGATTCCACAGCCACCGGGGTGAGATGGGGTTGGAAAAACATTGGGAGAAGTGGCATCCAAATTTGGACTGATGGGCTTGGGATTGTGTGGGGTTGGTTGGGTGGGATGTATTTGATAATAAATAGCGCTTTCAGAGTTACTGATTTCTGTCCCATCCATTTTCAGTCCGTTGCAGGTCTGTTTGCAGAGTGCCACCTTCTCAGCTGGTTGTGTTGTGTCCTCCTTTCTCTCCTGCCTCTCTTTGCCTGCTCTGTTTCTCTCTCAGTGCCTCCCTTGAGCCAGGGCAGCTGCCACCAAAGACCCTGCCCTGATTGAATTCCCAGTGCAGGAGCTACAATGGCCATGGCTGAAGTTCTGAAGGCTGGCAGTGAAATGTCACTGTAGGTTCTTGCTCCACTTGGCTTTCGGCCCCTTCTTAAGAGCTTTGCCTTCAAGGGCAGGAACATCTTTTCCTGGCTGGGAACTGGAATTCCAGATCCTTGGAGTGTGTGCCATGCAGGACCATACAGACTGGGATCATATGGATCAGGACCATGCAGACTGGGATCGCATGGACTGGGATTGTATGGGTTGGGATTGTACAGACTGGGATCAAATGGACCGGGGTTTCACAGGCTGGGACCGTATGGATTAGGAGCAGAGACTGGGATCATACAAACTCTGGACCATATGGACCGGGATGGCTGCAGCGGATCAATGTGAACCGAGGGGGTCCCGCCCTGCCCAGGGGTCCCTCCCCATCCTGCCTGGGGGTGCAGCCAAAGCTCCCTGGAGTGAACGCAGAGGCCCAGGAGGGATCCCAGTGCCAATCCCATTTCCAATCCCATTTCTGATCCTGGTGCCTGTCTCAGAGTGATCCTGGCCCTGATCCCGGTCCCAGTGCCAGCCTCGGTCTCCATCTCAGTCCCGGAGCACTCCCAGTGCTGGTTCTGGTTCTCATTTCAATCTCAATTCCAGAGCGGTGCCGGTCCCGGTCTCAGTCTCGGTCCCAGAGTGGTTCTGGACCCAGTACTGCTGCTGGTGCCGGTCTTGGTCCCGGAGGGCTCCCAGTGCCAATCTCAGTCTCGGTGCCGGTCCCAGAGCGCTGCCAGTCTCGGTGCTGGTTCCGGTGACGCTCTCGGTCTCAGTCCTGGAGGGCTCCCAGTCTCGGTCCTGATCCCAGTCCTGGAGCGCTGCCGGTGCCAGTCCCAGTTCCAAAGCGCTCCTGGTGCCTGTCCCAGTGTCAGGCTTGGTCCCAGTCTTGGTCCCAGTGCCAGTTCTGATGCTGGTTCTGGTCTGGGTCTCGGTCCTAGTCCCGGTGCCGGTCCTGTAGCGCTGCCAATCCCAGTTCCAGTGTCGGTCTCAGTCTTGCTGCTGGTGCCGGTTCTGCTGCTGGGTTTGGTCTCAGTCCCGGAGAATTTAGGTCCATCTGGGTGATTTTAGACCAAACTGGGCAGGTTCAGGGTGGATTTCAGATCCCTTGCAGGGATTTCAAGCCTTTTATGGCGGATTTTAGGCCCCTGTGGCTGATTTTCGGCCAAATGTGGCGGGTTTGAGGGTGGATTTTAGATCCCTTTGGATGTTATAAGGCCATTTGAGTGGGGTTTGGGCCTGTTTGAGTGATTTCAGGATAAACTGGTCAGGTTTAAGGTGGATTTTAGATGCCTTTGGCTGATTTTAGTGTCATATGGGTGGATTTTAGATCTTTGGGATCTTAGATTTTAGATTTTTGGATCTTTGGGTAAATTTAGGTTGAACCAAGCCTTTTTATCGTGATTTTAGTTCCCTTTATGTTATAGGTGGCTAATGAGATGATTGGCTCTCACAATTAAGGGATGAATTCTGTGTGAATATGAAGAGAAGCTTTATTGACGTGTGATTATGTTATTGCAGTCTGTTGTTTAGATGTCCTCTGGTCTCCCCACAGTCCCCTTTCCCCCCTGTTGTTACCATCAGACAGCCTGAGCCAGCCAGGACAGGCGCAAAGAAGGCGAGGACAAAAACTCGTTCCTAGGGGAGGGGGCGTGGCATGACAGCACCTGACCCTCCAATCAAGCTGCAGGACAGCAGACTCCACCAATAAACAGCAAAGAAGAGTTGACTGACAGACTGTGGGAGGGGCCAGGGTTGGCTGATGCAACCCGGGGTATAAAAGGCGAAGCGTCCATCTTGAGGATGAGCCAGGCACGCGGTGGGCAGCCACGAGGGAAGCTCCCAGGCCTGTTCTTCCTTATTTAGTCCTTTTCTTGTCATTTCTGTTAAGGCTGAATAAACCTTTTAAAATTTTGAAAGTCAGCAGTCATTTCTCACAGTAACCAAAGTTTCCTTTGCTGGAGTTTGGTGCACAGGAGGAACACCAACCATATATTCTCGTGAGATCAAAATGACACAAAATTTTACTGGAAAAGTACAGAAAATCAAGAAACTTTGGAAAAAGATTTAATAAAACATGTAATTCAACATAAACCACCATAGCAGTAACTTCCTTAACCCAGCCCATTGCACCTGGAAACATTTAATCACTTCAGTTGTTGAGGTATCAAAAAATGTTCCGTATCAAGAGCATTAGAAGGAGAAGACAGAGAGACAGGAAGACAGAAGCTCTATAGAAAGAAATGCACATGGCTACCAACTGTTGGGGTTTCAGCGTGGGTGAGACACAAACCCAGCCACGGAGCCCTTGTGACACATCAAGGCCCCTCTGGAGCAAAGAAACCATTGCTGACAGTCCAGAAACTCATGGAACCAAGGGGCCACTGTGACAATGCAGATCCAAGGACACCACGGTGGCACTGTGGAACCTCATGGGAGCAAAGAGACCATTGTGACACTCTGGTGCCTCAGGGAATCAGGGGGACCCCTGTGAAACTCAGGCCCCCATGGAACCAAGGGCCAAGGGTGAAGCTGTGGGGCCCGTGGAACCAAGGAGCCGTTGTGACATAGCGGGGCCACAGGGAGCCGAGGGGCCATGGGGACATTGCAGGGGCTCAGGGAAGCCAAGGGGCCGTTGTGACATTGCAGAAGAAAGGAGAACACTGTGACACTGCAGGGACTCGTGGAATCAAGGAGACCATTGGGACACTGTGGGGCCCCATGGAGCCAAGGACACGGGGAGCAGGTGTGGCTGGTTTGGCCTCCCGGGGGCTGCTGGACAGGTCTGGCTGTCCTTGGCATGTCGAGGGCTGCTCCTCACCTGCCCCTGAAGCACTGGGGCTCTGGGCTCTCCTTCCTATGGGAGAGAACTGTCCTGATCCTCCTCCAGGGCCCATGGCCAAAACTGGGATTCCTTCTCCAAATTCCCTTACATGCAAAGATTGTTCCCAGATGAAATCTGCCAGGAGAGACAGATCTGGCTGCCTTGGCCACCTGGGGCCACCTCTCATCTGCCTTTGAAACCCTGGGACCATGTGCTTTTCTTTCTTATGGGAAAAACCATCCATCTCGACCAGGCAGCCATGGCCAAAATTGGGCAACTGCCTCTGGAATTCCCTATATCCAAGGATAGCTCCCAGACAAAAGCTGCCAGGACTGACAAGTCTGGCTGGCCTTGGCTTCCTGAGGGCTGGCACTCATCTGCCTCTGGAACACTGGGGCTCTGTGCTTTCCTTCCTAATGAAAAGAACTCTTCTTCCTGTCCAGGCGCCCACAGCCAAAACTGAGATTGCACCTCCAAAATGCCCAATGTCCAAGGAAAGCCCCTAGACAAAAGGTGCCAGGAGAGACAGGTCTGGCTGGCTTGGCCTGAGGGTGGCCACCTCTCATCTGCTTCCAAAACACTTGGATTTGTGCCTTACTTTCCTTTGAAAAAAAACCACCCATCTTGACCATGGCCAAAACTGGGATTCCACCTCCAAAACTCCGTACATCCAAGGATTGCTCCCAGGTGAAAGCTGCCAGGACAGACAGGTCTGGCTGCCCTTGGCCTCCTGGGGGTGCCTCTCCCCTGCTGTCCAAACTCTGGGGCTGGGTGCTTTCCTTCCTATGGAAAAGAACCGTCCTTCTTATCCATGCAGAAACAGCCAAAATTGGGGTTCCACCTCCCAAATTCCCGATATCCAAGGGTTGCTTTCAGACAAAAGCTGCCAGGAAAGAGAGGTCTGGCTGGCCTAGGCCTCTGATGGTCGCCTTTCATCTGCCCCTGAAACACCACCGGTGTTCCATGCTTTCCTTCCTATGGAAAAGAACCATCCTTCTCCTCCAGTGTCCATGTCTGAAACTGGGATTCCACCTCTGAAATTCTGAATATCCAAGGGCTGCTCCCAGGCAAAATCTGCTGGTACCATCAAGGCTGGCTGGCCTTGGCCTCTGGTGGCTGCCCTGCAACCCTGGGGCTGGGTTCTTTCCTTCCCATGGAGATCCCTGGGACACTGTGAGTACCTCATGGAGCCAAGGGGATCATTGTGGCCCCACTGGAGCCCATGGAGCCAAGGGGATCATTGTGGCACCCCTGGAGCCCATGGAGCCAAGGGGATCATTGTGGAACCCCTGGAGCCCATGGAGCCAAGGGGATCATTGTGGCACCCCTGGAGCCCGTGGAACCAAGGGGCCATGGTGACACAGAGGGGCTTCATGGACCCAGAGACCATTATGGCTCTGTGGGGCCTGATGGAACCATGGAGACCATTCCAACCTTCAGGGCCTCGTGTCACCAAGGGGGCATTATGACACCTCAGGGCCCCATGGAAGCAAGGGACCATTGGGACACTGTGGGGCCCCATGGAACCCAGGGAACATGGAACAGCTCTGGCTGCCTTGGCCTCCCAGGGGCACCTGACAGCTCTGGCTGATGTTGGGATGTCAAGGGCTACCTCTCATCAGCTCCTGGAGCACTGGGGCTCCGTGCTTTCCTTGCTATGGAAAAGAACTGTCTGACTTTTCTGATGCCCATTGCCAAAATTGGTATCTCCCTAAAAAATTTCCTCTATGCAAAGGTATCTCCCAGAAAAAAACTGCCAGCTCTGCCTGGCCTTGGCCTTTGGTGATCACCTCTCATCTGCCCCTGAAACACTGGGGCTCTGTTCCTTCATTCCTATGGAAAAGAACCAGCCTTCTTGTCCAGGGACCATGGCCAAAATTAGAATTTGACCTCCCCAATTCCATATATCCACGGATTGTTCCCAGACAAAAGTAGCCAGGACAGACAGGTCAGGCTGGCCCTGTCCTCTGGTGATTTTCTGAGACTCTGAGCTGAATGTTTTCATTTGGAAACACCTTGGAGAGGGCCCAGAGATGTCCCAGGGAGGGGGTTGAAGGCCTTGGGCACAAGAGCTCTGTATAGGGACAAAGGAGCTCTGTGCTCAGTAGGGTGGAGACTGAGGACAGTGGAGCAGAGCCATGAGAGTGTTTAAAGGGAGATTTCAGGGATGGTGGATCCTTTTGACATAGTGGGAAACAGCCAGAGAAAGACAGAATTAATGCCAAGGGCAGCTGGGGAGGCCCAGCCTGGCAGCAGGAGAAAGGAATTTCCCTGTCAGGGCAGGGCTGTGGTGCAGCACGTCCCCAGCAGGAGCCTGGAGCAGCCCCAGGCTCTGTGTGGGCAGCAGGGGCAGGCAGGAGGCAGAGCTGTCAGCAAAGGAAGGGCCCAGCCAGGCGGGGCAGCCGGGGGATGCCGACAGCCTGCAGGGACAGAGGCCAGGGCAGGGACACCGTGGCACAGCCTGGGCTGCACAGGGCACAGGGATGGGCAGCAGCTGCAAGACAGCCCTGACAGAGCCAGCCTGGGCAGCACTTTGGCCACGGCTGCTGGGCCTGGGGCCACGAGGGGACAAGTGACCCTGGCAGGGCTGGGGCCTCATTGCCTCCTTGTCCCTGCTCAGCAGCCTGGCAGGGGCCGCCCCAGGCTCCTCCCTTGGCATTGCCCATCCCCACATGCCAGTGCCCATCCCGGGAAGAGCCCTGAGCAAGGAGGGAGGGACAGGATCTGCCTGGCCAGGGACTGGGGCTCAGGCCTTGGCCCTTTGCATTCCTGAAACACATCCAGCCTTGCTCAGCACCAGAGACACCTTTGCCTTGCTTGTCCCCAGATGCCATCACTGCCTGCAGTGTTCTGCTCTCCCTGGGACCTGGGGACACTCTCTCAGTCCTGTCCCTCATAGGGATCTCTTTAAAGTACAGGAAACTTCAGTGTTTCAATCTCACTTTGAGCTCTTGAGAAGCTCTTTGAGCCCTCTCTGAGGGACTGTGTCTGATGCAGAGAGCAGCAAAGCCCCTGAGGGTGATTAAAGTCCCTGTGCTGTGTCTGTGCTGCTGGGCTGGGCCGGGCTCCTGGCCCAGAGGCAGCTCCTGGCAAGGGCAGCGCTGCAGAGAGACAGCTCTGGCCAGGAGCAGCTCCTGTGCACAGCCCAGCAGGGCTGGGGCACTGCCAGGGCCCCTCAGGGACACCAGCAGGGCACAGACAGAGCTCACAGGGGCTCAGCACTGGCAGGGCTGGGGGATGGCCCCGAGGGGGCTGTGTCACAGCAGCACCTCTGGGGCTGTGTCACAGAGGCACAGAGCAGCTGGGATGGCAGCAAGGGGCTGTGTGACAGCACTGAGGGGGCTGTGGGACAGCACTGAGGGGGCTGTGACATCATAGATGGCGGCTCTGTGACATCACAATGTGGGTTGTGACATAGAGTATGATATCACAGAGCAGCTGTGTGATGTCACAGACAAGGCTGTGACATCACAGACAAGGCTGTGACATCACAAGGTGACTGTGACATCACAAAGCTGCTCTGTGACATCACACAGCAGCTGAATGACTTCATATGGAGGCTGTGGGACATCACAGGGGGCAGTGTGACATCACAGGGGGCTGTGTGACATCACAGGGGCTGTGTGACATCACAGGAGGCAGTATGACATCACAGGATCTGTGTGACATCACAGGGGGCTGTGTGACATCACAGGGGCTGTGTGACATCACAGGGGGCTGTGTGACATCACAGGGGCTGTGTGACATCACGGGACTGTGTGACATCACAGGGGCAGTGTGACATCCCAGGGGCTGTGTGACATTAGAGGAGGCAGTGTGACATCACAGGGGCAGTGTGACATCCCAGGGGCTGTGTGAGGTCCCTGGGGAGGTCACTCTGCCCCGGCCCCCTCACAGCTCCCCCCAGAGCAGTCCAACGCTGCTCGTGCACAGCGGGGTCCCCCCCTGTCCCCCTGGGTCCCCCCGCCCCCGGCGCCGCAGCCTCCCCCAGAGGATGTTCCACGAGATCGACCCCAGAGCCTGACACGGGCACGGGGGGCCAGGGCCCTGGGGGGGACAGGGGGACAGGGACCCCCCGGCAGCGTCCCCGTGTCCCCCAGGGCCAGAGCCTGGGCCAGGGCTCCTCCACCCTGTTATAGAGAAATATCATAGTATTGGCTTTTTGCAAATATTAAATTGGATTTTATATCTGTGGTGTTAAAATAACTTTGTTCTAAAGATATAGTTTTCATTTCTGTTATTAATTGAGCTTAGACATAGTAGTGAAATAGCTGATAGAAGTGTGCTTGTGTTAAACTGCGTGCTTGGATGGGATAACATCCAATGCACACAGGATGAGGACACCTGCACAGATCTGCCAACTATCAGCACTCCCTGTCTGAAGGCAGAGTGGACCAAGGCCCAAAAACTGGAGGTGATGAAGAGAAGGAGCCAAAAGCACAGCCAAGAAACACACATGCTCTGAAAAGGCAGACCCAAGGAGGGGCCATGTAAAATCGTTCCTGGGATATGTAAAGTAGTTTATGGATATGCATGAGGGTCTATGAATATGCACCAGGCTGATGGAAGGGAAAGGTATTTCAGGGGGATCCCCGAAGGTCACAGGGTGCTCCTGGCTGAGTGCCAAGATGCACCCGGCCGTGATAACCTTTGCTCCATGGTCCTGGTCTCCCATTGTCCTTTATTAAACTTTTCACATTTCCACAGGAGAGTGAACATGCTTTTCACAAATGGAATCTCAAGGAAACAAGGGTCAGTTGTTAAGCCAAGGCTCTGCTGTGACCAAGTGGGGCCTCATGGGACACAGGTGCCACTGGGGCATTGCCAGGTCTGGCAGGAACAAGGCTCCATTATTGCCCAGCAAGGCCTCAGGGCGCCCAGGAGAGCGGCGTGACAATGACATCTTGGGGAACCAAGTGTCACCTGCAAACACAACGGGGCCTCATGGGAGCCAGGGGCCACTTGGATATTGCCAGGGCAGGTGGAACTCAGTGTCCATTGGGACACAGCACAGCCTCAGGGAACTCAGCAGAGCATTGGGACAGCCTGGAATCTCATGGAGCCAAGGCTCTGCTTTGGCACAGTGGGGCCTACAGGACACAGGTGCCAGCGGGACATTGCCAGCTCTTGTGGAACCCAGTGTCCACTGGGACACAGTAGAACCTCATGGAAACATGGGGACCACTGTGACGCACTGGAATCTCATGGAAGCAAGTGTCAGCTGTGAATGCAGCACGGCCTCACAGAACCCAGGGGCAGCAGGGACCGTGCTGTGGCTCGTGGGAGCGAGGGGCCATTGAGACACACAGGGGTTCCATGAGACCCTGCCGTGTCACAACGGGCCCTTGGTTCCATCAGGTTCCATTGTGTCACAGTGCTCTCCCAGGTCAATGGGGCCTTGGTCTGACACAGTGGGGTCTTGTTCCTACTGGGCCTGACAATGTCCCAGTGGCACCTGTGTCCCACGAGGCCCCACTTGATCAAAGCAGAGCCTTGCTCCCATGAGATTCCACTGGGTCACAATGTTCTGCTTGGTTTCATGAGAACCTGATGTGTTGACAATTGATCCTTGGATCCCAGAGATTCCATTGCATCGCAGCCCTGTCCTTGGTTCCTTGAGGCCCAGCTTTGTCACAACTGGACCTTGGTTCCATGAGACTCCATTGTATCACAGCGGTGTCCTTGGTTCCATGAGGCCCTGCTGGGTCACAGTGGAGCCTTTGTGCCATTCGTTTCCATGGTGCCACAGTGGTCTCCAGCATTCCATGAGGCCACACAGCAAAAGAGTGGACCCTTGGTTCCATGAGTTTCCATTCCATCAGGATGATCTCTTGCATTCCATGAGGCCCTGCTGTGTCACTAAGGAGCCTTTGTTCCCTGTGTTCCCATTGGGACACAATGGTCTCCAGCACTCCATGAGGCTGAGCCGTGAAACTCTGGGCACTTGGTTCCATGAGATTCCACCACGGTGTCACCATGGTCTCCTGGGTCCTGGCACAATTCACACTTGGTTCCATGAGATTCCACCACGGTGTCACCATGGTCTCCTGGGTCCTGGAACAATTCACACTTGGTTCCATGAGATTCCACCACGCTGTCACCATGGTCTCCTGGGTCCTATGAGGCCCCTCTCTGTGTCACAGTGTTCTCTGTGGTTTCCTTAGAAGCTGATGTGTTGACAGTTGACCCTTGGTTCCTTGAGATTCCATTGCATCCCAGCGGTGTCCTTGGTTTCATAAAGCCCAGGTTTGTCACAAGGGAGCCTTGGTTTCAGGATATTCCATGGTGACACAATGGTCTCACCACTCTCTGGGGCTGCACCGTGAAACAGTGGACACCTGGTTCCATGAGATTCCCTGGGGTAACAGTCAATTCTTTTGCTTCTTTTCTGCCAAGGTTGGGATGAAATCACAAGAGAGCATTTCTTGTTTGGACTCAGGTGTTCATTAGCTCTTGTCTCTAGAACAGTCTCACAAGCTGTGAGTTCTGCAGCACTTGGCTAACAAGGTAAAAATGGAGCCCCATCTCTCTCTCTGCAAGGTCTTTTGAGGATAAACTGTCCAATTAAGTAATGTCACCTAAATTATTTTACTTTTAACCCAAAAACCAACCACCTGTCCCCAACAAGGCAGACTTTTTTTATCCAATTACAAAATATCACCCAAACCCGAGGATGAGGAGGAAGAGGAAGGATGAGGATGAGGAGGAGGAGAAGGAGGAGAAGGAGAAGAAGGAGAAGGAAAAGAAGGTAAGGAAGAAGAAGGTGAAGAAGAAGGCCAAGAAAAAGGATCAGCCTCTGCCCTAAAACCTCCATCTTGCTTTATATATATTACTATATTCTAAAACCTTAAACTCCAAGTTGTCCACCCTGTGATATTACACCCTTCTATTCAAACTCCACACCCATTATCCCAGTTCTGTCATTCCATTTTGGAAGCCTTCTCCACAGCCTCAGGTCAAATGCAGTGCTCTCTTGGGGGTCAGTGTCTGTCAGCTCAGAAAGCCCAAAATTCTCAGCAGCCAGGGTTCCAACAGGTAACAGTGTTCTCCTGTGTTCCAGTAGGTTCCATCAGACCCAGCTCTGTCACCATGGACACCTGGTTCCATGAGATTCCATGGGGTAACAATGTTCTCCAGTGTTCCATCAGCCCCGGCTCTGTCACCATGGTCACTCGGTTCCGTGGGCAGTGTTCATGTCCCAGTGGCACCTGTGTTCCAGGGCACCCCTGTGTCTGACCAGGGACAGTTTGCTCCTATTCCTGTTCGCAGTCCTGTTCACGATCCCATTCCAGTTCACGTTCCTGTTCCCAATCCCGATCCCACCGCTGTTCCCAGGGAACGGCTCCCATCTGAACCCCAACCACAAATCCTGGGCTCAAACACCCCAAATCCTGGGGTCAACTCCCCCGACCCCAAATCCTGGGGGTTCAAACACTGGGGGGGTCAAACACACCCAAACTCTGGGATCTCAACCTGCCCCCCAGCTCGAACCCCAAATTTTAGGCTCAAACCCCCCAAATCCCAGATCCTGGGGTGTCAAACACTCCCCAGTTCCCAAACATTGGGGTTAAATCCCCCCAACCCCAAAGCCTGGGGTTTGACACATTTGGGATGTCCAACACCCCCCCCGTTCCCAAAATCTGGAGTCAAACACCCCCTAAATCCCAAATCCTGAAGTGTCAAACATCCCCAAACTCCCCATTCCCCAAACTTTGGGGTCAAAGGCCCCCCAATCCCAAACTCTGGGATGTCAAACCCCCCTGATCCCCCAACTTTGGGGTTAAATCCCCCCAAATCCTGGGGTCAATTCCCTAAATTCTCAAACTTTGGGGTCAAAACCCCCAGGTCCTCAAATCATGGAGTTTGAAATATCTGGGGTGTCCAACTGCCCTGATCCCAAAGTTTGGGGGTCAAATCCCGTGATTCCTAAATCCTGGGGACAAAATCTCCCAAACCCCAAATCCTGGGAACGAACACCCCCAAATCCCAAACCCTGGGGTGTCAAACATCCCCAATTCCCAAAGTTTGGGGCCAAAAATCCCCAAGCTCTGAGGTGTGAAACCTCCCCACACCCCAAATCTTAGGATCAAACCCTCCCAATCCTCAACAATTGGGGTCAAACCTCCCAGTCCCCAAATTTTGGGGTCAAATCCCATTGACCCTGAATCCTTGGGTGTCAAACACCCCGAAATCCCAGATTCTGGGATCAACACCCCCCCAAAACCCCAAGGTGTCAAAATCCACTAAACCCCAAATTTTAGGATCAAACCCCCCAGTTCCCAAATTTTGGGGTCAAAACCCCAGGACCCCAAATTCTGGGGTGTCAAACACCCCCAGTTCCAAAACTTTGGGGTCAAATATCCCCAAATCCCAAATCCTGAAGTGTCAAAACCCCCAAAATTTTAGTATCACCCCCTCCCCCCAAGTCCCCAAAATTTGGGATTATTTGGGGTATTGTTGGGGTTATTTGGGGTTTAATGTTAGTTATTTGGGCTTTATTTGGGGCAGCTTCAGGTGCAATGTCTGCAGAGAGACCCTGGGTACCATGCTGGGAAAAACCCCAAAAAACCCTCAGGAACCCCAAAAACCCCTCAGGAACCCCAAAATTTCTGGGGGCTGGGAAAGGGGATTTGGGATGGGGATCTGGGGTGGCAAAAGGGGATTTGGGGTGACAGAAGAAGGATTTGGGGTGAGGAAATTTGGGGTGGAAAAGGATTTAGGATGGATAAAGGAGATTTTGGTGTGAAAGAAGGAGGATTTGGGGTGGGGAAAAGGGATCTGGAGTGGGAAAAGAGGGTTTGGGGTGAAAGGAGAAGGATCTGGGGTGTACAAAGAAGGATTTGAGGCGGAAAAAGGAGATTTGAGCAGTAAAAGGGGATTTGGATGGGAAAATGGGCTGAGGGTGGGGATTGCCAGGCCAGAAGAGCCCTTCAGATGTGTCCCTTTGGTGCTGCCTCCCTGGCTGCTCCCAGCCCCTCCAGAAGCAGCACCTGGCTGGCTCTTGGCCTTGCCTGTGCCCATTCCAGCAGGGCTGGCCCGAGGGGAGCCCCCCCAGGCGGTGCCTCTGCCCCCAGCCCCTGTGGGCAGTGTGTGGCTGCTCGGGTGGGCTCCAGAGGGGAAGGGCCTTGCAGCAGAAAGTGCCCAGAGAGCCCAGAGCCAAAGAGTCTCCCCTGCAGGCACTGCTGCTCCGGTGCATTGAAATATCTCCAGTGCTGGAGGGGGCTGATGACTGTTCCTCATCCCACGCAAAAAGGAGCTGATGGTTGGATATTACTGGAGAATTTCTCTCCAGTTGAGCCTGGCAGGGGGTTCTTTACAGGGAGAAACTGCTACAATAAATACCCTGATGCCTCCCCCAGGCTCTGTGTGTTTCAACACTCTTGGCCTTTCCTGATGCTTCTCAAATGAAAAGAAATTACTGGGGCAGCTGCAGCTGCCCTCTCACCATAAAATACTGTGACATCAGTTGGTTTTCCAGGCGGTCCAGCTCTGACAGTGGCTGTCCTGGCATGTGTCCAAACCCTCAAGATGTTCATATCCCTACAGGGTGACACAGGGTTTTTCCTGTTGTTAAGACCTGGAAGACGTTGAGGTTTACAAATAGAAGGGGGAGTAATTGCAAGGTGCTGTACTGTATTTATAGTGGTCTTTAATAAGTAATAAAATTACAGATGGACTGTGATAGGAAAATAACTTTCTGCAGGAAAAATTCCTCAGGATACCAGGTTATTCTCAAGATCTACTGCTGTCATTTAGTAGGGAGAGACGGACAACAAGCCACGTCTGAATCACAACAGATTAATGTTGTGCTCGCTTTCTGAGTCTGCTCTCAAATGATCAGGGATTGACAAAGAGAAAGGAATTTTAAGAGCTGTTTTGGTTATTTCAGAGAAAGTTTAAAAGGGAGAAGGGATTGGGGTGATGAGGAGGCTGTCATTACCTATCAGTTTCAGTGCTGTCTATTGGAGCAAAGATGAGCGATGTGCCCTGCTGGTGTTCAGATGTTCTGAGTCCCTCAGCTGGGAGCTGGGTTCCCGTGCTGTCCTGCCTGGTGCTTGCTGGATGTGCTGGAACAAAGAGCTCGGGCCCTTGATGAAAATGATCCCAAATGAGTTCCTTGGGATTTACTGGGCTCAGAGTAAAAGGGATCAAATTCAGGTTTGATCTAGAAAATGCTTCTTCCCTGTCAGGGTGCTGAAGTCCTGGCTGCACAGGTTGCTCAGAGAAGCAGAGTAAAGAAAGTTTCCGAATTCTTCCTTTCTGTCCCATTGCTATTCCATCAGTTCAGGTTTGCTTTTCAGAGTGCCACCTTCTCAGCTGGTTGCCATTTGTGTCCTGCTTTCTCTCCTGCCTTCCTTGGTCTGCTCCTTTTCCCTTCCAGGGTCTCTCTTTACCTGGGGCAGCTCCCCGCCAAAGACCCTCCCCTGATTTTTTTTTTTTTTCCTTCCCCATCCAGGTGCTCCAACAGCCCTGGATGAGGTTCTGGAGGCTGGCATTGAAATGTCTGTGTAAGATCTTGCTGCCCTTGTGTCTTGGCCCCTTCAGAATTTGGCCCTGAAGGGCAGGAGCAGCTTTTCCTTGCTGGCAGCTGGAATTGCAGCCCATTGCAGAGTGTGCCAGAGATGCCAGAGGGCGATTGCTGAGGCTGCCAGGGCGCTGCTCCTGCCGTGCCTGCCAAGGGAGCTGTGCAGGGCAGGCTCAGGCTCCAGCAGCTGCCTGGGCTCCCCGAGCAGACAGCAAAGGCGGCTCTGCTGCACATTCTGCAGCTGGGAGCAGAGGCAAGAAGGGCAGGGAGCCCCTGACAGAACCCTGGAATGCTTGTGGCTGGAAGGAACCTGCCCCCAGAGCCCAATGGGGCCCAGCCCTGGATGTGCCCTGAGACCCCCCCAGAGCCTCTCCCCAAACCCTTCCAGAGCCCCCAGAGCCCCTCCCCAAAACCTCCAAAACCCTCCCGGGACCCCTTCAGGACCCCCCAGAGCCCTCCCCAAACTCCCCCAGGACCATCCCAACACCCCCAGACCCTGCCAAGCCCTTCCTACGACCCCTCCCCAAACCCCCCAGACCCTCCCACAACCGCCCCCCCCCCCGAGACCCCTCTTAGGACGCATCCGCACGCCCCAGGTCCCCCCACAATGCCCCAGGACCCCTCCCCAGCCCCCCCAGACCCCCCCAAACCCCCGGACCCCTCCCCAGCCCCCCCAGACCCCCCGGACCCTCCCCCGCCCCCCCCGATCCCCTCTCAGGCCCCTCCCGCTCCTGTCCCGAGCCCGGGGGGTCCCGGCGGCGGCGGGGAAGGGGGCGCCGCTTCCGGCTCGCCTCTGATTGGCTGGGGCGGCGCGGGGGAGGCGGGCGTTGCTGAGGGGAGCCGCGCCATGATTGGTTGGTTCGGGACGTGCAGCGTCGTGATTGGTTGGTTCGGGGCGGGGCGCGCCGCTATTGTTGGGAGCCCGCGCACGCGGCGGAGGCGGGAGCGGCTGAGGAGGAGCTGAGGTGGGGCCGGGGGGAAACTGGGGGGGTTTGGGGCGGGTCTGAGGGGAAATTGGGGATTTTTGGGGGGTATTGACGGGAAATCGGGGGGTGTGCGGTGGGTTTGGGCTGAATGAGGGCATCTGAGGGGCTTTGTTGGGTCTGAGGGGGCTTTAGGGAGCTTGGGGGAGCTTGAGAGGGTCTGGAGTGTTCTCAGGTGGGTTTAGGGGGATCTGAGGGGAATTGGGAGGGTCTGAGGGGATTTTGTGGGATTTTGAGAGGAACTGGGGGGTTCTGAGGGGATCGGGGGTCTTCAGAGGTGAGTGTGGAAATTTGCGGGAGTCTGAGGGGATTTCATAGGGGTTTGGGGGGGGATTGAGGGGTCTGAGGGGGATGTGGGGCAGTCTGATGGATTTGGGGGGGGGCTCTCAGGTGGGTCTGGGGTCAATTTTGGTGGGAACTGGGGGGGTCTGAGAGTCCTGGGGAGGTTTTTGGGGTCCAGGGTGGTTCTGGGCCAACCCTGGGGGAGCTCTGGGGGGTTTGGGGTTCCTGGAGGGGTCCCGGGGGAGATTTGGGGGTCCCGGGGGGTCCCAGGCCCGCCCTGAACCGGGGTCTGGGGGTTTCGGGGGGGAGGGGGCACAGCAGGGGTTCCCCCCCCCCCCCCCGGTTTTTGGGGGGTCTCCCATGGCGCCCCCTCCCCAAGAATCTCCGAGGGCCCCCCTGATTCAGGACGGCCCCACTGAGTCTGGGGGGTTCTGGGGGGATTTTGGGGTTTACAGAGGGTTTTTGGGGATTTTGGGGTGGCTTTTTTGCACTTTGTGGGATTTTGTTGGGAGTTTGGAGGGAATTGTTGGGTTTTGGGGTGGTTACATGATTTTGGGGGGTTTTGTTTATGTGTGGGGAGTTTTGGATTTTGGGTGTTTTTTGGGGGGACTGTGTGTATTTTTGGGGGAGGATTTATTGAAAATTTTAGGAGGTTTTTTGAAATTTGGTGGGTTCCACTGAGATTTTTTGGGATTCTCTGGGGTTTCGGAGAATCTTGTAGTAATTTTTAGGGGATTTGGGGGCGGTTTAGTAGAATTTTGGGGGTCTTTGCGGCGGTCCCTGGGTGTGGGGAAGGGCTGAGAGGCATGAAAATGTCCTTAAAACACCCAAAAGTCCCAATAAAACCCCTCAAGTCCCAACTAAACCTCACAGAATCCTATTAGAACACCCTGGAATCCCAATAAAAGCCCACAAAGTGTCTTGAAATCCCAACAACCCCCCAAAATCCTGATTAAACCCCAAAAATCCCCCCAAAATGTCCCCAAAAGCATAAAAAGTCACAAAAACCCTCCCCCCAAGACCCTAAGAAATCTTGGCAACACCCCAAAAACGCAACAAAATCCCCCCAACTCCCAACAAAAATTCCAAAGAATTCCCAAAAATAGCCAAACCCCCAAAGAATTCAACTAAATACCCCCACAATTCCAGTAAAATTGGACCACACATCCAAAATCCCCTAAAAACCACCCAAAGCAACCCCCATAATTCCAGAGAATCCCAAAAAATCCCAGTCATCCCCCCCAACATTATAACCCCCCCACAAAAATTCAAAACCCCAAAAACACCCCCAGAACCCCCCCCAAGGTGCCAATAAAGCCTCCCAAAATTCCCCAACTCCCCCACACCCAACCCTTCTCTCCACACACCCCAAGAATCGCCCCTGAGCTCCCAACAAACTCCCCCAGGCCACAGAGCCCCAAATGCCGCAGCCCTGCCCAGCCCTCCCTGGGCCCTCCCAGTCCCGCCCAGGCCCGTCCGGGGCCGCGGCCAAAACTGCCCGGAGCGAACGCGGCGGGCCCGGAGCGAGCCCGGAGCCCATCCCGGGCTCAGCCTCGGCCCCTCGGGGGCGTTTGGGGCCGGCCTGGGCAGGGTCAGGGTGGGCTCCGATCCCTGGCAGGGATTCCCAGCCTGGCCGGGGGGATTTTAGGCCCCTTTGGCTGATTGGAGGCCCCATCTGGTGGGGTTGAGGGGGATTTTGGATCCCTTTGGATTGTTTGAGGCCCATGTGGGTGGGGTTTAGGCCCATTAAGGTGATTTTAGAATAATCTGGGCTGTTTTAGGATGGATTTTAGATCACTTTGGATGATTTTATTTCCAAATGGGTGAATCTTAAGGCTGCGTGGGTGATTTTAGGCCCCTTTTTTGGTGATTTTGGGCACATTTGTGTGGGGTTTTATGTTTTTAGGTCAAACCAAGCCTTTTTAGCGTGACTTTAGGTCTCCTTGTGTTGGTTCCAGGCAAGTTTGGGTGACTTAAGGCAAAAGCAGCTGGAATTTAAGCCCACTTGGCTCAGGAAAAAAAAAACGATAAATAGGAAAAACCAGGTTCTTTCAGGGTGGATTTTAGGTGCATTTGAGATATGAAAAGGTGATTTTAGGTCATTTTGTATGCCCCAAAATATTTGTGGCAAGGGCCCCTTTGGGTGATTTTAGGCCAGACCTGTCGGAATTCAGCTGCATTTGAGGCCCTTTTGGGTGATTTTAAACCAAACCGGGCCCTTTTAGGACCACGCGTCCCCTTGGCCCCGCCCCCTTTCCCCTCACGGTTCCGCCCTTTCCCCGCCCCCTTTCCCCTCACGGTTCCGCCCTTTTCCCGCCCCCTTTCCCCTCACGGTTCCGCCCTTTCCCCGCCCCCTTTCCCCTCACGGTTCGGCCTTCGGGAACGGGGCAGGAGGAGGAGGAGGGAGGAAGAGGCCGAGCGGCAGCAGAAGCAGCTGGAGAAGGGGAGAGGGAACCCTGGAGTCGCCGCAGCCCCGGGAGCATCGCCCCCCATTCCCGCAGGTGGCCGGGCAGGGGGAGCGCGGCCTAAATGTGCCGGGGGGTGCCTGGGTTTGGGGTTTTTTGGGGGGATGTTTGCAGCTGGCAGGGCTCCAAAGCCGAGCCGCAGATGGCCCTCGGGGGGACATGGGGGGTCCCCGGGAGGTGTTTTTGGGGGGTCCCGGTGCGGGTGGCGGCAGAGCCCCGGCGGGGGGCGGGGGGATGCGGGTCCCCCCGCGGTGGGGGTTGGGCTTCCCGGCCGGGCCCTGCGAGCTCTGCCGGGGCCATGTGGGGACCGCGGGGGGAGCGGCGGCAGCGGCGGAGGGACACCGGTTCTGGGGAGCCCCGGGAGAGCCGCGGCTTCCCCGAGCGGGAGCCCTGAGAGAGGAGAGCCCCAGAAGGGCAAAGCGGGGACCCCGAGGCGGGGGGGGGGAACCCTGGGATTGCCGGGCCCCCGGCAATGGGGGGTGCTGGGGCTGGAGGGGCGGGATGGCCGGGAAAGGGGTTCAGGGGTGCCGGTGCCGGCAGTGGCTGCTCCCAGTATGAGCCCAGTCACTCCCAGTCATTCCCTATGCTGATGCAATTTCTTCCCAGCATGGTCCCAGTTGCTCCCAGTTCCTGCCACTTTCATCCAGTGTGTTCCCAGTTCCCTCAATTCTCCCCTACCACAGTCCTATCCACTCCCAGTATCATCCCAGTCTCTCCCAGCAGGGCCTCTCTCACTCCCACTTGCCCCCAGCGTGTTCCCAGTTCCCCCAGCATATTCGCAGTCCCTCCCAGTCTGGTCCCAGTCACCACCCATATGGTCTCAGACGCTCCCAGTATATCCCAGTTGCCCTGAACATTCTGGCAGTCATTGCCAGGCACTCCCAGTTACCTCAGCGTGGTTCACATGCCCCCAGTTTTATCCCAGTTGCTCCCACTTCCTCTAATTGTGTCCCAAGTTGGCTGCCAGCATGGGCCCTGTAGCTCCCAGTAACCCCCAGTCAGGGTCCAGTCACACCCACTCTAATCCCAGGATGATTGTAGCCACTCCCAGTAAGATCCCAGTCACTCCCAGTCTGATGCCAGTGCCTCCAGTGTGATCCCAGTTGCTCCCAGCATGGGCCCAGCTGTTGCCAGTGTGCTTCCATCACTCCCCTATGGTTACAGACACTCCCAGTATGGTCCCAGTTGAACCCAGTTGTCCCTGCTCTAGTCCCAGTCACTCCCCATACGATCCCAGTCCCTCCCAGCATGGTCCCACTCAGTCCCAGTTGCCCCCAGTGTGGTCCCAGTTCTCCCCAGCATGGTCCTGGTTGTTCCCAGTGTGGTTCCAGTCATCTCAGTGTGGTTCCAGACACTCCCAGTATATCCCAGTTGCCCCAGCATGTCTGTAGTCATTTCCAGACACTGCCAGTGGCCCCAGTAAGGTGTCAGTTCTCCCAGTATGATCCCCCAGTCATGCCCAGTATGTCCCAGTTGCCTCCAGGAGGCATCCAGTCCTTCCCAGTTCCTCCAGTTTGCTTGCAGCATCATCACAGTTTCCCTCAGTGGCTCCCAGTAGCCCAAAGTATGATCCCAGTAAGCTCCAGTTTGATCCCAGTCACATGCCAGCCCTCCCAGTGTGGTCCCAGTATAATCCCAGTTGCTTCCAGTCTCTCCCAGGATGGTCCCAGCTGCCTCCAGCATGGTTCCAGTTGCTTCCTAGATCAGCCCAGTCAGTCCCAGTATGATGCCATTTGCTGCCAGCGTGCTCCCAGTTGCTCCCAGTCAGGCCCAGTATGGGGGATTATGTGCAGAGTGTGTTCCCAGTCACTCTCAGATCCTCCCAGTGTTAGTCCAGTCCCTCCCAGTATGATCCAAAGATGAGCCCAGTGTGCTCCCAGTCCCTGCCAGTATGAACCAGTTGTGCTGCACATGGTTCCAGTTGCTCTCTTTCACCCTCACTTTTGTTCCAGTCCCTCCCAGTATGTCCCAGTGTAGCCCAGTTCCCTCCAGCATCTTTCGAGTTCCTTCCAGTATGATCCCATTTGCTCCCAAGCCGTCCCAGTCAGCCTCAGTGTAGTGGCACTCACTGCCAGGATGATCCCAGTCACCTCCAGCATGATCCCAGTTCATCCCAGTAGAAGCCCAGCAGTTTTCAATCACCCCCAGCATGCACCCAGTCACCCCCAGTTCCTCCCAGTTTCTCCTAGCATGATCCCAGTTGCTCACAGCTGCTCCCAGTCAGGCTCAGCATAATCACAGTCACTCCCAGTATATCCCATTTGCCCCTAACATGGTCTCAATTGCCCCCGGAACCTCCTACTCACTCCCAGTATGATCCCAATGTCCATCAGTGTGATCACAGTCTGCCCTGGCATGGCAGTATGATCGCAGTATGATGTCAGTCCAAAGCCAGTCCAGCCCCAGTCACTCCCAGTCCGATCCCAGTATGATGTCAGTCCAAAGCCAGCACAGCCCCAGTCACTCCCAGTACGATCCCAGTATGATGTCAGTCCAAAGCCAGTACAGCCCCAGTCACTCCCAGTCCGATCCCAGTCCAGCCCAGTCCCTGGCAGCGCTGCCACTGCTGGGATCCCCCAGCCCTGTGTGCGTTCTCCCCTGGCGGATGTGCCGAGAGGAGCCCCAAGGGCTGGCAGTGGCCACGCAGGGTCCCCAGCAAGGCCCAGTTGGGATGTGCAGCCCCCAGTTTGCCCAGTTTGCCTCTCCTTTGGCCCGGGCCGGCTTCCCCCCGCCCGCAGCGGCTGGGAGCAGCCGAGAGCCCCGCGCTGCCCATGCCGACCTGTCCCGGCTCCATCCCCGCTCCTGCCGCGGGCTGCGAGGGCTGCGGGAACGGGGCACCGAGGGTGCGGCTGCTGCTGGGGGAGGAGGAGGAGGGAGGGAAGGGCAGGGATGGAGGGGGAGGAGGAGGTGGGGTCAGGGGGGAGGAGGAGGGGGAGGGATGGAAGGGGCGGGATGGAAGAGAAGAAGGAGGTGGGGATAAGAGAGAGGAGCGGGAGGAAGAGGAAGAGGAGGGACAAAGGCGGATCAAGGCTGAGCTGACGGAGCGAAGGGCTCCAGCCCTGCCTGAATTCGCAGCCCCACCTGTGGGATCATCGCCCCCCCAATCGTGCAGGTGAGCGGAGAAGGGAATTCTGGCCCAGATATCCCGGGGGGTCCCTGGGTTGGGTTTTTGGGGGGATGTTTGGAGAATGAAGAAGTCCAAGGCTGAGCGGAAAAGGCCCCTCGGGGGGACATTGGGGGTGGCAGTGGCGGCTGCCGGCAGAGGCAGCCTGGAGGAGCAGAGCCCTGTGTCCCCCAGGAGCCCAAATTGGGGAGCCCAGAGAAGGGGGAGCGGCGCCATTGGCGGGAGCCTCAAGAGCCTGGAGAGGGGCAGGGGGGACTCCTTGGAGCCGCTGCAGTCCAGAGCAGAGAATGAGGGGAGAAGGGAGCCCAGGAGCCCAAAGAGCCCCGGCATCCCGAAATGGGGAGAGCCAAGAGGGGGGAGCTTTTGGCATTGCTGGCACTGCCAGCAGCCTGGGCAGGGCGGGCACCGAGGAGAAGGGGGACCCCCAATCCAAGCGTGACCCCAGCAGCTGGGACAGGGGGGAACCCTGAACACCAGAGGGGAGGGGCCAGGGATGGGGAACTCCTGGGAAGCTTATTCAAAGCTGAATCTTGGTGTTTGGGAGGGTTTTCTGGAGCCCCGATACCCAGTGGCTTGTAGAGATGCACTACTTTTAGAGATGCACTACTAGAGGGACCTTGAAACTCAGCGTGTTTTGGGGAAGATGAAACAGGAATGCCTTATAAATATGATTGTCTGGGAAAAGATTTTTGGAATATGGAAACTATAAGCAAGATTGAAATGAAGGCAAGCTTTGAGATGCCTTAGTTGCTGAACAACTGGAAAACAATGGTGTGGCAAAACTGTAAGTAATCCCCTTTAAATGAAACAATTCCCTCTGCTTGCAGACAGGTCCAGGGGTCAGAGCAGACCCTACTGGCTGAGCAGAAGCGGTCCAAAGAGGAGTTTTTAGGGTTTAAAATGTAACACAGTATGGTGACGTAATGATTCTTACAGGCTGTATGTAAATGCTATAGGATTTGTTTCTTGTACTAGACTGGTTAGTGAGAAATAGAATATTCAACACAGAAGAAGATTTAATGTATTGTAACAGGAACCTCACTCTCTTACACTCTTCCCCTCTTACTCTCCCACCCTCTCATCCTCTCTCCCCCTCTCTTCTCTCGGGCCTGCTCCGAGCTGTGGCTGGCAGCTCCAAGCAGGGCCCTGCACCCAGGCCCTTTGCAATAAACCGCAAGTGCCACGACCTGGCTGCAGAGATCTCTCGTCTCCGTCCGTCCTGACCGTCCTACCCCCCCGATGCTCCTATAAACGTGCTCATCCCTTGTTTTCCCCAAACCAGGATTTCCCATTGCCAGCCCCTGGGAGGCTGCGAGGAAGAGGAAGATGCCCCGGGACACTGAGGCAGGTGAGGAGGAAGTCAGTGCCCCTTTCCCCTCTGTGCTGCTGCATCTCCCAGCCCAGCACAGCCCCAGCTGCAGCCCAGCCCTGGGGGGATCTCCTTGCCCTTGCCTGTGGCACGGAGGCAAATCCCATCCTGTCCTTGTCCATCCTCCCCCAGAGCAGGAGCTGAGCATGGAGAGCAGGGAGGACAAATGCCCACGGCAGAACCTGGTGGCAGAGGCCGTTTTGAGCGGCTCCACGGCGCAGGAAGGCAACGGGGAGGAAAAGGCCCGGAGATGCCGCACGAGGAGGGGCTGCAAACGCAGCTGGCGGGGATCTGAGGGGGAAAGAGCCAGCCTGGGCCGGGAAGGCGGCCGGAGATGGAGCCAGAGCTCGGAGCTGGTGCTCCATGAGCAGCTCCATGATGGGGAGAAGCCCCACACGTGTGGGGAGTGTGGGAAGAGCTTCAGGTGGAACTGCCACCTGATCAGGCACCAGAGGATCCACACTGGGGAGAAGCCCTATGAGTGTGGGGAGTGTGGGAAGAGCTTCAGCGAGAGCTCCCACCTGAACACGCACCAGAGGACCCACACTGGGGAGAGGCCCTATGAGTGTTCCAAGTGTGGGAAGAGGTTTCAGAGCAGCTCCAGTCTCCTCCAGCACTATCAGAGTCACACAGAGGAGAGGCCCTTCCGCTGCCCCGACTGCGGGAAGGGATTCAAGAACAATTCCGACCTCATCAAGCACCGGCGCATCCACACTGGGGAGAGGCCCTACGAGTGTGATAAATGCAGGAAGAGGTTTCAGACCAGCTCCCATCTCCTCCGGCACTATCGGATTCACACAGAGGAGAGGCCCTTCCGCTGCCCCGACTGTGGGAAGGGATTCCAGCGCAACTCCCACCTCATCACCCACCGGCGCATCCACACTGGGGAGAGGCCCTACGAGTGTCCCCAGTGTGGGAAGAGCTTCTCCTTCAGCTCTCACTTGACCCGACACCAACAGAGGCACCACTAAGGGAAGCCCTGTGAGTGCCCCGAGTGCGGGAAGAGCTTCATGCGCTGCTCCAGCTCCATCCCCCACTGGAGGAGGCACTTTGGGCACAGCCCTGGTCACTCACATTCCCTGTGATCCATGTTGGGAACACACCTGGCTGCTTCTCATTTTGGTTTGACCTTAATTTTCCTCTGCTTCATCTTCATCCCTTAAAAACACACTAAACTGGGTTAAATGAAGGAAATTGGTCAATTATATCTGAAGTTCCATAATTTCTCTCTGCTTTTAGAGGGAATTTAGGATTTGGGGACTAAATCTGTGTGGAGTGCTGCTTTTGCTAAGTGGCAGGAATTTAACTTCACCCTTCTTGTGTTGCTGAGAACTCCTCCCTTGACCCAAACCCCAACTCCACCCTTGGGATATCCTATAAAAACCCCATGGCCCTGCCTTTGCCCTGTCTTTGGGGGGTAAGAAATGGGTTCCCAAAGGATCAGCCCTTTTCTCACTGGATTCCAAAGGATCAGGCTCATTCTCCACTGGATTCCTAGAGTATCAAGCTTTTCCCACTGGATTCCCAGACAATCAGCCCTTTTCCCTGTGGGTTCCTACAGGATCAGCCTTTTCCCACTGTATTCCCAGAGGATCCACCTTTTCCCACTGGATTCCCTGAGGAGCAGCCCTTTTCTCACTGGATTCCAAAGGATCAGGCTCATTCTCCACTGGATTCCTAGAGTATCAAGCTTTTCCCACTGGATTCCCAGACAATCAGCCCTTTTCCCTCTGGGTTCCTACAGGATCAGCCTTTTCCCACTGTATTCCCAGAGGATCCACCTTTTCCCACTGGATTCCCTGAGGAGCAGCCCTTTTCCCACTGGATTCCCAGAGGATCAACCTTTTCCACTGGATTCCCAGAGGATTCTGACTCTGTCACTGTTTCCTTTTTTTTTTTTTTTTGTCCTACTGCATTTGTATTTTTGATTTCCCCTAATAAAGAACTGTTTTTTCTACTCCCATATCTTTGCCTGAGAGCCCCTTCATTTCAAAATTAATTATTTTCTATATTATAATAATATTATTATTACTTAAAGGGAGGGGGTTTACATTTTCCATTTCAGGGGAGGCTCCTGAAATGGGGAGACACCTCCAGGGAGGGGCCGTGTAAAATTGTTCCTGGAATATGTAAATTATTTTATGGATTTTCATAAGGGTCTATGAGTATGCAACAGGCTGTTGTAATTAAAGCCAGAATTATTAAGGGGTGTCCCTGAAAATAACTGGGGGTCTTGGTGGCCATAATAACCTTTGCTCGATGGACCTTGTCTCCCATTACATCAGCCTGTTGCACATTCATAGATGTTTTTGCATATCCATAAACTACTCTACATATTCCAGGAACGAAATTGGCTTCATCCTGTTTAGGGGTCCCATTTCCTTCCCAGCTCAATTTTGGGGTCCCATCCGCTCCCCCGTGTTTGGTTTTGGGGGCTCCAGGCCCCTCCTGCTCCGTTTTGGGGTCCCGACCCCGTTTTGGATTAATTTGGGGTCCCCACCCCATTCCCAGGATCACCTCCCCCCTCCCCAAATTCCGGTCCTGGCAACTGATGAGTCATCAGCGAGGCACGCTCTGATTGGCTGGAAATTACCCCACGCGGTCTCTGATTATTTAACGCAGTGAGAGGCCTTGGTCTTTGCCTGACAACTGATGAGTCAGAGCCAAGCCGGGCGCTGATTGGCTGAAAGTCGCTGAGGGGGCCAGTGCTCTGAGTTTCTGCTCAGCAATTCTTTCGTCATCAGTGCCACGCGCTCTGATTGGCTAGAATCTGTTTTGGGGTGGGGACGGGAGGAACTGGGGTTATTTGGGTTTATTTGGGGGTTTTTTGGGGGTTTTTTGGGGGGTTATTTCTGGAGTATTTGGGGTTTATCTTCGGTTTTACTTGGTTTATTTCTGTTTATTTGGGGTTATTTGGAAGTAGTTGGGTTTATTTGGGTTTATTTGGAATTTTTTGGGGTTTTGGGGGTTTATGTTGGTGTATTTGTGGTTTTTTATGTGTACTTGAGATCATTTGGAGTTATTTGGGTTTAAATTGGGTTTACTTTGGTTTTTTTGGTGTTATTTTGATTTGTTTGGGGGTATTTGGGAGAATTTTAGGTATTATTTGGGTATTTTTGGGGTTTATTTAGAGTGTTTTGGGGTTGTTTGCATTATTTGGGGTCATTTGGGGTCAAAAAAATCCAGAAATGTTTCTCCTATGAAAAACGGGAAATTTCCCAGAAAAATCCAGGAATTTTTCCACAAAAAAACTGAGAATATTCCCTTAAAAATCCCAGACTATTCCCAGCCAATAGCGGCGTGCCACACCCCAAATTAACCAATTACTGCACACCTTTTGTCAGCAACTCTTTTGTCTTCTGCCCTAAACCAACCAATCAGCGCGTGCCTTCTCTCAGCAACGCCCACCTTTCCCTTTCCTTCACTAACCAATCAGTGTGCGTTTTCTCTCAGTGTGGCCGCCGCTAAGGGCGCGGTGTCCCGGGTTGTGGGCGACTGTGGCAGCACCCCTGCCACAGGACCAAAGCACACGCTGACACCTCTGTGATGGGCGGTGAAATGGCGTTTATTAACGGTGGGGCAGGGTAATTTATAACGGGGTAACGGTAAAGGGGAAGGGGTTAGGCGTAATATCACGAGATGGGATATCTTGATCCTACATTTCCCCCCCCTTTCATGACATAGAAAATGCTAAGAATTTAAACTGCCCAGTGGGACAGTAACAAACTTGTAACTTTAACAAAACAAAGAACTGTAACAAACTTATGACTGTAAATATTTAATAAATGAAATGAAAAGTTGAACAATGTAACGCAAAAGAAAAACTAAATATCTCTAAAAAAAAACAACACAAGCTTATTTACAATACAGGGCCATCAGCCATGGGGCTGAATCATGACCTCAGGCATCTTCACAGGACCTTCCTCAGCTTATCTGTTGGCATTATAGCACCAGACTGTCCTCCCAGAATCTGCGATCTCTTTGACTTTAAAACCAGGGCGTTTTGGAGAGCCCATGTCCAGACTCATGTTCTCCCCAAAACACCCTTTGAACCCTTTGGTGCAGGAAAGGTTCTGGGTTGGTTGGTATTCCATCCAAGTAGAGTCAGAACTTGGCCAGAGTTCCAACCCTACTTGACGGACACCACCTAGGACCAGTGCTGAGCTCCTTTTTTCTTTCCCCCAGTTCTGTTTTGCGCCGGCCTCTCACTGGGTTTCTTCACGACCCCGGTGTGGACTGCCATCGGGCTGACTGATGACTCAATGCAGCCTTCTGGGAGCGGGGTATACGGGCCGTGGGGGTGGCTGAGGGTCCGGTCCTGCAAAAGAAACTTTTCCGATTTCCTTAGTTTCTGCCCTGAAGGTCAGGCTCTACTGATTTGAGTGGGCACCACTTAATTTCGCCATCTCTCTTTACGGCGGCGTACCCTCGCCCCATGAGTATCAGCCTCCAACCCGCTTCCCACTCTCCTAACTCATTTTTGATTAGTACATGTGGGCCTTCCTCTAACGCCCGGGTGGCCCAGTGCCTCTGGGCTGGACTTTTACTTTCGTCTCCTCTTGGAAACTGATTCAGAGCTAGTAGGGTGGCTGCCAGAATACGTGCTTGATCTCTCGGTGGGATGGAATTGGTGACACTTTCCGCCTTTGCTAGCACTTCCAGTTTATTTTTTAGGGTTTGGTTGGCCCGTTCGACTATGGCCTGGCCAGTGCTGTTGTAGGGGATACCATAGACTAACATTATATCCCATTTTGACGCAAACGCTTGTATTGATTTAGAGGCAAAGCTCAGACCATTATCTGTTTTAATCTGCTGGGATACCTAGCCATGCCATGGCTGTTAGCCAGTGGTGGACCGTTGCTTGGGAGTCAGCTCTTTGATGTTGTGTGGCCACGATTATCCCGCTGTAAGTGTCTACTGTGACCACTAACCATGCTCGGGGTCTCAGCAGCTGGCATAAAGAAAAGTCTGTCTGCCATATATCAGCGGCCTTGGTGCCCCTAGGATTGATGCTGCTGGACCATAATGGTGACCTCTGTAAGGGGTCAGTAAGGGCATGAGGCGACGACATGCCTTGCATCAGCAACAGTGATTCCGCAATTTTTTTGAATGCTCCTGCCCCGACATGCAGAGATTCATGCAGCTGATGGGCTTCTCTCAGGGTCCACAGCCCTCTCGCAGCAGCGTCTGCTTTGTCATTACCTACTTGAAAGAATCCCTTGACTGGACTGTGGCTGTTGACATGGATGATGGACACGGTGCCCTTCCACGAATAGAGCGCCTCTTCCAGCATCGTTGCTACTGCGGACACCACCACGCCGGGTCTGGCCATGGCCAGACAGAGTCGGGTCACGAATATGGAGTCTGCCACAATGTTGAGGTGTTCCTCCGGGAACAGTCCACCTGCCAGTGCCACAGTGGCCACCTCAAGTTGTTGGACTGACAGTGCAGGATCTGTTGTTTTAATGCACTGCCACCGCTCTCCTGTCGGCCACACTACTGCTGCAGAGGATGTTAATGAAGATATGTTGGTGAAAACGGTGGGTCCCTCATGTGGCTGGTCGATTACTTTGGGTGGTAAGTCGATGTCGATGACTGCCAGCAACTGCGTCCATGGGGGTTTTGCCACGTACCGAATCTCTCCCCCAAATCCAGCGAGGGCCATGGCCAGGTATTCAGATATCACTGGTGACTGTGTAGGAAGCTGCTTACGAAAGGGTAGATATATCCTGGTGGGTTCAGCAGCCAGGTGCCTCAGAGCAAGCTTCCTGCCTTTCATGATGAGGCTGCCAAGGCACTCAACCCCTGGGGAGAAGGCGTGCGATGGCTTTCCCAGGACCACCCATTGTATTGGTTGGGCTTTATCTGGAGGTCCCTGGGCTAGTGCTCCTACTCCCCCCTCCTTGTGAGATGGACATACAAATCAACCAGCATGTTCGAGCCCCACCTGGCGAGCGTGGTTGCTGACATCTGACGCTCGATGAAGTCAAGTGAGCTCACTGCCTCTGGCGTCAGTGCTTTACCCTCCCATGGGTTCTTCCCTTTTAAGAGGTCATTTAAGGGACCCATGATCTCAGGAGGGATCACAATGATGTTGCAAAGCCACTGTAATGATCCCACTAGCTGCTGCATGTCATGAAGTGTTTTGATGTTCTAGTGAATTTTTATTTGGGGAGGGGTTACATAGAGGCTCGAAATTCCCACCCCTAAAAAGGTCATGCACGGTCCTCTTTTTATCTTTGCGCTGGAGATTTAAAACCCATTTACTTTTAGGACCTCCGAGACCGCGGATACTAACTGCTCTACCTGGCTTGCTGAAGGTGCAGCGATCAAGATATCATCCATGTATTGAATGATGGTTGCGGCAGGATCACTTTGACGGACTGGCGCTAGCGCTCAGTCCACGGTCATCTGGCAGATGGCTGGGGAGTTGACCATACCTTGAGGCAGCACCCGCCACTGGAAGCACAAGTTTGGTTGCTGACTGTTCAGAAAGGTCACTGAGAAAAGCGAACTGCTCTCTGTCCTCATCATGTAACGGGATGAAGAAGAAGCAGTCCTTGATATCCAGCACCGCGCAGGGTTGCCCTTTTTGGCACCATCGAATTCATTGGTAGTGACGTCTGCACAGGTCCCATCGGCTGGATTTTCTTATTTATCTCTCACAGGTCATGTAGGAGGCGAAAGCCTTCTCCGGATCATTTGGGTATTGAGACAGAGTAAAAAATCTCCCTAGAGTAAAAGCCCCATTTTGAATTAGGTTGAAATGTCCAGGAGAGGTGAAAAGTCTCTGAGGCTAAAGCTGAAGGAAAAACTGCAGAACAGAGACATAATAGGGAGACAAGGGGTAGACAGAAACCAATAAACAAAATTCTAGTGCGAGGACAAGTCGGCCTGACCTAGGAATTCTCTCTGATAAAAGAAACTAGCGGCAAATGTCACGCGAAACCTTGTAAAAATGAATATGTATTGAACCTATTGTGAAACTGTATGCATATGTATTTGCAAGGAAGATAAAAAGGGGATCTGAAGTTCCAGGGCACGCATGCCTTTGAGGAGAGCATCTCCGCATGCGTCCAGCGCTGTATATAAACATACCGGCTTTTACAACTTTAACACAAGTGTGTGGGGTTCTTTTCTTTGTCTCCGCAAAACATTTTGGCAAGCCGAGCCAGGAGTTCTCTGTCCCCGCAGGGGCAGAGGGGATAGACGGACCTCCAAGGCGCGCCCTAGGATTTTTTTCCTGGTGGGGCTCCGCTCGTCTCAGCTTGCCTCCTGCGAGGACAGACAAGGACCTGCTGGCCAGCGGAGAGAAGAATACGGTATGTACTAAGGGCCCCAGGGGGAGGAGAGGAGAGGAGAGACAGGAGACAGGCCAGCGGAATAAGTCGTAAGTCACTCAGAGACGTCTGAGTGCTGTGGGGTGGGTTCCGATGGAGCGGACCACCAGCGATATGCAGCTGTACAGCTGATGGAGCAGCGAAGCAGCGGCAGCGGAATTAGAGTTGTGGGGAGGGAGGTTTTTCACTGTCTGATGGAGCAGACCGCTAGGGGCTCTGGGGGTGAGTCCAGTGAACCTCTATGTGTGTGTGTGTGTGTGTGTGATGTCCGGACGGTGTATCATTGTGTGGTTAATGTGTCTGTAATCGTGCAAGTGTGTGGCGTATGAAAGAGAGAGCGAACAAGTGAGTTCACCCCTGGCGCGGGGGGGTGAGTTCTACCCGCGTTTGAAGCGGCCGGGTGAAGCCTGAGGCGCCGGCTGCGGCAGGCTGTGGGGGCAGGCAGTGCCCCCAGAGAAGCGGAATGAGTAGAGAAACGTCAGTGACGGTGTTTATTGTGTTTAAATCTAGTGATTTGTGTAGATTTGGTACATTTTAACCATGAGTTAAAGAGCTCAAAGAGTTTCTTTGCCCTGGATGTTTGGATTCGATCTCTGGAATTTCACTGTGTGCCGTTATTTTGATTGTGTCCAGGGAAAGCTGATGTTGGGTAAATGCGGAATTGTGGTATGCTGTGTTGTGTTGAGAAAAGTAGGCACTTTGAGAGATATGCCCTTTCCCAGTGATTTTGTGTGGTGATTTTCTTCCACTGCATTGTGGTAACTTGATGATTCTAGGAGTGTATAGTGGTGTTTGTGGAGATTTTAGGATTTTGTTTGCAACAAGAGTAGTATTTTACACAGAAGAACTATGGTATGGTGATTTATGTTTAACTGTGGTAAAGCAATTAAAGGAATTCCAAGAATAGCAATCCAAGTGAATTCTGAGATAAGGAGTGTGTGTGTGTCTGTGTTTGTGGGCATATCAGAGTTTTGTTACAAGCACAGCAAAGCAGTGAAGTGAGTTTGTGAGGGATGCTGATCAATCTGATTCAGAACCTAAGATCTTAAAACTTGCATGTAGGAAATCACATCTGATACCTGTCACCTGGAGCTGTGTGTGAAAAAAAAAAAAAAAAAAAAAGAGAAAGAAAAAAAAAAAACAGAAAGAAAAAAAAGAAAAAACACAACTACTGTAAAGCTCTGAGAAGAGAGGTTTGGGGTAGAAACAAGATAGCATAATGAGAACTAACCGGAGCAAAGAGATTCCTGAACTAGCCCCTTTTAGGAGGGGGAGAAGGCTGCCAGTAGGGGCAGCTCAGAAAGTAAAAAGATTTATAATACCTCATGGCAGTTAATGCTGTTTTAAAATGAGAAAGTAAATGAGATGAAGTTTTATATGCTGATATGCTTTTGTTTTAAGAAGTCACCAAGAATGGCAAAAAGACTGTGGGACCAGACCACCCTCCTGGGCCCTTGAAAAAGAAAATAGGGGAAAGAAAAAGCAAATCAAACGTGTTGCTCAGCATGCAGCATAAGATAGCAATGTAAGAAGTGAAACAAAGATTATCATGCAAAGCGATTGCAGTTCACAAAATGAGTGCAATGATTTGTTAAAGGCTCCTCCTAAGGTAAGGGAGGAAGCATAAAGATGACTTCCCCAAAAGGGAAGAGGACAGGCTCCAAAGGTATACCCATTTGCACCCATCCCCCTCCTGGCAGTCCCAATTTCATCCAGAACTAGGAGGTAACAGACCCTCTGCAAGAGGCAGTGAGATCAAAAAAGGGGTGGAGTTTTAGTTGATACAGGGGCCATATAGTTTTAAATAGAGCTTTTAGTACCTGTGGAGAATGTTTATGTTGTAGTGTGAGGAGCAACTGGCCAGTCTGAGAAGGCATACCTTTGCAAACCTTTAAAGTAACATGTGTACTTAGAAGCTTTTGTATATGCTCAATTTGCTAAATATTTTCAAATGAAAAGGTTACTCTGGAGGCAAATGATATAAAGATGTTAGCTTAACATTAACAGCCATTGAAATTAAGAAGGACATTAGTAAAAAATAAGTGTTTTCGAAGGTATGGGCCTATGGTGCACCAAGGAGAGTGAAAAATGCCCCCCCCATAGTAATCAAGCTTGAGGAAAGAGCACAACCAGTGAGAATTAAGTAGTCCCCCCCTTCAAAAGGAAGATAGGGAAGGAATCAGCCCAATAATTGATAATACTGGATTGAGGGCTGTCAATAAGATAACAAAGAGTTTATATCCTGTGATGGCAAATCCATATACTTTACTAACTTGTTTAACACCTGAGCTAACCTGGTTCACTCTTTCAGACCTAAGAGACGCCTTCTTTTGCCTCCCCATCCACAAAGCCAGCCAGAAAATTTTTGCATTCAAATGACACAACTCACATGGTCCATGTTCCTGAAGACTTCAGTAATTCCCCTACTCCAATTGAAGAACAACTTGCAAAAGATCTGGAGTCCTGGGAAGCTCCACAGGAAAAAGGAAGGCTTTTGCAGTATGTGGATGATCCTCTAGTAGCCACTCAGACAAGGGAAACATGTGTGGCCTGGACGGTAAGCCTTTTGAATTTCCTAAGACTCCAAGGATACAGGGTATTAAAGAAACAGACACAGGTAGTGAAACAGAAAGTAATCTACCTGGGGTACAAGGTGAGTGCTGGGCAATGGACTTTAGGCAGGCTCGCAAGGAAGCCATATGCCAAACCCCGAAACCCCAGACAATAAAAGAGCTCTGAACCTTCTTAGGCATGGCAGGGTGGTGCCGGCTGTGGGTTTATAATTATGGACTGCTCGTCAGACCCCTCTATGCTCTTATTACTGATAGAAACCGAGATCTCCAGTGGACAAAAGAAGCAACACGGGCCTTTCACCAGCTAAAGAGTGCCCTCATGTCAGCTCCAGCTTTGGGACTTCCAGATGTAAGTAAACCATTCTTTTTATTTTCTCATGAAAGACAGAGAATTGCCCTGGGAATACTGGCTCAGGACTTGAACCCATACCGAAGGGCAGTTGCTTACTTCTCGAAGCAACCAGATGCAACAGCCAAAGAATGGCCAGGTTGCCTCAGAGCTGTAGCAGCAGTTGTGCTGAATATTCAAGAGGCACGCAAGTCTACTCTCGGACAAAAAATGACTGTGCTAGTGTCCCACACAGTGTCTGCAGTACTGGAAGTGAAAGGTGGCCACTGGCTTCACCGCAGAGGTTTCTGAAATACCAGGCCATAGTAGAGCAAGATGATGTAGAGATAGTGGTGACTAATATTGTCAACCCAGCTTCCTTTCTTTGTGGAAATCAAGGAGAAGCAGTACACCATGATTGCCTGGAGACCATTGAAGCTACCTACTCCAGCTGCCCCGACTTAAAGGACACTCCTTTGGACGATGCAGAGACCTGGTTCACTGATGGAGTAGCTACGTCACCAATGGGAAGCGGCGTGCTGGGTATGCAGTGACCACCTGCAGAGAGGTAATCGAATCTAGACCCTTACCAACAGGTACCCTCTGCGCAGAAGGCTGAGATAATTGCCCTGACCCGTGCCTTGGAAATGGCAAAAGGAAAGAGAATAAACATCTACACAGACTCGAGGTATGCATTCGGAGTCGTACATGCACATGGGGCCATCTGGAAAGAGAGGGGACTGTTGACCTCACAGGGGAAAACCATCAAACATGCACAAGAGATAATCCAGCTGCTGGAAGCAGTTCAGCTGCCTGAAAAGGTAGCAGTTATGCACATTAAAGCACACCAAAGAGTGAGCTCAGAATGGAAGAAGGAAACGAGCTGGCAGATAGAGAGGCAGAAGAAGCAGCAAAAGGTGAGGTAACTACTGAAGGAGCCCCTAATTCCAGATGGACAAATTTCCCTTGAAGGTAAGCCAGAATATAATAAGAGAGATAGAAAATTAATTGAAAATCAAAGAGGGATGTATAACCAAGAAGGGTGGGCTACCATTGAAAAGAAGCTGGTAAATCCCTTCCCATGTATTTTGGTCACTAGTAAAGGAAGAACATCAGAAAGCACACTGGGGAATAGATGCCCTATACACCTACCTGACTGAAAGAATTGTTGCTAGGAATTATATGCCACTATTACTCAAGTGACCCGACAGTGTGATCTTTGCCTCCAGACCAACCCCAAAAATATCCCCGGGCCGAAACTCAGTCAGACTGGGAGAGGCCATGGGCCTGGACAGCAGTGGCAAATTGACTTTTCAGAACTCCCAAGGAAAGGGGGTATCAGTATTTATAGGTATTGATAGATACATTTTCAGGGTGGCCAGAAGCATTCCCCACCAGAACTGTCAAAGCTCGAGAGGTGACCAGGGTATTATACAAGAAATAACACCACACTTCAGAGTTCCAGCCACAATATCCTCAGATCAAGGATCACATTTCATTTCTAAAATAGTGCAAACAGATTAGTAACCACCTGGGCATATGATTGGGAACTTCACACTCCATACCAACCCCAATCAAGTGGCCAGGTGGAGAAAATGAATCATTTGGTTAAACAGCAAATTATATAGACTGGGGCAGGAAGTTTATCTACTCTGGCCCCAAGCTCTCCCACTGGCACTATTGCGAATTCAAACTAAACCTCGAGCTAAAGAAAAGTTGAGTCCTTTTGAAATACTCTATGGAGGACCATATGGATACAAAAGGGAATGTCCACCCACATTGGGGAGGTAACACTGGCCACCAACCTGGTGGCTTTAAGCAAACAGCTCAGAGAAATTGAGAAACACGTGGCTGGAACTCGGGAGCAGGGAGTTAGATGGGCCAGTACATAACATACAACCTGGAGATTATGTATATGTTAAGTCTCTTACAGAAAATTCTTTGGAACCACAGTGGGAAGGACCGTTCCAAGTGCTCCTCACCACCTTCACCGCAGTCAAAATCAAGGAGCAGAATGCCTGGATCCATCACTCTCAAGTGAAGAAGGCCCAGAAGCCCCTTGGAGAGTGACACCAGGAAACAATGAACTGAGACTAAAACTTACTCAGGCAAAATGAGTATATTGCGGTTGGGGGTGGTTCATACTTTGATTTACAGAATTGTTTTGTATGTAATTATAACTGAAGCTTTAGAACTAGAGAGTACCTCTATCCAAAGCAATGCTAAATGGCCTTGTCCCAAGTGTTTAATCAGTATACTGGATCCATGGGAGAACCTTCTGAGATAAAGATTTAAACCTATTCACTGTAGTAATTCACGGGGATCAAGTATGTGAAGAGCAAGAATAGCAAGAACAAGAACTGTAGAGACTTCAAGAAATCAGAAGAGAGAGACCAGGGTTCCCAAACCCCAATTAGATCACATCGGCTCGTCACCAATTTTTTAAAAAGATCAAATCGACTAGCCAAATTTATGAAAAATTTAACAATGATTTATCGGGTCAATTACAAAAAAATAGAATTTCGAGCAACCACCACAATCAAGACAGCCTTAGTCCCGGGAACAGGCGCTGGGTGAAACCAGAGGTTCGTCCGACAGAGAGACAGCTTCCCCTCAAAGGTTCACCCCAAGTGTTTCCAGTGTCCAGGTTATATACAGTTTATTTCTGCCTGAGGCACAGATGACCACATCTTTTCTATTCACTTCTTCGAATGCAAGTCCATTCCTATACATATGTTGAAATAGACAAAGACGGGTCCCAGCTTGCAGACAGAAGTCTGGGCATACAGGAGAAGTTTGTTTTAGTTTGTTTTCACATGTAGTAAGTTGGTATCAGCTCCTGAATACCCAGATGCAATCAGGGCAAGTCTGAATCTCGTTAAATTCTTGGGACACTGCAATTAATCGTGGGCCAGACGGCCCGATGTTATCTCCCAGGTGCAGGAGACAAGGAAAATAGTTGTTGATGGTCCAGGAAGGTCCCATTCAGACATTTAAACAGGCCTGATGCTATCTTGACACTGCCAGGAATTAGTTAATAGAACTCTGTTCCCTGGCTGGGGAGGTTCAGACATAATCTATATAACATTTTATACACACACATATTTATACAGGCATGAATAAACTCCATTACATATCACACTGGGATCCCATGAGAAGTTTGAACATTGAAAGAGAGAAGAATGATGAGACCTTGTGCCCTCAGGGAGAGAAGAAGATCTCTGTTCTCAGAGATGAAGGTGATTTCAGAATAGATGAAGAGAACCTTTGCTCTTGAACAGTTTCATCTTTAATACCCCATGAGCTCACATGGCCCATAAACACAGCTGTGGGAAAAAGCTGTGAAAAAATGGGAGGGAATTCAGGATTGCAGATTTTCTGGTAAGCTGCTATTTGTGGAAATGCAGAGCCACAAGAGAACTATTTTCTTATGGAGAAGTCTCCATAGCAGGAAAGAGAGACTCCTCTCCCCAAGGGGAGTGAAGAAAACTGAGGTGGTAAACTGACTGAAAATTTTAGGTTTTTTCTCCTTATATTGGCAGTAAGGAAGAAAAATGTTGTAGGGAGAGGAGAAGTGTTTCTGAAAGGTTTGTTCTGATTTTTATTAATCTTTCCTTTTAGTTAATATTGATAAACTTTTTTTATGACCTTTTAAAGTTTTGAGCCTACATTGCCTTTCTCCTAATCTTATCACACAGGAGGAAATGAGTAAGTGTATTCTAGTGAGTGCACTGGTAATTAGCCAGCACTGAACCCAACACAGTAATTGATGCATTTGCCAAGAAACCTCAAACTGTCAAACCAAAACCACTACAGAAATATATCTGATGAACTGCACGAGACCAGAGGGAAAGAGCATGGTTTATCAGGACTGGCCTGATCCTAATGATCCCCATGGTGCATTTGGAGCTGAGCCCTGGAACCTCAGGGCCTGAGGGGAGATTGCACAAACCTTTCCAGGAGTCAAAGTCAGAAGAAACAACCAAAGTGTCTCAAAGCATGAATGGGTCCCACTGAGGTCCATCCCCAACACAGGCTCCTCATGGGACTCCATTGAGGAGAGAATTGGAGACCAGGATGGCACAAAAATCTCTCAGAGACTCAGTGTGGGAAGGAAAATCCAAAAGACCTTAAAAACCTTGAGTGTCTCAAAGCATTAATGAGCCTCACTGAGTGTCAATACAGAGCTCTCAAGGGACTCATTAAAGCAGATAATTGGGGCCATGATTGCACAAACCTCTCACACAGTCTGTATCCAAAGGGAAACACCAAGTACCTTAAAATAACTGAAGTGCCTTGAAGCATTAATGAGCCCTACTGAGTGTTGTTACTGACAAAGCCTCTCCAGGGACTAATTACAGCAGATAATTGGATGCCATGATTGCACAAACCTCTCAGAGACTCCAAGGCAAAAGCCAAACCCAAAGTCCTTTGAAAACCCTGCAGTCCCTGCAGGGAGCATTGAGGAGCCCCCAGGGCCATTGCTGAGCAAGGCTCCCCAGGGACTCCTTCCAGCAGATCCTTGAGGCCACTGGGATGTGGGCTAGGGGGGGATGCTGAGGGCAGGACAAGGGGCTGACAGTGCCCAGCCTGGCTGGGGCTGTGCCAGGAGGCCCCAGGGCCTCAGGACAAGGTGTCTCCTCCCAGCCCTTGCTGGCACAGACCCTGCTGTGCCCCAGGGCACCAAGACTTGGCTTCTCTTTGTCCCCACCTATCAGCTCTGCCTGCAGTTCTCTGCTCTGCCTGGGGACACTTGCTCTGTCCTGTCCCTCAGTGGGACCCATGACAAGTCCAAGAAACTTTGGAGTTGGATTCTGCCTTGGAGTTCTGGAGAGGTTTCTTCAGCTTCCTCTCAGGGACTGATGTTCAGGGCCTGAGCACAAAGCCCCAGAGGCTCATTCAAGTCCTTGTGCTGTGTCTGTGCTGCTGAGCTGGGCTGGGCTCCTGGCACAGAGGCAGCTCCTGGTAAGCAAGAAGAGCTTCAAAAGCACATTTCTCTTGGTGAGCAGCTCTTCTGCCAGCCCAGCAGGGCTGGGGCACTGCCTGCAGCCAGCCCGGGCACAGCACAGAGGCACAGAGAGCTTCAGTCAGGCAGGGCTGGGAAGGGGCTGAGAAGTGCCTGGGGCAGAATCCCTGCCAGCCCTTGGCACAGGAACCTTTGGCTGCAGGACAATGCAGCTGCAGCTCCTGGAGCCATCTCCTGAAGCTGGAACATCCCAATGCCTACAGACTCTGTGAGTACAACTCTGATTATTATTGGTGCATGGGAGGTGAAATGCTCATGAAGCTCTGACATGCTGAGGGGTTCTGGTCAGTCTTAGAATATTTCCAAGACAAGGATTTTAATAAAAATGAGGCAATTTCCTAAGACTTTGTGTTCAGATTCCTACTATTGGAGAGTGGCAGGCAGGGGGGATAAATATTAAAGGATGATTATGAATTATTTCTTATGAATTTTGACAAGTGGTGCCTGAGTCAACCATACTGTTCCTATTAGTGACCAGTAGGTTCACAGGAGATCCCTAATGTGCCTTCAGTAACTCTGCCCATGGACAGCAGTAGCATCACCTTTGCTGGAGCCATCAGGATCAGTCTGAGCTGTCCTTTCTCCAAGCTGCAAACAGAACCTGCCCCCAGCCAGTGCCCTGCAAGCAGGCAGGGTTCTGTAGGGCCAAGGAGAGTGCACAGAGATTTGGGGTCTGTGAGTGCTGGCAGGGAGAGATCAGGTACAGGGAAACACCTGCAGGAGGAAAATCTCCAGGAAGCAGAGAGAGGATCAGGCAGTGAGAGAAAACAAAACCCAGCTGAGTTTGACTGTGGCCCAGCTCCATCCTCCTGCGGGGCTCAGGGCCTGTTCCCGGCCATGGCCAGCCCTGGCTGCCTCTCTGCTGGCCCAGAGGCCGGCAGAGCCCGGGGCAGGGCTGTCTGTGCAGCCCCACGGGTGCCAGGGGCTCTGCAGGAGCTGGCAGAGGCTGCCCAGCAGGGAGGCCATGGGGCACAGAGCCCCAAGGCTGCTGTGGGCACCACAGCACAGGGGCCGTTCCCAGCCGCAATGCTCCTGGCCTGGGCTGGGCCTGCACAGGGGCTGGGCCACCATGGCTGGGCCAGCACAGGGCCACAAAGGGGCCACGCAGCCGCTGCCGGGGCTGACAGCAATGCCAGGCACACACAAGCAATTGCTGAGCATGGCCTGCGCTGGCCAGGCCTGACTGTGCCAAAGGCAGAGCTCAGCTGCCCTTGGGGGCTGCAGCAACAGCCCAGAGCCCAAAGAGCCTCCATGGCTGTGCTGGAGACCAAGGCTGCAGCAGGGAAATGCAGGGCTGCTGTGGCATGGGGAGGCCATTGAATTCCAGCACACACCTCAGCTCTCTGATGATCCCGGCACCATGCTGGGCCCTGTTTCACACTGGTGCAGAGCAGATGTTGATGGCACAGGAGCCCTGCAGGGCTGTCAGGGACCTGCAGCTTGCAAGGTGCTCTGCTCTGCCTCAGGTGCTCTCAGAGAGATCCAATCCCAGCTGGGCCCCTCAGGGCACAAGTGGCACTGCCTGTTCATGGGCACACAGCTGATGTCTGCCTGGAAAGGGGTACGGGTTTTAATACCTGTTGGTTTCAAAATAAACAAGCAGATTTTTATTCTCTGGGTCATTTGAGTACTTTTAACTAATGGCAAAGTTTTCCCACCACAAACAAGAACTTCCTGGGAGTGTGCTGTGGGCAGGAGAGGAAATACTGGTTTCCCCCTCTACTCCTGTCACCAATGATCAGTCTGTTATTTCCTCTCTCTCTTCCTTCAGGTCTTTCCATCTCTCCTGTTTAAATGGCCATGTCTGGCTACATCTCTTCACTGGACCAGCTGGATCTATGTCCTTCCTGCTGCTCTCACATTTCTTCCTCCAGATGCTCTCTGGCCATTCAAGCGCCTCTCAACTAACTTGGTTTCATGCTCTGAACTTCGGAGAGTGGCCAAATCTTTCAAGTACAAATAAATATGAATTAAATATCTCGTTCTGGTAAAATCTATCATAGAATTACCTTTTCTTATGTCTCTGTCTAAAACTGTTTCTGTACAGAAATCCTTTGGGTACGGTGGACATTTCAGATGCTGCTGGGACATCCCAGAGAGCTGAGGGAAGAGCTGTGATGGTTATTAAACTGTTCAAATGTTCCGCTTGTGTTTGTTGGCAAGAAACCTTTCTGTGCCTCTGAGTGTCACCAGTCCCTGAGCCCGAAGGACACAAACCTGATGAGTTGTGGTTCCCACTGCAGGGGCTGCACTTGGACCTTGGCTCTGCACAGGAGAGCTCTTCATCCCCTTTCTCTCTTTTCCTCCCTCTGGGCATGGAGAGAGCTCCTGACTTCAGCCTGTGACTCGTGTGTAAAAAGAGCAAATCTGGGCAGGGAGGGTTTGGTGGGACCTTGGGATCTGTGCTGGGCACAGAAGGCGTTTTCCATTGCTCTGAGACTGTCTGCTGTGAAAAGTGGATTTAATATCCAGCAGAGGAATGGCTTTTGCATTTGATGGAGCTGTGCCTTCCCTTGGCTTTGATGGCTGACAAAAAATGAACATCCCTCTGTGTCTCGGGCAGCTCCTTCTCCAAGGAAAGCGGGTGGGAGTTGGAGCCAAGGAGCTGAAAGCTGCAGGTGCAGCCTGGGCTGGAGGGAGCTCAGATTTGCACAAGGCTGCTCTGAATGCCAGGGCTTGGATGGGGGAAATGGTGGGGTGGGGGGTAGGGACAGAGTCTGATTGATTGTCAGCCATGGAGGGTCTTGATTTTCATATCTATTCCAACTGCATGAGGAGGTACTTGGATTCAATGTCAATTGGAGAGTGCACATATCAATAAATTAACAGGAAAAAAAACTTAACAGGATCTAAAAAAATAATTTCTCCCTGTCTTTTTAAATACCATGTATTCACTTTGAATACACTACTGAGAATTACCTAACCACAAAACATTTGAAAATTAAAATCAAATTGTTCCCGGAGGCTTGGCTTGTTAAGGTGTTCTGAATGTTAATGAGCCCTGGGACACTGAATTCCTGCACTGGAGAGCTGAAGGCTGAACAAGCCTCTGCAGCAGTGAAATTCAGCAGCAGCCTCCAAGGTGCTGAGGATGTCAGCAGCCCCCAGTGAGGCCATCCCTGCCCAGAGACCGTGGGGGAATGGGCAGACAAGGAGAGCGTCCCTGGGGCTGGGGCAGCACAACTCAGAGGCACCAGCGGCTCCAGCTGGGCAATGGAGTGTGGAATGTGGCTGGGAAAGCCCTGCCTGGGCTGGGCCAAGCAGGATGGACAAGCCCTGACCCCCATCCCCCAAAGAACTCTCTCAGTGAGACATTTAAAAGGAATTACAGCTGTTTGTGTACTCTGAGTTGGATGTACTGGAGAAATACCAACAAGTGATTCTCAGGCACTCAAAACAACAAAAGAGCCTTTCCCAGGAACTTTAGAAAATCAGAGAAACTTTGGCAAATGGTTTATTATGACATTGTAGTGGTTTTGGTTTGTTAATTTAAGATTTTTCTAGTTTTGGGATTTCTTAATTAATGTATTGATGAGTGTGGTGGGTTTTATTGTCAGTAAATTATTTGTGTATTTATTTTGTTGTGAGTTAGGATTACAAGAAAGATAAAGTGGACTTAAAATTTTAAAAGTGTATGAAGAAATTTTTATTAAAAGTAGATTTAAAAAGAAAAAGGAGTAAGAATTTTAAAAACTCTTTCGAACACTTTTTTCTTTACAACTTTTTCTTTTTACTGACATTGTAAAGAAAGTAAAGTTATAATTTCTAGTTAGTTTACAATTTCTAGAATAGTCTTTTTTATTTTACTTAGGAAGAGAAGTTTTTCTAGTTAAGGTTATGGAGATTTTTTTACAAGAGGAACAAATAGGGTTTTTTGTGGTTCTTAGTATTGTCATGGATTACAGTTTTCTTGGGAAATTTGTTATTGCTAAGTTGTTTTTATTGCTACAAGTTTTTTACAGCTTGTTGATGGGCCATGTCAATTTATGGGGTATTGTCTTAAAGATGAGTTATTTGAAGGTAAATTTTTTTATTATTGACTTTTAAAATTCTTTTTATCTCTGGGAATAGAGATCTTCTCTTGGAGATACTGGATTACTCGGGGGTTTTTTCCCTGTTTAAACTTTTTATGAAATTACAGTTATTTAAACATTTGTTTATTTTAGAATGGATTTTTTTTGTTTGATATTAATTTGAATTTTTTAAATAGTTTTTTGTGTTATAAAGAGAAAGAGTTTTTTATTATAGTTTATAAGAGGATTTTAGTTTTAAGATTAAGGTATTTTTTTCTTATTTTATTGTATATTTAATTTGTTCTTTACTGAGTTTGATGGTTTTGTAGGTTTTTTTTTAATATGTTTGTATTTTGTTTTTTCCTTTTACTTGAGGGAGGTTTGAAGTATTGAAAGGTTAACACTTCACCTGCCGGTAACTTGTGGTGGAAATTAGGATTGGGTTATGTTAGGATTGGTTTTATGGTTGGTTGTTGGGATTTTTTATGTTTAATTTTAGTTGTAGGGTTATTTTGTGTGGGTTGTAGGTTGTAGGGGTTTTTAGTTTTAATTGTGTTGGGGGGAGGGGACTTGATGGTAAGCTTTTAATAGCTGTGGCTGGCTTTGTTCTGGTTGGGGTTTTGTAGCCTCTTTAGTTTTCCTGTTTGGCAGTTGTTGGGGTTTGGTTTGGTTAGAATGGGGCCAATGGGGGGTGGGGTGGCCTGGGGAGGGGGGAAGGGGCTCAGCCCACTGCAGGGTTGCTTGGTTTGGTTTGGTTTGGTTTGGTTTGGTTTGGTTGAGATGGGGCTGGGACCAGGGCCCGCTGCTTTTTTGCCGACTGGAAAATAAAGAGGAGGTTCCTGAGTTTTTTTGTCTTTAACATTTGTGTTTCACAGAGGTGTATTCAGCAACTTAGTGGTTTAACAGATTGTCAGTTACACAAAAGGTTTTGCATTACTTTTTAAAATTCTTCTTGTATCAAACTACGATAGACATTCAATCAACAAGAAATTATTCTCAAAGCATTGACTTGGGCCATTCAACTTCACAAACTCTAAGCCTGTTCAATGTAATCTTCATTGAAATTGAAATTTGCAAGAGAAACAGAAGACGACATAGAAAGAGAGAAAGACAAAAAAGATACAGAGAAGCACACACAGAGTTACCAACTCCTGGATTCCAGCACTGTTCAGACAGAAATTCCAATAGGAGGTAAGGTCAAGATGTGTGCTTGCCTTGTGGTCAGCCTTCAATACCCCTTGGTGTTCCTGGGCCCTTCCCCCAGGTGGGGCTTGGGCTCATTTGGTCCCTCAGGAGCTGGGCTGGGGGCTGCAGAGGTGGCTGTGGAGCATTGCCTGTGCTGTGCCAGGGACTGGCAGCCACTGCTGGGCTGGGGTAGAGGCTCTGGGGGGATTTGGGTTCCAGGGCAGGGCAGGGCTGGGGTTCCAGGGCAGGGCAAGGCTGGCCCTGCCCCTTCCTCCCTCACACATGAAACGTTTCCAGCCAACAATCTCCTCCAGTCTGTCACAACAGGTAATGTTGGAGGTGGAATCCCAATTCTGGCCATGGGTGCCTGGAGGAGAAGGACAGTTCTTTTCCATAGGAAGAAAAGCACAGAGCCCCAGTGTTTCAGCAGCAGATGAGAAGACATCCTCAACATGCCAAGTTTAGCTGGACCAGTCAGGCGGTTTCTGGGAGGCCAAGCCAGCCAGACCTCTTCCATGTTCTTTTGGTTTTATGGTGCCCCATAGTGTCACAATAGTGCCTTGGACCCATGGGGCCCTGGAGTGTCAGTCATAATGGTGTCTTGATTCCAGGGGTTTAGCAGTGTCACAATGGACCCTTGTTTCGATTGGGTTCTACAGTGTTGCAATGGCCCGTCAGTGTCACAATGGCCCCCATGATTCCATGGGGCCTTGCACTGTCACAATGGTCTCTGTGGTTCCCCAGGCCCCACAATGTCACCTGACTCCTCTACTCCATGTGCCCTGCAATGTCACAATGGACCTTTGGACCCTGGGGGTTTGCAGTGTCACAATGGTCTCCTTTGGCTCCCCAGTGTCATAATGGACCATTTATGACAGGAGGCTCCTCTGTGTCACCCTGGAGCTTTGGCTCCATGCAGCCCTGCAGTGTCACAATGAACCCTTGTTTCAATGGGGTTCCACAAAGTCACCATGGCCCCTTGGTTCCATGCAGCCCTGTAGTGTCACAATGGTCTCCTTTGCCTCCACAGTGTCACAATGGACCCCTGATGACACGAGGCCCTGCAATGTCACAATGGACGTTTGGTTCCATGCAGCCCTGCAGTGTCACAATGGCCTCTTGGTTTCACCTGGCCCCTCAGTATCACAATGGTCCTCTTGGTCCTGAGGGGACCCTGAGGGTCACAATGGTCTCACTGGTTCCATGAGGCCTCACAGTCTCACCATGCTTTGCTTATTCCATGGGGATTAAGTGTCACAATGTTTACCATGATCCCATGAGTCCCCTCACTGTCACAATGGTCTCCTTGGTTCCATGTTGCCCCACAGTGTCACAATGGCCCCTTGGCTGTGAAGTGTCCTTATGGTCTTTGCATGGTTCCATGAGGCCCTCCAATGTTGCAATGGACCTTTGTCTCCTCTGAGTCTCACAATTTCACAATGGCCTCTTGGTCCTATGACACCCCAAAGTGTCTGTCCTTGCATCTTTTATCTGAAAGCAACTCTTGGATATATGAGGAGTTTTGGGTGTGGAATTCCATTTCAGTTATGGGTTCCTAGAATGGAATGAGAGTTCTCCATAGAAAAGAAAGGGCAGAGTCCCAGTGTTTAAAAGGCTGATTAGAGACAGCCTCAAGGAGGCCTAGGCCAGCCAGACCTGTTGTTAGGGAAGAATCCTTGGACAGACAGAATTTGGGAGGCCAAACTCCACTTTTGTCTATTGCCATCTATACAAGAAAGGCAGTTATTTTCCACAGGAAGGAAAATACAGAGCCCCAGTGTTTCAAAGGCAGATGAGAGCTGGCCCTCAGGAAGCCAAAGGAATGTGGACAGTCCTGGCAGCTTTTGTCTGGGAGCCATCCTTGGATATAAGGAATTTTGGAGGCAGATTCTCAATTTTGGCAGTGGATGCCTGGACTTGAAAGATGTCTTTTTCCATGGGAAGAAAAGCACAGGCTCCCAGTGTTTTGAAGGCACATGAGAGGTGGCCCCCAAGAGGCCAAGGTCAGCCAGAGCTGTCTGTCCTAGCAGGTTTCATACAGGAATAATCCTTGGATATAAACAAATTTGGAGGAAGAACCTCAATTTTGGCCATGAACCTGGAGGACAGTTCTTACCCACAGAAAGGAATACATGGAACTCCAGGGTTTCAGGGGCTAATGAGAAGTGACCCATAACATGCCAAGGTCAGCTGGACCAGTCAGGCAGCCTCCAGGAGGCCCAGCCAGCCAGACCTGTTCTGTGTTCTTGGATCCTTGGGGCCCTGCAGCAGCACAAAGGCCCCTTGGTTCCATGAGGCCCTGTAGGCTCACCACAGATCTTTGTTTCCATGAGGCCCAGAGATATAACAATGGTCTCCTTGGCTCCACAGTGGCACAATGGCCCCTTGCTTTCATGAGGCCTTGCAGTGTCAAAATGGTTTCCTTGTTTCCACGGGACTCTGCAATGCCACAATGGCCCCTTGGTTCCATGAGATCACAGAGTCTCAAAATGGCCCCTTGGTTCTACTGGGTTCCTCAGGGTCACAATGGCCCCTTGGTTCCACCAGCCCTGGATGTGTTACACTGGTCTCTTGCTTCCATGTGGCCCTGCAGCGTCACAGGGGTTGCCTTGGTTATACAAGGCCCTGCAGTGTCACAATGACACCTTGGTTCCATGGAGTCCCCAAGTGTCAAAATGGTCTCCATGGTTCTATGAGGCCCCAAAATGTCACAATGAGCTTTTGGTTCCATGAGCTTTTGTACTGCCAGCAACAGTCTCCTTGGTTCCATGGTGCCACACAGTGCAGTGTCACAATGGCCCCTTGGTTCAGTGAGGCATTTGGTGTCACAATAGTCTCCATGATTCCATAAGGCCTTGCAGTGTCACAGCAGACCATTGGTTTCACTGAGATCCACAGTGTCACTGTGATCCCCTTGGCTCCACAAGGCTCTGAAGTGCCACAATGGCCCTTTGGTTCCACAAGGCCTCAAAGTGTAAAAATGGCCTCCATGGTTCAATGAGGCTCTGCTGTGTCACAATGAACCTTTGGTTCCATGAGGCTCCAGAGTGTCACAATGGCACCCTGGGTTCCACAGTGTCAGAATGGACCCTTCATCCCATGGAGATGCACAGTGTTCACTGAAGTCCCCTTGATTCCATGCGGATATGCCATGCTGTAATGGCCCCTTGGTTCCAGTGGGTCCCAAAGTGTTGGAACTGTCTCCATTGTTCCATGAGGCCCAGCAAAGTCACTGTGCTTCCCTCGGTTCCACAGGGCCCCACAGTGGAACAATGGACTCTTGGTTCCATGAGGTTCCTCAGACACAATGGTCTCCTTGAATCCACAGTGTCACAGTGGCCCCTTGGCTCCATGTGGCCATGCTGTGTCACAATGGCTCATGGTTCCATGAGACCACATAGTTTAACAACAGACCCCTGCATCCACAAGGCCTTGCTGTGTTACAATGGATTTCTGGTTCCATGAGCTTTCATATTGTCAACAGTAGTCTCCTTGGTTCTGCAGTGTTACCATGCACCCTTTGTTCCATGAGGTCCTGTAGTAGAACACGGTCACCTTGGTTCCGTGAGTTTCTGCAGTGTCACAATGGACCCATGCTTCCACGAGGCCTTGCTGTGTCACACTGGCCCCTTGGTTCCCAGAGGTTTCTCAGTGTCACAATGTTCTCCTTGGATCTGCAGTATCACATATGTGGTGTATCACAATTGGTTCAATGTAGCCCCAATGTACCAAAATGGATTTTGGTTCCCTGGGGTTCTGCTGTGTCACAATGGACCCTTTGTTCCATGAGTTTGCTCAGTGTCACAGCTGACTCCTTGGTTCTGTGAGGCCCTGCCGTCACCAAATCTCCGAAATATCAGAATAAGACTCATTAACACTAATTTGCTGTTTAAGAGGGTATCATCTATTTGGGCCTGAGGTCTAGTGAGGGATAACTCCTAACCTTAGGTGGACATGGAATTCTAACAGTGTCAATAGATGTGTATTACAATTTACCCATTACCATAAAACCCACCCCAAGTTCCCAGTTTCTGTCCTTCTTTTTTCTGCTACTACATTCTTGAGCCAGATGTCTTCATCTTGCCTTCCAACCATTCCTGCTGGGAAAGCAGCCCCTGCATGCCTTGTTCTTGTGCTAAATGTTCACAGGCACAGGAAAAATGGAATGAACCCTTTTGGTATCAAGGCCCAGGCTCTGTGTGGGCAGCAGGGGCAGGCAGGAGGCAGAGCTGTCAGCAAAGGAAGGGCCCAGCCAGGCGGGGCAGCCGGGGGATGCCGACAGCCTGCAGAGACAGAGGCGCAGGGCAGGGACACCGTGGCACAGCCTGGGCTGCACAGGGCACAGGGATGGGCAGCAGCTGCAAGACAGCCCTGACAGAGCCAACTTGGGCAGCACTTTGGCCATGGCAGACGCAAAGAGCAGCAAAGCCCCAGAGGGTGATTAAAGTCCCTGTGCTGTGTCTGTGCTGCTGAGCTGGGCCGGGCTCCTGGCCCAGAGGCAGCTCCTGGCAAGGGCAGCGCTGCAGAGAGACAGCTCTGGCCAGGAGCAGCTCCTGGGCACAGCCCAGCAGGGCTGGGGCACTGCCAGGGCCCCTCAGGGACACCAGCAGGGCACAGACAGAGCTCACAGGGGCTCAGCACTGGCAGGGCTGGGGCATGGCCCCGAGGGGGCTGTGTCACAGCAGCACCTCTGTGGCTGTGTCACGGAGGCACAGAGCAGCTGGGATGTCAGCAAGGGGCTGTGTGACAGCACAGAGTGGGCTGTGTGAGGGCACAGATTGGGCTATGACATCACAGAGTTTTTTGTGTGAGGTCATTGAGCAGCTACAGCATCATAGAGATGATTCTGTGACATCACAGAGCAGTCTGTGACATCATGGCATGGCAGTAGGACATCTTAGAGCAGGCTGTGATGTTAAAGTGTGTGCTGTGACATTACAGAGCGGCAGTATGACATCACAGAGGGTTTTGTGACATCACTGAAGTGATTGTTACATCACAGAGCTGTCTGTGATGCCATGGAGTAGGGTGTGATGCCATAGAGCAGATCCTGCCATCATAGAGGGTGGCTCTGTGACATCAGAGAGTGGGTTATGACATCACTAGGTGGCTGAGTAGCATCACAGAGCTGACATCACAGAACAGGCTATCATGTCACAGTGTGACTTTGTGACATCACAGAGTCTTCTGTGACATCACAGAGTATCACGGACATATTTTCTGAAACATCCTTTGCTGGGATTTTTCTCCTGAGAAGCTGAGAGGCCTCAGAAACAAAAGGTAACAATAATTATCTTCTGCTGTGGAATGCAACAGGTGCATCTTTGATTGGTCTCATGCGGTTGTTTCTAATTAATCGCCAATCACAGGAGTGTCCCGGAATCTCTGGTCAGTCAGAAGATTTTATAGCCATTCCATTTTTTTCTACTCCTTGCTAGCCTTCTGATGAAATCCTTTCTTCTATTCTTCTAGTATAGTTTTAATACATAATTTTCTTTTAATATTATATATACCATAAAAAAATAAGCCTTTAGAAACATGGAGTCAAGATTCTCATCTCTTTGTTATGTTTGCCCAATTATCCCATCACAAAAAACCAAACAATATTACAGATAGTAACAATTTTAATTGAAGAGATATATAAGGAAAATATAAAATTGGATACAATATAATTTGATAAAAAATATAAAATTGGATACAATATAATTTGATTATAACAAGGGATAATTTGGTTCTAATAATAATGCATAAGCAAAAATCTGCGGGGTACGGAGTACAAGGCTTTTGAGCCCTTGCCACCTCACGTACAAGTTTGCCAAGTGAAGATTCCCCCTTTTATGCCATGTGTTAATGTCATCTCCTCCCATTTTCGATTCATCACACCTTCATCTCCGCCCTCATCACCACCTTTGCCACGCATGCGCTATCAGTTGGCTTGGTGGTCGCACAAGTCTTTTGGGGGTCTTCTGATGAAGATTTTAGTAGTTTTCCTCTGTGTCCTTTATTTCACCTTTGGGTTACACATACGCACCAAGCCAGTACAATGCAAGCCAAATTTTGCATACCGCTGTATCTTATTACCAAAGCAATAAATTTCTTATAATTAGCAATTTCTTGGACCCAACCAGGTTTTTCTTCCTTTCTGTTAATTTTTAGCTTCTTCTGTCCTTGAGAACATTTGCCGGAAAGGGGGGGTGTGGAGCCCCTCCTTGGGAACATCTGCTGGGAAGGGTGGTGGAGCCCCTCCTTTCCCTCTCTTCTCTTGGCATTACAACTTTTAACTATTTTATTTATTCCCACCTATTAATTATTGTATCAATATTGATTACTGTTTCAATTTTATCAGCACAAATCATATCTATTTACCACAGGTACAAATACAGAGTATGATGAGGAGAGACACAAATACAGGGTAAAATAGTCACATCTAACAGCGGCAACCAAAGGCAAGTCTTAGAACTCTAACATTCAATGTTTAACAGAGACCAACACTTCAAATGAAGACCTTATCAACTTCATTAACATCAACTCCCAATTACTAGTCTGAAAAAGAGCTCTCATCTCCAGGATTTCATCCCTCACAGCCAGGTGTTAGAAAAGCAAAGTACTTGTTGCTAGAATCGTCTTTTCAGACTCAGAGCTGGGCACGTTTCACTGATCTCAGACCCAGAGGGAGGTTGACAAAACTTGGGAAGAAGGATGCCCACTGATAGCGGACACAAAGGATGCCGAATTTAGGGGCCATAAGGACATCTGCTAGAACTGCCAAGATAAGGAAAACACTCATAAAGTCAACAGTCATAAGGAAAGTCAACTGAGCAAATATGCTGAGATGAGCACCAGCTGGGCAAAAAAGAGTGTGACGTTTGCAGGCAACAGGACTTTGGCACTCAAATTATCCTTGGCCTGGCCATGGGATGGTTCTGGTCACCAGAACACATGAAAAGAGGGCGCAGTGCAAGCGCTGGGCCTTGTGCTCCAACAACCCAGATGAAAAAAGCTGGGGAGACTGTGCTGGATTCTTGTGTGGTACCTACCCCTTCTGTGAAAAATGCCAATCACTTGTTTTAAAATTGTAAAAGTTTATTAGTAATAAATTAGTTTTAAAAATAGTAATAAAAATTAGAGAAATAAGAATTTGGACAATTAGAGTTGGGACAATACAGGACAATAAAAAAGCAAAGAATTACAGATGTCTGGGTGCTCCGTTCTGCCTCAGAACACACTTTGCTAACAAAGGATTAACCCTTAAAAGTAATACCCTGTTGCATATTCCTATATGTCATCCATGATGCCAAAATTATTTTCAAGCAGTGGGTGTTTTCTTGTTATTGTCAACCCCTCCCTCATCTTGTAAATCAATTGTCTTGGTCCCTCGAAGTCTGGATCCTCCCAAAGAGGAGGCAATATTTCTTCTCTTAGAGTTCTGGTTTCTTGTTACTGTTATCTCTCCTTGAGCTATTTAGAAAAAGTATCTTACATCACATAGTTTCTGTAGCCTAAAACTATTTTCACGACACTACTTAAAAAGATTAGTATAGCACTACAAAAAAAGGATTAATACAACATAACTTTCCAACATTGCACATACAGTATTAATTTCAATATTTGCAAAAAGCCAATCATATTATACACATTTTTCACGCCTTCTCTGCTCCTTCTTCTTCTCAAAATATATTGTAAACCTGACTAAAAAGACTAGATAGAGCCATGCTCAGTGCCTTATTCTGAAAACTTACAGCTGACTTACAGGTTTAGTACCTTACAGAGCAGGTCTGAGGCCCTGGAACTGGAGGGACAGACAAGTGATAAGATGGGAAAAAGTCCTTCTGGAATAGAGGGGGCACCTAGGGCAAGTCAGCCAACACCATGCATCGTGAGCACCTCTGCTCCAAAGGAAGGCAGGGTCCTTGCAGGCCTTCCCAAAAGCATCTCAAGGGAAGGTTTCCATCCCCCCTGCCCTGTTTCCTTAACTTTGGCTGAATCTTTCTCTCACAGAAAGCCAGGAAGCTCAGGTGTGTGTAGGAGAATACTGTGAGCATTGGCAGAGGTGAACGGTCAGGAATCCAGAGGCTTGTGCAACTCTCTTCCATGGAGGGTCCTTTGTTGTATATTTCCAATAAAGCAGAGCTTAAATGGCAAGTCAGCGATTGGGGAAATACAGCACTGAGACAATCAAGCTGGAACGTGCCTTGTTTTGAGAGGGACAAGTAAGACAACAAACGTTCAAACAACAAATACCGAGAAGATGAAGAAGAAAAAGGAATTTTTCCAAGGTTTTCTAATGTTTATTTTCTTCTCTGTGCCTTTTGAAGATTGCCTATATTCTATTTTCATTGTTTTCTTTTTTCCTGTCTTGAGAATGAATTTTGCATTCTGGATATTCTAAGTCAGACATAAGAAAAGTTCCATATTGTTTGGCAATCATGAAAAGGTAAGTTTAGAGGAAACATCGATTATTTTGATGATTGGATCAGACTCAATTTTAAACACCCCTGTATGTCATGCTCATTTGCAAAGATGCTAGATTGACCTTTGAAGGGCATTAAAGCAAGAAAGAAGTACGTCAAAACCTCTGCAGGTGGCTGCCATGGTGAGTTTCTCTGAGCTGTCACAGCCCCAGCCTCACTACATGGCCGGGTTTCCTGAGGTGTCACAGCCCCAGCCCCGCTCCATGGCCGGGTTTCCTGAGGTGTCACAGCCCCAGCCCCGCTCCATGGCCGGGTTTCCTGAGGTGTCACAGCCCCAGCCCCGCTCCATGGCCAGGCACAGCCCCATCCTGCTCCATGGCCGGGTTTCCTGAGGTGTCACAGCCCCAGCCTCGCTCCATGGCCGGGTTTCCTGAGGTGTCACTGCCCCAGCCCCGCTCCATGGCCGGGTTTCCTGAGGTGTCACAGTCCCATCCCGCTCCATGGCTGGTTTCCCTGAGGGCTGGCAGTCCCAGTCCCGCTCCATGGCCGGGTCTCCTGGTCGCTTTGAGGGGCTGTTCCTGTCTCTGTGGAGAAAGAAGAGGCCGGGGAGCTTGCAGAGCAGGCCCAGAGCCACGAGGGCTCTCCTCCCTGCTCAGCCCTGCCTGAGCCCTGCTCCTTCCCGCCTTCTCCTCCCGTTGTCAGTTCTGACACTCGGCCTGAGCCCAGCGTTCCCTTTTGGGGCCAAGGGAAATCTCTGCTCCTGCCTCTGGCACAGGGTGCTCTGCCAGCAGGTCAGGGAAGGAGACAGCCCTGAAGAGAGGCGTGAGCAGTGGAGGAAAGCCGACATCACTGCAGTCATGCAAAAGGGCACCAAGAAGGAGCCAGGAAACTGCAGGCCCATCAGCCTCTGCTCCATCCACAGAAAGGTGACAGAACAGCTCTTCTTGGATGCCATCTCTAAGCCTGTGGAATAACAGGAATGGAAACCATGCTTGACCAATCCCATAGGCACCTCTGCTGCAGTGCCTGGCTGGCTTTGTGAGGGGAGAGCAGTGGTTGTTGTCAGCTGGGACTTCAGCAAGGCTTTGTCCTTGCCTCCCATATCAGGCTCCTGAGGCAGCTCAGGGACAGTGGGGCAGAGAAGTGGACAGGGGAGCTCCAAACTCAGACAGCTGAGCTCAGGGGCCCGTGCTGGGGCCAGCCTTGTTTGCCTTATTCCCCAGTGACCTGGCAGAAGGCACAGAGCGCTCCCTCAGCGTTTGCTGATGGCACAGAACCGGGAGCAGAGGCTGAGGCACCACAAGGCTCTGCTGCCCTTCAGTGAGACCTGGACAGGCTCGAGAGTTGAGCAGAGAGGGACCTAATGAAGTTGCACTGGGAAAAGCCTCTAGAAGAGCTTGAACCTTTGTAATTACCAGGCAACAAAAGTGTTTTAGTACTGGAATCTATAACATTGTCTAGTAATGTGCAGTCAGGGAAACCACTGCTTCTCTGTATGTTACAGGACCAGTTCCTTGTATGTATATCAAGAAAGTCTTTAAGAGAAATATGAATGAATTCAAAAACTTCCCCTGATATTATTTTGGATTTTCACGATTTTCTGGAATGCTGGGTGAAGTGTAAGGATGCCAAAAGGAAAGTGAAAGCAAACCAATAAATCTTTAAGAAATCAGAAGCATCTCCTGTTTGTTCCTTGAAGAAGTTGCCAAACAATGTCACTTTTGCAACCCTTTGAAAGATCTTATAGGAAAAAGCATTGGCCAAAAGTGTTACCCTGTGTTTCTGAACAGCAACATGCATTTTGTGTTGATGCAAGGTTTGTACCAGGGTTTGGGGTTTCTGTGTGTGTGCTTTGAATGGGAGTCTTTGCAGGACTATCAATAATTAGACCATGTGCTGAAGAGAAGATGTGCTGTGTTGTGCTGTCCAGTGCTGAAGAGGGCTGAGACAGAGCAGGTAGCTCTGTGTCTGTGTGTAACTTGCATGAGCAGCACCGCAGCAGTGCCCAGGGCCCGGAGAAGCAAACGGGTTCCTGGTGCTGAGGACAAAGTGTCCAGAGCTCGGGATTGTCCGGCCAAGCTCTTCTGGCTCCTTCTGCTTTGAGCCCTGGCCGGGAGCCCTGCAGAGCCCCGGGTGCAGCTTCCCAACTTCCCCCTCTTCCTCTGCCCCCTCCCTGCCTCCAGGGTAAAGGCACTGGCTGGCATTGCACTGGCTGTGCCTCCTTCCTAGACCAGTGAAGGCATCGTTTCCCACCCAAGGTGGCTCTCCCATGGAGGCAGGAAAATGGACAAACTCCTGCTGCCCCAGCATCAGGCAGGTGCAGGGTGTCCCTGCCTGTCAGCCCCTGCCCTGCTTCCCAGAGATCCCACCGATTGTTCTAGAAGTCATGGATCTGGATTTCCAGGAGCATGTTTGTAAAGACACGACTGAGAAAAATTGACAAGAATTGTTTGTGCTTCACTTCCTGATTTTTTTCCAATGTATTTTCTAGTAGGAAAGCATGGCGCAAACCGGCAAAGTTCCTATAATGTAGGAAGAGCATCCTCCTGCATTTGACTTGAATCGAGGACTGTTGCAAGCTCTCCTGTCAAATGTACACAGAAAATTCTCAGTGAATTTTCTGTGTTTCCACTGAGTCAGTAGGAAAGATGACGTTTCTAAGGAGCTTAATACCAATTTTTCCATTTATACGAAGTGTCAAAAATGTTAGTTCATAGGTTGTCAGTATAACTGAGGTCTGGAGGCAGCTGTGGTGGTCTCCAGGTTTATCTCCTGTACCCAATGGTGATCAGCAGCAGCATCAACTCAGGTTCATCTTAATTTTCTCCAGACAGGTGTTGAGGAAAACGTCAGTTCACCTAGAGCAGGTTTTGAATCTCTGCAGTGCAGGAGACTCCGCACCGGCTCTCTGGGCCACCGACTGCCAGGGGCGGGAGCAGAGATTTCCCTTGACTGGGGCCGGAGCCCTGGCGTGGCAGTGCCTGAACAGCACCTTCCTGCCTACAGTACCAGCCTGGATGGCCGCCCCAGGGCCTGGCATTTGACCCTGCACTTGCTGCAGGAGTCCCGGCCCTGCTTCCACCCTGACCAAATGCTCGGACCCATCTCAGAACCTCGGTGCCCAAGGGGGCCGCCACAAGTGGTTGCCAGGGACCTGAGGGCATGGCTGGCCCAATTTTGGGTAGACAGTGCTGATGTCAGAGTGGCCATTGTGACCTGTGCGACCAAGGCCTCAAAAGGGAACACTGGGCTCAGGCCGAGTGTCAGTGCGACCTGACAACGGGAGGAGAAGGTAGGGCAGGGACGTGGCTGCCCAGGGACCAGAGGGGCCCCACACCTCGGGGCTCTGGGCCCGTGCTGCAGGCTCACCTGCCTCTCCCTTCCCAGAATCAGCAGAGGAACAGCCAGAGGACACTGCGTGTTCCTCAGCGCGACGGCGGGAGGAGAAGGCGGACAGGAGCAGGGCTCACACAGGGTGGAGCAGGGCTCACACAGGGCTGAGCAGGGAGTAGAGCCTCGTGGCTCTGGGCCTGTTCTGCAAACTCCCCCTGTTAAAAGAAAAAATCACCATTTAAGGAAAAACTCCATTTAAGGAATGCTCCATTTAAGGAAGGGTCACCATTTGAGGAGGCGAAGGAGAGACATGCACATCTTAGGGGTGATGATCATTAGTCTCCAATTTATTGATCAGGTTACATACTTTTATAATAGTGTTAATAAGCTCATACATATTCTGTAACCTAAGCATTCTATTCGTTAAGCTAAATATCAACTCTTCTTCATTTTTTCAGTCTTGCATTCCACTTTCCCACGCCTCTGTGACTCCTTGTTATCACATTTAGAGATGTCCAAGGACACAGTATTTTCGCAGGTGCAAGAACTCAGATCAGAAGGCTAAACACAGTACTTTTCCAGCTTCTAATAATTAGCATTCCCACATCCCCCCACTCTTCTTTCTCCCATACAGAGAGAGGAACTGTACCTCGAAGCGACCACGTCACACGGGGACAGGGACTCAGCGCAGACAGCCGCCATGTCTGACAGCAAGCAGGAGGGCCCTGGTGCCAGGGAGCCAGGTGAGGGCAAAGCAGCCCTCTGACAGCCTGGCCCAGGGGCTCTTGTGGCAGCAGGCAGCGTGGGGATCAGAGCAGAGGCAGGGGGAGGCAGGAGCTGCTCGGCCATGCCGGGGCTGGGAGCCTCCTTCCTGCCCAGGCGGGGCCCAGCTGGGCCAGGGGGCAGCTCCTGGGACAGCCGTGCCCACAATGGCCCCTGCTCTGCAAGGCCTCCAGCCCTGCCCATCAGCCAGGCAGGGACAGAGCAGCCTCGGGGCCGATGCTGCTGCGGGCTCAGAGCCCCGCAGAGCTGCTCATGCCCCGTGCCACTGGCTCTGTCCCCTGCAGCCTGCATGCTGTGTCGCCGTGTCGAGGCTGACCCGGACATGTGCGGTGACAAACTGCAGAAGGGTGGGCTCTGTGCCCACGTGTTCTGCATGGTGAGTGGCTCCGGGCGCTCCCTCCTCCATTGCAATGGGCAGCTCCTGCCGCCCTCTCCTCATCAGCTCCTCCCCTTGGCTGCAGTTCTTCGCCACTCTGCTGTTTCGGCAAGAGACGGACCGCGTTGGACTCATGGGCTTTCTCCCACGAGATCTCCTAACTGCAGTCTGGCAGGCGGCACAGAAGGTGAGAGCCTGACAAGAGCAGGGAGGTTTGCCAGAGTTTTGCCCAGACAGCAGGAAAGAAAGGCTGGCCCAACAGCCGCGACAAAGTCGGGCTCCCAGCAGCTCTGGCACTGAGGCTCTGGCACAGGAGCCTCCCTCCTCCACCAGGCATCTCTGTAGGCTGGGACCCGGCAGCGGCCACATCCTGCGCCCTGCCTGGAGCTGTGGGGCTGCCAGGGGAGGCCTCGAGGCTGCTGCTGCTGCTGCTGCTGCTGATGGGGCTGCTTGGCTCTTTCCAGCACTGCTGCGTCTGCGGCCAGAGCAGGGCAACCATCATGTGCTCTGTGCCAGACTGTGAGAGATGGTTCCACCTGCCCTGTGCCAAGGAGGGCGGCTGTGTCAATGTATATGCTACTCCATTCAGGTACCACATCTCTCTTTGTGGCCACCCCTGGGGAATGATCCAGCATTTCTCACTTTGCCCATCCCTTTGCCCCCAGCTCCTACTGCCCTGAGCACCGTCCAGAGCAGGAGGTGGAGGTGACTCCCGAGCCGGACACTGTTTGCCCCATCTGCATGGAGCCTGTGGAGGACAGAAAGTCCTTCACAACCCTGGTGTGCCCAACGTGCCAAAGGGCCTGGTTCCACAGGGACTGCATCCAGGTTGGAGCCCTCCCCTCAGCCCCGGGGCACAGCAGGTGCTCAGCAGCAGCAGCAGCAGCAGCAGGGCCTCGCTCACCCTGCCTGTGTTTGCCCTGCAGGGACAGGCCATGCGCGCTGGTCTTTTATGCCTCCAGTGCCCCCTGTGCAGAGATAGTGAGGAATTCCGTGTTGAAATGTTCATGTTGGGGATCCGAATCCCCTTCAGGTTGGTGTCCTTCTGCCTGTCTCTCCAGCCAGGAGGGTGCAAGGGCTGTGCTGTGCCAGGCCCTGCCCCAGGAGCCCTGGCCCTGCCCTGTCCCGTGAGTCTGGGCTTCAGCTTCACACCCAACTTGGAAAAGAGCTGGAGAAAGAGCTGGGCCACCCTGGACCTCCATGAGGGGAGGGCAGCAGAAATTCATCAGCCTTTCATTTCTCCATCAGACAGCCAACATGGGAGGACAACAATGCCTTCGCGGAGCTAGGAGAGAGGCATGGCCAGTGCAATGCCAGGGAGTGCCTTTACCCTGGGGGCAGGGAGGAGGCAGAGGAAGAGGGGTAAGTTGGGATGCTGCACCTGGGGCTCTGCAGGGAACCTGTGTCTCAGCAAGGGCTCAAAGCGGGAAGATCCAGGAGTGCTTGGCCAGACAACCACGTGCTGGCACTCTTTGTTCTCAATGCTATGAGCCTGTTTGCCTCCCCAGGCCCTGGGAATTGCTCCTGTGCTCCTCCTGTGCTTCCGAGGGCACCCACAGGCGCTGCTCTGGCCTGAGAAACAGCACACACATATGGGAGTGTGACACCTGTGCTGGGCTCGGAACAGGTATGAGTGAAAGCCCCCCGTGTCCCTGGGCTGGGGGCCGTGCCCAGGCTGGGCTTGGCAGAGCACGTCCACTGCTTGAGGGCTGGGGGCACTGCTCTGGCCTGGCCTGGCCTGGCCTGGGGGGCCTTTGACATTCCTGCTTGCCCTTACAGCCTCCAGGGATGAGTCAGAGCTCAATGGCCCCAGGCTGACCAGACAGTCAGGACTGGGGCCTTCTCATGGCTCCCCAGGACAATCTGAGGCCATCAGCCCCAGCTCCCACACCCCTGTGCCATTGGTGCTGGTTTCCCCACCTCCATCTCCAGAGACAGGCAGCCACAGCAGGCCCCAACACGCAGCATGGCAGCTGGAGCTGCCATCCTCCTCACTGGACTTCAGCAGCATCAGCAGATCAATTTCAACACGCAGCAGGCCCCCTGACCCTGAGGACAGGGTCCATTCCAGACATGCTGGGCCCGGCCGCAGGTGAAGCCGCTCTCGCCAGCAAGGTCCGGCCCAGAGTCCACCTGTCCAGTCCAGGAGTCGCCGTGACAGGAGCAGTGGGACAGGGCCAAGGGCTGAGAGGCCCAGGCAAAGGGAGACACCTGCACGGACATCCCCCAGACGCAGCCGCTCTCACCAGCAAGGCTGGGCCCAGAGTCCACCTGTCCGGTCCAGGAGTCGCCGTGACAGGAGAAGTGGGACAGGGCCAAGGGCTGAGAGGCCCAGGCACAGGGAGACATTGTCAGGGCCATACCGCAGACGCAGCCGCTCCCGCCAGCAAGGCTGGGCCCAGAGTCCTCCTGTCCGGTCCAGGAGTCGCCGTGACAGGAGCAGCAGGACAAGAGCAAGGACTGAGAGGCCCAGGCGAAGGGACACATCATCGGGGATGCCCCCCAGACGCAGCCGCTCCCACCAGCAGCGCCGGGCCTCGACTCAACGGGTGCGGTCCAGGAGTCGCCAGGACAGGAGCCGGAGGACAGCAGCGAGTGCTGAGAGGCCCGGGCATAGGGGAACATGGTTGGGGACATCCCGCAGGAGCAGCCGCTCCCACCAGCGACGTCGGACATCAACTGGGACCTCCAACAGCAGCACGTAGCGTCACCTTTTCTTTCTAGTCCATGTGTTCCCTGCCGGAAGTGAAGGTGAGAACGGTCGGCAGAGGGACCTTGAGATGTGCAGGTCTGTGAGAAAGCCATATTAGCTCTTGATGTTTGTATTGGCAGGAAAGAAGTCTGTGCTAAATACCTTGATTTCTGTGTAACTGTGTATTCAGTGAAAAGTCACATAAGGATGTGGCTAATTAAAAGGGACTCCTGTTCCTGCCTTTAGACTCCAAGCTCAGATGTTTCCCCACTGCTTACCCTTGATAATGAACCACTCCTTAATGGGCTTGGATATGCTTAGGGAGACATTCAGAGCAAGGTGGCTCTTAGGGAAGCTGTCTCTGAAAAGGACGTGTGCTGTGCTGCTATCCTTGAACAATCTCATTTCAGTAAAGCCAAAACAAGAAGAAAGAAGAGAGTGAGACACTGCCTCAAGTGTCTGAAGACAACTTTTACAGTATTGCTTTGGATTTGAAAGACTTGATTGGACCTTCAAAGAACAAACTGGAATAGACTGAGGAAATACACTGGGACAAAGAGGATGAGCAGGGCTCTGCCTCAGATGATCATTTGGGACCTTTGCCTGAGAACGACGCAGCTCAGGAGCTGAGTGCTTTCAAGTTTTCCTTCTTTGGAGGCACAGAGGAGTTGGGCATCAAAGAAGGTAAGAGCAGAACCCTTCTAACAGTGCCATTGCTAAGGAAGAGCTTCTGGCAGGCACCGTAGGGCAATACGGTGTAAAGAAGGTCAGGATCCAGGGGATTTTCAGCCGCAGAAGTAAGTAATTAGGCAGAAGCATTTTGATCTTCATTTCTGCTTGCCAGGGCTGTGGTAGATTAATGAGAGGTACCTCATGCTTGCATCTCAGCAATTCTGAAAGGCATGCTTTGAGAAGGCATTGGGGTTTTTGCTGAGGGGTGAAAAAGCTTGTTCTCATGCCCTGAATTCCTCAAACAGGGAAAAAGGTGACACACCAGTCAGATCAAGTTTCATAGCACCCAACGAGATTTTAAAGGAAATGTGGGTTAATGTAGAGGGAGGAGCACAGTCCGGGAGCTGACCCCCAGATCCACGAACATTCTGTTTATTACTGAATTCTACTCTTGGACCTTTAGAAAAAGGAAACGGAATGACACCTGATCATTGGGATGTCCTAACCTTAGATAAAATGAGGCTGTCTGAAATGAAGATGAAACAACATTAAATCGAGTCCCAGTCATGTAGGAGAGAAAAAGAAACCGCGTGAAATCATCCAAAATATTAAAAAAACCCAATGCAACAGCACAAAGCAACGAGCCCCCCACACGTGTGCTGAACTGAGAAGGTATTCAGTGTCTTCTGAATGCAATGAGAAATGTTTAAGAATACATAAGGGATATCTGGAACAAAGTGGAAAATACTGGAGCAGAGATGTAGCTTAGAAAATGTGGCAGGGGCAGATTCCGTCCTTCCTAAATCTGTCTTCTCTACTGTAAGTATTTCACTTGAAAGGAGGAATTTTTCCTGACCAGTAGAGGAATAATCTGGTTTTGGCTTTTTTTCTCTATAGGTGCTGTCATTGCAGAGCCTTGCATGCTTGGAACAATAAAGCTGGTAAAAGCCTCGTTGCAAGAGGATCCACGTTTCCAAGACAGCAGTTCTGAGGGTGATGATGAGCCTGAGATGTCAGAAATTGAACAGGACCAAGAAATGCAAGTTCCATTTCTCTTTGTTGTCTACTTGGCTGTAGTAGTTGGATGCTGTGGGAATATTACTAGCAGAACTCAGGAGATGGGAAACTGACATTGCACACCTCTGAGCAATGAAAGTCATCTCGGAAAACTGTTCGTGCTGCACAGAGTCAAAACTCCCAGCAGCCCATTGGATGTGAAGCTGAATATGGAAAGAGAGAGAGCACAAGAAATTAACTGGGTCATTTTGGTTTGACCAACTCTAAACTGAGGTTGGCCAAAAGCCAAAGACACAGTCAGTTTTCTCTTTAAAAGAGGGTTTTGGTCACTAGGGAATAAAGCTCTTCAATATATACTATTTCTCAGAAGCACTACAAATGGAGTCATGTTCATGGAATTTGATAGTACAATTTAGGATGCTCAAATCCCTTTGTCCTTGTCTAGGGTTCTTTCTTTACCACGCATAGAAAGTGCTAGAGTTTTTTTCTTCTCCAAAGATGATGAACGCCTAAGAGGTATGACAGAATTTCTTCACCCCCTTTTGTATTTTTTTTCCTTTTAAACCCTTCCTGGAATTCAATGAGGAGGAAAAAATGCTGCCTAGGTATGAAAGTTTTCTCGGCAAAATTTGCCCCCCTTACTTGTGGTCCAAATTGTGGTAGAATCCTGTGGGAAAGTCCTGGTAAATACAGGTCAAGCAGATTTCTGGCTTTCTTTTCTTGCAGACAATTGCCTAATAGGAATCTGGACTTTTAGAGTTTACCAAAGAATTAGTCACATGACAGGTTACCTAGACATTTTGGATCCTTTCAGGTATTTAAATCATCTTTATCTTTTCCCTCTCTTTCTGGTGTTAGCGTTAGAAATGTTGAGTGTTCTTGTCAGCCACATATGTCCCTGTGGTTCTTTGTCCTCATGAATCTGGGGCTTTCTCTTCTGAATCCAGTGAATTTTGTATTTAGGAAGAAAGAAAACAACAACCAAAGGAAACATACACAGTCCCCAAAAACTGCCCAGGCCACCAAAGAATTGCTGGTTATATTTTGTAGAATAGAGTCTTAAGCCTAAAGGCTGTGCCTTCCATGAGACTGATTCGCTAACTCTGATGAAATGCACTGCTGTGTTCACACAGTTACCGGCCTGCAATCTTCCAGCCAGCCTGTTTTACGGGGTGTGCTGAAATGGAGAGCTCAGGCCTCAGCAGGCCTCAGTTCTGGGGGAAGATGTGGGGTGCTGGTGCTGAGCTTCTAATGAAAGAGCTGCAATTTCACTGCAATTGAGATTGCAGCACGTTGAGGAAAACTGCTGCTGCCTTGGATTGTTCTTAGCACACCAGGCTAGGGAACATTTCTGCTGGAGCCAAGGGCTGGTGGGGGCAGGAGAACAGGAAGGATGTGAAGAATTGATTTCTAACGTTATTGCTGTGTTGGTCATGATTGTTAGAAGCAGCAGCACAATCACAAGTGTTTAAGCCTATGAATTGGTTGTTTCTTTTGTGCAGAGGGTCCACAGTTATTTGTAGATGAGTAGAACTCAGTGAAGAAAAAGAGGGATAGGAAGAAGACGTAGATTATTGCTTGAGGTGAGTATGTAACATCTGTTCCCTGGTAACTCTAGGTGAAAGCTGAGCATGGGAGGGATTGCAGGTAGGAATATGCATGCAAAATTAATTCAGGACTTCGGGAAGAGCTTTAAATTTGTAATGAACCGGGAAAAGAAGTGTTTTAGTGTACCGGTGCGGATAAGATCATGTTGTGTTGTCCACTCAGGTAAACCACTACATCTCTGTATGTTACAGGAGGAGCTACTTAACTGTATGTAGGGATAGTTAGTGTAGAGACTTTTCCTAATAGTGGATTCAGAAACTTCTCTGAAGAATTTGTTAGATTTTCACTATTTTCAGGAACACCGAAGGAAGCATAAGGATAGCCTATAGGAAGTGCAAGCAAACCAATAAACCTTTTCCTGATTAGAAGCAAGTCACGTTTGTTCCTTGAAGGAGTTGCCAAACAACATTGCTTTCAAACTCCTTTCAAAGGTCTAAAGGGATCAATATCAGCAAACCCTGTTAGGCCGTGTTTGGGAGCTGGGGCCGAGGCTCTCGTGTCCTGGGGAGCCACGGGAAGGCTCCAGTCCTGACTGTGTGGCCAGGCCGGGGCCATTGAGCTCCAGCCCATCCCTGGTGGATACGAGGGCAAGCAGGAATGCCAAGGGACCCCAGGCCCCGGCCAGGCCAGGCCAGAGCAGTGCCCGCAGCCCTGCAGGAGCGGATGGGCTCTGCCAAGCCCAGCCTGGGCACTGCCCCCAGCCCAGGGACAGGCGGGTGCTTTGCCCGAGGGCTGGGCCCAGAGCAGCAGAGCTGTCACAGCCCCAGCTGGTTCTGCTCTGCGTGAGGCCCGAGCAGCACCCGTGGGTGCCCTGGGCAGCGCAAGAGCAGCACAGGAGCAGTTGCCAGGGCCAGGGGAGGCACGGGGGTCAGCCTCGGCACAGTGACACAGCAGGCAGGTTGCAGGGGACAGAGCCAGTGGCACAGGGCATGAGCAGCTCTGCGGGGCTCTGAGCCCGCAGCAGCATCGGCCCCGAGGCTGCTCTGTCCCTGCCTGGCTGATGGGCAGGGCTGGAGGCCTTGCAGAGCAGGGGCCATTGTGGGCACGGCTGTCCCAGGAGCTGCCCCCTGGCCCAGCTGGGCCCCGCCTGGGCAGGAAGGAGGCTCCCAGCCCCGGCATGGCCGAGCAGCTCCTGCCTCCCCCTGCCTCTGCTCTGATCCCCACACTGCCTGCTGCCACAAGAGCCCCCGGGCCAGGCTGTCAGAGGGCTGCTTTGCCCTCACCTGGCTCCCTGGCACCAGGGCCCTGCAGCTTGCTGTCCCACAGGGCAGCTGTCAGCAGTGAGTCCCTGTCCCCAAGTGACATGGTCGCTTCAAGGTGTTCATTCTCTCTCTCTCTGTGAGAAAGAAGAATGGGGGGAGTTTGCAGAACAGGCCCAGAGCCACAAGGCTCTACTCCCTGCTCAGCCCTGTGTGAGCTCTGCTCTTGTCCGCCTTCTCCTCCCATCATTGCCTTGAGGAACACCGCAGTGTCCTCTGGCTGTTCCTCCGCTGATTCTGGGAAGGGAGATGCAGGTGAGCCTGCAGCACAGGCCCAGAGCCTCGAGCTGTGTTTCATGTTTTAACCCGCGTGGATCTCCTTCTAAGATAGGTGAAGAAAAAGGAGCAGGCTGCTAAGGTTGCTTCATTTTCTACCACAAAAAGCAATGTGTTTGTACCAGCTACCAGCAGAAAACACCTGTTTTCCAACCGCCCATTACTAAAAATTCACCTTTCCATAGAACCAGCATGAACAAAGCAGGGATCAGCATCCACTGGCAGAACGGTGACTTCTTTTACTAACTGCTTACTACAGAACTACTACAAAGCGGAACACAATTTTTACTAACTGATGGCTTCCATGGGATCTAAGCACTCAACTCCCTTTATGTGGGGTATTTGAAGGACAACTGTAACAAATCCCATTATTAAATTCATAGCACTGGACAAAGGAATATCTGGCTGCTTTTTAAGACTTTATTGAACTAACAAAATGACACAGGCGGACCTTTTTATTGTCAAAACTTTTAGAAGGTTTTTTCACCCTCATGTTTCTCCTGATATAGTTGAGATTATATAAATAATTAGATTCTGGATCTTTTCAGTCTTCCCATTCATGCCCTGAATATTTTGGCACACCCTCAATTTTCTTTTCAATTCTATGGTTTCCCACTGGTGTTTTAAATCAGATGTTTTAATATTTTGCTATCTGTGCTGCCACACTCTCGATCTACAGAAGAAGGCCAAGCAGTGCCCTGGTCTGCCAGCAGGTCCCAGCCGTCGCTCCTGCTGGCGACCCAGGGGCAGGAGCTGCCATGGCAGGGCTTCCCTCAGGTGTCGGCACTGACAGCCCGGCTCTGCCATGGCAGGGCTTCCCTCAGGTGTCGGCACTGCCAGCCCGGCTCTGCCATGGCAGGGCTTCCCTCAGGTGTCGGCACTGCCAGCCCGGCTCTGCCATGGCAGGGCTTCCCTCAGGTGTCGGCACTGACAGCCCAGCTCTGCCATGGCAGGGCTTCCCTCAGGTGTCGGCACTGCCAGCCCGGCTCTGCCATGGCAGGGCTTCCCTCAGGTGTCGGCACTGACAGCCCGGCTCTGCCATGGCAGGGCTTCCCTCAGGTGTCGGCACTGACAGCCCGGCTCTGCCATGGCAGGGCTTCCCTCAGGTGTCGGCACTGACAGCTCGGCTCCGCCAGGGGCTCAGGCAGTGCCACGGCGCACGGCAGCTCTGGCACTGCAGCCCCGGCCAGCAGCCAGATCTGCGGGCTGGGACCCCCAGCGGCCGCACGCTTCTCCCAGAGCCCGAGCAGCGGCCCCACGCTCCCAACAGCGCGGCGGGAACGCGCTGAGGGACAGCGCGAGCTCGGCTCCGGGCAGGAACCGCCCCGCCCCTCACACCCGCCCGCCCCTTCCCGCCCTCCGGCCCCGCCGCGCGGCGCCCGCGCTGTCATGGCGGCTCTCGGCCACAAGGCGGCGCCCTGAGCCCTGGAATGGCGCCGGCAACGTTCCGGCCTCTGGAAGGCGCGGGCGGGGACCTGTTGCAAACTGTGCCACACGTCCCATTGCCTGAAGAAAACACGGCCTGTCATGCCTGGGCTTTACACACTTCCAAGCCTGATCAACAAGAAGAGACGTTTGTTTTGTTTGCCCAATTATCCCATCATAAAAAAACCAAACAATATTACAGATAATAGCAATTTTAATTGAAAAGATATATAAGGAAAATATAAAATTGGATACAATATAATTTGATTATAACAAGGGATAATTTGGTTTTAATAATAGCGCATAAGCAAAAATCCGCGGAGTACGGGGTACAAGGCTTTTGGACCCTTGCCACCTCACGTACAAGTTTGCCAAGTGAAGATTCCCCCTTTTATGCCATGTGTTAATATCATCTCCTGCCATTTTCGATTCATCACACCTTCATCTCTGCCCTCATCACCACCTTTGCCACGCATGCACTATCAGTTGGCTCAGTGGTCGCACAAGTCTTTTGGGGGTCTTCTGATGAAGATTTTAGCAGTCTTCTTCTGTGTCCTTTATTTCACCTTTGGGTTACACATGCACACCAAGCCGGTACAATGCAAGCCAAATTGAGCATTCCATTATATCTTAATATCAAAGCAATAAATTTCTTATAATTAGCAGTTTCTGGGACCCAACCAGGTTTTTCTTCCTTTCTGTTACTTTTTAGCTTCTTCTGTCTTTGAGAACATCTGCTGGAAAGCGGGGGGGGGGGGGGGGTGGAGCCCCTCCTTGGGAACATCTGCTGGGAAGGGGGTGGAGCTCCTCCTTTCCCTCCCTTCTCTTGGCATTACAACTTTTAACTTTTATTTATTCTCAAATATTAATTACTGTATCAATATTGATTACTGTTTCAATTTTATCAGCACGAATCACACCTATTTACCACAGAACCATGGTGACACTATGGAACCTCATGGTACCACAGCTCCATTGTTACACAACAGCCACAGCAGGGCTGCAGAACCAAAGAGATCATTGTGACACTGCACAGCTGTGGAAACCTGTGAGCCTACCAGGGAAAAGGCAGTAGCAATGCCTCGGAAAGGCTCACAGCAGGCTCCAGGCACTCCTCAAAGCTCAGGGATGACAACAAAGGCTTCCCCCATGGTGCTCTGAAGCACTATGTTAATTTGTCCCAGTTCTGTCCTCCCTATTGGCCCGTTGGCCTTTCCTACTCCTTTTACTTTTATATGTTTATGTTCTGGTGAGTTCTCCCTTCCCTATCTTCCCATTGGTTTGTGTAACCCTGTCCATCCACCCTGGCATTCCCTATTGGTCCCTTCCCTGTGTATGGTCCCTGAGCCCTCAGACCATTGGATCCCTGCTGCTCTCCTCTGCACCCTCTATCCCTCTATTGATACCCTGGACACTCCTTTGTCTTTGGCCCCTGGACACTTTCAGCATTTCTGTGTGTGTGTGTGTGTGTGTGTGTGTGTGTGTGTGTGTCTGTGTGCTGGTGCTCTCGTGGTTCCTACCCATTGGCACAAGACACTCTCGAGGAAGGTTGTGTCCAGACCACCTCAGACTGCAACAATAACTCCTTTTTTTCATATACTCTGTGGTGTAAATGAACCATTCTGTCTAATCATGATCAGAACAGAATCAGAGCTGTATTTATATAAATTTCTCTGGTATTCAGTCATTAATCCTGTGGGACAAATTGCATTAAGGTTCAATTCCACCTGTCCAATCTTTTACACCTTTGACAAAGTCAGGGACTGGGATTGGATCCAGCTACTCCCAGTCTCCTCTCTTAGAAGGAATTTTAGGAGTCTATGGGTCCTGCCGGGGTTTGAGGATCCATGGTGGCTGTTGGGTGTCATTTCTCCACCTCATGACTCAGAAGGTGTTTTCCTAATAAAGAATAAAGCTTTTGCCTGAAGCTCCCACTGTGCCCATGACAGGAACCCCTGTGAGTGTCTGGGACATCCCGGCTCTTTGGCAGCCTGGGCACTCCTGGGATGTCACCGTGGAGCCCCTGTGAGTGCCTGTGACAGATCGGTGCCTTTGCAGCCCAAGGTCCCCTGGGATGTCACCACGGAATGGCTGTGACTGCCTCTGACCACAGGGCTCTTTACCATCCCCAGAAAGCCCTGGGAGGTCTCCATGGAGCCCCTGTCTGTGCCTGTGACATTCCAGCTCTGGAACAGCCTGGAGACTCTTGCAAGTCCTCATGGAAGCCCTCCAAGTGCTAGCCCTGCACAGGACACCCCAACAATGCCAGCCCGGCCTGGCAGCGCTGTCCAAACGCTGCTGCAGCTCAGAGAGCCCTGGAGCTGGGAGCCTTCCCTGGGGAGCCTGGGCAGGGCCCCAGCAGCCTCTGGGCAAAAACCTTTTCCTCACATCCAAGCTGAGCCTGCCCCGACTCAGCTGCAGCCGTTCCCTCCACTCCTGTCCCTGGGCACCAGAGGGAAGAGGTTCCCACAGCCCCAGCCAAGGACCCGCTCCCAAGGCTGTTGCCATGGCCACCAGGGCTGGCACCAGCTGGGATGCTCGGTTTCCACAGGCCGGGCTTCAGGAATGGGATTCCCCAATTTCCTGCTCCCGATAAAACCGCACTGCCCTCGCTGCCCTCCCGCCTCCCATGGAAAGCACAAAAGGCAAAGATCCCAGGCTGGGATAAGAACAATTTATTGGGAACAGCAACAAGATAAGGAACAAAGAGGACAGAAACATTATTGATAACAGAAGGGATAAATAAAACTTTGACAGGGAAAACTACAACATGACTCACTGGGTCTTCCTGCCCACAATTTCCCCCTGTCTGGAAAGGACACCCTTCTCCTCAGGGAGGGAAAGAGAGAGTCCCGTTTCTGCCCCTGGCAATGTTCTGAGGTGGGAGTGAATGTAATGACAGGGCCATGGCAGGACCCTCATGCTCTTCCATCCCACTTCATGTCATTGGCAGGGGCAGGAAAAGGTACAGGTGTCTTCACAGCATGGATCACAGGGAACATGAATCACAAGGACTCTTCCCAACATGGGACCTGCAATGGGGAACGAAGCTCGAGTGGTGCATGAAGCTGTTCCTGCAGTTGGGGTACTTGCAGAACTTTCTTTACTGGTTACTGCATTGGTGTCTGATCAAGTCCGAGCTCATGGAGAAGCTCTTCCCATGATGTGGAGAACTCACTGGGCCTTTCCCCAGTATGGATGCGCCGGTGCCTGATAAGGGTGAATTTTTTCTTGAATCCCTTCCCGCACTCAGGGCAGCGGAAGGGCCTCTCCTCGGTGTGAATCCGCTCATGCATGTGGAGATTTGAGCTGGTCTGAAACCTCTTCCCACATGTGGCACACTGGTACGGCCTCTCCCCAGTGTGGATGCGCTGGTGCCTGATGAGGAGGGAGTTGCGTTTGAAGCCCTTCCCACAGTCATGGCAGAGAAAGGGCCTCTCATCCAAGTGAATCCACTGGTGCTTGTAGAGATCAGAGCTGGTCCGAAACCTCTTCTGACACTCGGGACACTCGTAGGGCCTCTCCCCGGTGTGGATGCGTTGGTGGGTGACGAGGGTGGATCTGTAGCTGAAGCCCTTCCCACATTCCCCACACTCGTAGGGCCATTCCCCAGTGTGGATCATCTGGTGGCTGATCAGGGTGCTGCTCTGCCTGAAGCTCTTCCCACACTCCAAACACTTGTGGGGCTTCTCTCCATCGTGAAGCTGCTCATGGCCCACCAGCTCCAAGCTCTCGCTGAAGCTCTGTCCACCTTCCTGTCTCAGGGTGGGTCTTTCCTCCTCAGAGCAAGCTGGGCTGGGTTTGGAGGCACGCCTCCTGAGGGATCTCTGGGGATTTTCCTCCCCATTGGATTCCTGTGCCCTGGAGTCACTCAAAACAGCCTCTTCCATGTGGTTCTGCCGCAGGGATTTGTCCTCTGTGGTCTCCATCCTCAGCTCCTTCTCTGGGGGAGAAAGGACAAGGAGAGGATGGGATTTGCCTCCGTGCCAGAGGGAAGGGGAAGGAGATCCCCCCAGTGCATCCCCAGGAGGACGGGGTTGGCAGCAGGGTTGTCCTGCAGCCAGGGGCCGTGCTGGGCTGGGAGATGGAGCAGGAGAGACGGGGAAAGGGGCACTGACTTCCTCCTCACATGCCTGGGTATCCCAGGGCTCCTTCCTCTTCCTCGCAGCCTCCTCCTCCAACCACTCAAGACTTGGGAATGGGAAATCCTGTTCTGGGAAGAAAACCGAGGGTGCGCACATTGTCTTTTGTTCCAGGGGCTGTGCTGGGCTGGGAGATGGAGCAGGAGAGAGGGGGAAAGGGGCACTGACTTCCTCCTCACCTGCCTGGGTATCCCAGGGCTCCTTCCTCTTCATCGCGGCCTCCTCCTCCATCCACTCAAGATTTGGGGATGGGAAATCCAGTTCTGGGAAGAAAACAAAGGGAGAACACATTGTCTTTTGTTCTGGTTTGAAGGCAAACCCGGGGGAGGGTGTAAGCCAGAATTACAATTTAATAAGAAAATGAAGATCAAGGCAATGATACAGAAACACTGCCTTCAACTGACAGAGTCAGGATATAACCTGACACCCTGTAGGTCAGGCTGGTGGCAGCAGTCCCATTCAATGGTGGCTGCAGTCCTGTTGGAGTGATGAGCGTGATTCTGTAGAAGCCGTGATTCTGTAGAAGGGTCTGGTCTTCCTCTGAAGGTCCAGTGGTGGTTCTGGAGCTCTTGTCCTCTGGGAATCCAGCCAGCAAGCTGCTCCTGGTGTGGAAAGTCTCAGCTTATATCCAGGTAGGAATGCTTGGATCCTCCCCCTGGGCGGAGCATCCCACAATGGGATGATGGAATTTGATCAGTCCTGCAGGGACACTCAATGGCCCATTCACAGAAGATATCTCCCCTGGAGGGCGTTATCAGGGCTGAGTCATGCAAGAGATAAAGAACACTGCCCCACCTGTTTATAGCAGTTGATGAAGATGGGGATTGCAAACACGCATTTGGTTACATCTTGCATTGCAACCTGAAACAGTGGGGTAATCCCTGCTCAGGGGGTGAACACCACCCCCCTTACCCAAACTGGCTCAGGTGTAAAACCCCCACCCCGGGAAGGCCACACACACAGGGGACAATGTCACACTTGCCCTGCTCCAGAGGAGGTCTCTGTCCCTGTGACTGCCTTGCTCTCTCCTCTTTTCTCTTTCTTTCCCTCTTTCTCTCTTCTTCACATTTACTGTTTAATGAAATCCATTTTGGATTTGGTCTTGTTAGCACCTTAATTGGGACAGAGGCATTTCTCTAACAATTTTCTTACCCAGATTGTAACATTATTTTGGCACAGTGAGTTCAGGGCACTGTTCTCTGACCCCAAGCGCCTTTGACAACTGCGTGGTTCCCTTTTCTGAGGAGGTTGTGGTTCTCTCTTGGAAACTTTGACACAGTCTCTCCTTCCTCCTGGGGAACTTACGGGAGAAATGATGAGGAAAATGGCTGTTGTGGGTGGCCAGTGTAAAGAAAGTATTTTGTTGTCCTTCCTTTAAAATTTTGTTAAAATCACTGGAGCAAAGGGAACAAATCTTACCAGTGTGACTGACAAGGTTCATTCACTCCAAGGTGAGGAACACAAGGCTGCTGAAGGTCCCACAAGAAGCCCAGCTCAAGTAGCCAAATTCCCAAATAACTCCAGCCAGGGGTCTCCAGGAGGATTTTTTGGAGAGTGTTCGGAGCCGGAAGATCTCAGACTCAAGCCCCGGATATCTCCGGGCTCCCCAAGAGGAGCTTTTTCAGTGGGGAGAGGAGCCACGATCGCCCCTTGGGAGGGTCCCGGGGGCTCCACTTGGGGATGGCCCGGTACCGACGGGGCGGGACATTGGTTTTGGGGATCCCCGTGAGAGCTGGGGCTGTGGAACGGGGGAGCCCCGGGGCGGGGAGAGGGGAAGGGGCGATACCGGAGCTGGGGGACCCTGGCAGCCCAGAGATGAGGCGGGGACGGGACCCCCTGACCCTGACAGGGGCGTGTCCTGGGGTGACTTCATGATGCTCGTGCCCCATCGGTCCGTTTAGCCCAGAAATGAGTTCTGCACCTTTAAGGCTGGTTCTGAGAGTGAAGGGGAGGAGGAAGAAGCTGCAGTTTGTTTTCAGAAACTGCACTCACTCCTCCACATTCCAGCTCCTGGATGGACAGAGGGCGGGACAGAGCTCTACTTTGCTTTTAGTCAGTTTTTGGCTCTCTGAGGCAGAGAAGTTCCCCCAACTGTTGTTTTTCTTTTTTTTTTTTTTTGGAGCTCTTTAAACCTGCTCTGGTCTGAACACCAGAACACCACTCGCAGATCCCACCAGACTCATATAGCCCCAGATCCAGTCCCAGCCCCAGACCTATAGTCATTCCCATGTCTAGACTTAACCCCAATCCCAGCTCTAATCCAATTCTCAGCCCCAACTCCAAGCCCAGCCCCAATTCCAGCCCCTTCCTAAATCCTCAGCCCCAAACCAAATCCCAGGTTCAGCCCTTCTGGGGCTTTGGGGGTGTCTCTGTCCCTCTGAGCCCAATGATGTTTGGGTGGGGTCACAGCAGGGCTGAGAGGGACAGAGACCCCCCCGGCCTCCCCAGCTGTGAGAAGGTCAGAGAGCCCCCCCAGCCCTGAGCAGCCTCAGCGGTGAGAGGGACACAGAGCTCCTGGTGCCCAGCCCTGCACAGGCATTGCCTGAGGCCAGAGGGATGGAGACCCCCCGAGCATCCCCCAGGGCGAGGGGACAGAGACCCCCGAGCATCCCCTGGGCTGAGAGGGAGAGAGACTGCCCCGAGCACCCCCTGGCACAGGGGTGAGAAGGAGGGAGACCCCCCAGGCATTCCCTGGGGTGAGAATGATGGAGACCCCTGGGGAATGGCCTGGGGTTACAGGGACAGGGACACCCCCTGGAGATGGCCTGGGGTGACAGGGACAGGGACACCCCTGGGGAATGGCCTGGGGTCACAGGGACAGGGACACCCCTGGGGAATGGCCTGGGGTCACAGGGACAGGGATAACTCCCCCCCCAAGCCCCTCCCAAGCATCCCCCAGGGCGAGAGGCACAGAGACCCCTTGAGTATCCACAGGGCACTGGACAAAATAAACTTGGCAGAAATCAAACTTAACTCTGCATAAATCACTTTGATGAATATTTTATTTTCCCACAAGTCACATGTGATGAAAACACAAACAAATCCCAAACATGAATAAACTGACAATAGAAGCAATTCTGTAGCAATTCCAAGTTTCGTCATTCCTGCACAGCACCAGTTCAGCTGCTGGCAGTTTCTGATAAAAGAAAAGAGGAAATTTGGCCCAATTCAGACATTTCTAAAAGGAAGGGAAAACTCTGTGTAGCTGTCAAAAAGGTGAGGGGGACAAAGAAAAAAAAATTATTCCTACGTTTGGCAAAGCCCCCCAGCCCATGAATAAGAAAAGTGGGTAGAGCAAGGGAGTGACAGGGACAGAGACCTCCCCTGGAGCAGGGCAAGTGTGACATTGTCCCCTGTGTGTGTGGCCTTCCCAGGGTGGGGGTTTTACACCTGAGCCAGTTTGGGTAAGGGGGGTGGTGTTCACCCCCTGAGCAGGGATTACCCCACTGTTTCAGGTTGCAATGCAAGATGTAACCAAATGCATGTTTGCAATCCCCATCTTCATCAACTGCTATAAACAGGTGGGGCAGTGTTCTTTATCTCTTGCATGACTCAGCCCTGATAACACCCTCCAGGGGAGATATCTTCTGTGAATGGGCCATTGAGTGTCCCTGCAGGACTGATCAAATTCCATCATCCCATTGTGGGATGCTCCGCCCAGGGCGAGGATCCAAGCATTCCTACCTGGATATAAGCTGAACCTTGCAAAACCAGGAGCAGCTTGCCTGCTGGATTGCCAGATGACAAGAGCTCCAGAACCACCACTGGACCTTCAGAGGAAGACCAGACCCTTCTACAGAATCACGGCTTCTACAGAATCACGCTCATCACTCCAACAGGACTGCAGCCACCATTGAATGGGACTGCTGCCACCACCCTGACCAACAGGGTGTCAGGTTATATCCTGACTCCGTCAGTTGAAGGCAGTGTTTCTGTATCATTGCCTTGATCTTCATTTTCTTATTAAATTGTAATTCTGACTTAGACTCTCCCCCGGGTTTGCCTTCAAACCAGAACAAAATTTAGTGTGCTTACTGCTTGTTTTCCTCCCAAAACAGGATTTCTCATCCCCAAACTTTTGCCAGATGGAGGAGAAGGCTGCAAGGAAGAGGAAGGAGCCCTGGGATACCCATGCAGGTGAGGAGGAAGTCAGTGCCCCTTTCCCCCTCTCTCCTGCTCCATTTCCCAGCCCAGCACAGCCCCTGGCTGCAGGACAACCCTGCTGCCAACCCCATCCTCTTGCAGATGCACTGGGGGGGATCTCCTTCCCCTTCCCTCTGGCACGGAGGCAAATCCCATCCTCTCCTTATCCTTCCTTCCCCAGACAAGGAGCTGAGGATGGAGACCAGGGAGGACAAATCCCTGCAGCAGAACCTCATGGAAGAGGGTGTTTTGAGGGTCTCCAGGGCACAGGAATCCAACAGGGAGGAAAATCCTCAGAGATTCCACAGGAAGACGGGCTCCAAACCCAGCCCAGGGTGCTCTGAGGAGGAAAGACCCACCCTGAGCCAGGAAGGTGGACAGAGCTTCAGCCAGATCTCGGAGCTGGTGGTCCACAAGCAGCTTCATGATGGGGAGAAGCCCCACAAGTGCTTGGAGTGTGGGAAGAGCTTCGGGCAGAGCAGCCACCTGATCCACCACCAGATGATCCACACCGGGGAATGGGCCCATGAGTGTGGCGAATGTGGGAAGGGCTTCAGCTACAGATCAGAACTCATCACCCACCAACGCATCCACACTGGGGAGAAGCCCTACGAGTGTCCTGAGTGTCAGAAGAGATTTCGGACCAGCTCCAGTCTCCTCCAGCACCAGCGGATTCACACAAAGGAGAGGCCCTTCCGCTGCCCTGAGTGTGGGATGGGCTTCAAGCACAACTCCACCCTCATCAGGCACCAGCGCATCCACACTGGGGAATGTCCCTATGAGTGTGGGGAATGTGGGAAGAGCTTCAGCCAGAAGTCTCTCTTGATCTGCCACCAGAGGATACACACAGGGGAAAGGCCATACAAGTGTGGGGAGTGTGGGATGACTTTTAGTAGGAGGCCCCAGCTGATCATCCACCAAATGATCCACACCGGGGAGAGACCCTACGAGTGTCCCCAGTGTCAGAAGAGGTTTCACACCAGCTCCGATCTCCTCCGCCACCAGCGGATTCACACAGAGGAGAGGCCCTTCCGCTGCCCTGACTGTGGGAAGGGCTTCAAGCACAACTTCACCCTCATCAGGCACCAGTGGATCCACACTGGGGAGAGGCCCTAAGAGTGCCCCCAGTGTGGGAAGAGGTTCACCAGCAGCTCTCACTTGACACAAGACCAATGGAGCCACCAAGAAGGGAAGCCCTGAAAATGCCCCAACTGCAGGAACAGCTTCATGCACTGCTCCAGCTTCATCCCCCATGGGAGGCCCCACGTTGGGAAGAGCCCTGGTGATCCATGTTCCCTGTGATCCAGGCTGGGAAGACACCTGTACCTTTTGTTGCCCCTGCCAATGACATGATGTGGGATTGGAGAACATGAGGGTCTGGCCATGGGCGTGTCATTACATTCACTCCCACCTCAGGTCATTGCCAGGGGCAGGAAAGGGACTCTCTCCCCCGAGGCTAAGGGTGTCCTTTACAGACAAGAGGAAATACATGGGCAGGAAGAGCCAGTTGTTGATGTTTTAGTTTTCCCTGTAAATCCTTTTACTTATCCCTTCTGTTATCAATAATGTTTCTGTTCCTGTTTGTTCCTTACCTTGTTGCTGTTCCCAATAAATTGTTCTTATCCCAGCCTGGGATCTTTGCCTTTTGTGCTTTCCATGGGAGGCGGGAGGGCAGCGAGGGCAGTGCGGTTTTAGCAGGAGCAGGAAATTGGGGAATCCCATTCCTGAAGCCCGGCCCATGGAAACCGAGCATCCCAGCTGGTGCCAGCCCTGGTGGCCATGGCAACAGCCTTGGGAGCGGGTCCCTGGCTGGGGCTGTGGGAACCTCTTCCCTCTGGTGCCCAGGGACAGGAGTGGAGGGAACGGCTGCAGCTGAGTTGGGGCAGGCTCAGCTTGGATGTCAGGAAAAGGTTTTTGCCCAGAGGCTGCTGGGGCCCTGCCCAGGCTCCCCAGGGAAGGCTCCCAGCTCCAGGGCTCTCTGAGCTGCAGCAGCGTTTGGACAGCGCTGCCAGGCCCAGGCTGGCATTGTTGGGGTGTCCTGTGCAGGGCCAGCAGTTGGACTGGAGGATCCTGATGGGTCCCTCCCAGCTCAGACAATTCTTTGTATTCTAGATTGCAATGCAAGATGTTTTCTATTATTTCTATCATCTGTATGGCAGATTATCTTTGTCAAGTGGGCAGTTTGCCTTATCTCTTTCTTTCAGTCACCACATTCACATCTCCCTCCTGAGGGGATATCTGCTGATAATAGACTATTGAATGTCACTGCATGGCTGATAAGAACTATAACATCCCATTGTGAGATGCTCTGCCCAGAGGGAGGAGCCAAGCATTGCTACACAGATATAATCCAGAGATTTTGAGACACCAGTACGGCTTTCTCCATGGCATTCCCCAGAGGAACAGCAGCTGCCTCTTCTTCCACTGGATCTTCAGAGGAAGAATACATCCTTCTCTACAGATCCCCCTGCTCCTACAGAACCACACCTGACACTTCAGGAGGACTGCAGTCACAATTCCAATTAGACTGCCACCAACACCCTGACCCACAGGGTGTCAGGTTGAGTTCTGACTCTGTCAGTGTTGTTCTAGTCTACTGCAGTGTTTTTTATCATTTTATTTTTTTCCTTACTTTATTAAAGAACTGATATTTCCTGCTCCCCTATTTTTGCCTGAGAGCCCCTTAATTTAAAATTTATAGCAATTGGGAGGGGTGGGGATGGTTTACATTCTCCATTTCAGGTGAGGCTCCTGCCTTCCTTAGCAGACTCCTTTCTTTCCAGACCAAGACAGATTTCGGCGCCCAACGTGCAGATCGAGGGCACAGAAACAAAAAGGGAATAACAGGTCTTGAATAATCTATTTTCTTGTGTGCGGTTATAGAAACCTCATTAAGCGGCACCATGTGGTCCAGCTTGCCCTGGTTTGGGTGGCACGTGATCGTAGCTACATTTCTTTCATTTATAGGCCCTTATCTAAACATGGGTCCTATAACCAAAGCTACTATGTCTGTTATCCGGTTTGTTTTATGGGTGAATAAGGTGAGGAATTCATTGGTTTTTAACTTCCACTGGAAAGCAGGCACATGGATTCAAAGCTATCACACACTAACTGTATGTTTTTGGGGTTACTTTAATAATGGCACCTGCTGTAAATAAATGACACCTGGTGAAATCTTCTCCCAGCCCTTTAGCCATTTCTTTGGGTCCACCCCACCAGTTTTTGAAAGGTTCAGATCCACTCTAAATATTAATGATATCATACAGTGGCTGGTGTTGCTGATAGGCCTCCTCTATTTAGCATTTAGAGAGAAGGGGAGACTAACCTGGGTAACTACCCTGACACCTACCCCAGAACCTAACACACCACCAGAGCCTAGGGATGCCGCAGCCCCAGAGCCTGACCCTGCCCCGCAGCCCACCCCAGATGTGAACTACCCATATTGAATGGGGGGTCTGGTGAAGAAGATACGTGAGATGGGCCAGATGCTGAAGGAATACACTTCCCCTGCTGGTGAGAAGACCTCCCCCCGCCTTGAAGAGGGAGAGTCTAATAGTGCAGCAGCAGAACCCACAGGTGTTACAACTGTCCAGGTTCCAGCTGAATTGCAAAGGCAGATACAGCCAGCAGCAGTTGCCCCTGTAGAAAAAAGGAGATCTAAGACAAAAGCAGAGTACCCAGATAGGGGAGGGCCCTCACAACCCACAGGGGAGCCAGATGTTGCGATCTCACTGAGTCCTAGACATACAAAAGTCTCCGTAATCTGCACAAAGACATTGTACAACAGGGAGGTGAGGCTTATACAACCTGGCTACTTCAGGTCTGGGATCTTATGGGTACAGGCGTCCAGCTAGATGGTGGTGAGGCAAGGAATTTGGAACCCTTGACTCAAGACTCAGGTATGAATTAGATTTTTGTAAGAGAGCCAGGGTCTCTTTCCCTCCGGGAGCAGCTTTTAATGTGTCAGAGAAGGGTTTGTCCACACGGAGAGAATACAGGAGCACCACCCTAGAACGCGCTGGAAGACCCTTGAGGAAGGGATCCAACAGCTGAGAGAAGTGGCAGTATTGGAGGCACTCTTTGGGAGGGATGGACAGCATGATAATGACCCTTACAAGGTCAGGTGCACATGGCAAGTGCTGTGGAGCCTGGCAAATCTGGGGCCATCTCAATACACCACCTGCATTGCAACGATTAATGCTGATACTAACCAAGAGACAGTGGGTTCTGTTGCCAACAAGCTTAGAAATTGTGAGAGTATGATCAATGGCCCAATGCAGGCTCATGTCTCTGCCGTGGTCCAAGAACTCAGAGAGGACATGAGTGAGATGAGGGAGGAGGTGAGGAGGAACAGTTCCCACACTGCACCAGTGAGAGTCACAGGCCCCAGAGTCAGAGCCCAACATCCCCCAGCTAGAGAGAGAGGGTACCCCCACGGGCTGACCTGTGGCTCTTTCTTTGTGACCACAGGGCAGACATGGGAAGGTGGGATGGGAAACCCACTTCTGTCCTGGCAGCAGGGGTGCATCAACTCAAGGGGGGAAACACTAACCAAGGGAACTCCAGTAAAGTGAAGGTAGCCTCAACCTCCCATGACCGAGCTGCTGAGTATGATCTGTCAGATCCCCTTGAAGGTACCTCTACCATGTATGCCCAGGGTTAAAGGGGCTCTGCCTCTAGCCGGGGAGAGGCACAGGAAAACCGGATTTTCTGGACGGTGTGGATCCAATGGCCTGGCACATCAGAAACACAAAAATATGATGCCTTAGTTGATACTTGTGTGCAGTGTACCCTGATACCATCAGGACATGTGGGGACAGAACCCGTTTCCATTGCCGGGGTGATGGGGGGATCCCAGCAATTGACCCTGTTGGGAGCCCAGGTGAGCCTGACTGGGAAGGAGTGGCAGAAACATCCTATTGTGACTGGCCCAGAGGCCCCGTGTATTCTGCGCATAGATTTCCTCTGGAATGGATATTACAAAGATCCAAAGGGACTCAGGTGGGCTTTTGGCATAGCTGCTGTTGAGGCAGAGAACATGAAGCAGTGGAACAGCTTGCCTGGACTATCAGAAAGCCCATCTGCAGTGGGACTCCTGAAGGTGGAAGAACAACAAGTGCCAATTGCCACCTTGACATTGCACCGCCAGCAGTATTGGACGAATCGAGATGCCGTGATCCCCATCCACAAAATGATCTGTGAGCTGGAGAGCCACGGGGTGGTCAGCAAGACTCACCCACCCTTCAACAGCCCCATTTGGCCTGTGCGCAAGTCTGACAGAGAATGGAGATTGACTGTGGACTATCGTGCATTGAATGAAGTGACTCCAGCACTGAGCGCTGCTGTGCCAGCCATATTAGAGCTCCAGTACGAGCTTGAGTCCAAGGCAGCAAAGTGGTACGCCACTATAGACATTGCCAATGCATTTTTCTCCATTCCTCTGGCAGCAGAATGCAGGCCTCAGTTTGCCTTCACCTGGAGGGGCATGCAGTACGCCTGGAACTGACTGCCCCAGGGGTGGAAGCACAGCCCCACCATCATCCATGCCATGGACTGATCCAGACTGCACTAGAAATGGGTGAGGCTCCAGAACCCCTGCAGTACATCGATGACATAATTTTGTGGGGGAACACAGCAATGGAAGTATTTGAGAAAGGAGAGAGGATCATCAGGATTCCGCTGGAAGCTGGCTTCACCATCAGGAAGAGCAAAGTCAAGGGACCTAGCCGAGAGATCCAGTTCCTGGGAGTAAAGTGGCAAGATGGATGGTGTCAGATTCCCACTGAGGTCATCAACAAGATCACAGCAATGTCTCCACCATCCAGCAAGAAGGAGACACAAGCTTTCCAAGGTGCCATAGGTTTTTGGAGAATGCACATCTCCAAGTACATTCAGATTGTGAGCACTCTTTACCTGGTCACCCACAAGAAGAATGAGTTCCACTGGGGCCCTAAGCAGCAACAAGCCTTTGCACAGATCAAGCAGGAGATTGCTCATGCAGTAGCCCTTGGCCCAGTCAGGACGGGACCAGATGTGAAGAACGTGCTCTACTCTGCAGCCAGGAACCATGGCTTGTCCTGGAGCCTGTGGCAGAAAATGCCTGGGGAGACTCGGGGCCAACCACTGGGATTTTGGAGTCGAAGATACAGAGGGTCCGAAGCCAACTCCAGTCCCACAGAGAAGGAAATCTTGGCTGCCTATGATGGAGTCCAAGACACCTCAGAGGTGATTGGTACAGAAGCGCAACTCCTCCTGGATCCCTGACTACCAGCGCAAGGTTCCTTCCACCCACCATGCCACCAGTGCCACATGGAGCAGTGGATTGCTCTTATCCGTCAGCGTGCCCGTATAGGTAAGCTGAATCGCCCTGGGATTTTGGAGGTAATTACAAATTGGCCCGAAGGTGAGAATTTTGGTGTCACAGATGAAGAACAAGAATCAGTGACACAGGCTGAAGAGGCTCCTCCATATAACCAACTGCCCCCAGAGGAAACACGCTACGCTCTTTTCACTGACGGTTCCTGTCACATCGTAGGAATGAACCGGAAGTGGAAAGCAGCTGTATGGACCCCCACATGAGAGGTTGCACAAGCTACCGAAGGAGAAGGTGGATCAAGTCAATTCGCTGAACTCAAAGCTGTTCAACTGGCCCTGAACATTGCAGAAAGAGAGAAGTGGCCAAAGCTCTATCTTTATACTGATTCGTGGATGGTAGGCAATGCTCTGTGGGCCTGGCTGGAAAGGTGGAAAAAGACAAACTGGCAGCGTAGGGGAAAACCAATTTGGGCTGCTGATGAATGGAAAGACATTGCTACTTGGTTGGAGAAGCTACCTGTGAGAAGTCCGCCATGTAGATGCCTATGTCTCCAAGAGTCAGGCTAATGAAGAACACCGAAAAAACAAAGAAGTAGATCAGGCAGCAAAAATAGAGATGTCAAAGACAGACTTAGACTGGCAACACAAGGGTGAATTATTCCTAGCTTGATGGGCCCATGATGCCTCAAGCCATCAGGGCAGAGATGCCACCTATAAGTGGGCACGGGACCGAGGGGTGGATCTAACCATGGACAGTATTTCACAGGTTATCCATGACTGTGAGACGTGTGCTGCCATCAAGCAGGCTAAACAAGTGAAGCCCCTGTGGTACGGTGGGCGGTGGTCCAAGTACAAGTATGGGGAGGCCTGGCAGATTGACTACATCACACTGCCCCAGACACGCCAGGGCAAGCACTATGTGCTGACCATGGTGGAAGCCACCACTGGATGGTTGGAAACCTACCCTGTGTCTCATGCTACTGCCCGGAACACCATCCTGGGCCTGGAAAAGCAGGTTCTTTGGAGGCATGGTACCCCTGAGAGGATTGAGTCAGACAATGGGACTCATTTCAAGAACAGCCTTATCAACACCTGGGCTAGAGAACATGGCATTGAGTAGGTGTACCATATCCCCTACCATGCACCAGCTGCAGGCAAAGTGGAGAGGTATAATGGACTGTTAAAAACCACATTGAAAGCATTAGGTGGGGGATCTTTCAAAACCTGGGAGCAGCATCTGGCAAAAGCCACCTGGTTAGTTAACACCCGAGGCTCTACCAACCGGGTGGGCCCTGCCCAGTCTGAGCCTTTGCACAGAGTAGATGGAGACAAAGTCCCAGTGGTACATGTCAGAGGTTTGCTAGGGAAGACAGTTTGGATTAATCCTGCCTCAAGTACAGAGAAACCTATTCGTGGGGTTGTTTTTGCTCAGGGACCAGGTTGCACATGGTGGATAATGCAAAAAGATGGAAGAACACGATGTGTACCTCAGGGAGATCTGATTGTTAGGTGAAGTTTTGTGTAAATATCACTGTTTGATGAATGTTATTACCATTGTCTGTGTATAGCTGTATAATAGATGTATAATGTATGTCCTTGTAGAGTTGTAGAGTTAGAATATATATTAGTTTTAGTAGTAAGCAGACGATATGGGGATAAGGGGTGGAATGTCCTGGGTTGACTATATGATGCTTTTATCCCCAATCGTCCCATTCTGAATGGTGAGTTTTGCACCTTTAAGAGTGCTCCGGAGAGTGAAGGGAGGGGAGAGAAGAAGCGGCAGGTTTTTTTTTTTTTTTCAGACACTGCATTCACTCCCCCACATTCCTGCTCCTGGACTGTTGTCTGCGGCCGGACAGACGGCGGGACAGAGTTCTCCTTTGCTTTGAGTTAGTTTAGCTAGCCGAGGCAAAGAAGTTCCCTGGATTTTTGGTTTTTTTCCTTTTTCTTTGGACCTCTTGAAACCTGCTCTGGACTGAACATCAAGGGGAGCACCAGCAGCTCACACCTGTGGCCCACCGGGCCAGGCCTGGCCTGCGACATTCCAGCACCGGCAGAACCCATCAGAGACTGAGTGAGCTGAGCCACAACCTGGGGAGGGACTTTTCTCAGTTTGTCATCTCTTTTGGAGTGGCAAAGGGATTTTATTGTTTGATATTGTTTAGATTTTATTGTTTAATAAACAGTTTTTTTCCACCTTTCTCCAAGGAGATATTTTCTCCCGGACCAGTTGGGGGGAGGGGCTGATTGAATCAGCTTTCCTACCGGAGCTCCTCTGGGGGGATTCTCTCCCAAATTTGCTCTAAACCTGGACAGTGAGGAAGAGGAAGATGCCCCAGGACACCCAGGCAGGTGAGGAGGAAGTCAGTGCTCCTTTCCCCCTCTCTCCTGCTCCATCTCCCAGCCCAGCACGGCCCCTGGCTGCAGGACAACCCCGCTGCCAACCCTGTCCTGCTGGGGATGCACTGGGGGGATCTGCTTCCCTTTCCCTCTGGCATGGAGACAAATTTCATCCTCTCCTTGTCCTTCCACCCCAAAACAAGGAGCTGAGGATGGAGACCAGAGAGGACAAATCTGCAGGGCAGAGCCTCATCACCTACCAGCGGATTCACAATGAGAAGAGGCCTTTCCGCTGCCCTGACTGTGGGAAGCGCTACAAGCGCAACTGCAAACTCATCATCCATTTGCGCATCCACACTGCAGAGGGGCCCTATGAGTGTCCCCAGTGTCAGAAGAGGTTTCAGACCAGCTCCAGTCTCCATAAGCATGAGCAGATTCACACAGATTAGAGGCCCTTCTGCTGCCCTGATTGTTGGAAGGGCTTCAAGAACAACTCCCACCTCATCAGGCACCGGCGCATCCACACTGGGGAGAGGCCCTACAAGTGTCCCCAGTGTGGGATGAGCTTCACCCAGAGCTCTAACTTGACCAGACACCAAAAGATTCACGCATAAGGGAAGCCCTGCAAATGGCCCAACTGCAGGAACAGCTTTGTGCCCAGTTCCAGCTTCATCCCCCATTGGAGAAGCCACATTGGGAAGAGCCCTGGTGATCCATGTTCCCCATGATTCATGCTGGGAAGACACCCATCCCTTTTCCTGCACTTGCCAATGGCCTGATGTGGGATTGGAGAACATGATGGTCTGGCCACGGCCATGTCATTACATTCACTCCCACCTCAGATCACTGGCAGGGGCAGGAAAGGGACTCTCCCTGAGGAGAAGGGTGTCCTTTCTAGGAAGGTGAAATTGTGGCCAGGCAGACTCAGTGAGTTGTGTTTTAGTTTTCCCTGTACAAGTTTTATTTATCCCTTCTGTTATCAATAATGTTTCTGTTCCTGTTTGTTCCTTATCTCATTGCTGTTCCCAATAAATTGTTCTTATCCCAGCCCAGGATCTTTGCCTTTTGTGCTTTCCATGGGAGGCGGGAGGGCAGCGAGGGCAGCGCGGTTTTAGCGGGAGCAGGAAATTGGGGAATCCCATTCCTTAAGCCCAGCCCATGGAAACCGAGCATCCCAGCTGGTGCCAGCCCTGGTGGCCATGGCAACAGCCTTGGGAGCGGGTCCCTGGCTGGGGCTGTGGGAACCTCTTCCCTCTGGTGCCCAGGGACAGGAGTGGAGGGAACGGCTGCAGCTGAGGCGGGGCAGGCTCAGCTTGGATGTCAGGAAAAGGTTTTTGCCCAGAGGCTGCTGGGGCCGTGCCCAGGCTCCCCAGGGAAGGCTCCCAGCTCCAGGGCTCTCTGAGCTGCAGCAGCGTTTGGACAGCGCTGCCAGGCCCAGGCTGGCATTGTTGGGGTGCCCTGGGCAGGGCCAGCACTTGGAGGGATTTCATGTGGACTTTCCAAGAGTCTCCAGGCTGTTCCAGAGCTGGAATGTCACACACAGAGACCGGGGCTCCATGGAGACCTCCCAGGGCTTTCTGGGCATGGTAAAGAGCCCTGTGGTCAGAGGCAGTCACAGCCATTCCATGGTGACATCCCAGGAGTCCCCAGGCTGCCAAAAAGCTGGGATGTCCCAGACACTCACTGGGGTTCCTGTCATGGGCATAGTGGGAGCTTCAGGCAAAGTTTATTTGAGGAGTTCCTGTTGGGTCATGAGGTGCAGAAAGGAATCCCAATAGCCCCCATAGATCTCCAAATGTCACTGTTGAATCAGTGTTCTGTGCTTTCTTTCCTATGGAAAAGAACCATCCTTCTCCTCCACATGTCCATGTGTGAAATTGGGATTCCCCCTCTAAAATTCTGAATACCTAAGGGTTGGTCCCAGGCAAAATCTGCCAGTACCATCAAGTCTGGCTGGCCTCGGCCTCTGGTGGCTGCCCCTGCAGCACTGGGGCTGGGTTCTTTCCCTTCCATGGAGATCCCTGGGACACTGTGGGGACCTCAAGGAACCAAGGGGATCATTGTGGCACCCCTGGAGCCCATGGAACCAAGGGGCCATGGTGACACAGCGGGGCTTCATGGAACCCAGAGACCATGATGGCTCTGTGGGGCCTGATGGAACCATGGAGACCATTGTGACCCTTCAGGGCCTCGTGTCACCAAGGGGGCATTATGACACCTCAGGGCCTCATGGAAGCAAGGGACCATTGGGGCACTGTGGGGCCCCATGGAACTGAGGGAACATGGAACAGGTCTGGCTGGTTTGGCCTCCCAGGGGCCACCTGACAGGTCTGGCTGATGTTGGAATGTCAAGGGCTGCCTCTCATCAGCTACTGGAGCACTGGGGCTCTGTGCTTTCCTTGCTATGGAAAAGAACTCTCCTTTTCCTCCACGCACCCATAGCCAGAACTGGGATTTCTCCTCCGAATTTCCTTCTAGCCAGGGATTGCTCCCAAAAGAATACTGACAGGACAAATCTAGCTGGTAGTGGTTTCGGGAGGGTCACCTCCCATCTGTCCCAAAAACATTGGGGATGACTCTGTGCATTCCTTCCTATTGGAAAGAACTGTCCTGCTTCTCCAGGCATCCATGGCTGAGATTGGGTTTCCACCCCAAAATTCCCTCTATCCAAAGACTGCTCCCAGACAAAATCTGCCTTTACTGACAAGTCTGGCTGGCCTTGGCCTAGTGAGGCTCTCACCTGCCTTCCAATCACTGGGGCTCTGTGCTTTCCCTCCTCTGTAAAAGAACTGTCCTTCCAATCCAGGTGCCCGTGGCCAGAATTGGGATTTCACCTCCAACATTGCCTGTTGTGACAGACTGGAGGAGATTGTTGGCTGGAAACATTTCATGTGTAGGGGAGGAAGGGGCAAGTCCAGCCTTGCCCTGCCCTGTAAGCCCAGCCCTGCCCTGCCCTGGAACCCCAATCCCCCCAGAGCCTCTATCCCAGCCCAGCAGTGGCTGCCAGTCCCTTGCACAGCTCAGGCAATGCTCCACAGCCACCTCTGCAGCCCCCAGCCCAGCTCCTGAGGGACCAAATGAGCCCAAGTTCCACCTGGGGGAAGGGCCCAGGAAGACCAAGGGGTATTGAAGGCTGACCACAAGGCAAGCACACATCTTGACCCTGCCTCCTCTTGGAATTTTCATCTGAACACTGCTGGAATCCAGGAGTTGGTAGCTCTGCGCATTTCTCAGTATCTTTTTTGTCTTTTTCTCTTTCTGTGTCTTCTTCTAATTCTCTCCTCTTGCAAATTTTGAGTAACTTAAAAATGAATAGGCAAAGAGTTTGTGAAGATGAATGGGCCAAGGTAATGCTCTGAGAAGTGTTTTTGATTGATTGAATGTTGTATTAAACCTTTTGCCAAAGTTTCCCTAATTTTTTTAAATTGCCAGTTAAGGCTGTTTTGTTGTTTTGACTTCTTGAGATTGAGAATCTTTGGTCAGTATTTCTCCAGTATATTCAACTCAGAGGAGACCAAAAATTGTAAATCCTTTTAAATGTCTTGTTGAAGGAATTATTTGTGAGATGGGAGCCAGGGCTTGTGTGTCCTGCTTGGCACAGCCCAGGCAGGGCTTTCCCAGCCACATTCCACACTCCATTGCCCAGCTGGAGCCGCTGCTGCCTCTGAGTTGTGCTGCCCCAGCCCCAGGGACGCTCTCCTTGTCTGCCCATTCCCCCACGGTCTCTGGGCAGGGATGGCCTCACTGGGGGCTGCTGACATCCTCAGCACCTTGGAGGCTGCTGCTGTATTTCACTGCTGCAGAGGCTTGTTCACCTTTCAGCTCTTCAGTGCAGGAATTCAGTGTCCCAGGGCCCATTAACATTCAGAACAGCTTAACAAGCCAAGCCTCTGGGAATAATCTGATTTTAATTTTCAAATCTATTGTGGTTTATTCGACAGATCTCAGTAGTATATCCAGAGTGAATGCAATATATTTAAAAAGACATGACAAAACATATTTTTGGGTCCTGTTTAGGTTTTTTTCTCCTGTTAATTCATTGATATGTGCAATCTCCAATTGACACTGAATCCAAGTACTGCTCCAGAGGCTTGTTCAGCCTTCACCTCTTCAGTGCAGGAATTCACTGCCCCCAGGGCTCATTAACATTCCGAACACCTTAACAAGCTAAGCCTCTTGGGATAATTTGATTTCAGTTTCCAAATCTTGTGCGGTTAAGAAGAGAGATTTCAGAAGTGCATTCAACTGAATATGTTCTTTTTAAAAAGACAGTGAGAAAACATTTTTTAGGTCCTGTTTAGGTTTTTAATATTTTTTCCTGTTAATAGCAATCTCCAATTGACAGTGAAACCAAGTACCTCCTCATGCAGTTTGAATAGATATGAAAATCAAGACCCTCCATGGCTGACAATCAATCAGACTCTGTCCCTACCCCCAGCCCACCATTTCCCCCATCCAAGGCCTGGCACTCAGAGCAGCCTTGTGCAAATCTGAGCTCCCTCCAGCCCAGGCTGCACCTGCAGTTTTCAGCTCCTTGGCTCCAACACCCACCTGCTTTCCTTGGAGAAGGAGCTGCCTGAGAAACAGAGGGATGTTCATTTCTTGTCAGCCAACAAAGCCAAGGGAAGGCACAGCTCCATCAAATGCAAAAGTCATTCCTCTGCTGGATATTAAATCCACTTTCCACAGCAGGCAGTCTCAGGGCAATGGAAAACACCTTCTGTGCCCAGCACAAGTCCCAAGGCACCCCCAAACCCGCCCTGCCCCAATTCTGCCCAGATTTGCTCTTTGCACACACGAGTCACAGGCTGAAGTCAGGACCTCCCTCCATGGCCAGAGGGAGGAAATGAGAGAAAGGGGATGACGCACTCTGCTGCAGCCTTGGTCTCCAGCACAGCCATGGAGGCTCTCTGGGCTCTGGGCTGTTGCTGCAGCCCCCAAGGGCAGCTGAGCTCTGCCTTTGGCACAGTCAGGCCTGGCCAGCGCAGGCCATGCTCAGCAATTGCTTGTGTGTGCCTGGCCTTGCTGTCAGCCCCGGCAGCGGCTGCGTGGCCCCTTTGTGGCCCTGTGCTGGCCCAGCCATGGTGGCCCAGCCCCTGTGCAGGCCCAGCCCAGGCCAGGAGCATTGCGGCTGGGAACGGCCCCTGTGCCGTGGTGCCCACAGCAGCCTTGGGGCTCTGTGCCCCATGGCCTCCCTGCTGGGCAGCCTCTGCCAGCTCCTGCAGAGCCTCTGGCACCTGTGGGGCTGCACAGACAGCCCTGCCCCGGGCTCTGCCGGCCTCTGGGCCAGCAGAGAGGCAGCCAGGGCTGGCCATGGCCGGGTACAGGCCCTGAGCCCAGCAGGAGGATGGAGCTGGGCCACAGCCAAACTCAGCCCGGGCCAAAGCTGGGCTCAGCAGCCAGGGCTGCCAACACATGGGCACAGAGGCTGGCGCTGACAAATGTCCTGGGCCCCCTCCCTGCTCTGTCCGTGCCACCAAGGGCACAGAGCAGCCTCCTCTCTGGGCCACTTGCCTGTTTGCAATGCCTTGCACAGGCGCTGGCCCTGCCCCACAAGGCCTGGCCTGAGTCCTGCCCCTGCACGCTCAGCCAGGCTGAGATGGACACTGATGGTTTCTGGGCCAGGCTCTGGGAGCCCAGCCCAGCTCCCTGCAAGCTCTGCCAGCTGCCCTGAGCTCTGGGCAGCACCAAGGGCCTCTCTGAGCCCAGCCCAGCCCAGCCGGCTCTGGCCCCACAGCTCTGCTCAGGCCAGGCTGCTCTGGGCACTGCCCCACGGCCTCAGCCCCTGCCAAGGGCACAGCAGCAGCTGCAGCTGCCACAGGACTCAGCCCCAGCCATGGGGGAAGGTGCTTGGCCAAGGCCAAAGGAGGCTCCCATTGTGCCCTGCTCCCCTCGGGCTGAGGTGCTGAGAGCTCTGCAGCCCCTGATGCCATCCCATCTTCCCAGGGCAGCACAAGAGCCTCGGCCTTGGGGCCCTCAAGAGCTGCTCCTGCTCCAGGCCCAGGGCCCATGCCAAGGCTGGGGCAGCCACAAAGCTGTGCCCATTTCTGTTCATTGCTGCTCTGAGGGGGATGGATCCTCAGTCACTTGGAGGCTGATGATGAATTTTATTAATCCCGAGGCCTCTTCTTTCTTGAGCTCTTCAATTCAGGAATTTACTGAGAAAAGCACAAAATATTTACTAAAAACACCAGAACAAGACAAGTCCCTGGGAATAATTTAAATTTTCAATTCTTCTGTGAGTAATTAGACAGACTTCAGATGGTAATTCAAAGTGAATATATTATATTGGAAGCAATGCAAAGTGAACTGTTTCTTCCTGTTTTCTATTCTTTTTATAGATTGATATCAGCAATGTCCAATTGATATTGACCCCCAGCATCTTCTAATGCAGTCTGAACTGATATGAAAACCAAGACCGTTCATGGCTGACAATCAATCAGGCTTTGTCCCCAGCCCCTCCCCACCATTTCCCTCATCCAACCCCTGGTGCTCCTATGGATCAGGAATGGTGTGACCAGCAGGAGCAGGGCAGGGATTCTTCCCCTTTGAAGGGCACTGTTTAGGCAGCGCCTTGAGTGCTGTGTCCAGTTCTGGGCCCCCCAGTTTGGGAAGGGCATGGAGGGGCTGGAGAGCGTCCAGAAAAGGACAACAAGGCTGGGGAGGGGTCTGGAGCACAAGTCCTGTGAGGAGCAGCTGAGGGAGCTGGGGTTGTTTATCCTGGAGAAGAGGAGGCTCAGTTGACATAAGGCGGTGTCAGGGCACAGGTTGCACTCGATGATCTCCAAGGCCTTTTCCAACCTTGCTGATTCTGGGATTCTCTGAAACCACCCTTGTAGGAGTTGCAGGATGAGCCCTGGGCCTCCTCTTCAGCAGCTCCAGCAGCCCAGGTCCCTCAGCTTCTCCTGCCAGCCCCAAAGCCCATCCTGTCAGTCCTGCAGAGCCCCTCCAGCCCCTCCTCACTGCCCAGAACAGGGAGCCCCAGAGGCAGACACAGCAGCCCAGATGGGCCCCCTGGCCTGGGGTGCCTCTGGCAAGGGAGCAGCACCAGGCACTGCAGGAGCCTGCAGACAATTCCTGCAGCCCTTGTAGGATGATCCTGCTGCCCAAGGGATGTTCCCATGGTGCCAAGTCAGGAACTGCAATGGGGAGTGGGGCCAGAGAGGAAAGGGCAAACAGGGATGGGCTGTTTGACGGGTAGGGAACAGCGCTGGGCAAGAGAAAGAAATTTGTATCAAGAAGAGTAAAAAGCAAAGGTGAAGCCAAGGAAATGCTGAGGGCAGTTTGGGGGTGGCTGCCAGGCAGCCCTGGCTCTGAGCAACAGTGTCTGCAGTGGCACAGGAAACTCCCAGCTGATGGGAACAAACTTTCTGGCTGAGTGCAGAGGCCAGGACAAAGCTGAGTGGTTTCCCTGGTGTCCCCCAGCCCTTGCTGGCCCCAGGGGCTGATGGCATTTGTGCTCCCTCAGGTTCATGTCCCCACAGCAACAGCATGGGGGTGCTGCCCCTGCTCTGTGCAATGCAAACAGGGGCTGCTGAGCCAGTGCTGCCACGGCTGTGCCTGCAAGGATGGGGCACCTGTGTGAGCTGGGGCAGAGGCCAGGGCTGCAGAGGGGGGATGTTGTTGGCAGCTCCATCAGGACGCTCTGGGACGCTGCCCTGGGCTGTGCAGCGCCTTGGGGATGGATCAGCCCCTGTTCTGCTGCTCCTTCCCGTCTGCCCCAGGGCCCTTGCAGAGCCCCAGCCATGCTGTTTGCCCCCAGCCTGCCCACGGCCAGCCTGGGGCTGCTCACGGGGGTTTCTGTGCTGAGCATTGGCCTGGCCGTGTTCTTGAGAGAGCCTGGGCAAGGAGCCTGGAGCCCCCAGGCCCTGGGCTGAGGCATCAGCGCTGCCCCAGCAGTGCCCATGGCCTGTCCCTGCTGCAGCCCCGGCACTGCCACCCCAGGGCTGTGCCCGGCCCCGAGAGCACTCAGGCCCTGCAGCAACACCAGGGCCAGCAGGGCAGCGGGGCAGGGCCACGGCAGCAGCACTGGCAACACCAAGTGCTGCTGCTGCTGCTGGGCACAGCTGCTGGGCCAGCACTGATCTGCCCCAGCTCTGCACACAGACATTGCTGCTGCAGCTCCAGAGAAGGCAACAAAAGGGCATCTCTCCAGAAAACTCTGCTGGGAGATCCTTTAGATCCTTTAAAGCCACCAAGAGCGCAGCTGCTCATTGACACAGTCTGTGGCCACAGGGAAGGTGGAGAGAAACACAATGAGAATCGGTACAAACAGTGACATATTTTTATGAACAATATGAATACCTAAAACATAGGAAAAAATACCACCACAACCAAACCAACAAGAAGTATAAAGATGACTTTTATTACAAGTGCCTTGCAGAAATTGGCCAGCAGTTTAATGTTTCTGAAACCATCCAGTCATCAGTCTCCACACTGCAGCCTTGAGCTCCTGGTTCCTCAGGCTGTAGATGAGGGGGTTCAAGGCTGGAGGCACCACTGCGTACAGAAGTGACAGGGCCATATCCAGGGATGGGGAGGACATGGAGGGAGGCTTCAGGTAGGCAAATATGCCAGTGCTAATGAACAGAGAGACCACAGCCAGGTGAGGGAGGCAGGTGGAAAAGGCTTTGTGTCGTCCCTGCTCAGAGGGAATCCTCAGCACAGCCCTGAAGATCTGCACATAGGAGAAAACATTAAACACAAAACAACCAAAAACCAGAAAAGTGCTTCCCATAAGCAGACCAAGTTCCCTGAGGTAGGAATTTGAGCAGGAGAGCTTGAGGATCGGGGGGATTTCACAGAAGAACTGGCCCAGGGCATTGCCATGGCATAGGGGCAGGGAAAATATATTGGCTGTGTGCAGTACTGAATAGAGAAAGGCACCGGCCCAGGCAGCTGCTGCCATGTGGGCACAAGCTCTGCTGCCCAGGAGGGTCCCGTAGTGCAGGGGTTTGCAGATGGACACATAGCGGTCGTAGCACATGATGGTCAGGAGATAGTACTCAGCTGACATGAAGAACATAAAGAAAAAGAGCTGAGCAGCACATCCAGTGTAGGAGATGTTCCTGGTGTCCCAGAGGGAATTGTGCATGGCTTTGGGGACAGTGGTGCAGATGGAGCCCAGGTCGCTGAGGGCCAGGTTGAGCAGGAAGAAGAACATGGGCGTGTGCAGGTGGTGGCCGCAGGCTACGGCGCTGATGATGAGGCCGTTGCCCAGGAGGGCAGCCAGGGAGATGCCCAGCAAGAGGCAGAAGTGCAGGAGCTGCAGCTGCCGCGTGTCTGCCAGTGCCAGCAGGAGGAAGTGCCTAAAGGAGCTGCTGTTGGACATTTGCACTGTCTTGGCATGGGGATCTGTAAAAAGTAATCATGGAATAGTTGGGTTTGGAGAGGACTTGAAATATCCCAGCCCAGCCTGGGGGCACTTTCCCCCCACTGCCTGCCCAGGGCTCTGCTGCCTGGAGTTGTCCCTGCCAGCAGCTGCTTCCCTGTGCCCAGGGCTGGGCCCTGCCAGTGCTGCCAGAGCACAACGCAGCTCTGGGGCCTCAGCTCTGCCCTGCAGACCCCTCCCAGCTCAGGCACTGCCCAGGGGCAGCTCTGGCTCTGCAGGCTCTGATGGCAGCATCAGAGCAACCCTGAGGAGGTTGGAAAAGCGACACTGATGCTGCCTTTAAGGGGCCCTGTGCTGATTTCTGTCACTGCCTGGTTTATTCAGAACTGATTTTTTTTTTTCAACCTGAACTGAGAGATAAATATTCATGTGCAATTCCCCATCCCAGCAACCTAGAGCAGTAGATTAAAAAAGCAGTATTTTCCCTTTCATGCAGCCCCTGCCTCACTGTGCTCCCTGTATAATCCACTTGCAAATGTTCTCCAGTTAAATGCCATGCTGGGAGCAGTCCTAAACAATGCCACACCCTCACCACACAAGCAGAACACTTCCAAGCCTGACCAGCTGTCTCCCCCCACCCACCCAGATCTTGTCCCCAGTGCTGGGAGCAGCTGCCAGGGCTGGCTGAGAGCTGTCCCTGGCAGGCAGCAGAGTCCCTGCCTCAGCACAGTGCCCTGGGCTGCAGGACCCTGCTCTGCAGGACAGCCCTGGGCACCCCTGGCTGCTCTGCACAAGACACAATCAGAGAATGTACTCACAGGCTCTGCAGGCATTGGGATGTTCCAGCTTTAGGAGATCACTCCAGGAGCTGCAGCTGCATTGTCCTGCAGCCAGAGGTTCCTGTGCCAAGGGCTGGCAGGGATTCTGCCCCAGGCACTTCTCAGCCCCTTCCCAGCCCTGACTGATTGAAGCTCTCTGTGCCTCTGTGCTGTGCCCAGGCTGGCTGCAGGCAGTGCCCCAGCCCTGCTGGGCTGGCAGAAGAGCTGCTCATCAAGAGAAATGTGCTTTTGAAGCTTTTCTTGGTTACCAGGAGCTGCCTCTGTGCTTCTTTTGCCTTGGAGTCTCTGAGAGGTCTGTGCAATCATGGCCTCCAATTATCTGCTTTAATTAGTCCCTTGAGATTCTTTGTCAGTAGCAACACTCAGTGGGACTCATTAATACTTCAGGGTACTTCAATTTTTTAAGTCACTTGGTTTTTCTTTTTTGGATACAGACTCTATGAGTAAGATTGTGGATTCACAGACTCCAATTATCTGCTGTAATTAGTCCCTGGAGAGCCTTTATCAGTAACAAAACTCAGTGGGGCTCATTAATGCTTCATGGTGCTTCAGTTATTTTAAGGCACTTGGTATTTCCCTTTTGATACAGACTCTGTGAGAGGTTTGTGCAATCATGGCTCCAATTATCTGCTTTAACAAGTCCCTTGAGAGCTTTGTACTCACACTCAGTGGGGCTGATTAATACTTTGAGATACTCAAGATTTTTAAGGTACTTTGGAATTTCCTTTCTACACTCCGAATCTCTGAGAGGATTTGTGCCATCCTGGCCTCCAATTCTCTCCTCCAAGGAGTCCATGAGGTGCCTGTGTTGGGGTTGGACCTCAGTGGGACCCATTCATGCTTTGAGACACTTTGGGTGTTTCCTCTGACTTGGACTCCTGGAAAGGTTTGTGCCATCTCCTCTCAGGCCCTGAGGTTCAAAGGCTCAGCTCCAAATGCACCACAGGGCTCATTAGGATCAAGCAAGTCCTGACAAACCATGGCTCTGCTTTGATTTCCCTCTGGTCTGGAGCAGTTAATTAGGAACTTTTCCTTTTAGAGTTATGGAGAAATATTTCAATGAGCTTCTAAGAAATATGTATTCCTATTTTAAACTATGTCCTTTGTTGCTGTTCTTATTATACAAGAGGTGATTGCAGCGTTCTGTGATTGACACTGATTCAGGAGTTCTGGCCAGGTCAGTGAAGTTGTACCTTGGAACTGACTCACTATGGACAGCCTTGCCTCACATTCCCCAGCCCCATGTGAAAAACGATTTTCACTTTCAAAAATTTAAATGCTTTATTAAGACCTTATCAAAATACAACAGAAGACTGAATAAAGAAAAGAATACAGTGCTGGGAGCAAAGGATTCAGTCACCATGTGCTCATCTACAAAATGGATGCTCTGTCTTTTACACCTCTAGCCCCTCCCAAAGTCTTGTCAATCGACTCCTTCTTCACTGTCCAGTGGTGGAGATCACTGTCTGACACCTTGATTGGGGTCAGGTGCTGCCATAGTAACAAGCCAACCCTCCCAAATGCACTGACTACTGAGGCCATCCTGTGATAACAACACAAGGGGGAGGGGAAGGATAACTATACATCTACAAAACTTCTCTTAATATATATTTAATATTCACCCCTTAATTGTGAGAGTCAACCATAGGATTACTCACCTCTAACAGATCCCCATTTTCTTTTTCTGTAAGCCATTTTGTGCAAACAATTAAGTGAAGAAGTTTCTCTGTCTTTTGAATGAGTCATACCAGCATCTGTTGATGTGGGCAAGGACAGTGGGAACAGGAGAAAAAAAGTCTCAGGTTTTCCTTAGACACCCTTATTTGGAATGGACAAAAGGGCATCCCAGAGGTCCAGTATGGCTTTGACTCCCATCTACCGTGCCTATGTGGTTGCTACCCATAGTCAGTGTATCTTAGGGGTGAGTACAGAGGCCATCAGTCCTGCCCTCCAGTCCCTGTTGAATTAAAAGACAACTGAGGAATGATAGAGGTCAGGTATGGCCTTTGTCCCTACCTTACCATGCCTACGGGGTTGCTACCCCCAGCAGGACTATGGAGCCTTCTTGGTAGCAAACAAAGGGGCCAACCCAGTCTTGCCCTCATTCCTTTGTCTTATTTTCTTAAAGAAGCAGTCCCATTACCTTTTACAGTCCCTTGAGTACTTCCCATCAACAGATGCTGGTAATTCTCACCCATTAAAACAGGAAGCATTCTCAAGCTGGTTGGTGGAAGCTTGACTCTACTTTTGGGCATCTTGGTGTTTTTCTGGTTGTCTTTCAGTCTCTGCTTGAGAGTCAATCTTGTTTCACCCAGCCAGGATGTTACAGTCCACTCTTTGGGTTCTCTACTGGGCCTTTGCCTCTGTTGCCATGAGTCCATCCCAGCTCTGCAGTTCGCACAGCTGATTCGGTGGTGAGCAGTACCTGAAAGGGACCTTCCCACTGAGGAGTCAGAGGCTGATCTCTCCATGACTTGATCATCACCCAATCCCCAGGATTAATACTATGGATTCTGAAATCCAGGGTGGTAGTTTGAGGAATTGCCCCTTTATGTCTTAGCCCTTCTAAGGTCTGTGCTATAGACATCACTTATTTCTTGGCATTGGCTTCCCCTTCCTCATAGGTGGCAACCTTCTGGGGTGAGGTCAGGAAGGGTAACCCAAACATCATTTCATGGGGTGACACCCCCAGATCTGACCAGGGTTGGGTTCTAATTCTTAATACGGCCAAAGGAGACATTTTATCCATGACATTTGGGTTTCAATCATTAGCTTTGCTAGAGCTCTTTTAAGAGTTTGATTCATTCTCTCTATACAACCAGAACTCTGTGAATGCCATGGAGTGTGTAATTCCCATTTTACTCCCAGGATCTGAACTACTTTCTGCAATATCTTTAATGTGAAATGAGTTCCCTGGTTTGAATCAGTCCTGTTTGCCATCCCATATCATGGAATTATTGATTCCAGAAGTGTTTTACTCACAACACTGTCATTGGCTTTCACAGTGGGTACGACCTCTACCCAAGGAGTCACGTCATCTACTATCAATGGCAAAAACTTCCACCATTGTACCTGGGGAAGCTCAGGAAAGTCTTCTTGGGTGTTTTGAAAGGGCAGTACGGCGAGTTCTCACCCTCCCCTGGGTGTTTTCCTCATGATTTTCTTATTCACTGTTGACATATCACACACTGTTCAGTTACTTGCTTAGCTATTCTGAAAATTCCTATGCATCCCCAATCCCTTAGAAATTGATCACTTAGCGCTTGTGTACCCCAATGTTTTGTTCCATGTATGCCTTCCAGAATTTTCTTGGCCAGGGGTTTATTCAACATTTGCCTTCCATCTGCTAATCTCCACTTCCCTTCATTATCTTTCTTGGCTCCTAATTTGAAGAGTTCTTCCTCTTCTGTCCCACTGAATACGGGGACTTCTGCATGATTTCTGTCATGGGTTTTAATACTATAATTATTTTTTCTGTCTTTGATTCAGTTGCATTTTTAGCTTCTAAATTGGCTAAATTGTTCTCTTGCTCCTCTTTTTGATGTCCTTCAATATATACCACCACTACTTCCTCTGGTAATTGTAAGGTTTCTAACTCTTCTAAGACAAATTGTTTGTGAATCAGTCCCTCTCCCTTTGAATTTAATAACCCCATCTCTTCCCAAATTTTTCCAAAGCTATGCACTACTCCAAAAGCGTATTTTCAGTCTGTATCTATTGTTCCCCTTTTCTGTGCTAAGATTTCCAGAGCTCATTTTAGGGCATACAACTCACACCTTGGGCTGACCAGTTGGAAGGTAACTTTCTCTTTTCTATGGCCACCAACCCTTCATGCACTATAGCATACCCCGATACCCTGTGCCCCTTTATTACCTGTGAAGATCCATTGATGAACAATCGTTTTCCACCTTGGAGTGGTTGATCTGTTAGGTCCTCTCTTACTTTAGTTTGATAGTTTATAACTTCTAGGCAATTATGTATTAGTGCCTCATCTGGTTCTTCATACAAAAACTGGGCAGGGTTGAGTTGGTTACTCATAATTAGTGCTAAATCATTATCTCTTAAGATGGCTTCATACTTTAGCACTCAGGAATCAGTGAGCCATTTCTCAGCCTTTTGGCTCAGGATACTCCTTATTGAGTTGGGGTTATATATCTTCAATTTTCCCCCAAAAGGTTAATTTTTTTGCCTTCTGCTATGAGTAGGGCAGTCACTGCCACAGCCTGAATGCAGGTTGGCCATCCCTGGCTGACAGGGTCTAGCAGTTTTGATAAATAGGCCACTGGTTTCCTGGATCCTCCCCATTCCTGAGCTAATACTCCATGTGCTACCCATTTTCTACATCCACAAACAGATAGAAGGGTTTGTCTAAGGCAGGAAGACTCAGTGCCGGTGCACTGACTAATTTTTCTTCAAAGCTTCAAACTTTTTTGTTCATTGTCTTTTCCCACCTTATCTCTTCTTCAACTAACCTTTCATATGAGAACCGGATGCCCCGTGGTATCCTTCAATCCATAGCCTACAATATGCCAACAAGCCTAAAAACTTTCTGACTTCCCTCTTAGTTTTCTGCCCCGGGAGTGAGACTATCCCCGTAATTCTCTCAGGGTTCAGCAGCCAGCTCCTTTGACAAATCACATGTCCTAGGAATTTTACTTCCCTCTCTACAAATTGGAGTTTCCCTTTTGATATTTGAAGTCCTTGGTTTCCCAGATAATTTACCAACACTATGGTGGATTCTTGAACTTAGTTTCCTTCCTGTCCTGAGAAAAGCAAATCATTCACATATTGGATGAGCTTTATCTCAGTTTTAATGGAGAAGAGTTGTATTACTTCTCTCAAGGCCTGGCCGAGGAGGTTTGGGGATTCAGAAAACCCTTGGGGTGACCCAGTCCCTCAAAACTGTTGCTTCCTCCTGGAATCAGGGTCCTCCCATTCAAAGGCAAATATATCCCACTTTCCTCTGCCAGCAGACATGCCCAAATAGCATCTTTTAGGTCTATCACACTGAACCACCGGTGCGCTAGGGGATATTACTCAGTAGTTTATAGGGGTTAGGCACTACTGGGTATCAATTCACAGCTCTTTTGTTCACTTCTCTCAAATCTTGGACAAGCCTGTAAGTCCCATCTGACTTCTTTACTGGTAATATGGGTGTATTATGGGGGGACATACATGGTTCTAAGGTCCTTTCCTCAAGTAGGTCCTGGATTAGCGGCCATAGTCCTTGTCTCCCTTCCAGGGAGAGTGGATATTGTCGTACCCAAACTGGATGTTTCTCATGAACTATTTTTATTAATATAGGTTTCATGCTTAACTTACCTCAGTTTTTCAGTTTTGAAGACACCATCTCATGAATTTTCTCCTCATCTTCTTTCCTTAATTGGAGAAACTTCACTAAAATTTTCCCTTTCTCTGGAAGTGCTCCAATGTCAAACCGCACTTGTAAATCCCATCCTAATAAATTTCACCCTGCTTCTGAACTAATAGAACATCCCCAGTTCCTATTTTATTTGTTCCTTCAAACTTTATTTGCTTTATAACTGAGGCTTTGAATCCTTCCCCTTTAGCATCTACTACTTGCACAGTATCTTGACCCTTTTTGCACCCCTTTGGGATTCTACAAACACAAGTTCTTTCAATACCCCTGTCTAGGAAGAATCCAAATTCTTCCTCTTGGGGATCTATTTTTAAAGTTATCAAGGGCTCCTGATGGTATTCAATCCCCAGGATGTAGAGCCCCTGTCATCCCTAGTCTTCCACTTCTCCTTTTTGCTCAGTCTCATAGACCCTCAGCTCCTTTTCCTTCTGGGGACAATTCTTTCTGATATGCCCACTCTCTTTACAGTCAAAGCAAACTCATCCTAGGTTCCTGTGTTTCCCAAACTCTCCTTTTTGTGTCTAGTCCCAAGGAGCTGCATCCCCTCTCCATCTATCTCCTCACATTTGGAATCCCCCTGCCTTACCTGGGTAGTTCTTTACGTGCTGCTTTCCTTTCCTAATGGCAGTTGCCATGACCTTGGCTTTTGTCTTGGTCTTCTCTTTGTCCATCTTTACATACACTTTCTGTGCCTCTCTTAAAAGATCTTTTACTCTCCTTTCTTGTCAACCATCTAACTTTTCTAACTTTCTCCATATATCTGGCCAAGTGTGAGCGACAAAATTTATCTTTAGTAAGATCTGTCCAGCCACTGGATCAGGGTCAACCCCTGAATATTGCCTCATATTCCTTCTCAGTCTTTCTAACTACTCTTGGGGTTTCTTCCCTTTTCTGCTGCTCATTGAAAGACTTACAGGTTTTTTGATTACGTGGAGCTGCCTCTTTGATACCTCTTATAATCAATGTTCTATATTCCTCCATGTCTTGATGTCTTGCCTCCCCCCAGCTGTTGTGGTCCCAGGTGGGGCGCACTATGGGCATTTTCAGATCCCCAGGGGGTCCTTGCACATGCTCCCTTTCCCATATTCATATCCCAGCCTCCTGGATCATCTGTCTTTCCTCTGGTGTGAACAATAGAATCAATAATGATTGCATTTCTTCCCATGTGTAAATATTGGGCCCCAGAAACTGGTCTAACTGCTCCCCTAGCCTGAGGGGGTCCTCTAATAGTCCTTTTAATTCCTTTTTAAACATTCTCACATCAGAGGAACTGAGAGGTACAGTTATGAACCCAATTCCTCCCTGTGCCCCCCCAGGGGTACTTTCCTCAGGGGGTACAGTCCCAGTGCTTGGCTCCCATCCCCTGATCTGCTTTCCTCTCTCTGTGCTACCCTGCTCCTGATGTTCTGGCTAGGCCCATCAGGGGCTAGGGGAGGTGCAGTTGGAGCTACTGGAAGTGGGGGGGTAGGTGGTCTAACAGGTCCCATTCTCTATGTTCTGCTACCTTAAACACGCTCACCTTCAAGGGTGAGGTTTCCCCTTCCCAGCAAGCAGCACAGTCACTGTCCTCCTGATTGAATGGTTCCTTAGCTCCTACATACATGTTTAATGCTCAGCATATCCATCTCTCATCTGATCAATATCTCGGCCAGTAGACACGATCACTCCTCATTTCCCTTCTGGTCCCTTCCAATAGCAAGTACTGAACCATTTTGCTCTCGTCCTTATTTTGGTGTTGGGGTCATATTTCCACCAGGCTGGCTCCCTTCCCAGTAGACTATCTGGGGGTGTGCCCATTGGTTCCTCTTCAATCTCTGCTTCTTCCTTTGGGGGTTTGCTGCTTACCCATGATCCCATCCTGACCAGCAGATCACAGGTCTACCCCCGATGGAGCCTGCCTTTCCAACCACAGGCCCTCCCAACTGAGCCCACCTCCCTAAGAAGGAAAAGGGAAAGGGGAAAAAAAAAAGGAAACCAGGAAAGAAGGAAGAAGAAGGAAAGGGAAGAGAGAGAGTAAAAAGGGGAGACAGGGAAAAAAAAAAGGGGAAGAGAGAGAAAAAACAAGAAAAAAAGCTTTACCTCTCCTCCAAAAAAAACCCTCTTGTGGTGGTTTCACCCAGAAACAGGATTTCTGGGATGCTGGGGATGCTGTGGCTAGGGCCAATGAGTCTTTAGATTTTAATATTGTCACCTGGCTTAGCCAGTGGGCATTCGATTCACCTCTGAGAACACCAGCTAAAAGCAGGGCGCTCCCCCTGGCACTTCCTCTTGGGACTCGGCGGGACAGAGAGAGGATGCCTCCCTCGTCCAGCGGCCGCGCTGGACGGGGGAGGGGCAGCCCATGCGGTAGGCCTGGCCCAGACCAAGGTGGGAGTGAAGAGTCCCTTGAGCATGGAAGGGTGGAGGAGAACCCCAAGACCCCGAGAGCCATCTGGCAGCCCCCACCCCCCGGTAGAGAGAGAGAGGGAGAGCCGGCGTCGAGATTTTGATAGCGGCCGACTGAGAAGGAGAAGGGGGGGGGGGGGGTGCGGGCGAAAGGGCCCAGCAGGGCAGCTGTGGGAGTTCGTGGGAGTTCAGGAGAGCCGCAGAGAGCAGAGACTGAACTTTTTAACCCTTTTTCTTGCATGCCAGAAACCTTACAAATGCTGATCCTCCTGAAGCCGAATGAGGAGAGAAATAAGGGGTGAGATAAGAAGGGACTGGGCCACAACGCAAGTGGAGAAGACTCTTGAGTGAGGGGGGGGGAATGATGGAGTGGCCTTTTGGCTGGACTTTTCGTGTGTAGCCATGGACAGAACCAGTTTTTTTCTTCCTGTGATACAGAGACTGCATTTAGGGGGAAGCAATGTCCCAGAGCCAAGTTTCAGTGTGGGTACCCCCCGGCCCCAGGGGGTATATAAAATATGGGGGGGACTGGTGTCCCAAAGGTGAGAGACTGTGCTGTTCTGGAATTGGACAAAGCATCCTTAAAAGGAAACCCTAGATGCAGTTTTGGTCCATATGCTGTGGTGAAAGCGCTGCATATGGAAGGAAGATGTCACGATGGCAGATGATTTCCGGGCGGTGTCCAGAGTGACGTGGAAACACAAAGGATTCCAACGGTGTTTCCAGGGGAAGCCTATGGCACCAAGAAAGACTCCTTCTCCTCTTGGTGGACTGAGTATTCAAAGGGTGGTGCCAGATCAAGAATTGGTGATTTTTTGGAAGATACTGTATTGGGAATTTGGTGGGGGGGGAAGGAGGGGAAGTTTCTGTAAGGTTTTCATTTTTCCTTTACTTGTAGTTTAGTTAATAAACTTTTCTTTCTTTTTTTTTCAAGTGAGAGCCTGCTTTTTTCTTATTCCTGGTCAAAATCTCACAGTAGACACCAGGGACAGTGCATTTTCATGGGGCATTGGCATGGTGCCAGTGTCAAACCATGACACCTCTGGTCCAGGGGCTTCCGTCCCTACCCCCCCTGGCTGGGCAGCTCTGCCCTGACTCGCCATGGTGTGTGAAGCGTTACAACTACTATGGGGTAACCCCACCTCAGCAAACATCTCGGTGGTTGTCCTGTTTCCAGCCTGATCTCAGCTGGCTCCAGGAACCCCAGAGCTGGTTGTGCCCAAGAGCCGTCCCCACCGAGCTCAGCCACTGCCAGTGCCACCAGTGCCCGGCCCGCTGGCGCTTCCCCCAAAACCGGCACTGGAGATCGCTGCTCAGCCAGCCTGGAATCCACAGCACTGGCCGTGCCTCCCCGACACCGCCGCTGGCTCGGTGCTGCAAAACCCTGCACAAACCCATCTCACGTGTCCCACTGGCCACGGGGAAAATCCTCACTTTCCTCCCCACCACGTGTGCCGCCATTCCCTACCGGAATACCAGAGCGCTGGCTGCGCCTCCCCAAGACCACCACTGGCTTGGTGCCGCAAAACTCTTCACAAACTTTTCTATCCTAAGCGTCCCGCTGGCCACAGAGGAAAAAAAAACATCTGCTTTCCTCTTTATATTGCTTCCAGCTGTTTCCTCCAACTGCCCAATATCCTAAAACTCCAGTGGACCAGGATGGGTCTAGTACAGTACTGGCATGGAGCTTGCTTTTCTGTCCTGAAATTATGGAGTAATTATTTGGCCAAAAAATAGTACTCACCCCTCTTCTTCTCTTTTCTTTATCCAGCCTCCTGCTGTCTCTGAGCTTCAGCCTGCAACCACCGGTGGCCCCAGGAGTATCCGACAGACTCTGCCAAATTTGTGGTGTGGGTGCACTTCTTTTTGAAAACTACTAGCACCAGTGGGGAGAGGTGTCTATCCTGGACAAGTGCCCAAAAATTGTGAGATATAGCTGCTCACATTTCATAGTTTAGGAAGGTTTATTAAACCTTATCAAAAGTACAACAGAAGTCTGAATAAAGAAAAAAAGGTTACGGTGCTGGGAGCACAAGATTTTCCCTGCCATGTGCTCAGCCCCTTCACAATGGAGGTTTTACCCTTTTTAACCCTTTAACCCCTCCCAAAGTTCTGTTCATCAACTGCTTCTTCGCTGTCCAGTGGTGGAGATCTCTTCCTCAAATCCTGATTGGAGGTCAGATGTTGCCATAGTGACAAGTCAGCCCTCCCAGATGTCCCAAATCCCACTGTCCCTGGATAACCACGTGAGGGGGTACAACATAACTATAAATCCATAAAACTTTTCTTAACCTATATACATTATATTTGACCATTAATTGTGAGAGTCAATCATCGCATTACTCGTCTATCACAGACACAAAGGAAGTTCTAATATAGACACTAATCCAAAGTTGGCTGAAGGCAGAATTAGACCAGCTCCTGAAGGACAGACCAGCTTTGAACTCCTTGCAGCTCAAAGCACCAAGTGGGTTGTTGAGAGGTGTGTGAGTGACCCAGGAGTGAGGGGAAGGGAAATGCAGAGAGCCCTGGCAGTGTTTCTGTGCAGACAGGCTGTGGGGAAGAGCACTCCAGTCCTGCCCTGGGCCAGCTGTGAGGGTGGATCATCATCCCAACCTGCACTGGGCCATTGCAAGGGACTGTTTATGGAACTGTTATGGAACAGTTTATATTAAGTGCCATCACGCAAAATTTACAGGATGGCCAGGGTATCAGACCCAGCCAGCATGGATTTAGGAGGGGTAAATCATGTTTGACCAACCTGGTCACCTTTTATGACCAGGTAACCCCACCTAGTGGATGCAGGGAAGGCTGTAGATGTTGTTTACTTGGATTTCAGCAAGGCCTTTGACACTGTCTCCCACAGCACACTCCTAGACAAGCTGGCAGGCCGTGGCTTGGACCGGAATACTCTTTGCTGGGTTCAGAACTGGCTGCATGGCCGGGCCCAGAGAGTGATGGTGAATGGTGCTGTATCCCGCTGGCGACCAGTCACCAGTGGTGTCCCTCAGGGGTCTGTGCTGGGGCCAGTTCTGTTCAATATTTTTATTGATGACATGGATGAGGGTTTAGAGTCCTTCATTAGCAAATTTGCAGATGACACTAAGCTGGGAACGTGTGTTGATCTGTTAGAGGGACAGAGGGCTTTGCAGAGGGACTTGGAACGGTTGGATGGATGGGCAGAATCTAATGGGATTCAATAAGTCCAAGTGCCGAGTCCTGCACTTTGGCCACAATAACCCCCTGCAACGATATAAGCTAGGAACGGTGTGGCTGGACAGTGTTCAGGTGGAAAGGGCCCTGGGGGTGCTGGTTGACAGTCGGCTGAACATGAGCCAGCAGTGTGCCCAGGTGGCCAAGAAGGCCAATGGCATCCTGGCTAGCATCAGGAATAGTGTGGCCAGCAGGAGCAGGGAGGTCATTCTTCCCCTGTACTCAGCACTGGTGAGGCCACACCTGGAGTATTGCATCCAGTTCTGGGCCCCTCACTTTAGGAGGGATGTTGAGATGCTCGAGCGTGTACAAAGGAGAGCAACAAGGCTGGTGAGGGGCTTGGAACACAAGCCATATGAAGAACGACTGAGGGAGCTGGGGTTGTTCAGCCTGGAGAAAAGGAGACTCAGAGGTGACCTTATCACTCTCTTCAACTTGCTGAAGGGTGGCTGTGGTAAGCTGGGGGTCGGTCTCTTTCTCCAGGCAACAACAGACAGAACAAGAGGACACAGTCTCAAGCTGCACCAAGGGAGATACAGGCTAGAATTAAGGATGAAGTACTTTACAGAAAGAGTGGTCAAATACTGGAATCATCTACCCAGGGAGGTGGTAGAGTCACCATCCCTCTAAGAGTTTAAAAAAAGACTGGATGTGGCACTTGCTGCCATGATCTAGTTGAGGTGTTAGAACATGGGTTGGACTCGATGATCTTAAAAGGTCTCTTCCAAACTAGAATTTCTGTGATTCTGTGATTCTGTGATTCTGTGATTAACTGGCCAATCATGTGAAATGTGTTGATTAAAGGACCAGTGAGAACCACCTGTAGCAAACCAAGGAATAAAAGAAGAGGTTTGAAAAAACAGGTGGCTTTTAGCCCTTAGCCTTCTGATCTGAGTCTATGTCATCTCTGATTCAACACTGACATTTGGGGATCTATGGGGGCTATTGGGGATCCTTTCTGCACTATGTAACCCAACAGGAGCTTCTCTAATAAACTTTGCCTGAAGCTCCCACTCTGCCCATGACAGGAACCCCTGTGAGTGTCTGGGACATCCCGGCTCTCTGGCAGCCTGGGGACTCCTGGGGTGTCACCGTGGAGCCCCCTGGGAGTGCCTGTGACAGATCGGTGCCTTTGCAGCCCAAGGTGCCCTGGGATGTCACCATGGAATGGCTGTGACTGCCTCTGACCACAGGGCTCTTTACAATCCCCAGAAAGCCCTGGGAGGTCTCCATGGAGCCCCTGTCTGTGCCTGTGACATTCCAGCTCTGGAACTGCCTGGAGACGCTTGGAAAGTCCCCATGGAACCCCTCTGAGGGCCTGTGACAAATCTGATCCTTAGCAGGCAACCATCACCAGCCCCCTGTTGCTATGGTAAGTTTCCATGGCAACCATCACCAGTCCCCTGTTGCTATGGTCAGTTTCCATGACTGTGACGGTGGTCACAAGGTGTTTCAGGGCGAAGGACAGACGAGAATGTGGACTCCATTATCAGAAGGCTTAATTTATTATACTAGGATATATATATATTAACTATACTAAAAAGACATGGAAAGAGACAAGCTCCTCAGAGACGCTAAAGCTAAGAATAGGATAGAAAGAATGATCAACAATCCAGCTCTCCCGGACTCTGTCCGAGAGAGCACAGTCCTTGATTGGCTATTAATTATAAACATCAGAGATGGGCCAATCACAGGTGAACCTGTTACATTCCACAGCAGCAGATAACAATAGTTTACATCTTGTTGCTGAGACTTCTCAGCTTCAGCTGGAAAAATCCTAATGAAAGGATTTTTATGAAGAGATGTCGGCAACATCTCACCCTTTTATATTTAATTAAATTAAAAAGAAAAGTGTTTGTAATTTCATCTGCTGTAACCATGCAGAGGAAAGAACAAACACCTGACAGGTTATCTTTTGCCAATCCAAACCTCAATCAAGTGCTGTTGTGGAATGAACAGAGAACTTCCTCACCTGTAGAGCATAAAATTCTATCAAATCACTAAAACAATCTTACATCACAGGAAAATACAAAAACAACACAAAGAAAATTCAAGTCCAAGCAGCTGAGTTTCAGGAAAAGTCCATGGACCGAAGATGTTCCTCTTTGGCATCTCTGAAAGTTCCTTTTGGTCCTGAAACCAGACTTGCTGGAGAAATGTCCATCAATAGCTATCAAAAGTCCATTGACAGTCATCAAACAATTCCAAACAGTCTTTAGAAAATCTCTGAAATGTCCTAAATGTCTTGCCACAGTCCTTTATTGAAGAATGCAGGCTGAAGCTACTTTTTGGCTCTTCAATGCCTTTGAGCTGCTACCAGCTCTTTCAAACTTTTTTATTTAATTTTAATTTTTTTTTCTTTTTCTTTTTTTTTTTTTTTTGGTCGGAAAGAGCAGCAGCAGCAGAGGGGCCAGAGAGAGGCCCTCGGGGCCCTGGAGAGACCAGGAACCCCAGACCTGGCCCACAAAATGGTGGCCCAGGACCAGAAGGGGGAAGTAAAACCCCCCAAAAAAACAAGAGGCCATCAGGGGGCCCTGGCCCCAGGAACCAAACCAAACAGCACAGGACCAGCCCCCAAAGCAGGCCCCGCGTTGGCACAGACCCACACCCTGCCGTTAGTAGAACGGCAGAAGGGACAGCAGCCAAACGTTTCCTTTCCCCAAAATCACTGAGGCATGACAGCAACAGGGGAACAGCTCCAACAGAAGCTGTCCCAAGAACCCCCATCTCGGGTCTAGGAATGGTTGTTCCCCACAGCAGACGAGCAATGATGACCTTCTGCTGTTCCGTCTGCAAAGCAGACGGAAGATGTTCTGCTCCCACCTGCCCCCCGGTATCACCCCCACCCCCTCTGGGCTGGGGACCAGGGGCAGAACTTTTGGGAGCCCCCTCCCCCTCGCTGCTCGGGCACACAAGGGGCGGCAGAGACATCTGCACCCCCCAAGGGGACACCGCGGACCAAACACCCCCCAAGCTGCCAAGAACGCTGATCTTGAAAGAAGGCAGCGGGCTATGCCCACAGCCAGCTGGCGGGCCATGCCCCCCCCACGGAAGGAGAGGCTGACGCCCTCTTCCCCTCTCCCAGCTCCCCCCGCAGGGGCAGCCTTAGGACAACCCGAAAAACTCGGGAGAGGTGTCACGCTGAGGGCAGGAGCCGCCACCGGAGGCGGCGGGACCGCGAACTCGGCCCCATTTTCAGCAACATCCTGAACAAGGACTGGCTCGGGGGGAGGTGGCAGGGGAGGCGGCAGAAGCGCCGCCGTTGTCTCAATCGGCTCCGGGGGCGGCAGCACAGACACGGGCTCGTCAGCATCTTCAGCCCCTAATTCTGGGATCGGCTGCAGAGTCGCAGAGCCTGGCAGGGTTGACACAGGCGCGGGCGGGACGGCCAGGGGGAGCAGTGAATCGCTGTTGCCTAGCAATGTGTGCACAGGAATCAGTGTTTCGGAGCTCTCCGGCGCCGGTGGAGCCACGGGCGGGGAGGCGGCCCGGGGAGGCGGCCGCGGGGCGGGACCGAGAGGCGGCCCCGCGGGCCCGGAAGGCAGGACCTTGAAGGTCGGTACTGCCCCCATCTCTGAGAGGGGCGGAGCCCAAGAGGCCGGCCGGGGCGGCACCCGCGGGGCTGGCCGGGGCGGAGCCCGCAGCGCTGGATGGGGCGGAGCCCGCGGGGCTGGCCGGGGCGGCTCGGCCCACTCCTCCTTCCCCGGAGGGAGACGTGGGGGGAGCAAAGACGACTCCATCTGAGCATACTCCGAAGACGAACTGAAAAAAACTTCTGTTGCAGGCGAAGCTTCGCCCCCCCGCAGCGATTCAGGGGGGCTGGGAGGCAGCAAATCATCCCCCTCCAAAGGGTCTTCTTCCCCGGGAATCGGGGGGAACGGGGCTTGCCCCCTGCATTCAGCAACCCAGGGAAAAACAGCTGCTCTCCTTTTCAAAATAGAGTAGAGTAAACCAAAGATTGGGTAAACACGAGGGAGCCCGACCCCCTGCTCCCGAACAAAAGGGATAATTAAGTCCATGCACTCCCAGACGAACAGATCGAAGGCATAGATAACATCTGTGAAAAACCCAAAGAGCTTTGCCCATTGAAAAAACCAATGACAATGTATTTCCAACAGGAGAAGTCCATCCTCCTTAGTCCATCTTTGCCAGAGGGCAATAAATTTCTCCTCTGAAGGGGAGAATGAAACCTCAACAGCCTCTGTGGGAGGAGTCCTCCACAACTGCAGCCACAAACTACGAATGGGCTCGTCTTCAGGAAAGCGAAACCCCACAGTACCTTCTACCAGTGTCCAGGGCTCTCTGGCTATCTCCATGGTGCTGTGAGGCTTTCCGGCCATCTTCCTGGAGGCTTTTCAGGAGGTTTCGCTCTGTGTTCAGCCTTGGCTGTGAACTCTGTCCAAATCTGGATCTTCAGTTCTTCAGCTCCTGGCTAGAATCCACTTCTGTGGTCACTTGTGAAGCAACCACCAATGCCACACATTCGGGGTTCACCCAATGCAGCAAATGCTCCTCTTCAGTCGGGGTTCACCATCTGTGACGGTGGTCACAAGGTGTTTCAGGGCGAAGGACAGACGAGAATGTGGACTCCATTATCAGAAGGCTTAATTTATTATACTAGGATATATATATATTAACTATACTAAAAAGACATGGAAAGAGACAAGCTCCTCAGAGACGCTAAAGCTAATAGGATAGAAAGAATGATCAACAATCCAGCTCTCCCGGACTCTGTCCGAGAGAGCACGGTCCTTGATTGGCCATTAATTATAAACATCAGAGATGGGCCAATTACAGGTGAACCTGTTACATTCCACAGCAGCAGATAACAACTTGTTTACATCTTGTTGCTGAGACTTCTCAGCTTCAGCTGGAAAAATCCTAATGAAAGGATTTTTATGAAGAGATGTCGGCAACACATGACAACCATCCCCAGCCCCCTGTTGCTATGGTCAGTTTCCATGGCAACCATCACCAGCCCCTGTTGCTATGCTCAGTCCCTGGGCAGCTCCATGGAGACCCCATGCCAGGAGTGGTTGCCATGGACACCAGCTCAGGCCTGCAGCCAGAGCCCGTTGCCATGGCAACCATTGGCAGCCCCATCCCCAGGCTCATGGGATCCCAGAAGCACAGAATGGGCTGAGCTGGGAGGGACCCATCAGGATCCTCCAGTCCAACTGCTGGCCCTGCACAGGACACCCCAACAATGCCAGCCTGGGCCTGGCAGCACTGTCCAAACGCTGCTGCAGCTCAGAGAGCCCTGGAGCTGGGAGCCTTCCCTGGGGAGCCTGGGCAGGGCCCCAGCAGCCTCTGGGCAAAAACCTTTTCCTGACATCCAAGCTGAGCCTGCCCCGACTCAGCTGCAGCCGTTCCCTCCACTCCTGTCCCTGGGCACCAGAGGGAAGAGGTTCCCACAGCCCCAGCCAGGGACCCGCTCCCAAGGCTGTTGCCGTGGCCACCAGGGCTGGCACCAGCTGGGATGCTCGGTTTCCATGGGCCGGGCTTCAGGAATGGGATTCCCCAATTTCCTGCTCCCGCTAAAACCGCGCTGCCCTCGCTGCCCTCCCGCCTCCCATGGAAAGCACAAAAGGCAAAGATCCTGAGCTGGGATAAGAACAATTTATTGGGAACAGCAACGAGATAAGGAACAAATTGGAACAGAAACAATAATGATAACAGAAGGGATAAGTAAAACTATTTAATGAGAAAACTAAAACATCAACAACTGGCTCTTCCTGGCAATGTATTTCCTCCTGCCTAGAAAGGACACCCTTCTTCTCGGTGTGAGAGAGAGAGAGAGAGAGCATCCTTTTTCTGCACCTGGAAATGTTCTGGGGTGGGAGTGAATGTAATGACACAGCCAGACCCTCATGTTCTTCAATCCCGCATCGTGTCATTGGCAGGGGCAGGAAAAGGTACAGGTGTTTTCCCAGCATAAATCACAGGGAATATGGATCACCAGGGCTCTTCCCAGCGTGGGTTCTCTGATGAGGGATGAAGTTGGAGCAGTGGACCAAGCTCTCCCTGCACTTGGGACATTGGCAGGGCTTTCCTAACCGGTGCCTCCTTTGGTGTCTTGTCAAGTGAGAGCTCCTGGCAAAGCTCTTCCCGCACTGGGGACACTCGTAGGGCCTCTCCCCAGTGTGGATGCGCCAGTGGGTGATGAGTCGGGAGCTGCGATTGAAGCCCTTCCCACAGTCAAGGCAGCGGAAGGGCCTCTCCTCAGTGTGAATACGCTGGTGGCGGAGGAGATTGGAGCTGCTCTGAAACGTCCTCTGAAACTGGGGACACTCGTAGGGCCTCTCCCCAGTGTGGATGTGTTGGTGGATGACGAGGTGGGAGCTGTAGCTGAAGCCCTTCCCACACTCCCCACACTCGTAGGCCCATTCCCCAGTGTGCATCATCTGGTGGCTGATCAGGGTGCTGCTCTGCCTGAAGCTCTGCCCACACTCCAAGCACTTGTAGGGCTTCTCCCCATCGTGAAGCTGCTCATGGACCACCAGCTCTGAGCTCTGGCTGAAGCTCTGTGCACCTTCCTGGCTCAGGTTGGGTCTTTCCTCCTCAGAGCCCCCTGGGCTGGGTTTGGAGCCCTTCCTCCTGTGGGATCTCTGGGGCTTTTCTTCCCTGTTGGATTCCTGTACACTAGAATTTCTCAAAATGGCCTCTTCCACAAGGTTCTGCTGTGGGGATTTGTCCACCCTGCTCTCCATCCTCAGCTCCTTTTCTGGGGGAGGAAAGACAAGGAGAGGATGGGATTTGCCTCTGTGCCAGAGGGAAGGGGAAGGAGATCCCCCCAGTGCATCCCCAGCAGGACGGGGTTGGCAGCAGGGTTGTCCTGCAGCCGGGGGCTGTGCTGGGCTGGGAGATGGAGCAGGAGAGAGGGGGAAAGGGGCACCGACTTCCTCCTCAACTCCCTGGGTATCCCGGGGCTCCTTCCTCTTCTTCGCAGCCTACTCCTCCATCTGGCACAGGTTTTGGGAATGGGAATTTCTGTTTTGGGAGGAAAAAAACATATGAGCACACTGAGTTCTTTACTGGCTGTAAGGCAAACCTGGGGAGAGAGTCTAAGTCAGAATTACAATTTAATAAGAAAATTTAGATCAAGGCAATGATACAGAAACACAGCCTTAAGGTGACAGAGTCAGGATTTAACCTGACACCCTGTTGGTCAGGGTGGTGGCAGCAGTCCCATTCAATGGTGGCTGCAGTCCTGTTAGAGATAAACGCAAATCTGTCGAAGCAGCGATCCTGTAGAAGGGTCTGGTCTTCCTCTGAAGGTCCAGGAGTGGTTCTGGAGCTCTTGTCCTCTGGGAATCCAGCCAGCAAGCTGCTCCTGGTGTTGCAAGCCTCAGCTTATATCCAAGTAGGAATGCTTGTATCCTCCCCCTGGGCGGAGCATCCCACAATGGGATGATGGAATTTGATCAGTCCAGCAGGGACACTCAGTGGCCCATTCACAGAAGGTATCTCCCCTGCAGGGCGTTATCAGGGCTTAGTCATGCAAGAGATAAAGAACACTGCCCCACCTGTTTATAGCAGTTGATGAAGATGGGGATTGCAAACATGCATTTGGTTACATCTTGCATTGCAGCCTGAAACAGTGGGGTAATCCCTGCTCAGGGGGTGAACACCACCCCCCTTACCCAAACTGGCTCAGGTGTAAAACCCCCACCCCGGGAAGGCCACACACACAGGGGACAATGTCACCCTTGCCCTGCTCCAGGGGAGGTCTCTGTCCCTGTCATTCCTTTGCTCTTCCCCCCTTTTCTCTTTCTTTCCCTCTTTCTCTCTACCTCACATTTACTGTTCAATAAAATCCACTTTGGATTTGGTGTCGTAGAACACCTTAATTGGGGCAGAGGCATCTCTCTAACAATTTTCTTACCCAGATTGCAACATTATTTTGGTGCAGTGAGTTCCGGGCACTGTTGTCTGACCCCAAGTGCCTTTGACAACAGCATGGTTCCCTCCACTGAGGATGTTGTGGCTCTCTTTGGAGGAACTCTTGGAAACTTAGATGCAGCTTCCTCTGAGCAGCTTATGGGAGAACTGATGAGGAAAATGGCTGTTGTGGGTGGCCAGTGTAAAGAAAATATTTTATTGTCCTTCCTTTAAAAGTTTGTTAAAATCACTGGAGGAAAGGGAGCAAATGTTACCAGCGAGACTGACAAGGTTCATTCACCCCACGGTGAGGAACACAAAGCTGCTGTAAGTCCCACAAGAAGCCCAGTTCAAGTAGCTAAATTCCCAAATAACTCCTGAATGCCCAGGCTTGGGTTCTTTGCCAAATGTAAGAACCATTACTCTCTTCATCTCTGTCACCTTTGTGACAGCTGTACAGAGTTTCCCTTCCTTTTAAAGATATCTGTATTGGACCGAATTTACACTTTTCTTTTATCAGAACCTGCAAGCGGCTGAGCTGAAGCTGTGCAGGAACCAGTGGAACTTGGAATTGCCACAAAATTGCTTGTACAGTCAGTTTATCAATGTTTGGGATTTGTTTGTGTGTTCATCACATGTGACTTGTGGGAAAATCAAATATTCATCAAAGTGATGTATGCAGAGTCAAGTTTGACTTCTGCCAAATTTATTTTCTCCAGTTCCAAGGGGATGCTCGAGGGGTCTCTGTGCCTCTCACCCTGGGGAATGCTTGGGGGGGTTCTCCCGACCCCTGTCACCCCAGGCCATTCCCCAGGGGGTCTCCATCATTCTCACCCCAGGGAATGCCTGGGGGGTCTCCCTCCCTCTCACCCCTGTGCCAGGGGGTGCTCGGGGCAGTCTCTGTCCCTCTCAGCCCAGGGGATGCTCGGGGGTCTCTGTCCCCTCACCCTAGGGGATGCTCGGGGGGTCTCCATCCCTCTGGCCTCAGGCAATGCCTGTGCAGGGCTGGGCACCAGGGGCTCTGTGTCCCTCTCACCGCTGAGGCTGCTCGGCCCTGGGGGGGCTCTCTGACCTTCTCACCCCTGGGGAGGCCGGGGGGGTCTCTGTCCCTCTCAGCCCTGCTGTGACCCCACCCAAACATCATTGGGCTCAGAGGGACAGAGACACCCCCAAACCCCAGAAGAGCTGAACCTGGGATTTGGTTTGGGGCTGAGGATTTAGGAAGGGGCTGGGATTGGGGCTGGGCTTGGAGTTGGGGCTGAGATTTGGATTAGAGCTGGGATTGGGGTTAAGGCTAGACATGGGATTGGCTTTAGGGCTGGGGTTGGGATTAGGTCTGGGGGGAGACGAGCTTGGCACTGGGATGAGAATAAATACAGAACTGTGAGTGTGTCTAAACGTGGAGTGAGATTGAGACCAGGATCAGGGTCAGGTTTGGGACTGAGCTCACCCAGAGCGGGACAGGGGAGATGTCACTGTGGGATGGTTTGAGCAAAATCCTGGGTCGGGGAAAAACAAGGTGTGAATGCCTTCGGCTGGGGATTACTCCCACACAAGTCAGTCTCTAGAAATCACCTGATGTTCAAAATTCAAGGGTGAATCAAAAAAAAGCCACCAGGAGTGTCCCATTTCCAGTCTCATCCCTCTGGGGTTCTGGTGGTCCCCCATCTCAGGGCTGCTGGGGATCCCATGGGTCCTGGGGACCCCCCCTCTCCAGGGACCTGCTTAGGGACTCTGGGAGGTTTTGGAGACCGAGGATCCCCCTCTCCAGCCTCCCCTCTATCCAGCCACTTGGGGCTCTCCCTTCTTTCCACCACCTTTCCTGGTTTAGGTCAAATTTGTTGAAAACCTCTAAGAGGAGTTTCCTCTAGAATGCAGATTAAGCAGCCCCACCCTTACCTGATTCAGGAAAATATCTCCTTGGAGAAAAGTGAAAAAAACTTTATTTAATCGTCAAAGCATTTACCAGCACAAAAATTGAACAATATTAAGCAATAAAACCGCCTGCTGCTCTAAAATAGATGACAAACTCAGAAAGTCCCTCTGTGGGCTGTACCTCAGCTCACTCAGTGTCTTATCAGTCTCGTATCAGTCTCTTATTAGTCTCTTACCAGTCATTCCAGCACTGAAAGTGCTGCCACCCAGGCTCAGCCAGGTGGGAGCTGCCGGTGGTGTTCTGGGTGTCCAGTGCAGAGCAGGTTTAAACAGCACCAAAGAAAAAGAAAAATCACAGCAAGGGTAACTTCTCTGCCACAAAGGGGTAAAAACTAACTAAAAACAAAGGAGAGCTCTGTCCTGCTGTCTGTCCATCCAGGAGCCAGAATGTGGAGGAGTGAGTGCAGTGTCTGAAAACAAACTGCAGCTTCTTCCTCCTCCCCTTCACTCTCAGAACCAGCCTTAAAGGTGCAGAACTCATTTCTGGGCTAAACGGACCGATGGGGCACGAGCATCATGAAGTCACCCCTGGACACGCCCCTGTCAGGGTCAGGGGGTCCCGTCCCCGCCTCATCTCCGGGCTGCCGGGGGTCCCCCAGCTCCGGTATCGCCCCTTCCCCTCTCCCCGCCCCGGGGCTCCCCCGTTCCACAGCCCCGGCTCTCACGGGGATCCCCAAAACCAATGTCCCGCCCCGTCGGTACCGGGCCATCCCCACGTGGACCCCCCGGGACCCTCCCGAGGGGCGATCGCGGCTCCTCTCCCCCGAAAAAGCTCCTCTTGGGGAGCCCGGAGATATCCGGGGCTCGAGTCCGGGATCTGCCGGCTCCGAACACTCTCCAAAAAATCCTCCTGGAGACCCCTGGCTGGAGGTATTTGGGAATTTAGCTACTTGAGCTGGGCTTCTTGCAGGACTTTTAGCAGCCTTGTGTTCCTCACCCCTGAGTAAATGAACTTTATCAGTCACGCTGATATCATTTGCTCCCTCTCCGCCAGTAATTTAACAAACTTTTCAAGGAAGGACAACAAAATATTTTCTTTTTCACTGGCCACACACAACAGCCGTATTCTTCATCAGTTCTCCTGTAAGTTCTCCGAGAGGAAGGAGGGACTGTTTCCAAGTTTCCAAGAGTTCTTCCAGAAAGAACCACAACCTCCTCAGAGAAGGGAACCATGCTGTTGTCAAAGGCACTTGGAGTCAGAGAACAGTGCCCTGAACTCACTGTGTTAAAATAATATTGCAATATGGTTAGAAAATTTTTAGAGAGATTCCGCCGCCCCAGTTAAGGTGCTACACAAGACCAAATCCAAAGCGGATTTTATTGAACAGTAAATGTGAGGTAGAGAGAAAGATGGAAAGAAAGAGAAAAGAGGAGAGAGTAATGGAGTGACAGGGACAGGGCAAGTGTGACATTGTCCCCTGTGTATGTGGCCTTTCCAGGATGGGGGTTTTACACCTGAGCCAGTTTGGGTAAGGGGGGTGGTGTTCACCCCCTGAGCAGGGATTACCCCACTGTTTCAGGTTGCAATGCAAGATGTAACCAAATGCATGTTTTCAATCCCCATCTTCATCAACTGCTATAAACAGGTGGGGCAGTGTTCTTTATCTCTTGCATGACTCAGCCCTGATAACACCCTCCAGGGGAGATATCTTCTGTGAATGGGCCATTGAGTGTCACTGCAGGACTGATCAAATTCCATCATCCCATTGTGGGATGCTCCGCCCAGGGGGAGGATCCAAGCATTCCTACCTGGATATAAGCTGAGACTTTCCACACCAGGAGCAGCTTGCCTACTGGATTCCCAGAGGACAAGAGCTCCAGAACCACCCCTGGACCTTCAGAGGAAGACCAGACCCTTCTACAGGATCACTGCTTTGACAGAATCACGTTCATCACTCCAACAGGACTGCAGCCACCATTGAATGGGACTGCAGCCACCACCCTGACCAACAGGGTGTCAGGTTATATCCTGACTCTGTCAGTTGAAGGCAGTGTTTCTGTATCATTGCCTTGATCTTCATTTTCTTATTACACTGTAACTCTGACTTAGACACTTCTGCAGATTTGCCTTCAAACAGTACAAAAGACAATGTACTCACCCCTTGTTTTGATCCCGGAACAGGATTTCCCATCTTCAAACCTGTGCCAGATGGAGGAGAAGGCTACAAGGAAGAGGAAGATGCCCTGGCATACCCAGGCAGGTGAGGAGGAAGTCAGTGCCCCTTTCCCCCTCTCTCCTGCTCCATCTCCCAGCTCAGCACGGCCCCTGGCTGCAGGACAACCCTGCTGCCAACGCCGTCCTGCTGGGGATGCACTGGGGGGATCTCCTTCCCCTTCCCTCTGGCACGGAGGCAAATCCCATCCTCTCCTTGTTCTTTCTCCCCCAGGGAAGAAGCGGAGGATGGAGAGCAGGGTGGACAAATCCCCACAGCAGAACCTTGTGGAAGAGGCCTCTTTGAGCGACTCCGCAGCACAGGAATCCATTGGGGAGGAAAATCACCAGGCATCCCACAAAAGGAGCGGTTGCAAACCCAGCCCAGGGGGCTCTGAGGAGGAAAGACCCACCCTGAGCCAGGAAGGTGGACAGAGCTTCAGCCAGAGCTCAGAGCTGGTGGTCCCTGAGCAGCTTCATGATGGGGAGAAGCCCCACAAGTGTTTGGAGTGTGGGAAGAGCTTCAGGCAGAGCAGCACCCTGATCCGCCACCAGATGATCCACACTGGGGAATGGGCCTATGAGTGTGGGGAGTGTGGGAAGGGCTTCAGTTGCAGCTCTGCCCTTGTCATTCACCAATGCATCCACACCGGGGAGAGGCCCTACGAGTGTCCCCAGTGTAAGAAGAGGTTTCAGACCAGCTCCAATCTCCTATTTCACCAGCGGATTCACACAGAGGAGAGGCCCTTCAGCTGTCCCGAGTGCGGGAAGGGCTTCAAGCATAACTCCACTCTTGTCAACCACCAGCGCATCCACACTGGGGAGAGGCCCTACGAATGTCCTGAGTGTGGGAAGAGGTTTCAGACCAGCTCCAATCTCCTCCAGCACCAGCGGATTCACAAAGAGGAGAGGCCCTTCCGCTGTCCCGAGTGCGGGAAGGGCTTCAAGCACAACTTCCACCTCGTCACCCACCTGCGCATCCACACTGGGGAGAGGCCCTATGAGTGTCCCCAGTGTGGGAAGAACTTCACCAGCAGCTCTTATTTGACCAGACACCAACAGAGGCACCGGTAAGAGAAGCCCTGCAAATGCTCCAACTGCAGGAAGAGCTTCATGCACTGCTCCAGCTTCATCCCCCATGGGAGGCCCCACGTTGGGAAGAGCCCTGGTGATCCATGTTCCCTGTGATCCAGGCTGGGAAGACACCTGTACCTTTTGTTGCCCCTGCCAATGACATGATGTGGGATTGGAGAACATGAGGGTCTGGTCATGGCCCTGTCACTACATTCACTCCCACCTCAGGACATTGCTAGGGGCAGGAAAGGGACCCTCTCTCTCTCTCTCCCTCCCTGAGGAGAAGGGTGTCCTTTCCAGATAGGAGGACATACATTGGCAGGAAGAGCCAGTTGTTGATGTTTAAGTTATCTCATTAAATAGTTTTACTTATCCCTTCTTTTATCAATATTGTTTCAGTTCTTGTTTGTTCCATATGTCGTTGCAGCTCACAATAAATTGTTCTTAACCCAGCTCAGGATCTTTGCCTTTTGTGCTTTCCATGGGAGGTGGGAGGGCAGTGAGGGCAGCGCGGTTTTAGCGGGAGCAGGAAATTGGGGAATCCCATTCCTGAAGCCCGGCCCATGGAAACCGAGCATCCCAGCTGGTGCCAGCCCTGGTGGCCATGGCAACAGCCTTGGGAGCGGGTCCCTGGCTGGGGCTGTGGGAACCTCTTCCCTCTGGTGCCCAGGGACAGGAGTGGAGGGAACGGCTGCAGCTGAGTCGGGGCAGGCTCAGCTTGGATGTCAGGAAAAGGTTTTTGCCCAGAGGCTGCTGGGGCCCTGCCCAGGCTCCCCAGGGAAGGCTCCCAGCTCCAGGGCTCTCTGAGCTGCAGCAGCGTTTGGACAGCGCTGCCAGGCCCAGGCTGGCATTGTTGGGGTGTCCTGTGCAGGGCCAGCAGTTGGACTGGAGGATCCTGATGGGTCCCTCCCAGCTCAGCCCATTCTGTGCTTCTGGGATCCCACGAGCCTGGGGATGGGGCTGCCAATGGTTGCCATGGCAACGGGCTCTGGCTGCAGGCCTGAGCTGGTGTCCATGGCAACCACCCCTGGCATGGGGTCTCCATGGAGCTGCAGAGGGACTGAGCATAGCAACAGGGGGCTGGTGATGGTTGCCATGGAAACTGACCATAGCAACAGGGGGCTGGGGATGGTTGCCATGGAAACTGACCACAGCAGCAGGGGCTGGGGATGGTTGCCATGGAAACTGACCATAGCAACAGGGGCTGGTGATGGTTGCCTGCTAAGGATCAGATTTGTCACAGGCCCTCAGAGGGGTTCCATGGGGACTTTCCAAGCGTCTCCAGGCAGTTCCAGAGCTGGAATGTCACAGGCACAGACAGGGGCTCCATGGACACCTCCCAGGGCTTTCTGGGCATGGTAAAGAGCCCTGTGGTCAGAGGCAGTCACAGCCATTCCATGGTGACATCCCAGGGGACCTTGGGCTGCAAAGGCACCGATCTGTCACAGGCACTCACGGGGGCTCCACGGTGACATCCCAGGAGTGCCCAGGCTGCCAAAGAGCACTCACAGGGGTTCCTGTCATGGGCACAGTGGGAGCTTCAGGCAAAAGCTTCATTTTCTTACTGGAGAATCTCCTTCTGAGTCATGAGATAGAGAAATGACTCTCAACAGCCATCACGGATCCTCAAACCCCTGCAGGACCCCTAGACCTTTAAAATTTCTTTCTGAGAGAGGAGACTGGGAGTGGCTGGATCCAATCCCAGCCCTGGACTTTGTCAAAGGTTTAAAAGATTGGACAGGTACCACTGAACTTTAACACAATTTGTCCCACGGGATTAATGATGGAATACCAGATATATAAACACATCTCTGATTGATTCTGATCATGATGGCATGGAAAGATCTTAACCAGATTTATTTACTCCACAATTCAGGAGCTATAACAATTATTAGAATATAGTGCTGTAGGAAGCTACTTTGAAGTCAGCAGGGCCTTGCTGGAGTTGTTGGAGCCCATTGCAGGCAGAGGCTCCTGCTCCAGCAGGAACTGCCTTTCCTGTGCCATGAGCAGGGCAGGTCCCGCTGCAGGAAAAGCCCCAGGCCAGCCCCAGCACAGGGAAGGGCTCAGACACAAGGGCAGAGTGCCGTGCTGGGAGCTGTGCCAGGGAGAGCCCAAGGCACCAAAGGCACCTGGGCAGCAGCAGCTGCTTGCAGGCCATGGCCAGAAGCCTCCCTTGGCAGCCCGGCCTGGTGGCCACCACTGCAGAGCTGCTGCCTCAGGGCTCATTCCTGGCTGGGCTCTGAAAAGCCACTTCTGCTCCAGGAGCCCGGCTGGGAAGACATTGGTCCCAGCACCTTGGGGACAAGATATCAATGACAAAACTCTTCATGGCAGCAGAGCCAAGGCAGGGGCAGAGGAAAGGGCAGAGCCAGGCCCAGGGGACAGGGCTGCCATGGTGATGGCTGTGAGGGCACTGCCCCTGCAGCAGCCTGGCTGCCCTCAGCAGACATTCTGGCCAGAAGCCTTGTGAGGGCACCCAGCACATCAGAGAACCCACACAACAGGAATTCTGTCACTGGGAATGAGAGGGTTTCACTGGGTCAGGCTGCACAAAGCTCCTGCTCTTGGACAATTCCTGTGATGGGGAATCCACTTCTCTGGAAAAACAGCTGCAGTTTTGTGCCACTTTCATAATTGTAAAATGTTTCCTCCTTCTACAAATGTAAATCCACCCTAATTCAGTTTAGAGATATTTACCCTTTTTCAGTCATGGCAAGATTTGGGAGAAAATACCTTTGACCACTATTTATCCATATTCACAGCTCTTGGAGAGGACAAAAAATGTCCCAGGATGGGGTTTGGAGGCCTCATCACAAAACCATCAGGGAGAGTCTGCAGGCTCTGGAGTCTGTGATGTGAAGACTGAGGACAGAACAGGAATATCCTGGGAGGGATGGAAGGGTGGTTTCAGAGGGGCTAGAGCTTTTCTTCATAGAGGATTTAAGCATGAGATGGAAACAATGGCACCAAGGGCAGCTGGGGAGGCCCAGGGTGGACACCAGGAGAAAGGAATTTCCCGGCCAGGACAGGGCTGTGGTGCAGCACGTCCCCCAGAAGGAGCCTGGAGCAGCCCAAGGCTCTGTGTGGGCAGGCAGAGGCAGGCAGGAGGCAGAGCTGTCAGCAAAGGAAGGGCCCAGCCAGGTGGGGCAGCCGGGGGATGCCGACAGCCTGCAGGGACAGAGGGGCAGGTTTGCTCAGCACCAGAGACACCTTTCCCTTGCTTGTCCCCACCTGTCATCACTGCCACCAGTGTTCTGCTCTACCTGGAACCTGGGGACACTTTGTCAGCCCTGTCCCTCAGAGAAACTTCAGTGTTTCTATTTCTTTTTGAGTCCCTGAGAAGTTCTTTGAGCCCTCTCTGAGGGACTGAGTCTGATGCAAAGAGCACCAAAGCCCCAGAGGGTGATTAAAGTCCCTGTGCTGTGTCTGTGCTGCTGAGCTGGGCCGGGCTCCTGGCCCAGAGGCAGCTCCTGGCAAGGGCAGCGCTGCAGAGAGACAGCTCTGGCCAGGAGCAGCTCCTGGGCACAGCCCAGCAGGGCTGGGGCACTGCCAGGGCCCCTCAGGGACACCAGCAGGGCACAGACAGAGCTCACAGGGGCTCAGCACTGGCAGGGGCTGGGGGATGGCCCAGAGGGGGCTGTGTCACAGCAGCACCTCTGGGGCTGTGTCACAGAGTCACAGAGCAGCTGGGATGTCAGCAAGGGGCTGTGGGACAGCACTGAGGGGGCTGTGTGAGGTCACAGAGTGGGCTATGACATCACAGAGTTTTTTGTGTGAGGTCATCGAGCAGCTACAGCATCACAGAGGGAACTGTGTGACATCACAGAGCCGGCTGTGACATCATGGCATGGCTGTGTGACATCATAGAGCAGGCTGTGAGGTCAAAGTGTATGCTGTGCCATTACAGAGTGGCAGTATGACATCACAGAGAAGTTTTTGTGGCATCACTGAGGGGGTTGTGACATCACACAGCTGTCTGTGACATCACAGAGTAGGGTGTGAGGCCATAGAACAGATCCTACCATCATAGAGGATACAACTGTGACATCAGAGAGTGGGTTGTGACATCACTGGGTGGCTGTGTAACATCATAGAGCAGGCTGTGACATCACAGAACATACTGTGACATCACAGGGTGACTTTCTGACATCACAGAGACTTCTGTGTCATCACAGTGCAGCTGCATGACGTTCCAGGGTGACAGCCCAGAGTTGGCTCTGTGACATCACAAGGGTGCTGTGTGATATTATAGAGGGCTCTGTGACATCACAGGAGGTTTTTGGACATCCCAGGTGGCTGTGTGACATCACAGGGAGCTGTGTGACATCACAGGGGGCAGTGTGACATCACAGGGTGCTGTGTGACATCCCAGGGGCTGTGTGAGGTCACTGGGGAGGTCACTCTGCCCCGGCCCCCTCACAGCTCCCCCCAGAGCAGTCCAACGCTGCTCGTGCACAGCAGGGTCCCCCCCTGTCCCCCCGGGTCCCCCCGCCCCCGGCCCCGCAGCCTCCCCCAGAGGATGTTCCACGAGATCGACCCCAGAGCCTGACACGGGCACGGGGGGGCCGGGGCCCTGGGGGTGGCACAGGGGGACAGGGACCCCCCAGCAGCGTCCCCGTGTCCCCCAGGGCCAGAGCCTGGGCCAGGGCTCCTTCACCCTGGTACCAACGAGGGCTTGAGAGTGCTGAAAACATCCCCAGCAAGGGATCAGCAAAAACCAGATTGAATATTAAGGGGCAGCAGCACAAAGTTCCTTGGCAAGAGTCACTGTGCTCCTGACTGGACACTTCAGGCACACCAAGGAAACAAAGCAACAACAAAACCAAACATAATCCAGGCAATCAAATCAGAAATGAACTGAGAAATGTCCCGATGTGGTTGTGTGACACGAGGACAGTGAGAGCAAGGATGAAAGGAATACGGCCCAAAAGCTTAACAGAGCTCAAATTTAACAGGACTTAACTGATACCTTAACCTTAACTGATACCTTCAATTTCACAATTAAGCAAAAAACCAGCATTTAGCAGGATTTAATCTAACTTATAACCTATGACTTTGCAATTTAACAGAGGACTAACATTTAACAGTATTTAACTCAGCTTATACCTTATAATAAACATAACAACTTAGCAAAACAACAACTCTTAGCAGTGTTTAACTTCACTTAGACCTTTCAACTTAACCTTACATACAGGCAATGTCACCCTGGCAGCACTTGGCATCAGCAGCTTTCTTTGGCAGTGTGAGAACAGGGATGTTGTGCCACGGAGGGAACAAAAACAGTTCCCAGGGCTGCTCCTCCAGAAAGCAGGAGCTGGTTGGGCAGCAGCAGTGCCTGGAGCAGACAGTGTTTGTGATGAGCTGCAGAGGAGCTGAGCCCAGGGGCTGCTGGCCAAGGCTGAGCCCCAAGGAGCATTTCTCAGCTGGCAGGGTGGCCTGAGAAGGGGAGGGGGGAATGCAGCAGCACAGGGCCCATGGAACCAAGGGAGCATGGTGACACTGTGGGGCCCTCTGAGACCAAGGGACCATTGTGACACTGTGGGGCCTCATGGAATCATGGAGAGCACTGTGACATTGCTGGGCCTCATGGAACCAAGGGGACTGTACTGATGCTGTATGGAATGTAGGGATCATCGTGATACTGTGAAGCCCCATCAAACCAAGGGTGCATTGTGGCACTGTGGGGCCTCATGGAACCGTGGAGACCATTGTGACACTTTGGGGTATCATGGAACCAAGGGGCCATTGTGACACTGCGAGGCCCCATGGTCTCACAATGGTGCCAAGGGTCCACTGTGACATTGCAAGGCCTCATGGAACCATGGGGAGACCATTAGGACACTACACATCCTCATGGAACCAAGGGGCCATTGTGACACTGTGGGGCACCATGGCACCAAGGAGACCATTGTGACACTGAGGGGACTCATGGAACCAAGGAGAACATTGTGGTGCTATGTCGGCTAATGGAATAGACGAAGCATTGTGACACTGTGAGGCCTCATAGAACCAGTGAGACCATTGTGACCCTGGGGGTGCCCAAAGAACCAAGAGGACCATTGTGATCCTGTGGGACCTCGTGAAACCAAGAGGCCTTTGTGACACTGCAGGGCTGCATGGAACCAAAGGTCCATTGTGACACAGAGGGGCCTCCTGTCGTCAATGGTCCATTATGACACTGTGGAGCCAAAGGAGACCATTGTGACACTGCAAACATCCAGGGTCCAAAGGTCCCTTGTGACATTGCAGGGCTCATGAAACAGAGGAGTCACGTGACATTTTGGGGCCTTGTGACACCAAGGATCCATTGTGACACTGTGGGGCCCTGTGAGACCAAGGGACCACTGTGGGGCCTCATGGAACCATGGAGACCATTATGACACTTTGGAGTGTCATGGAAACAAGGGACCACTGTGACACTGTGAGATCCCATGGAGCCAAAGGTCCATTGTGACATTGCAAGGCCTCATGGAACAATGGAGAAATTATTAAGAAACTTCACGGCCTCATGGAACCAAGGAGACCATTGTGACAGTGTGTGGCCTCATGGAACAAGCAAAGCATTGTGACACTGTGTGGCCTCATGGAACCAGTGAGGCCATTGTGACCCTGGGGGTCCCCACAGATCAAAGAGGACCATTGTGATAGTGTGGGACCTTGTGAAACAAAGAGGCCTTTGTGACACTACAGGGCTGCATGGAACAAAAGGTCCATTGTGACATTATAGGGCCTCATGTCATCATTGGTCCATTGTGACACTCGGCAACCAAAGGAGACAATTGTGACACTGCAGGACTTCATGGAACTGAGAGGCCATGGTGACATTGTGAAACTCCTTTGAACCAAGGGTTCATTGTGACACTGCAGGGCTGCATGGAACCAAAGCTCCAGGGTGACACAGAGGGGCCTCCTGTCATGAATGGTCCATTGTGACACTGTGGAGGCAAAGGAGACCATTGTGACACTGCAAACCCCCAGGGTCCAAAGGTCCATTGTGACATTGCAGGGTCATAGAACAGAGGAGTCATGTGACGTTGTGGGGCCTGGGGAACCATGGAGACCATTGTGACACTGCAGGGCCTCATGGAATCATGGGGGCCATTGTGACACTACGGGGCCTTTTGGAACCTAGGAGTCATTGTGACGTTCTAGGACCCCATTGAACCAAGGGCCCATTGTGACACTGCTGGGCCCCATGGAACCAAGGGGACCATGGTGATACTGCAGGACCTCATAAAAGCAAGGGAACATGGAACAGGTCTGACTGGTCTGGCCTCCTGTTGACTGCCTGAATGGTTCAAATGACTCTGGAATGTTGAGGGTCTCTTCTCATCTGCTGCTGAAACACTGGGGCTCCATGCTTTCCTTCCTATGCAAAAGAACTCTCCTTCTCCTCCAGGCACCCATGGCCAGAACTGGGATTTCCCCTCCAAATTTCCTTATATCCAGGGATTGTTCCCACAGGAATATTGCCAGGACAAGAGTCACCTCCCATCTGTCCCCAAAACATTGGGGAAGTCTCTGTGCTTTCCCTCCTATGGGAAAGAATTGTCCTGATTCTCCAGGTGCCCATGGCCAAGATTGGGCTGCCACTTCCAGAATTCCCTAAATCCAAAGACTGCTCTCAGACAAAATCTGCCATTCCTGACAAGTCTTCCAGGTCTTGGGCTAGTGAGGCTCTTCAAGCTTTGGTGCTCTGTGCTTTCCTTCCTATGGAAAAGAACTCTCTTTCTTGGCCACATGCCCAAGGCCAGAATTAGGATTTCAGCTCCAACATTCCCTGTTGTGACAGGCTGGAGGAGCTTGTTGGCTGGAAACATTTCATGTGTGGAGAAGGAAGGGGCAGGTCCAGCCTTGCCCTGCCCTGGAACCCCAGCCCTGCCCTGCCCTGGAACCCCAATCCCCCCAGAGCCTCTATCCCAGCCCAGCAGTGGCTGCCAGTCCCTTGAACAGCACAGGCAATACTCCACAGCCACCTCTGCAGCCCCCAGCCCAGCTCCTGAGGGACCAAATGAGCCCAAGCCCCACCTGGGGGAAGGGCCCAGGGAGACCAAGGGGTATTGAAGGCTGACTACAAGGCAAGCACACAGCTTGACCCAACCTCCTCTTGGAATTTCCATCTGAACAGTGCTGGAATCCAGGAGTTGGTAGCTGTGTGTGTGCTTCTCTATATCTTATTTTGCTCTCTTTCTTTGTCTACTTCTTCTATTTCTGTCCTATTGCAATTTTTGATTAACATGAAATTGAGCAGGCTTAGAGTTTGTGACATTGAATGGGCCAAGGTAATGCTCTGAGAAGTGTTTTTTGTTGATTGAATGTCATATTAAACCTTTTGCCAAAGTTTCTCTGATTTTCTAAAGTTCCCAGTAAAGGCTGTTTTTTTGACCTTTTGAGAATCTCTTGTACTGGTATTTCTCCAGTGAGTCCAATTCAGAGTACACAAACAATTGTAATTCCTTTTAAATGTCTCCTTGAGAGAGTTGTTTGGGGGATGGATGTCAGGGCTTGTGTGTCCTGCTTGGCCCAGCCCAGGCAGGGCTTTCCCAGCCACATTCCACACTCCATTTCCCAGCCGGAGCCGCTGCTGCCTCTGAGTTGTGCTGCCCCAGCCCCAGGGACGCTCTCCTTGTCTGCCCATTCCCCCACGGTCTCTGGGCAGGGATGGCCTCACTGGGGGCTGCTGACATCCTCAGCAACTTGGAGGCTGCTGCTGAATTTCACTGCTGCAGAGGCTTCTTCAGCCTTCAGCTCTTCAGTGCAGGAATTCAGTGTCCCAGGGCTCATTAACATTCAGAACACCTTAGCAAGCCAAACCTCTGTGAATCATTTGATTTCAGTTTCCAAATAATTTGTAGTTAAGTAGATCTCAGTGGTGTATTCAAAGTGAATACATGATATTTAAAAAGACAGCAGGATGAGATTTTTTACATCTGGTTTAGTTTTGTTTCCTGTTAATAAATTGATATGTGCAATCTCCAATTGACACTGAATCCAAGTACCTCCTCATGCAGTTTGTGTAGATATGAAAATCAAGACCCTTCATGACTGACAATCAATCAGACTCTGTGCCTACCCCCACCCCACCATTTCCCCCATCCAAAGCCTGGCACTCAGAGCAGCCTTGTGCAAATCTGAGCTCCCTCCAGCCCAGGCTGCACCTGCTGCTTTCAGCTCCTTGGCTCCAACTCCCACCTGCTTTCCTTGGAGAAGGAGCTGCCCGAGACACAAGAGGGATGTTCATTTCTTGTCAGCCAACAAATCCAATGGAAGGCACAGCTCCATCAAATGCAAAAGTCATTCTCCTCCCTGGCTGTGCCCTGCCCCTGATCACCACAGCCTGTCCTGTTTCCCTCATCCCTCCTTTGGCAGGGACTTTCCGGGACAAGGGAGCTCTGCTCTGGCTATGGAGGGAGGTCCAAGTGCATCTACTGGAGTGGGAACTAGAACTCATCAGATTTGTGTCCTTTGACGGACCAGGATCTGGTGAGACTCAGAGGCACAGAAACGTCATCATTATGTTGCAAAGGTTTCATACTGTTGTCTCCTTAGTGCAAGAGTTTCAGACCTCCTAAAGGTTTCTCATATGCATCTCCTCCAAGCACTGACTCTTTCTTCTTCACACAGTAGCCCATCGACTCCAGTTCCCTACAACCAAACAAGCCACTCTTTTGTAACACTCTTCTTCTTATTGGCTACAGCTGTGGCCTGTTAAAGTCAGGCTTGCTCCTAATCTTTAATAATTAGCCCAGCTGCAACACTTTAGGGGGTAAGATTACTTTCTATACTACCTTTATTTACTTATATTCTATCCCCCTACATAGAAAGGTTTCTCTTCATGGCCAACATAAAAAATGTAAACATGATAAAATTAAGGAAACATCAAAACCCTTCCCTGAGCTCCTTGTGACATCCCAGCAACATCTGACATGTCTACCATCCACAAGGGATCGCCATACAGGAAGGATTTTAGACAAAGACATAGAAAGAGGTGATATAAAAGATAAAACTAAAACTAGGATGATGACTAAGGAGTTATTTAAACTTCTGAAAGAGTAGGCAACTCCCTGAAGCTCAAAGCATGAAGCCAGTCAAGGGAGATGCATTGGAATGATCAGAGAACAGCTGCAGGAGGAAATCCGGGAGACACGGGAAGGACATAGATCCAGCTGATCTAAATGAAGAGATGTCCTTAGATATGGCCATTGAACCAGGAGAGCTGGAAACACTGAAAGGAAGAGTGCCATGAATATTAGATTGGATGTTGGTGGCAAAGGTCAAGGGGAAGATCAGTATTTCTTCTCTTTCTTCTCCTGCCATCAGTAGAAGAATCCAGTACATCCAGGAGCTTCATGTTCCTGGTGGGAAAGATTGCCATTTCTTAGAAGAAAACAAATGACCCATATAATAAAGATTCACTTGTATATAATAAAAAAAACAGGAATTAACACCTGTGCCACTTTCCAGGCAGACATCAACTGTGTGCCCATGAACAGACAGTGCCACTTGTGCCCTGAGGTGCCCAGCTGGGATTTGATGTCTCCGAGAGCACCTGAGGGAGAGCAGAGCACCTTGCAAGCTGCGGGTCCCTGACAGCGCCACACGGCTCCTGTCCCATCAACATCTGCTCTGCTCCAGTCTGGAACAGGGCCCAGCATGGTGCCGGGATCATCAGAGATCTGAGGTGTGTGCTGGAATTCAATGCCCTCCCCATCCCGCAGCAGCCCTGCATTTCCCTGCTGCAGCCTTGGTCTCCAGCACAGCCATGGAGGCTCTTTGGGCTCTGGGCTGTTGCTGCAGCCCCCAAGGGCAGCTGAGCTCTGCCTTTGGCACAGTCAGGCCTGGCCAGCGCAGGCCATGCTCAGCAATTGCTTGTGTGTGCCTGGCCTTGCTGTCAGCCCCGGCAGCGGCTGCGTGGCCCCTTTGTGGCCCTGTACTGGCCCAGCCATGGTGGCCCAGCCCCTGTGCAGGCCCAGCCCAGGCCAGGAGCATTGCGGCTGGGAACGGCCCCTGTGCCGTGGTGCCCACAGCAGCCTTGGGGCTCTGTGCCCCATGGCCTCCCTGCTGGGCAGCCTCTGCCAGCTCCTGCAGAGCCCCTGGCACCTGTGGGGCTGCACAGACAGCCCTGCCCCGGGCTCTGCTGACCTCTGGGCCAGCAGAGAGGCAGCCAGGGCTGGCCATGGCCGGGAACAGGCCCTGAGCCCCGCAGGAGGATGGAGCTGGGCCACAGCCAAACTCAGCCCAGGCCAAAGCTGGGCTCAGCAGCCAGGGCTGCCAACACATGGGCACAGAGGCTGGCGCTGACAAATGTCCTGGCTCCCTCCCTGCTCTGTCCGTGCCACCAAGGGCACAGAGCAGCCTCCTCTCTGGGCCACTTGCCTGTTTGCAATGCCTTGCACAGGCGCTGGCCCTGCCCCACAAGGCCTGGCCTGAGTCCTGCCCCTGCCCGCTCAGCCAGGCTGAGATGGACACTGATGGTGTCTGGGCCAGGCTCCCTGAGCCCAGCCCAGCTCCCTGCAAGCTCTGCCAGCTGCCCTGAGCTCTGGGCAGCACCAAGGGCCTCTCTGAGCCCAGCCCAGCCCAGCCGGCTCTGGCCCCACAGCTCTGCTCAGGCCAGGCTGCTCTGGGCACTGCCCCACAGCCTCAGCCCCTGGCAAGGGCACAGCAGCAGCTGCAGCTGCCACAGGACTCAGCCCCAGCCATGGGGGAAGGTGCTTGGCCAAGGCCAAAGGAGCTCCCATTGTGCCCTGCTCCCCTCGGGCTGAGGTGCTGAGAGCTCTGCAGCCCCTGCTGCCATCCCATCTGCCCAGGGCAGCACAAGAGCCCCGGCCTTGGGGCCCTCAAGAGCTGCTCCTGCTCCAGGCCCAGGGCCCATGCCAAGGCTGGGGCAGCCACAAAGCTGTGCACATTTCTGTTCATTGCTGCTCTAATGGGGATGGATCCTCAGCCACTTGGAGGTTGCTGATGAATGCTCCAGAGGCCTTTCTTTCTTGAGCTCTTCACTTCAGGAATTCACTGAAAAATGCTCATACACATGTGTTCAAAATGCCTTAACAAGAAGAGCCCCTGGGAATGATTTAAGGTTTCAATTCTTCTCTGGTTAATTGATGAGATTTCAGTAATTTATTTAATGGGAATATATTGTATTGAAAACAATGCAGAGAGAACCGTTTTGTCCTGTTTTGTTTTCCTGTTTATATTTTGGTATCAGTGGTATCAGCAATGTCTAATTGACATTTACCCACAGCACCTTCTAATGCAGTCTGAATAAATACGAAAACCAAGAGCATTCATGGCTGACAATCAATCAGGCTTTGTCCCCACCCTCTCCCCACCATTTCCCTCATCCAACCCCTGGCACTCCTAAGGATCAGGAATGGTGTTGCCAGCAGGGCAATGATTCTTCCCCTGTGCTGGGCACTGGTTGGGCAGCGCCTCGAGTGTTGTGTCCAGTTCTGGGCCCCCCAATTAATGAGGGACATGAAGGGGCTGGAGTGTGTCCAGAGAAGGACAACAAGGCTGGGGAGGGGTCTGGAACACAAGTCCTGTGAGAAGCAGCTGAGGGAGCTGGGGTTGTTTATCCTGGAGAAGAGGAGGCTCAGGGGAGACAAGGCGGTGCCAGGGCACAGGTTGGACTTGATGATCTCCAAGGTCTTTTCCACCCTTGCTGATTCTGGGATTCTCTGAAATCACCCTTGGAGCAGTTGCAGGAGGAGCCCTGGGCCTCCTCTTCAGCAGCTCCAGCAGCCCAGGTCCCTCACCTTCTCCTGCCAGCCCCAAAGCCCATCCTGTCAGTCCTGCAGAGCCTCTGCAGCTCCTCCTCACTGCCCAGAACAGGGAGCCCCAGAGGCAGACACAGCAGCCCAGATGTGCCCCCCTGGCCGGGGGTGCCTCTGGCAAGGGAGCAGCACCAGGCACTGCAGAAGCCTGCAGACAATTCCTGCAGCACATGTAGGATGATCCTGCTGCCCAAGGGATGTTCCCATGGTGCCAAGTCAGGAACTGCAATGGGGAGTGGGGCCAGAGAGGAAAGGGCAAACAGGGATGGGCTGTTTGCAGGGCAGGGAACAGGGCTGGGCAATAGGATCAAATTTGTACAAGAGAAGAGTAAAGAAAGCAAAGTTGAAGCAAAGGAAATGCTCAGGCCCCACACTGGGGCTGCTCACGGGGGTTTCTGTGCTGAGCACTGGCCTGGCCGTGTTCTTGAGAGAGCCTGGGCAAGGAGCCTGGAGCCCCCAGGGCCTGGGCTGAGGCCTCAGCGCTGCCCCAGCAGTGCCCATGGCCTGTCCCTGCTGCAGCCCCGGCACTGCCACCCCCAGGGCTGTGCCCGGCCCCGAGAGCACTCAGGCCCTGCAGCAACACCAGGGCCAGCAGGGCAGTGGGGCAGGGCCACGGCAGCAGCACTGGCAACACCAAGTGCTGCTGCTGCTGCTGGGCACAGCTGCTGGGCCAGCACTGATCTGCCCCAGCTCTGCACACAGACATTGCTGCTGCAGCTCCAGAGAAGGCAACAAAAGGGCATCGCTGCAGAAATCTCTGCTGGGAGATCCTTTAGTTCCTTTAAAGCCATTGAGAGTGCAGCCCCTCATTGACACAGTCTGTGGCCACAGGGAAAATGGAGAGAAACAAAAGGAGAAATGGCACAAACATTAACGTTTATTTGTGGACAATACTTAAAAAGTAATACAAAGAAAAGTAACCTACAAAATGAAACCAAGAAGAAGGATCAAAAACTCATTTTAGTACAAGTGATTTTAAGAAACTCGCCAGCAATTCAATGTTTCTGAAAGCATCCAGTCATCAGTCTCCAAACTGAAGCCTTGAGCTCCTGGTTCCTCAGGCTGTAGATGAGGGGGTTCAAGGCTGGAGTCACCACCGAGTACAGAACTGACAGGGCCAGATCCAGGGATGGGGAGGACAGGGAGGGGGGCTTCAGGTAGGCAAATATGCCAGTGCTAAGGAACAGAGAGACCACAGCCAGGTGAGGGAGGCAGGTGGAAAAGGCTTTGTGCCGTCCCTGCTCAGAGGGGATCCTCAGCGCAGCCCTGAAGATCTGCACATAGGAGAAAACAATGAACACAAAACAGCCAAATATCAAACAGGCACTGACAGCAATGAGACCAAGTTCCCTGAGGTAGGATTTGGAGCAGGAGTTTTTGAGGATCTGTGGGATTTCACAGAAGAACTGGCCAATGGCATTGCCACAGCACAGGGGCAGGGAAAATGTATTGGCTGTGTGCATGAGAGCATTGAGAAAGGCACTGGCCCAGGCAGCTGCTGCCATGTGGGCACAAGCTCTGCTGCCCAGGAGGGTCCCGTAGTGCAGGGGTTTGCAGATGGACACGTAGCGGTCGTAGCACATGGTGGTCAGGAGAGAATACTCTGCTGACATGAAAAAGGCAAAAAAAAAGAGCTGAATAGCACATCCTGTGTAGGAGATGTCCCTGGTGTCCCAGAGGGAATTGTGCATGGCTTTGGGGACAGTGGTGCAGATGGAGCCCAGGTCAGCGAGGGCCAGGTTGAGCAGGAAGAAGAACATGGGCGTGTGCAGGTGGTGGCCGCAGGCTACGGCGCTGATGATGAGGCCGTTGCCCAGGAGGGCAGCCAGGGAGATGCCCAGCAAGAGGCAGAAGTGCAGGAGCTGCAGCTGCCGCGTGTCTGCCAATGCCAGCAGGAGGAAGTGCCTGATGGAGCTGCTGTTGCACATTTGCAGTGCCTTGGCATGGGGATCTGTAATAAAAGTAATCATGGAATAGTTGGGTTTGGAGAGGACTTGAAATATCCTAGCCCAGCCTGGGGGCACTTTCCCCCCACTGCCTGCCCAGGGCTCTGCTGCCTGGAGCTGTCCCTGCCAGCAGCTGCTTCCCTGTGCCCAGGGCTGGGCCCTGCCAGTGCTGCCAGAGCCCAGCCCAGCCCTGGGGGCTCAGCTCTGCCCTGCAGAGCCCTCCCAGCTCAGGCACTGCCCAGGCTCTGATGGCAACGTCAGAGCAACCCTGAGGAGGCTGGAAAAGCAACACTGATGCTGCCTCTAAGGGGCCCTTTGCTGATTTCTGTCACTGCTGGATTTATTCAGATCTGAGAGAAATATCTTTTTTAATTTTCCTCAACCTGAAATGAGAGATGAATTTCTATATGCAATTTCCCATTCAGCAGTCGATTAAAAAAGCAGGATTTCCCCTTTTCTGCAGCTTCTGCCTTGCTGTGCTCCATGTATAAGCTACTTGGAAATGTTCTGAAGTTAAATGCCATGCTGGGAGCAGTCCTGAACAATGCAGCATCCTCCCCACACAAGGAGAACACTTCCAAGCCTGACCAGCTGTCTCCTCCCACCCAGATCTTGTCCCCCAGTGCTGGGAGCAGCTGCCAGGGCTGGCTGAGAGCTGTCCCTGGCAGGCAGCAGAGTCCCTGCCCCAGCACAGTGCCCTGGGCTGCAGGACCCTGCTCTGCAGGACAGCCCTGGGCACCCCTGGCTGCTCTGCACAAGAGACAAGAGACAATGTACTCACAGGCTCTGCAGGCATTGGGATGTTCCAGCTTTAGGAGATGGCTCCAGGAGCTGCAGCTGCATTGTCCTGCAGCCAGAGGTTCCTGTGCCAAGGGCTGGCAGGGATTCTGCCCCAGGCACTTCTCAGCCCCTTCCCAGCCCTGACTGATTGAAGCTCTCTGTGCCTCTGTGCTGTGCCCAGGCTGGCTGCAGGCAGTGCCCCAGCCCTGCTGGGCTGGCAGAAGAGCTGCTCATCAAGAGAAATGTGCTTTTGAAGCTCTTCTTGGTTTCCAGGAGCTGCCTCTGTGCCAGGAGCCCAGCCCAGCTCAGCAGCACAGACACAGCAGCAGGACTTGAATGAGCCTCTGGGGCTTTGTGCTCAGGCCTTGAACATCAGTCCCTGAGAGGGAGCTGAAGAAACCTCTCCAGAACTCCAAGGCAGAATCCAACTCCAAACTTTCTTGGACTTTTAATAGGTCCCACTGAGGAACACGACTGAGAAAGTGTCCCCAGGCCCCAGGCAGAGCAGAGAACTGCAGGCAGTGATGACAGGTGGGGACAAAGAGAAGCCAAGTGTTGGTGCCGTGGGGCACAGCAGGGTCTGTGCCAGCAAGGGCTGGGAGGAGACACCTTGTCCTGAGGCCCTGGGGCCTCCTGGCACAGCCCCAGCCAGGCTGGGCACTGTCAGCCCCTTGTCCTGCCCTCAGCATCCCCCCCTAGCCCCCATCCCAGTGGCCTCAAGCATCTGCTGGAAGGAGTCCCTGGGGAGCCTTGCTCAGCAATGGCCCTGGGGGCTCCTCAATGCTCCCTGCAGGGACTGCAGGTTTTTCAAAGGACTTTGGGTATGGCTTTTGCCTTGGAGTCTCTGAGAGGTTTGTGCAATCATGGCCTCCAATTATCCACTGTAATTAGTCCCTGGAGAGGCTTTGTCAGTAACAGCACTCAGTGGGGCTCATTAATGCTTCAAGGTACTTCAGTTATTTTAAGGTACCTGGTGTTTCCCTTTTGATACAGATTTTGTGAGAGGTTTGTTCAATCATGGCCCCAGTTATCTGCTTTAATGAGTCCCTTGGGAGCTTTGTACTGACACTCAGTGGTGCTCATTAATGCTTTGAGATACTCAAGGTTTTTAAAGTACTTTAAGGATTTAAGAATACTTTTTGGTACTTTTGAGGATTTTCCTTCCCACACTGAGTCTCTGAGAGGTTTTTGTGCCTTCCTGGCCTTCAATTCTCTCCTCCAAGGGTCCATGAGAAGCCTGTGTTGGGTATCTTCCCCCTTTCTGTTTTACAAAAAAGATGGAACTGAAAGAACTTTGTAAGATTTTCTAAAAGCATCCAAACAAACATGGGACAATTAACAATACAACAACAACAAGCACTAAAAGAATTAATAGTCCTGTTTTAGGTAGACATCATCCAACCCTTTTATCCCTTGGATTGACAGAGTTTATTGAACCAGTCTTCGTTTTCCACTTGAAGCTTCTTTAACCCTTCCTTCAGTACCTGAATGCTCTTGTGGACTGACTCACTGTGGCTGGAGAGGTTCATGCAACACATCCCTCAGAGTCTACACTGCCATGCCCCTGTGCCCAGAGTAAAAACTCTATCGCTGTTCTGCAGGGTGGCATGTCTGATGGTCTCTGTGTCTGAGAGCAGCCCACTCAATGGGAGGGAGGTAGCATTGGTTTGCTTACTTAACAGGCACCCAAGATGGTCTAATTGTCCTAAAGCTTTAGCTGCAGCCACCCAGGTAGTCCAAATTGGGGGTGCTACCATCTGATACCTGGATTAAAGCTTGCAAAGCCATCTCTTTGATATCATCCAATACTTCTCTGGGGATACCTGCTGCTTGATCATCTGGTAGGCTGTGTTGTCCTTCTCCAGGTTGATGGTTGATTGTCAATTCTGCCCTTGCCTCATTATTAGCATAGTCTGCTATTAATTGATTTAGTAAACACCTCCATCCCCCTTCCCACAGGGTGTTTTCTGTAGGTGACAACAACATGGTCATAATATATTTTAAATCATAGGGGCTTAAGACATGTGCTGTAAACATGGCCCTCATTGGGCCAATAAAACAAGGTAAGTCCTTCCTATGGTCTTTAGCTGCCCTACACAGATACATGATTTCCCGGTAAACCAATGGCTGACACCTGGGATTCTGCCCCCTTCTTTCATAACATACCAGGGCAATGAGGAGTTTAGAGACTATTTGGCATTCTCCTTCCTTAAATGCTTCTTTCTGCATTCTTTCCTAGGGCTCTTCTAGGACTGAGGGGCGAGGTGGCTCTGGGAAATCAAAACTGCCTTCTGGGGAGGAAGAATTACTTGGAGCAGAAACATTTGGATTAGAAATAGTGTGACAGCTGGGCTTAGTATCTTTGATCATGGGGTTTTATTGTTGCTGGAGGGTGAGGCAAAGGGCACTGCCATTTTTTCAGGTGTTGGGGAGGAAAGGCCTTGATCTAGGACGGCAGGGTGGAGTTCTGGAGGGATGGCCCAGAAGGTAGGTTTGAGGGGAGGTCCTGAGTTAGGAGTGATCAATGGATTGAGTTTTTGACACACTGCTAGCTGGTGAAGGGTCTCAAGGGTGGTGTGGAAGATGGGGAGCCTGTAGGACATGATGGGGTCCCTTTTGATCTAAAGGTTGCACAATTTAACTTCCACTGAGTATCAAAATTCAGTGGTATGGATTTCGTCAGCAGAGGCATCTGGAAAATTTTTAATGATCCACCTCATGATTGATTTTAATTAGTTCTTTGAAAATATTATGTCATGATCAGTGAGAATTAAAGCATCCATATATGCTCCTTTCTACTTTGGACATCTGGCTGCCCATTTTTCTCTTTTTCTGCCTTATGGGGAATGGCCACCGGAACACCCCAAATCAACTATGGGACGTGGGTGCATATGGTAAAAACAAAGTGGCAAAATGGGTAATAAGGACGGAGAGTTCTTTTCCATAGGAAAGAAAGCACAGGGCTCCACTTCTCCAGGGGCTGATGAGAGGCAGCCCTCAATATTCCAAAATCAGCTGGATCTGTCAGGTGGCCTCTGGGAGGGCAGACCAGCCAGATCTGTTCCATGTTTCATGTTCCATGTTCCATTTTCCCTTGGTTCTGTGGGGGCCCACAGTGTGACAATGGCCCTGTGGTTCCATGAGGCCCTGCAGGGTCACAATGTTCCTTTGGTTCCATGTGGCCCCACAGTGTCAGAATGGTCTCCATGATTCCATGGGGCCTTGCAATGCCAGAATGCTCTCCATAGATCCACGGTGCCCTGCAGGATCACAACGGCCCTTTGGCTCCATGAGGCCCTGAAATGCAGCAATGGCCTCTTGGTTCCACAAAGCCCTGCTGCTTCACACTGGCCCCTTGGGACCATGTGGCCCAACAGAGACACAATGATGTCCTTGGTTCCACGAGGCCCCCCAGTGTCACAATGGCCCCTTGGATCCATGGTACCCTGCAGTGTCACAATGTTCCCCTTGATTCCACAAGTTCCTACAGTGTAACAGGTTCCACAATGGCCTGCAGTGTCACCATGGCCCATTGGTTCCACAATGCTCTGCAGTGTCACAATGGTCTCCACAGGAAGGAAACAAGTGAGCCCCAGTGGTGCAGGGGCAGATGAGAGGCAGTCACCAGAGACCAAGTCTAGCCAGACTTGACTGTATGGGCAGATTCTGTCTGGGAGTAACTCTTGCATATAGAGAATTTTAGATGCAGAATCCCAATTTTGGCCATGGGTGCCTAGACAAGAAAGACAGTTCTTTCCCATGGGAATAAAAGCACAGAGCCCCAGTGCTTCACAGTCAGATGGGAAGTGGCCCTTGACATGTCAAATTCAGTGGGACCTGTCACAGCCCCCAGGAGGCCAAACCAGGCAGACCTGTTCCATGTTCCATTGACTTCATGGGTTCTAACACTGTCACAATGGTCTCCTTGATTCCATGAGGTCTGGCAATGTCACAATGGCTTCTTGGTTTCATGAGCCCCAACAGAGTCACAAGGGGTCCATTGGCCCCACGCAGCCCCACTGTGAAACAATGGCTTCTTGTTTCTATTTTAAATCAATCACAATCAAACCACAGTTTGATCATTGATCCTTGCTTCCATAGAGCCCCTGATTTGCACAATGGTCTCCTTGATTCCATGATTCCTGGATTCCACAGTCTCACCATTGTTTCCTTGGATCTCCATTGTCAGAACTGAGCCATGGCTCCATGAGGTTCTGTAGTGTCACCGTGGTCGCTGTCAGAGGCTGGATGAGATCGATGTCCCGAAACACCTTGGGATGCTCGGAATGCCCGTGTGGGGCCAGGGCCGGGTCAGGCCTTGGTTTGTGGTGGGACAGAGCCCCGCCCCCAGCCCTGGCCTGGCAGAGCTGTCAATTACACAGCAGGGGGTGATGTTAACCCCACTCTGATTGGCTGAGCTGTCAATCAATCACACACCAGCAGCTGGTGCTACCCTAGCTCTGATTGGGCAAGCAACTGGCAGTCCCACCCCAGGGGCGGGCCCATGAAGGCCCAGGGGGTTAAAAGCCAGAGCACGAGGCCAGCCCAGGGTCTGGATCCTGCCTTCTCTTGGGGTTCCTCTGTTGGCGATGCTGGAACCCCAGCAGTTGGTGCTGCGTATGTGCATCTCTTTCTATGGATCTTCTGCCTTTCTGTTGTTCTCTATTTCTTCTCCTTCTAATCCTACTTACCTGGGACATTTTTGGGTAACTTGGAGTCTTAAAGGGTAAAAAATTTTAGGCGAAATGTGTGGGAATCCAGGGTACAGGGAATATTTCTCTGTCTGCTCTGAGGGGTTCTGACCCCCAGAGAAACACTGCCTTTAATCTTTGCCCATGGAGAGGACTTCCAAGACTTTGAGATAGAGTAGAATTTATCAAAGTGTGAAAAAGATAATAGAGAGTAGTATAGTATGTCCCTTGGGTGAGAAATTAATGTTTTGGGATTTTTGATATGGTGCAGATAAGAAGCAAGATGGAGGAATTGGGGTGTAGTCCCTGTCTTCTTCTTCATCTGCTCCATTTTCTGCAGTGTTGGTGGCACAGGGTGATTGGTCAAGGAAAGGACAGTGCAGAGGTTATGTGGACAGTAATGGGCTGAGTTATTGGTAGATAAGTAGAAATAATGTACGTTTTAAGAGTTAATTGGATGAGACAACTTTAAAAGACCTTAAAACCCTACATTTTGGGGCCATTTTGTGGTGCTTTTCCAGCGTGCTGAGCCTGGTGTGGACAGCAATACAAAACTTTAGATAAGATAACAGCGAACAAGAAGCTGAAGACTGAATAAGTCTCATGCATCTCTTTTACCTGGCACAGAACTGCTACAGGAGGGTTTCCCCCATCCATGGAGACCCCAGAAAGGCCCAACATAAAGCAAACATCAATCACTACTGCCCAAACAATGTTTGTAATAGGTTGGCCTTTTTCATAAAGTTGTTTACTGAAGGGTGTTGTCTTAATTGGCCAATCATGTGAAATACGTTGATTAAATGACCAATGAGGTCCAACTGTAGCAAACCTAGATATAAAAGAAGAGGAGTGAAAAAACGGGTGGCTTTTAGCCCTTAGTCTTCTGATCTGAGTCTGTGTCATCTCTGATTAAACGGGGACATTTGGGAATCTCTGGGGGCTATTGGATATCCTTTCTGCACCTCGTGACCCAACAGGAGCTTCTCTAATAAACTTTGCCTGAAGCTTCCACGGTGCCCATGACAGGAACCCCTGTGAGTGTCTGGGACATCCCGGCTCTTTGGCAGCCTGGGCACTCCTGGGATGTCACTGTGGAGCCCCCGGGAGTGCCTGTGACAGATCGGTGCCTTTGCAGCCCAAGGTCCCCTGGGATGTCACCATGGAATGGCTGTGACTGCCTCTGACCACAGGGCTCTTTACCATGCCCAGAAAGCCCTGGGAGGTCTCCATGGAGCCCCTGTCTGTGCCTGTGACATTCCAGCTCTGGAACAGCCTGGAGACTCTTGGAAAGTCCCCATGGAAGCCCTCCAACTGCTGGCCCTGCACAGGACACCCCAACAATGCCAGCCTGGGCCTGGCAGCGCTGTCCAAACGCTGCTGCAGCTCAGAGAGCCCTGGAGCTGGGAGCCTTCCCTGGGGAGCCTGGGCAGGGCCCCAGCAGCCTCTGGGCAAAAACCTTTTCCTGACATCCAAGCTGAGCCTGCCCCGACTCAGCTGCAGCCGTTCCCTCCACTCCTGTCCCTGGGCACCAGAGGGAAGAGGTTCCCACAGCCCCAGCCAGGGACCCGCTCCCAAGGCTGTTGCCGTGGCCACCAGGGCTGGCACCAGCTGGGATGCTCGGTTTCCATGGGCCGGGCTTCAGGAATGGGATTCCCCAATTTCCTGCTCCCGCTAAAACCGCGCTGCCCTCGCTGCCCTCCCGCCTCCCATGGAAAGCACAAAGGGCAAAGATCCCGGGCTGGGATAAGAACAATTTATTGGGAACAGCAATGAGATAAGGAACAAACAGGAACAGAAACAACATTGGTAACAGAAGGGATAAATAAAACTATTTACAGAGAAAACTAGAACATCAACAATTATCTCTTCCTGGCCACGTATTTCCCCCTGCCTGGAAGGGACACCCTTCTCCTCAGGGAGAGACAGAGAGTCCCTTTCCTGCCCCTGGCAATGTTCTGAGGTGGGAGTGAATGTAATGACAGGGCCATGGCCAGACCCTCATGTTCTTTCATCCCACATCAGGTCATTGGCAGGTTTAGGAAAAGGAACAGTGTCTTCCCAGCATGGATCATGGGGAACATGGATCACGAGGGCTCTTCCCAGTGTGGATCCTCCAATGTGGGATGAAGCTGGAGCTGGGCACAAAGCTCCTACTGCACTTGGAGCATTTGCAGGGGTTCCCTTACTGGTGCCTTTGTTGGTGTTTGGTCAAGTCAGAGCTGCTGGTGAAGCTCTTCCCGCACTGGGCACACTCGTAGGACCTCTCCCCAGTGTGGATGCGCTGGTGGGTGATGAGGTTGGAGTTTTGCTCGAAGCCCTTCCCGCAGTCAGGGCAGCAGAAGGGCCTCTCCTCGGTGTGAATCTGCTGGTGGCGGAGGAGATTGGAGCTGCTCTGAAATCTCATCCCACACTCGGAACACTCGTAGGGCCTCTCCCCAGTGTGGATGCGTTGGTGCCTGAGGAGGGCAGAGCTGCACCTGAAGCCCTTCCCACACTCCCCACACTCGTAGGCCAATTCCCCGGTGTGGATCCTCTGGTGGCAGATCAGGCGGGAGCTCCGCCTGAAGTTCTTCCCACACTCCAAACACTTGCAGGGCTTCTCCCATCATGAAGCTGCTCATGGGCCACCAGCTCTGAGCTCTGGCTGAAGTTCTGTCCACCTTCCTGGCTCAGGGTGTGTCTTTCCTCCTCAGAGCACCCTCGGCTGGGTTTGCAGCCCCTCCTCCTGTGGAATCTCCGGGGATTTTCCTCCCTGTTGGAATTATGCACCTTGGCACTGCTCAAAACAGCCTCTTCCACGAGGTTCTGCCATGGAGATTTTTCTTCCCTGGCCTCCATCTGCAGCTCCTTCCCTGGGGGAGGGAGGACAAGGAGAGGATGGGATTTGCCTCCATGCCAGAGGGAAGGGGAAGGAGATCCCTCCAGTGCATCCCCAGCAGGACGGGGTTGGCAGTGGGGTTGTCCTGCAACGGGGGGCTGTGCTGGGCTGGGAGATGGAGCAGGAGAGAGGGGGAAAGGGGCACTGACTTCCTGCTCACCTGCCTGGGTGTCCTGGAGCATCTTCTTTTTCCTCGCAGCCTTCTCCTCCTCCATCCGGCCAAGTTTTAGGGATGGGAAATCCTGTTTTTGGAGAAAAAGAACAGATGAACACATGAATTTTGTACTGGTTTGAAGGCAAACCTGAGTAGAGTCTAAACCAGAACCACAATTTAATAAGAAAATGAAGATCAAGGCAATGAAACAGAAACACTGCCTTAAACTGACACCCTGTTAGTCAGGGATATGGCAGCAGTCCCATTAAATGGTGGCTGCAGTCCTGTTGGAGAGATGAATGTGATTCTGTCAGAGGAGTGATCCTGCAGAAGGCTCTGGTCTTCCTCTGAAGGTCCAGTGGTGGTTCTGGAGCTCTGGTCCTCTGGGAATCCAGTAGGCAAGCTGCTCCTGGTGTTGCAAGGCTCAGATTCTATCCAGGTAGGAATGCTTGGATCCTCCCCCTGGGCGGAGCATCCCACAATGGGATGATGGAATTTGATCAGTCCTGCACTGACACTCAATGGCCCATTCACAGAAGATATCTCCCCTGGAGGGCGTTATCAGGGCTGAGTCATGCAAGAGATAAAGAACACTGCCCCACCTGTTTATAGCAGTAGATGAAGATGGGGATTGCAAACATGCATTTGGTTGCATCTTGCATTGCAGCCTGAAACAGTGGGGTAATCCCTGCTCAGGGGGTGAACACCACCCCCCTTACCCAAACTGGCTCAGGTGTAAAACCCCCACCCTGGGAAGGCCACACACACAGGGGACAATGTCACACTTGCCCTGCCCCAGGGGAGGTCTCTGTCCCTGTCAGTCCCTTGCTCTCTCCTCTTTTCTCTTTCTTTCCATCTCTCTCTCTACCTCACATTTACTGTTCAATAAATTCCATTTTGGATTTGGTCTCGTTGCACATTAATTGGGGAAGAGGAATCTCTCTAACAATTTTTTTACCCAGATTTTGACATTATTTTGGCACAGTAAGTTCATGGCACTGTTTTCTGACCCCAAGTGCCTTGACAACAGCATGGTTCCCTCCTCTGAGGAGGTTGTTGTTCTCTCTGGAGGAGCTCTTGGAAGCTTGGTTGTGGCTTCCTCTGAGCGACCTATGGGAGAACAGATGAGGAAAATGGCCATTGAGGGTTGCCAGTGTAAAGAAAATATTTTGTTGTCTTTTCTTGAAAAGTTTGTTAAAATCACTGGAGGAAAGGGAGCAAATGTTACCAGCAAGACTGACAAGGCTCATTCACTCCAAGTTGAGAAGCAGAAGGTTGCTGGAAGTCCCACAAGAAGCCCAGCTCAAGTAGGTAAATTCCCAAATCACTCCAGCCAGGCGTCTCCAGGAGGATTTTTTGGAGAGTGTTCAGAGCCAGCAGATCCCGGACTCGAGCCCCGGATATCTCCGGGCTCCCCAAGAGGAGCTTTTTCGGGGGGAGAGGAGCTGCGATCGCCCCTCGGGAGGGTCCCGGGGGCTCCACCTGGGGATGGCCCGGTACCGACGGGGCGGGACATTGGTTTTGGGGATCCCCGTGAGAGCCGGGGCTGTGGAACGGGGGAGCCCCGGGGCGGGGAGAGGGGAAGGGGCGATACCGGAGCTGGGGGACCCCCGGCAGCCCGGAGATGAGGCGGGGACGGGACCCTCTGACCCTGACAGGGGCGTGTCCTGGGGTGACTTCATGATGCTCGTACCCCATCGGTCCGTTTAGACCAGAAATGAGTTCTACACCTTTAAGGCCGGTTCTGAGAGCGAAGGGGAGGAGGAAGAAGCTGCAGTTTGTTTTCAGAAACTGCACTCACTCCTCCACATTCCGGCTCCTGGACGGACAGAGGGCGGGACAGAGCTCTCCTTTGCTTTTAGTTTGGATTTAGCTCTCTGAGGCAGAGAAGTTCTCCCACCTATTGTTTTGCTTTTTCTTTGGAGCTGTTTAAACCTGCTCTAAACTGAACACCCAGATCACCACAGGCAGCTCACACTTGTGGCCCACCTGGCTGAGCCTGGGCTGCAGCATTTCCAGTGCTGGAGGGACTGATAAGAGACTGATAAGAGATAGAATGAGCTGAGCTACAGCCCACAGAGGGATTTTCTGAGTTTTTCATCTCTTTTGGTTTTATTGCTTAATATTGTTCATTTGTTGTGCTGGTGAATGCTTTGCCTGTTAAATAAACAGTTTTCTCCACTTTTCTCCAAGGAAATATTTTCCTGAAACAGCTAGGGGAGGAGCTGCTTGAATCTGCTTTCTAGAGGAAACCCCTTTTGGGGGTTTTCTCTCAAATATGCCCTAAACCAGTGTAGGGTGGTGGGGAGAGGGGGGAACTCCAACTTTCTGGATTGGGGGGAGGCTGGAGAGGGGGACCATGGGACTCCAAAACACCCCAGCATCCCTAAGCAGGACCCTGGAGAGGGGGGATCCCTCGGACCCATTAGATCACCAACAGCCCTGAGAGGGGGAACCACAAGAACCTGAGAGGGATGAGACTGGACATGGGACACTCCTGGTGGCTTTTTTATTCACTCTTGATTTTTGGAGGTTTTTATGCACATCAGGTGACTTCTAGAGATGGACTTGGGTGGCAGGATTCCCCAACCCAGGGCATTCACACCGTGCTTTCTCCAAACCAGGATTTTCCCCAAATCATCCCGCAGTGACATCCCCCCTGTCCCACTCTGGGTGAGCTCAGTCCCAAACCTGACCCTGATCCTGGTCTCAATCTCACTCCACGTTTAGACACACTCACAGTTCTGTATTTAATCTCATCCCAGTGCCAGACTCGTCTAGTCCCAGACCCAATCCCAACCCCAGCCCTAAAGCCAATCCCATGTCTAGCCTTAACCCAATCCCAGCTCTAATCCAAATCTCAGCCCCAACTCCAACCCAGCCCCAATTCCAGCCCCTTCCTCAATGCTCAGCCCCAAACCAAATGCCAGGCTCAGCCCTTCTGGGGCTTTGGGGGTGTCTCTGTCCCTCTGAGCCCGATGATGTTTGGGTGGGGTCACAGCAGGGCTGAGAGGGACAGAGACCCCCCCGGCCTCCCCAGGGGTGAGAAGGTCGGAGAGCCCCCCCAGCCTCGAGCACCCTCAGCGGTGAGAGGGACACAGAGCCCCTGGTGCCCAGCCCTGCACAGGCATTGCCTGAGGCCAGAGGGATGGAGACCCCCCGAGCATCCCCCAGGGTGAGGGGACAGAGACCCCCGAGCATCCCCTGGGCTGAGAGGGACAGAGACTGCCCCGAGCACCCCCTGGCACAGGGGTGAGAGGGAGGGAGACCCCCCAGGCATTCCCTGGGGTGAGAATGATGGAGACCCCTGGGGAATGGCCTGGGTTTACAGGGACAGGGACACCCCCTGGGGAATGGCCTGGGGTGAGAGGGACAGGGAAAACCCCGCCAAGCCCCTCCCAAGCTTCCCCCCGGGTGAGAGGCTCAGAGACCCCTTGAGCATCCACTGGGCACTGGAAAAAGTAAAGTTGTTTTTGGTCAGAAATCAATCTTAACCCTACATAAAATGCCTTGAACTTGCTTTTCCCAAAAGACACTTGTGATGGAAATGGAAACAAATCCCAAACATGAATAAACTGACAGTACAAGCAATTTTGTGGCAATTCCAAGTTCCATTTGTTCCTGCACGACTCTAGCTCAGCTGCTGGCAGGTTCTGATAAAAGAAATGTCGAAATTTGACCAAATCCAGATTATTAAAAGAATGGTAAAGCTCTCGGTAGGTATCCCAAAGATGACAGGAACAAAGAGAGAAAAGATTCTCACATTTGGGAAAGCCCCCCAGCCTGTGAAAGAGAAAAGGAGGGAAGAGCAAGGGAGTGACAGGGACAGAGACCTCCCCTGGGGCAGGGCAAGTGTGACATTGTCCCCTGTGTGTGTGTGGCCTTCCCGGGCTGGGGGTTTTACACCTGAGCCAGTTTGGGTAAGGGGGGTGGTGTTCACCCCCTGAGCAGGGATTACCCCACTGTTTCAGGCTGCAATGCAAGATGTAACCAAATGCATGTTTGCAATCCCCATCTTCATCTACTGCTATAAACAGGTGGGGCAGTGTTCTTTATCTCTTGCATGACTCAGCCCTGATAACGCCCTCCAGGGGAGATATCTTCTGTGAATGGGCCATTGAGTGTCACTGCAGGACTGATCAAATTCCATCATCCCATTGTGGGATGCTCCGCCCAGGGGGAGGATCCAAGCATTCCTACCTGGATAGAATCTGAGCCTTGCAACACCAGGAGCAGCTTGCCTACTGGATTCCCAGAGGACAAGAGCTCCAGAACCATCACTGGACATTCAGAGGAAGACCAGACCCTTCTACAGGATCACTGCTTTGACAGAATCACATTCATCTCTCCAACAGGACTGCAGCCACCATTGAATGGGACTGCTGCCACCACCCTGACCAACAGGGTGTCAGGTTATATCCTGACTCTGTCAGTTTAAGGCAGTTTTTCTGTATCATTGCCTTGATCGTAATTTTCTTATTAAATTGTATTTCTGTCTTAGACTCTGTCCTTGGTTTGCCTTAAAACCAGTACAAAATTTAGTGTGCTCATCTCTTGTTTTCCTCTCAAAACAGGATTTCCAATCCCCAAACATTTGCCAGATGGAGGAGGAGGCTGTGAGGAAGAGGAAGGAGCCCCGGGACACCCAGGCAGGTGAGGAGGAAGTCAGTGCCCCTTTCCCTGTCTCTCCTGCTCCATCTCCCAGCCCAGCACAGCCCCTGGCTGCAGGACAGCCCTGCTCCCAACCCCGTCCTGCTGGGGATGCACTGGGGGGATCTCCTTCCCCCTTCCCTCTGGCACAGAGGGAAATCCCATCCTCTCCTTGTCCTTCCTCCCCCAGAGAAGAAGCTGAGGATGGAGACAACAGTGGACAAGTCCCCACAGCAGAGCCTCGTGGAAGAGGCCTCTTTGAGTGACTCCACAGTGCAGAATTCCAATGTGGAGGACAAGCCCCAGGGATCCTGCAGGAGGAGGGGCTCCAAACCCAGCCCAGGATGCTCTGAGGAGGAAAGACCCACCCTGAGCCAGGACGATGGACAGAGCTTCAGCCGGAGCTCAGAGCTGGTGGCCCAGGAGCAGCTTCAGGATGGGGAGAAGCCCCACAAGTGCTCAGAGTGTGGGAAGAGCTTCAGGCAGAGCAGCACCCTGATCCGCCACCAGATGATCCACACTGGGGAATGGGCCTACGAGTGTGGGGAGTGTGGGAAGGGCTTCAGCTGCAGCCTCCGCCCTTGTCACCCACCTGCGCATCCACACTGGGGAGAGGCCCTACGAGTGTCCCGAGTGTCAGAAGAGCTTTCAGACCAGCTCCAATCTCCTCCGCCACGAGCGGATTCATAGAGATGAGAGGCCCTTCTGCTGCCCTGACTGTGGGAAGGGCTTCAAGCGCAGCTCCCACCTCATCAGGCACCGGTGCATCCACACTGGGGAGAGGCCCTACGAGTGTCCTGAGTGTGGGAAGAGCTTCGCCCGGAGCTCTCACTTGACCAGACACCAACGGAGGCACCGGTAAGGGAAGCCCCTGAAAATGCTCCAATTTCAGGAGGATCTTCATTCACTGCTCCAACTTCATCCCCCATTGGAGGTCCCACTTTGGTAAGAGCCCTGGTGATCCATGTTCCCTGTGATGCATGCTGGGAACACCTGTCTCTTTTCCTGCCCCTGCCAATGACATGATGCATCACTGAAAAACATGAGGGTCTGGCCATGGCTGTGTCATTCCATCCACTCCCATCTCAGGTCATTGCCAGGGGCAGGAAAGGGACTCTCTCTCTCTCTCCCTCTCTCTGGAGAAGAGTGTCCTTTACAGGCAGGAGGAAATGGTGGCTGGAAGAGCCAGTCAGTTGTGTTGTAGTTTTCCATGTAAATAGTTTTTCTTGCCCCTTATGTTATCAATATTTTTTCTGTTCCTTTTTGCTCCTTATCTTGTTGCCGTTCCCAATAAATTGTTCTTATCCCAGCCTGGGATCTTTTGCCTTTTGAGCTTGCCATGGGAGGCAGGAGGGCAGCGAGGGCAGCGCGGTTTTAGTGGGAGCAGGAAATTGGGGAATCCCATTCCTGAACCCCAGCCCGGGGAAACCGAGCATCCCAGCTGGTGCCAGCCCAGGTGGCCATGGCAACAGCCTTGGGAGCGGGTCCCTGGCTGGGGCTGTGGGAACCTCTTCCCTCTGGTGCCCAGGGACAGGAGTGGAGGGAATGGCTGCAGCTGAGTCGGGGCAGGCTCAGCTTGGATGTCAGGAAAAGGTTTTTGCCCAGAGGCTGCTGGGGCCCTGCCCAGGCTCCCCAGGGAAGGCTCCCAGCTCCAGGGCTCTCTGAGCTGCAGCAGCGTTTGGACAGCGCTGCCAGGCCCAGGCTGGCATTGTTGGGGTGTCCTGTGCAGGGCCAGCAGCTGGACTGGAGGATCCTGATGGGTCCCTCCCAGCTCAGCCCATTCTGTGCTTCTGGGATCCCATGAGCCTGGGGATGGGGCTGCCAATGGTTGCCATGGCAACGGGCTCTGGCTGCAGGCCTGAGCTGGTGTCCATGGCAACCATCCTGGCATGGGGTCTCCATGGAGCTGCCGAGGGACTGAGCATAGCAACAGGGGGCTGGTCATGGTTGCAAATGGAAAGAGACCGTAGTAATAGGGGGGTGGTGATGTTTGGGTACTTTGGATCAGATTTGTTACAGGCACTCAGAGAGGTTCCATGAGGACATTCCAAGAGTCTCCAGGCTGTTCAGGAACTGGAATGTCACAGGCAGAAACAGGGGCTCCATGGAGACCTCCCAGGGCTTTCTGGGCATGGTAAAGAGCCCTGTGGTCAGAGGCAGTCACAGCCATTCCATGGTGACATCCCAGGGCACCTTGGGCTGCAAAGGCACCGATCTGTCACAGGCACTCACGGGGGCTCCACGGTGACATCCCAGGAGTGCCCAGGCTGCCAAAGAGCTGGGATGTCCCAGACACTCACAGGGGTTCCTGTCACGGGCAGAGTGGGAGCTTCAGGCAAAAGCTTTATTTCTTTATTAGAGAAACTCCTGCTGAGACATGAGGTGGAGAAATGACACCCAGCAGCCACCACAGAATCCCAAAAGCCCTCCAGGACCCCTGGACTTCTAAAATTCCATCTCAGAAAGGAGATTGGGAGTGGCTAGATCCTATCACAGCCCCAGATTTGTCAAAGGTTCAAAAGATTGGACAGGGGGAATTGAACATTAATGCAACTTGTCCCACAGAATTAATGATGGAATACAAATACATTTCTGTAAATACAGCTATGATTGACTCTGATCATGATTAGACAGAAAGATCTTGATCAGAGTTCTTTCCTCCACAACAAAGGAGCTGTAACAATTGGAATATTCTGGTCTAGGCAGCAATTTTGAAGCCAACAGGGCCTTGCTGGAGCTGCTGGAGCCCATTGCAGGCAGAGGCTCCTGCTCCAGCAGGAACTGCCTTTCCTGTGCCATCAGCAGGGCAGGTCCCGCTGCAGGAAAAGCCCCAGGCCAGCCCCAGCACAGGGAAGGGCTCGGCCACAAGGGCAGAGTGCCGTGCTGGGAGCTGTGCCAGGGAGAGCCCGAGGCACCAAAGGCACCTTGGCAGCAGCAGCTGCTTGCAGGCCATGGCCAGAAGCCTCCCTGGGCAGCCCGGCCTGGTGGCCACCACTGCAGAGCTGCTGCCTCAGGGCTCATTCCTGGCTGGGCTCTGAAAAGCCACTTGTGCTCCAGGAGCCCGGCTGGGAAGCCATTGGCCCCAGCACCTCGGGGACAAGATATTAATGACAAAACTCTTCATGGCAGCAGAGCCAAGGCAGGGGCAGAGGAAAGGGCACAGCCAGGCCCAGGGGACAGGGCTGCCATGGTGATGGCTGTGAGGGCACTGCCCCTGCAGCAGCCTGGCTGCCCTCAGCAGACATTCTGGCCAGAAGCCTTGGGAGGGCACCCAGCACAGCAGAGAACCCACACAACAGGAATTCCATCCTTGGGGAGGGGATGGCGTTTCCCTGTGTCAGGTTGCACAAAGCTCCTGCTCCTGGACAATTCCTGGGGTGGCACATCCACTTCTCTGGAAAAACAGTTGCAGTTTTGTTCCACTCTCAGCATTGTAAAATATTTTCTCCTTCTAACAAATGTAAATCCAGCCTTATTCACTTTAGACATATTGACCCTTGTTCTGCCACTGCAAAATTTGGGAGAAAATATCTTTGACCACTATTTTCCCATTTTCACAGACCTTGGAGAGGACCCAAACATCTCCCAAGATGGGGTTTGGAGGCCTCATCACATAACCAGCAGGCAGAGGGTGCAGGCTCTGGGCTCAGTGGGGTGGAGACTGAGGAGAGAACAGGAGTAGCCTGGCAGGGGCTGCAGGGTGGTTTCAGAGAGGCTGGAGCTTTCCTTCCTAGAGGATAGAAGCATGAGAAGGAAATAATGGCAGCAAGGGCAGCTGGGCAGGCCCAGAGTGGGCAGCAGCCAAAAGGAATTTCCCTGCCAGGGCAGGGCTGGGGTGCAGCACGTCCCCCAGCAGGAGCCTGGAGCAGCCCCAGGCTCTGTGTGGGCAGGCAGGGGCAGGCAGGAGGCAGAGCTGTCAGCAAAGGAAGGGGCCAGCCAGGCGGGGCAGCCGGGGGATGCCGACAGCCTGCAGGGACAGAGGCCAGGGCAGGGACACCGTGGCACAGCCTGGGCTGCACAGGGCACAGGGATGGGCAGCAGCTGCCAGACAGCCCTGCCAGAGCCAGCCTGGGCAGCACTTTGGCCACGGCTGCTGGGCCTGGGGCCACGAGGGGACAAGTGACCCTGGCAGGGCTGGGGCCTCATTGCCTCCTTGTCCCTGCTCAGCAGCCTGGCAGGGCCGCCCCAGGCTCCTCCCTTGGCATTGCCCATCCCCACATGCCAGTGCCCATCCCGGGAAGAGCCCTGAGCAAGGAGGGAGGGACAGGATCTGCCTGGCCAGGCCCTGGGGCTCAGGCCTTGGCCCTTTGCATTCCTGAAACACATCCAGGTGTGCTCAGCACAAAGACACCTTTGCCTTGCTTGTCCCCAGCTGCCGTCACTGCCTGCAGTGTTCTGCTCTCCCTGGAACCTGGGGACACTTTCTCAGTCCTGTCCCTCACAGGGATCTCTTTAAAGTACAGGAAACTTCAGTGTTTCAATCTCACTTTGAGCTCTTGAGAAGTTCTTTGAGCCCTCTCTGAGGGACTGGGTCTGATGCAGAGAGCAGCAAAGCCCCCGAGGGTGATTAAAGTCCCTGTGCTGTGTCTGTGCTGCTGAGCTGGGCCGGGCTCCTGGCCCAGAGGCAGCTCCTGGCAAGGGCAGCGCTGCAGAGAGACAGCTCTGGCCAGGAGCAGCTCCTGTGCACAGCCCAGCAGGGCTGGGGCACTGCCAGGGCCCCTCAGGGACACCAGCAGGGCACAGACAGAGCTCACAGGGGCTCAGCACTGGCAGGGCTGGGGATGGCATCGAGGGGGCTGTGTCACAGCAGCTCCTCTGTGTCTGTGTCACAGAGGCACAGAGCAGCTGGGATGGCAGCAAGGGGCTGTGGGACAGCACAGAGGGGGCTGTGACAGCACTGAGGGGGCTGTGACAGCATAGAAGGTGGCTCTGTGACTCAGAATGTGGGTTGTGACATGAAGTATGATATCATAGAGCAGCTGTGTGATGTCACAGAGAAGGCTGTGACATCACAGTGAAGGCTGTGACGTCATAGGGTGACTGTGACATCACAAAGCTGCTCTGTGACATCACACAGCAGCTGAATGATATCATATGGAGGCTGTGTGACATCACAGATGGCTGTGTGGCCTCATAGGGGGCCTGTGAACTCACAGAGCAGCTGTGTGACATCACAGGGGGTTGTGTGATATCACAGGAGCTTTGTGACATCACAGGGGGGCAGTGTGATGTCACAGGGCTGTGTGACATCACAGGGGGCAGTGTGACATAAGAGGGGCTGTGTGACATCACAGGGGCTGTGTGACATCACAGGTGGATGTGTGACATCACAGGGGCAGTGTGACATCACATGGGCTGTGTGACATCACAGGGTCTGTGGGACATCACAGGTGGATGTGTGACATCACAGGTGGCAGTGTGACATCACAGTGGCCATGTGACATCACAGGGGCTTTGTGACATCACAGGGGTCTGTGTGACATCACAGGGGCAGTGTGACATCACAGGGGCTGTGTGACATCACAGGGGGCAGTGTGACATCACAGGGGCAGTGTGACATCATCACAGGGGGCTGTGTGACATCACAGGGGCTGTGTGACATCACGGGGGCTGTGTGACATCACAGGCGCTGTGTGACATCACAGGTGGCAGTGTGACATCACAGGGGCAATGTGACATCCCAGGGGCAGTGTGACATCATCACAGGGGCTGTGTGACATCACAGGGGGCTGTGTGACATCACGGGGGCTGTGTGAGGTCCCTGGGGAGGTCACTCTGCCCCGGCCCCTCACAGCTCCCCCCAGAGCAGTCCAACGCTGCTCGTGCACAGCGGGGTCCCCCCCTGTTCCCCCGGGTCCCCCCGCCCCCGGCCCCGCAGCCTCCCCCAGAGGATGTTCCACGAGATCGACCCCAGAGCCTGACACGGGCACGGGGGGCCGGGGCCCTGGGGGGGACAGGGGGACAGGGACCCCCCGGCAGCGTCCCCGTGTCCCCCAGGGCCAGAGCCTGGGCCAGGGCTCCTCCACCCTGTTAGAGATAAATATCATAATATTGGCTTTTTGCAAATATGAAAATGGATTTTATATCTCTGGTGTTAAAGTAACTTTGTTGTAAAGATACAGTTTCTATTTCTGTTGTTAATTAAGCTCAGTGAAATAGCTGCTTGTTAAACTGCCTGCTTGGATGGGATAACATCCACTGCACACAGGATGAGGACACCTGCACAGATTTGCCAACTATCAGCACTCCCCGTCTGAAGGCAGAGTGGACCAAGGCCCAAAAACTGGAGGTGATAAAGAGAAGGAGCCAAAACCACAGCCAAGAAACACACATGCTCTGAAAAGGCAGAGCCAAGGAGGGGCCATGTAAAATCATTCCTGGGATATGTAAAGTAGTTTATGGATATGCATGAGGGTCTATGAATATGCAACCGGCTGATGGAAGGGGAAAGGTATTTCAGGGGGATCCCCGAAGGTAACAGGGTGCTCCTGGCTGAGTGCCAAGATGCACCCGGCCGTGATAACCTTTGCTCCATGGTCCTGGTCTCCCATTGTCCTTTATTAAACTTTTCACATTTCCACAGGAGAGTGAACGTGCTTTTCACAAATGGAATCTCAAGGAAACAAGGGTCAGTTGTTAGGCCAAGGCTCTGCTGTGACCAAGTGGGGCCTCATGGGACACAGGTGCCACTGGGACATTGCCAGGTCTGGCAGGAACAAGGCTCCATTATTGCCCAGCAAGGCCTCAGGGCGCCCAGGAGAGCGGCGTGACAATGACATCTTGGGGAACCAAGTGTCACCTGCAAACACAACGGGGCCTCATGGAAGCCAGGGGCCACTTGGATATTGCCAGGGCAGGTGGAACTCAGTGTCCATTGGGACCCAGCACAGCCTCAGGGAGCTCAGCAGAGCATTGGGACAGCCTGGAATCTCATGGAGCCAAGGCTCTGCTTTGGCACAGTGGGGCCCACAGGACACAGGTGCCAGCGGGACATTGCCAGCTCTTGTGGAACCCAGTGTCCACTGGGACACAGCAGAACCTCATGGAAACATGGGGACCACTGTGACGCACTGGAATCTCATGGAAGCAAGTGTCAGCTGTGAACGCAGCACTGCCTCACAGAACCCAGGGGCAGCGGGGACCGTGCTGTGGCTCGTGGGAGCAAGGGGCCACTGTGACACAGCAGGGCCTCCTGGAACCCAGGAGAACATTGTGGGCCCATGGATCCTCACAGAAGCACGGCCCCATTGTGACAAAGGGCAGCATCACAATGATCTCCTGGGTTCCATGAGTCCTCGCTGTGTTTAGAATGGACACTTGGTTCCCCAAGATTCCATGGCATCCCTCTGCTCTCCTGTGATTTGAGGCTGTGCTGTGCCACAATGGACACTTGCTTCCTCCAAGGCTGGAGATGTCCCAGTGGCACTGGGCTTCCATGAGGCCGTGCTTTGTCACAGTGGGGCCTTGGTTCCATGAGATTCCATTGTCCCACAATGGTCTCCTGGGTGCCTCGAGGCCTGCCTTTGTCACAGGGGAACCTTGCTTGCACGAGCCTTGGCCATGTCCCAGTGGCACAGGGGTTCCATGAGACCCTGCCGTGTCACAATGGGCCCTTGGTTCCATCAGGTTCCATTGTGTCACAGTGCTCTCCCAGGTCCCATGGGGCCTTGGTCTGACACAGTGGGGTCTTGTTCCTACTGGGCCTGACAATGTCCCAGTGGCACCTGTGTCCCACGAGGCCCCACTTGATCAAAGCAGAGCCTTGCTCCCATGAGATTCCACTGGGTCACAATGTTCTGCTTGGTTTCATGAGAACCTGATGTGTTGACAATTGATCCTTGGATCCTAGAGATTCCATTGCATCACAGTGGTGTCCTTGGTTCCTTGAGGCCCAGCTTTGTCACAACTGGACCTTGGTTCCATGAGACTCCATTGTATCACAGCAGTGTCCTTGGTTCCATGAGGCCCTGCTGGGTCACAGTGGAGCCTTTGTGCCATTCGTTTCCATGGTGCCACAATGGTCTCCAGCATTCCATGAGGCCACGCAGCAAAAGAGTGGAGCCTTGGTTCCATGAGTTTCCATTCCATCAGGATGATCTCTTGCATTCCATGAGGCCCTGCTGTGTCACTAAGGAGCCTTTGTTCCCTGTGTTTCCTTTGGGACACAATGGTTTCCAGCGCTCCATGAGGCTGAGCCGTGAAACTCTGGGCACTTGGTTCCATGAGATTCCACCATGGTGTCACCATAGTCTCCTGGGTCCTGGAACAATTCACACTTGGTTCCATGAGATTCCACCACGGTGTCACCATGGTCTCCTGGGTCCCATGAGGCCCCTCTCTGTGTCACAGTGTTCTCCGTGGTCTCCTGAGAAGCTGATGTGTTGACAGTTGACCCTTGGTTCCTTGAGATTCCATTGCATCCCAGCGGTGTCCTTGGTTTCATAAAGCCCAGGTTTGTCACAAGGGAGCCTTGGTTTCAGGATATTCCATGGTGACACAATGGTCTCACCACTCTCTGGGGCTGCACCGTGAAACAGTGGACACCTGGTTCCATGAGATTCCGTGGGGTAACAGTCAATTCTTTTGTTTCTTTTCTGCCAAGGTCGGGATGAAATCCCAAGACAGCATTTCTTGTTTGGACTCAGGTGTTCATTAGCTTTTGTCTCCAGAACAATCTCACAAGCTGTGAGTTCTGCAGCACTTGGCTAACAAGGTAAAAATTGAGCCCCATCTCTCTCTCTGTGCAAGGTCTTTTGAGGATAAACTGTCCAATTAAGAAATGACACTTAATTTTTACTTTTAACCCAATAACCAACCATCCATGCCCAAGAAGGCAGACTTTTTTATCCAATTACACAATACCACCCAAACCCGAGGAGGAGGAGGAAGAGGAAGGACGAGGATAAGGAAGAGGAGAAGGAGAAGAAGAAGGAGAAGGAGGAGAAGAAGGTGAGGAAGAAGTGAAGAAGGCAAAGAGAAAGGATCAGCCTCTGTCCTAAAACCTCCATCTTGCTTTATATATATTACTATATTGTAAAACCTTAAACTCCAAGTTGTCCACCCTGTGATATTACACCCTTCTATTCAAACTCCACACCCATTATCCCAGTTCTATCATTCCATTTTGGAAGCCTTCTCCACAGCCTAAGGTCAAATGCAGTGTTCTCTTGGGAGTCAGTGTCTGTCAGCTCAGAAAGTCCGAAATTCTCAGCAGCCAGGGTTCCAACAGGTAACAATGTTCTCCTGTGTTCCAGTAGGTTCCATCAGGCCTGGCTCTGTCACCATGGACACCTGGTTCCATGAGATTCCATGGGGTAACAATGTTCTCCAGTGTTCCATCAGCCCCGGCTCTGTCCCCATGGTCACTCGGTTCCGTGGGCAGTGTTCGTGTCCCAGTGGCTCCTGTGTTCCAGGGCACCCCTGTCTGACCAGGGACAGTTTGTTCCAGGACATTCCATGGAGTCCCAGCGGTCACTTGGGTTCCATGCAGGTGCCTGGGGAGCAGGAGCTCAGCCCAAATATCCTGGGGGTCCCTGGGCTGGTGTTTTTGGGGGGAATCTTTGGATCTTGCAAGGCTCCGAAGCTGAGCCGCAGATGCCCCTTGGGACAGAGCAGAGCATCATGGAAGCCAGGAGACCCCGATGGAGCCAGGAGACCCTGATGGAGCCTGGAGACCCTGATGGGAGCCAGGAGACCCTGATGGAGCCTGGAGACCCTGATGGAAGCCAGGAGACCCTGATGGAGCCAGGAGACCCTGATGGAGCCAGGAGACCCTGATGGAGCCAGGAGACCCTGATGGAAGCCAGGAGACCCTGAGGGAGGCAGGAGACCCTGATGGAGCCAGGAGACCCTGATGGAGCCAGGAGACCCTGATGGAAGCCAGGAGACCCTGAGGGAGGCAGGAGACCCTGATGGAGCCAGGAGACCCTGATGCAGCCAAGGCTCAGGGGGATACCGAGGGACCTCATGGGAGCCAGGAGAGCGCTGTGAGGCTGTGGAACAATGTGGCACCGAGGTTTCACTGGGGCTCGACAGAAGCTCCTGGAGACACGGAAGCGCTGGGAGGCTCCGGAATCAGCGTCTGCAGGAGGATTTTCTGCTCCCTCCTGGGATGCTGGTGGACAATAAAGCCTGAGGCAGCCTCCCAAGGGCCCGGCTGTGTCACCAGCGGGGGCCACATCTGGGGGGACGCCCTGTCAGCCCTGGCCCTGCTGCTCCTCCTGGCCGGGCGTGGAGCTGCTGGGAGCCCGGGCTGGGGGAATCCTCAGGGCTGTGCAAGGAAAGGTTCCCCACAAGCAGCCCTGGAGCGAGATGTGCAGGCAAGGCCAGTGAGACAGCAGAGAAAGCGAGAGAGCAGAGCAAGCGACACAGCAAACGCACCCAGAGCAAGAGAGCAAGTTTGAACAGAACCTGCAAAGGGCAAAATCAGCTCAAACCAGGTTAGACTGGAGAACAAGGAGCACCAGGCATGGGCTGATGATCCAGGTAAAACGTTCCAACGTGAGGAGGACAACAGAAGCCTTCATCAAAAGAGCACCAGAAGAGTGAGGAGCACCACAGGAGGAACTGACGCAGGCGCTGAGGCCACACAGGGTTGTGAAACTGAGACACAGCTTTATGCAAATGTGAGTGTGCTAATGAAGTGTTGTAATTGTGACTGTTAAAATGGAACTGAAGGCTAAAGGAGATCCAGTGGGTTTTTGCCAGAGAGATCCCCCTCGCTCCCAGTGCTGGACAAACAAATCCCTGCTCTGTCTGACTGCAGAGTTTGATTTTCTGCCCAGTTTGTCCCACTCCACCTTTCCCTCCCCTCTCCTCCCCTCTCCCAGTCCCATTCATGGGATTTGGGGTCATTTATGGGATTTGGGGTTGTTTGGGGGATTTGGGTCATTTGGGGGATTTGGGTTCTTTGTGTCCCTTTGGGGTTATTTGGGGTTTTTTTGGGGGTTATTCAGGGTAAATTTGGGATAATTTGCGGTAATTTTTCACATTTTGGGGTTTTTAGGGCCGTGTGTGTGTGGGGTAATTCAGGGTCAATTTTGTGTGGATTTCGGATCATTTTAATGGATTTTAATAGGAATTTGGTAGGATTTTAAGGGAATTTAATGGGATTTTAATGGAATTTAATAGAAATTTAATAGGATTTAATGGGATTTTATGGACTTTTATTGGAATTTGATGGGATTTTAATGGAATTTAATAGGATTTTATGGGATTTTAATGAGATGTCATGGGATTTTAACGGAATTTAATAGGATTTTAATAGGATTTTAATGGAATTTAATGGGAAATTAGTGGAATTTAATGGGATTTTATGGGTTTTGATGGGGGTTTCCCCCAGTCCACAGCTCCCTCCCACCTCAATTTGGGGTCCCATCCCCCTCTTCCCCCCGCTCTCCCGCCCCTTCCCCATCGTTCCCCCAGTCTCCAATCCCCTCCCCCGTGCTTGGTTTTGGGGGTTCCAGGCCCCTCCTGCTCCCTTTGGGGGTCCCGACCCCCCTTTGGTTGAATTTGGGGCCCCGCCCCCTTCTCCCCGCGCCCCCCGCTCCCCCCGCGGCCGGGGGGGCTCCCAGCGCCCCCAGTGCCACCAGTGCGGCCCCGGCTGCCCCCGCACGCCCCATCCCCCTCCCCGGGGTCACCTCCCCCCGCCCCAAATTCCGCTCCTGGCAACTGATGAGTCATCAGCGACAAACGCTCTGATTGGCTGGAAATGGCCTCGCGCAGTCTCTGATTGGCCAGCGCTGTGAGAGCCGCTGGGTTCTGCCCTGCAACTGATGAGTCACACACAAGCCGGGCGCTGATTCGCTGAAAATCGCCGGGCGGGGCCAGTGGGCTGAGTTTGTGCCCGGGAGCTGGATCGTCATCAGCGCCGCGCGCTCTGATTGGCCAGGATCTGTTTCGGGGTGCGGACGGGAGGAACTGGGCACCCCCAGGAGCCCCTCGGGTTCGGGCTTTCGATCCCCCCTCGGCCCTCGGGGCGGCCCTGGGGCCACCCCAACACCCCCAAAATGGGGAGGGTCCGCGGGGCCCTTTGAGACCCCCAGAAATGGGCGGGGAGCGGCAGGAGCGCCCCAAAAAGGGATGGAAGGGTCCGGGCCGGGAATGGGGGAGGCTCTGGGGATGGTTCCGGTCCGGATCGGGGCGGGCTGGGATTGAGGGAGGGTCCGTTCAGCGCTGGGGAGGGGCTGGGACTGGGGAGGGGTCCGGGATTGTGGGGAGGGGTCCGGGATCGTGGGGAGGGGTCCATTCCGGGACTGGGGCGGGGCCTCTCCCTGGGATTGGGGTCCAGGATTGGTCAGGGTCTCTCCCCGTTCCTGTACTAGTTCCCGATCCCATTCGCATTCCCGATGCCATTCCCTATCCCGATCCCGTTCCCATTCCTGTTCGCAATCCTGTTCCCGATCCCGCCGCTGTTCCCAGGGAATGGCTCCGATCTCAACCCCGACCCCAAACCCGGGGGGTCAAACACCCGCAAACCCAAACTCTGGGATCTCAACCTCCCCCCCCAGCCCGAACCACAAATTTTAGGCTCAAACCCCCCAAATCCCAGATCCTGGGGTGTCAAACACTCCCCAGTTCCCAAACATTGGGGTTAAATGCCCCTGACCCCAAATCCTGGGGTTTGACAAATTTGGGGTGTCCAACACCCCCGTTACCAAAGTCTGGGGTCAAACACCCCCAAATCCCAAATCCTGAGGTGTCAAACACCCCCAAACCCCAAAAGTTTTGGGTTAAAACCCCCAGTCCCCAACTCCTGGGGTTTGAATTATCTGGGGTGTCCAACCCTCCTCATCGCCAAAGTTTGGGGTCAAAACCCCCAATCCCCAACTTTGGGGTCAGATCCCCCCGATCCCAAACTCTGGGTGTTAAATCCCCCTGATCCCCCAACTTTGGGGTTAAATCCCCCCAAATCCTGGGGTCAATCCCCCCAGTTCACAAACTTTGGTGTCAAAATCCCCTGACCCCAAATTCTGGGGTTTGAAATATCTGGGGTGTCCAACCTCTCTGATCCCCAAGTTTGGGGGTCAAAGCCCCTGATCCAAAATCCTGGGGACCCAAACTGCCCCCCAAATCCTGGGAACAAAAACCCCCAAATCCCAAACCCTGGGGTGTCAAACATCCCCAAATCCCAAAGTTTGGGGTGAAAAATCCCCAAGCTCTGAGATGTCAAACCCCCCCAAACCCCAAATCTTAGGATCAAACCCTCCCAATCCTCAACAATTGGGGTCAAACCTCCCAGTCCCCAAATTTTGGGGTCAAAACTCAAGGACCCCAAATCCTGGGGTGTCAAACACCCCCAAATCCCAGATTCTGTGATCAACACCCCCCCCCAAAACCCCAAGGTGTCAAAATCCACTAAACCCCAAATTTTAGGATCGAACCCCCCAGTTCCCAAATTTTGGGGTCAAAACCCCTGGACCCCAAATTCTGGTGTGTCAAACACCCCCAGTTCCAAAACTTTGGAGTCAAATACCCCCAAATCCCAAATCCTGTAGTGTCAAAACCCCACATATTTTAGTATCAACCCCCCCCCCCCCCGAGTCCCCAAAATTTGGGGTTATTTGGGGTTTAATTTGGGTTATTTGGGGTTTAATTTGGGTTTTATTTGGGGGCAGCTCCAGGTGCAATGTCTGCAGAGAGACCCTGGGTACAATGCTGGGAAAAACCCAAAAACGCCTCAGGAACCCCAAAACCCCTGGGGGGCTGGGAAAGGGGGTTTGGGGTGGGGATCTGGGGTGGCAGAAGGGGATTTGGGGCAAAAGGAGGAGGATTTGGGGTGAGGAGATTTGGGGTGGAAAACGAAGGGTTTGGGATGGAAAAAGGAGATTTTGGGGCAAAAGAAGGAGGATTTGGGGTGGGGAAAAAGGGATGTGGAGTGGGCAAAGAGGGGTTGGGGTGAAAGGAGAAGGATTTGGGATGTACAAAGGAGGATTTGGGGTGGGAAAAGAGGATTTGGGTGGAAAAGGGAGATTTTAGGTGGGTGGGGAAAAGGGGGATTGGGTTGGGAATTGGGGGGTTCGGGATAGGGAAGGATTTTGGGTGGGAAAAGGGGATTTGGGGTTGAAAAAGGAGATTTGGGATGGGGAAAGGGTTTGAGATGAGGAAAGGGGATTTGGGGTGGGAAAGGAGATTTGGGATGCACAAAGAAGGATTCAGAGTGGAAAAACGGGATTTGGGGTGGGAAATTGGGGCGGAAAAGGGAGATTTGGGGATGGGAAAAGGGATTTGGGATACACAAAGGATTTGGGACGGAAACAGGAGAATTTGGCGTGGGAAAAGGAAATTTGGGGTGCACAAAGAAGGATTTGGGGTCAAAGAAAGGAGATTTGGGATGAAGATAGATTTTGGGGTTGAAAAAAGAAGGATTTGGGGAGAAAATGAGGATTTGGGATTAAAAAAAAGAGGATTTGAGCTGAGCTGAGTTTACCTGGGGGAGTGGGGGCACGTGGGGAGCTTGGGGTAGGGTCAGGACCATTTTTTGGGCAGTTTTCTGGGATTTTGGGGTGTTTCTATGGGATTTGGGGTGGTCTGGAGGGAGTTTAGGATGTTTCTATGGGATTTTGGGGTGCTTCTATGAGATTTTGACGCAGCTTGAAGGCATTTGAAGTGATTTAGGGTATTCAGGGGCAGTTTTGAATGATTTTGGGGATATTTGAAGAGGTTTCAGGGTGTTTCTACAGGATTGTGGGTGTTTTGGAGGGATTGGGGGCATTTGGGGGCAGGTTTTGGGCATTTAGGGGCAGATTTCAGGCGTTTTTTTTGGGATTTTGGGGTATTTCAGGCCCGTTGTTTTGGGTGTGGGGGTGTTTTGGTGGGGTTTGGGGTGCTGTGGGTCCCTTTTTGGGCAGGAGATCTTCCTGGCACTGCTCTGGGTGATGCTGGAGCCCTGCAGGGCCTCGCGGGCGGCGCCCGCTGCACCTCGGGGTCCAACTGCACCCAGGCGATGTCGCGGCGCCCGGGCACCAGGGCAGCTCCTGGAACCGGGAACCCGGGCTGGGAACGGGGCCAGGAGAGCCCCAGACACCCGGGAACGTTCCACAGACACCCGGGAACATTCCACAGACACCCGGGAATGTGCCCCAGACACCCGGGAATGTGCCCCAGACACCCGGGAATGTTCCACAGACACCCGGGAATGTTCCACAGACACCCGGGAATGTTCCACAGACACCCGGGAACGTTCCACAGACACCCGGGAATGTTCCACAGACACCCGGGAACGTTCCACAGACACCCGGGAATGTGCCCCAGACACCTGGGAATGTGCCCCAGGCACCCGGGAACGTTGCACAGACACCTGGGAATGTGCCCCAGAAACCTGGGAATGTTCCCTCCAAAACCCAGGCATGTTCACAAAAAAACCCAGGAATGTTCTCCCAGAAACCCCAGAATGTTCCCCAAAAATCCAGGAATACTGCCCCCAAAATTCAGAAATGTTCCCCAAAGAAATCCAGAAATGTTGCCCCAAAAAATCCTGGAACATTCCCAAAAAATGAGGAAGTTTCCCAGAAAATCCAGAAATATTCCTCCTCAAAAAATCCAATACCAACCGTGTTCCCCATCCAGAAACATTCCCAAAAACTACAGAAACGTTCCCAAAAAACCAGAAAATCCCCCACCTGTCGGGGTCTCTAGCTGGTCAGAGTGACCCCAAGATAAGTTAGAAAGTCTCTTTGCCCAGCCCGGTGCTCGAAGAAGGAGCCAGAGCTCTTCATTTCTGGCTCTCAAGGTTGTTTATTGGATCTTGTCTATAAAATTCTTTCTCCTGTCCTGCCGAGGTCCGCTCAGCAAGGCAGTCTAAGGCACTCTGTCTGCCCCGGGGCGGTGTTATCTTTTTATACTAAAAAGGACGTTCACAATATTTACAATTACTTCTCAACACCTATCCCATATGTTAGACAGTGAGCTTCTACTCTAGACCAATCTAAACGTGCCAACATCGCAGCAGAAGATGGAGGCCAAAAGGAAGAAGGAGAAAGGCTGGACATGCCCAGATTCCTCCATCTTGCCCCCTGAAGCTCCATTCTAGAAATCCCAAAAATCTATTTTTCACGCCGTGATAAATTCACTATCATTTTGCTTAAACTGTCATGGCTCACAATTCTTCATACAAGGTTGGGAATTGTTTTTTCCAAGGGCTAAATCAAAGGCGCAGGGGTCTCGGGCTCTGTGCCTGGGTCTCTGAGTGCCCTGGGCAGGGTCTTGAGTCCCACAGGGCAGCCAGAGGAATTTCCTGGGTTCTGACAAGTAGCCCTGTTGCAGTCCCTGCATACAAGAGTGTCCTTCATCCCTTTGATGCCAGGGAGCACCAAGAACTTGAACCTTCCTGGAGTCCACCCCTGCCTGCCTATCATAGAGCAGAGGGAAAAGATGAAGAACCTGGGCGGGGGTTGAGCCAAATTGGCATTTTGCCATTTCTGATTTCCTCCCAGCTTTTGCAGCAGGGCAACAACCCCATCACTGCAAACCACTTCCTTTTGCAAGGCACACACTGACCATGGTGGAAGCTCCGGGCTCTTGAAGGGGCTGCTGCAGTTGGCAACAGGAGCTGTTGTTGAATTGTTCACGTTGCTTAACCCCCCCTGCCAAATGCCATCAAGTGGTTGAGGAAGGACACAAAAAGATTACCCTGGAGGAAGGGAGGCCAAAAGCTTGGAAAAGGAGGAAAGAAATGCTCCGATGATGACAATAACAAAAAAACCCAAACAAATTTATTTTGACAGCAAATGAACACCGGCCGCCCTCCAGCCCTCCCAGCCTGGCAGGCCGAGCGGGGCCGTTGCCATGGCATGAGGTGCTGGCAGCCTGCGGAGAGAAACCAGAGAGCCGCGGTCAGTCGCAGCAGCTCCTGTCCCCCTGTCCCGCCATGGCTGTGCCCGGGCCAGGCTGCTGGCTGTGCTCAGAGCCCAAACCTCCCGACCCATTCTCTGTTTCTAGAGAAGGGCAGCGTGGCAGCCACGTTCCACCTCCTCTGCTTAATCACGGCACAGCAACCTCCTCAGCAGCTGCAGGAGCGGGATGCCCGTGTGCCCACTGCCGCCTGCCTGGAGCCCTTCTGCCAGCCGAGCTGTGGAGCCGGGTGCCCACCTCTGCAGAGCTGCTGCCAGCAGAGGAGCCGATCCCAAACCAGGTCCTCGTCCTTCTGGAAGGGGCTGTCCCTGCAGACCGTGGCCCCTGGGGCAGCGCTGGCACTGGACGCGCTCCATGGACGCTGCAGGCGCTTCCCCGTCCGGTCCGGGCACCAGGTGTAATCCTGCTGGGAAAAACAAAGAACAATTGCATGAAAGTCAATTCAACACAAGACCTGGAAACAAGAAAAAGCACAAAGCCTGTCACCGTTTCACAGGCCTGAGGAGGGTCTGATCACACCATGTGAGAATTAAACCTGTCCAGGTGTGGGGAAAATCCCCACCTTTCCCACCCATAAACGCACCCCTTCCTCAAGGGCCTGCAGATCAGACCAGCTGGGGCACGGCTTTGGAACCCGTCCCCCCCTGCCTCCTCCATGCACATGGATGGATGCTTTTGTCAGGCTGGCTGCCCCCGCCTCAGCCCGTGCCAGGCTGGCTGGCAGAAGCTGTCAGCAAGGCCAAGAGCCGGCTCCCCTTCCACAACATCCATCCCCTGTCCCACCAAAAAGCAGCTCGGCGGCCGGCGGAAAAATTAATATTCCCCAGCGCCGCTGAGCGGGGAACCTCCGGCGCGTGGCCAGGCCGAGCCCTGCCGTGCCTGGGAGCACCAGCATCCCCCCGGCCCTGCGCCGGCTGGGGACTCATCTTGATTCCATCGGGGGCAGAGCGTGTCCTCCAGGCAGGGGCTGCAGCCAAAGCCAATGGGCTCTGCCCCGCCAGCGGCCAGCTCCAGGATGGTGTTCCCAGCTCCATGTTGTGCTCCAGAAGAACACGCCAGCTGTGCCTCGGCTGCTGGGGACATCACGATGCCACTGAGCTGCAGGGGGATGTTTCCCCTGCCCCAGTCCGTGGCACCTTCACCGCACTGCCACCACTTCTCCAATGGGACGGGCAGCACGGAGCCGCTCCCTCCACAGCTCGCGGGACCTGCGGAAGCATCTCCTCGGCTGCGCTCTCTCCTCCGCGCCGCGGCCGCAGGGAAACGCTCCGGGGTTTGCTTCCAGCGCCACGAGACACGTGCCACTGCTGCTTGCTGGGCTCCTGGATCCCACTGTGCACAGGGATCCATCTCTGCTGTCTCCTGGGCCAGACAGGGCTCCTGCAGCCAAGAATGCTCAAAAAGGTCCTCCAGTGATGGCCTGTCTGTGGGGTCCATGCATAAACACCACCTGATGAGGTGCTGGCACTCTGCAGAGAGAAACCAGAAACCGCTGTTCAGTGGGACAAGGCTCCTGTCCATGCTCTCCCACATTCCACAGTGCCCAGGCCACACCAGGAGTGCTCAGAGCTGCAGCCAAAAGCTTCCTATCGATCCTCTCTTGCGGAGGACACCAGCACAGAGGCACAGGTGCCACCTCCTCCAGCTAAGCCCAGGAGATCCACCTCCTCACCAGCTGCAAGAGCAGGACGCTTATGTGCCAGCTGCCCCTCCCAACACTGTTCTTCCCCTCGTGCCTTGAAGGCGCATCCCCACCTTGAGACACCCGGGGCGGGAAGAAGAGCTGGCCCCAGACCATGTCCTCGTTGCTGTGGAAAGGAAGGTGCCCGCAGAGCAGCTCATAGAGCAGGATGCCCAGGGACCAGATGGTGGCTGGCTGGCCATGGTAGCAGCCAAAGAGGATCCACTCCGGTGGGCTGAACTCCGGCGTTCCTATGGGACACAGGCGCAGCTCATCAGGCCCATGCTGCTCCCTCCCTCCCAGCCAGCTCCCGTTGCACAACAGCCGGCCCCTGCCCTGCCAAAAAGCAACTTGGCTGCAGCTGGCTGAAGAAGGATTCTCCCTCCTTCCTTCCCTCCCTCTTCCCCCTCTGCCAGCCAAGGGGGGAACTCCGCTGCCCCCTGGGCCCCGGCTTTGGGCTCACCTGACATCCGGGTGTAGAACGTGTCCTGGAGGATGGTGCCGCACCCAACGTCGATGAGCTTCGCCTCGCCCGTGGCCAGGTTGTGAAAAATGCCAATCACTTGTTATAAAACCTTTAAAACTTTATAGTAATAAAATGTTCATAAAAATAGTAATATAATTAGGGTAATAGTAATTTGGACAATTTGAATTAGGACAAGATGAGACAACAAAAAGAACGTCCGGGTACATTTTCCTGCGTAGCACGAGCCCAAAAAAGGACACCTGTTAACAAAGGATTAACCCTTAAAAACAATGGCCTGTTGTATATTCATACACCTCATACATGATGCATAAATTCCACTCAAATACAGGATTCTGTCTGGCCATCATCAACTTCTTCCTCTGAATCCTAACAGCGCCTTCGAGGTGGGAAGGAGTTCGTTTCTTCTGATGAGAGGGCAATAAATTCTCTTTCTCTGAAAGATTTAGGTGTCCTGTGGCTGCTATCTTGCTGTGAGTCCTTTCTTTATAAAAAGTATCCTACATAGCATCGTTTGTATTTTAACAATTTTTATAACCCAAAACTATATTTAACACAGTACTTAAGAGAATTAATACAGCATTACTTTCTAACACAACATATATAATATTCATTTTAATATTTGCAAAAAGCCAATCATAAAATACATGCATTTTTCACAAAACCAAAAAACCCCCATGCAAACAAAAGCCCCATGGAAATTTGTTTACAAGTTATAATCGATTGTCTCGTGTCACCTCCATTCTGTTTTCCAAAGCACTGTCAGTGTTCAGCCAGAAGGACAAAGAGAGGTTTTAGCAGGACTGACCAAGTTTCGGTAGGGACGGAGCCTGCTCTCCCCCATCAGAGCCTGCTGGCTCTGCCTTTCTGTCAGGATGGGGGCGCAGCCCCGGCCGTGGCAGAGCAGCCTCCTGTGCCCGCAGCGGGGCTCAGCAGCGCTTGGAGCCGCTCTCACCCTGCGCGGCCCCAGGGCTGCTCCGGCAGCGCCCTCAGCTCTCTCTTGCCCCTTTCCCTCCGCGCTGCCCTGGCAGCTGAAAGCCGAGCTGGCCCGGGGGTGTCTGAGCTCGCAGCCACGGTTGGGCTCTGCTGCTCCAAGCCCGGAGCTGCCACGCTGGGGAAGCACAGCTGAGAGCTTCCCTGGAGGGCAGCAAACAGAGGGCCTGGCAGCAGGGGAAAGGGCCTGAGGTCAGGCCAGAGATGAAGGAAAAGGGAAATGGGAAAGGAGAGAAGAGAAGAGAAAATTCACAGGGCTTGAGAGCTGAATCTTCCCTGAAAACTTTGCATACAAGTCTGGATTCCCAAAAAATCAATGGTGTCTGAGTTTATTATAAAATAAAAGAGATCAAAAAGAATATTGATTAGTTGCTTATCGGCTATTCTGAGCACTGAGGATTTGGGGATCTGAAGGAAAATGGAGCATGTGACTATGCTACTAAAAAAAAGATATATATGCATATAAAAATGTAGGAATCAGAAACACAACCTAAAAAAACAAAGATCAAACTAATTCTGGCATTTCCTCATTTTGAAAGTAAGGAATCTGAGCTACAGGTTTGCTAAAATTCTTGCAGGTACTTTTATATGTAATACAAGCATATAAGACTTTAGGATGGCATTTTCAAAAGCACTGTGTCTTCACCATGTTCTAACAGTTTTCCTAACAATTGGAGACAAGAAAATATCAAAGTTCTGGAAGCTCTCAAGTCTTTTCATCTCAGTCTAATCCTGAAAGAAAAATCTAAGTTATTGTCTTCTGAATAATAGGGATATTATATTCTATTAAGGGTTTACCCAAGCCTTTGGGACAGTCTCCTACAGTGCCCTTAAACACAAAGTGCCAAAATGCCCAGCGAGGAAGGCTGAAAAATGGATGAGGACTGTCATCAGTGGCACAAAGTAGAGCTGGAGACAAGTCACGGGTGCTGTGAGCCCCAGGGGCTGATGCTGGGGCAGATGCTCTTCAATGTCTTCATTCCTGGCCGGGCTGGAGGAGCAGCTCACCCTCAGCAAGTCTGCAGACAATACAAAGCTGGCAGGAGCAGCCGAGAGCCCAAATGATTGTGCCATTCAGAGGGACCTCGGCAGGCTAAAGAACCGGCCTGAGGGGAATCTGATGGAGTTCAAGGATGGGAAATGAGAAGTCTGGGACCTGGGCAGGAATAACCCCAGGTATCAAGAGCTGCAGGAGGCTGCCTGCGAGAGAAGCGGCTTTTTTATCTTTCTTGTTTTGCTGGTTCGGGGTTGTACCACAAAGCCAAGGCAGGAGGATGCCTGCATCCTAAATGTAGTACCAGTCTGCTGGTATTGGTCCTGACCCACAAGAAAAACAAGGAGCTGAGCATCAGAGGCCAACCAACTGAAAAATCACACAGTAAGTCCAGTATCAGAAGGAAAAGCTTGAATGACCCCTGATTAGGGAGGCCTAAGAGGAGAGAGGGAGCACTTTGGATCCATTCCTTAGCCAAGCTGGAGCAGCCTGCAGGCCTCGTAGGGAGCTCTGTCCCTGCCAGCCCCTCCTGCCAGAGCTGATGGTCGAGTTGCAGCAGCTGCTGCTCACTGCAGAGGGCAGTTTGTAGATGCCAGGTCATGGAGCTGGTTCATGACTCAGCTCCCAGGACCTTCAGCTTCAGCCATTTCAGTGAGGACTGAGGTCTCTCTGTCAGCTCAGAGAAAGAACAAGGCTGGGCTTCCTTGTGGCAGCTGGGACTGTCTGTGTTTCAAGCTCTCCTGGGTGCCCTTTGCACTGTGGGGGCTGAGACTTTATTGAGATACTTCAATGTTTTGAAACACACTTTTGAACACTTGGAATGGACCCTGTTCTTTTAAGGGCACATTGCTTCAAATTGCCAAGTGAGAGTCTGCCTTTCAGGCCATCTTGGACAGCCCCTGGTAGAAGGACAATTGCTGCCCAAGGGAAAGGTGCACAAGGGCCAATATTGACTGAGTGTTCCCTTTGCTTCCCAGCTGCCATCTGACCAACATCTCCAGGAGGGCTGCCCTGCATGGCAGGAAGAGACAGGGGAGAGCCTGTGAGCATCGGGCAGGTAGAACTCCTCTGATTGTAGATATGTTTATAGATTGCTATGGTTCTATTTATTAGTGGTTATAGTTCCATTTATAGATGATAGTGTTCTGTTTATATAGGCATATATTGATAGACCTGTAGAGTTCAATGTGGATATGTATATAGTTATAGATGGGATATAATTATATTTTATTATATATTTACATTTATAGATTTTCAGAGTTAGATTCTTATATGTGTAGAGTAAAAAATGTATATATGTATGAAGTTGAAATTATAAATGTGTATAGTTATATAGTAAGAGGAACAGGAATGTTTAGATGGAGAGATGATGGATAGATTGCTGTTTGTGGAGGCCTAGGCTGCATTTGTACCTCTTTCCCCCCTCGGCTGCCTTTTTCTCCTCTTGCTTTTCCCCGGTGCCCCCTGTGTCCCCTGTCCCTGTGCTGGGGCCGAGCTGGCGGCCGGGCCGGGCGGAGCAGCACTTCCAGCCCCGGCTGTCCCTGGAGCGGTGGAGCTGCCGCTGGCCCCAGGCACTGTCCCCTGAGGAGCTGCTGCAGGACGGTGAGACTGAGGGGCTGAGGGGGCCATGGTGGCGCTGAAGGGACGGTGACCCTGGGCTGCTGCTGGGGCTGAGGGCTGTGGGGCAGCCGAGGGCCATGGTGGCACTGAGGTGACAGGGAAGTGGCACAGGCTCCGTGTCTCAGGGCACGGGATGGCTCAGAAGGGACTGGGGGGGTGACAGGACTGTGAGGGGCTGAAGAAACTGAAGGGGGCTGGGGCTTCACCGAGAGCGTGGCGGGGCTGAGGGGATGGAGGGGGCCAGCAGGGAGCACAGAGGGCTCCGGGGCTGCAGCCCTGCCAGGCCTTGGAAGCAATTCCAGAGCCTCCACTTTAGCCACAGCTGCCATGAAGAGCCTGAGGACAGCCGGAGACTGACGGGAGGCAGCAGGGAGGAGCTGAAGGCCGGCAGCAAGCGCAGTGAGCGGGGAGCTGCTGCTGCCAGCCTGGAGAGAGCCCGGCTGAGGCCACAGGCCCGGGGAGGCAGCTGGGGCTGAGGGTGCCCTGGGCTGTGGCCGTGGGCACTGCCCGGCGGGGCAGGAGCGGGCCCTGCCCGTGCTGGGGCTGCTCAGCGCAGCTGCCCCGGCTGGCACAGGGGCTGTCCTTGGGCGAGGCAGCTGTGCCGCAGGGCCCGGGAGCTGTGCCGGCTCTGCCGGGCTGCCGGGGCTGCGGGACGGGCCCGCCGCGGCTGCGCTCACCACAGCCCGGCCCGCTCGGCTGCTTTCTCTGCCCGACCCTCCTGGGGAGGCTCCGACATTTCCTCTTCCCTGAGGGAAGTGCAGCTGCTGCCAAGGGAAACGTCCCCATACTCACTCAGTGTTCCCTGTGCTTCCCAGATGTTCCATCTGCTGTCCCTGTCCAGGAGAGCCGCTCTGCATGGGAGGGGGAGACCGAGCGAGAGGCTCTGAAGATGGGGCAGCTGGGATCCCTCTGCTTGGAGTGCTGTTCACAGATACACGGACTTGAACGTAGACAGGGATTATTACATGTGTATTTCCACATGTGGGCTGCTATTTGTATGTGTTTATTTCCATGGGTATATTCTTGTATTTATGTATATTTATTTTGTTATGAATGTATGCTATGTATAGATATATATATATGTGTGTGTGTTTGAAATTACATATATGTGTTTAAATTTATCTATGTATACATAGATATTGTTGTTTCTGTGTTAATTTCTATTTCCTGTGGGTTAAATTGTGTAGGTATCTCTTTTGATAAAATTTTTGTTATATGGCTTTTAAAATAGGAATATTGGTATTTGTATAGGTATATAAGTCTGTTTTTATATGCATATTTATCTGTTTCTGGATGTAATTTTATTTACATATCTATGGAGATATTTTTGTATTCCTAGATGGGCTTAATCCTTTTAGTAATATGTAATAAAATAAGTTGTTAAACACCTAATTGATCTTTGTGTATAGTGAGTTGTTGTGGAGGTTGGCGATAAATTAACTGAAGTTGGTATTCGTATATTATTGTATAGACAGGTTGTAATAATCTAATAAATTCCTGGTTTTAACCTACTTTGAGATTTGTATAGTTCTGTATTGTCAGCGTGGGTGTAGCACTTTGTAATAAATGACATTTTTCAACTGAAATTGATTCTCATGTATTTGTGGATCAGCAGTGCTGGTGTAGCAATCTGCTAGAAATGCCATTTCTCAGCCATGATGGGTGTTCTGTGATTTGTGCTGCCCAAAGCCATGGGCAGATGTAAATGCTGGAGGATTTTGGCCATGCAAATCTCCAGCCATGCCCAGCACATGCCCCAGCTGCACTCAGGCTGGGCAGGGGAAGCGCAGATTGGGGCTGGCAGCAGAGCCCCACCTTGGCTCAGAACTCGCTGCAGAGGCCTGCTGAGAAAACTCCAGGGCTCCACTGAGAGCAGAACTCCAAGCAGGAGCAACCCTGGCAGGAGAAATCATTCACAGTGAAAACAAGAGAGAAAATGTGGCAAAGCAGATGTGGGGATACTCTGTGAGGCTGATAAAATGCTCTGAATCACCCCTGCCTAAGCACGTCTTCTGCACAAAGGCTTTGTTAAAACCTGAACACCTCCCATGAAATACAGATTGCACTTTCCCCTTCACTTACCTTGCTGTGTGAGTGGAGACACTCTCTCCTTGTCACTGAGAATTTTTGCCCTTCAGCACCTCACATTTAATCAAAGATGATGTACTACCACTTGGCACCATCAATGGAAACAGCCCTGCCCTCGTGGCAGTGTTTGCAAAGTCTTCCCTCCTCCTGTCCCCGCATCTGACAGACGGAACCATCCCCTTCTGTCCAAACTGTGCCTGAGCTGAGTGAGGGCTCCAGGAGCTCAGGAGGTGCAAGAGCACCGCACGTGGGCAGGTTTAGCAAAGCTTCCTGAGCACCAGGAAACTCTGGCTTTGCCAGCCTTCCCCTGCAATATTGTCCTACTCAAGAATGATCTTGGAGGACACTGTGCCTCTAGCTCACTCAAGTAAAGTTTGTTTTCTTCAAGGCTTGAATAGAGGGAAATGAAAATTGTGATTTTAAGAGTGAAATTTGGGGTTGGTGCGGCTGTGTTTGCTCCATTATTTGCTGTGGAAAGTAGGGTAAAAGCTTTAAATTCCCAGCAGAAGCTGACTACCAGCCCCCACAGACCTGAATGAGGCCCAGGTGGGTTTGCTGCACGCTGGTCCAAGGGAAAAGCTGGAACAAAGTCCCCTTTATTGCAGATGGAGTCTGTACTGGTGTCCCCAGGGCTGTCTGGTAAGACACGGCAATGCAGCCAGAAACTGTGGATATGAGAGTTCCAACAGCAACCTGCTTCTCCAGGGCGAGGGACGAGGCCAGCCCGAAAGCCTGGAAGGTGCTCTGGGCACTGGAGAGGGCCAGGCTGTCCTTGTGCAGGGATGGCCTTCAAAGGGCACCTCACACCTTGTGCTGCTGACCAAGGGCAGCTGGTGGCCTTCCACAAAATGCTTCTTTTGTCCAGCTCTTGGCAAAGTTCCAGGCAGCAACAATTCCTGCTGCTCACACCAGCCCTTTCCAAGCAGGAGGAATTTGTGTCAGCAGCCTGACAGCTTAGTGGCAGGAGAATAAAATACTCAGCTGAGCGTTATCAACTTTCTGTCAGAAGCCACATCCTCAGCCCCTCATCTCCTCCAGTTGTCTCAGACGTAGAGGAAGCAGCAGGAAATCTCTGATCCTGGAAGGGAAAGCAGAAGGAGGAGAGGCAGTGGCTCGTCCCTGGGGCCGTGGGAGCAGTGAGAGCCATCCAAAACAGGATCTCTGCTGGGCTGTGGAGATAAGAGCGACCAACCAGCAATGCTCTGTGTGAGACTGGAGCCACCTGTGAAGGTGAGCATGGAAATCTGACCTTGCAAAACAGAGGAAAAGGTGTCCTTGGGTATTTGCCTAAGCTTGCAGGGCTCTTGAGCCACCTGGTCTAGTGGAAGGTGTCCCTGCCCATGGCAGAGGGGTTGGATCTAGAGAGTCTTTAAGGCCCCTTCCACCTCAAGCCCCTCTGTGAGTCTGAATTACAAACCCACAATGACAAAGAGAACACAGCAAACCTGGCCCCACGCTGCGTTTTTGGAGGTGTCTGCAGTCACTCGTGTCACCTGGAGACTGCTTTGGATCTGGAGAAATTTTCGTGGTCCCACAGTATTTCAGTGTGACTTTCCTGGTTCAGGGCCCCAAAAGATGCCAGAACAGATTATCTGCAAGCACAGCATTGGTTAAGCTGCCTGTGAACCTGATGGGAGAAGTGCATCCACGTTATTGCAGCGTTCACCCTGTACAGGTGATATTTGGTTTCCATTTTGAAGATGCAATGTTCTTGCACAATGCTTGTATGTCACCCTGGTTTTTTAAGATTTTCTAAGCCTTCTGTTGTTGACATTCTTGTAGTGAACTTTCTCACACACTTTCTGTAAATCACTCATTGTTTTGCATTCCTTTATGGAGGAGGAGAAAGTTGATGGACTGTTGGTTTGACCAGTGTCATTGGAGAGGTGGCACTGTCACCCTCCAATCCACTGTCACTCTTGGAAAACTAGAAATGTCGGAGTCAGAAAATAAATTTCCCTTTTTGCTTCACTTTGAGAACAGCGGTGTGCGCTTGTGTTTTCTCGTGTCCTGTAGCGACAAGGGGGCACCGTGCCCTGTTTGCAACAACAGCCTTGGGAGCTGTCCCACCTCTCAGCCTGGCTGGACTTCTCCTGAGTTCTGGGTGGTCCCTGCAGCAGACCCCTCTCACTCGTTTGCAGCCGCCGTGACAGACAGACTGAGATGGAAGGAGCCTCTCCATCAAGGACTGAGACATGGAACCCCCGTGTGCAAAGGCCCCTCTGCTCCTCCCAAGGACTGGGACTGAAACCCCCAGCCCGGGGCAGGTGTGTGGGGGACCAAAGCTGACCAAAGCCAGATGTTTGCCTGCAGGTTGTGACCGCTGGACCAAGAAGACAATGGCTCTCGGTTACTGCTGAGAGTATGGACTACCTGTTACATCTGTTCCTTATGGCATCCGTTTCCCCCCCTCACAATTTCCAATAGAGTTATCATAATAAAAACCTCTGAGTTAGCAAGAGACTTCGAGATCTCCCCGACGTAACAGGTGGATCCTCGACTGGACTGGACGAAAGGACTTTGTCTCTATGTTTAGTAGCTCTATCCCTCTCTTTCTCTCTCTCTTTTGTCTCTCTCTGTTCCTCTATCTTTCTTTCCCTTAATCCCTCTATGGCATTTTGCTGTGGTCATTCAATAAAGGTGCATTTGTTTTGATTATCATTGCAAACCCCCTTGTACCGTGTTGGTTCTTTTTGCACCCTGAGATCAAATCCACGAACCATCACAAAACCCATCCGCGAGGACAGGTTGTGACACCCCCAAGGACCCCTCCCCAAATTCCCCCCCAAAGCCCCAGAAAACCCCAAAAAAACCCAAATAACTCCAAATTACTGCAAGTACACCTAAATAAACCCCGTATACACCAACAAAACAAAAATAAGCCCAAAGAATCCCAAATAACTCCATATGAACCAAAAACCCAACCAAATTAACCCAAGAAACCCCAAATACTTCCAAATAACCCAGATTAAAAAATAAACGAAAAGAACCCCAAACAAATCAAGTTAAAAGTAAAAAATCCCACAAAAAAAAAAAAAAAAACACCAAAAAACCCAACCCAAATAAACTCAAATAAACCAATTTAAACCCAAAATAAACCCAAAGAACCCTACATAACCCCAAATAAACAAAAAAAAAAACCCTCAAATACACCCCAAATAATTCCTAAATAAGCCCAAATGAACCCCAAATAACGCCATTTCCTCCCGTCCCTACCCCTAAACAGATCCCGGCCAATCAGAACGCGCGAGGCGCTCTTATGGCGATCCAGTTGCTTGGCGGAACCTCAGAGCACTAGCCTAGCTCATTTTCAGCCAATCAGCGCCCGGCGGGACTCTGACTCATCAGTTGCTAAGCAGAGACCAAGGCCTCGCACTGCGTTCAATAATCAGAGACCGCGCAGGGTAATTTCCAGCCAATCAGAGCGTGTCTCGCTGATGACTCATCAGTTGCCAGGAGCGGAATTTGGGGAGGGGGGAGGTGACCCTGGGGATGGGGTGGGGACCCCGAATTAATCCAAAACGGGGTCGGGACCCCAAAACGGAGCAGGAGGGGCCTGGAGCCCCCAAAACCAACGGGCCCTACGGGGGAGGGGATGGAAACCCAAAATTGAGCTGGGAGGGGGATGGGACTGACAAAATTGAGCTGGGACAAAGATGGGACCCTAAAATTGAGCTGGGAGGGGAATGGGACCCCTAAACAGGACGAAGCCAATTTTGTTCCTGGAATTTAAAGTAGTTCATAGATATGCAAAAAGAGCTATGAATATGCAACAGGCTGATGTAGTGGGAGACAAGGACCATCGAGCAAAGGTTATTATGGCCACCAAGACCCCCAGTTATTTTCAGGGACACCCCTTAATAATTCTGGCTTTAATTACATCAGCCTGTTGCATATTCATAGACTCTTATGAAAACCCATAAAATAATTTAAATATTCCAGGAATAATTTTACACGGCCCCTCCCTGGAGGTGTATCCCCATTTCAGGAGCCTCCACTGAAATGGAAAATGTAAAACCCCTCCCTTTAAGTAATAGTAATAATAGTATTAATATAATATAGAAAATAATTTATTTTGAAATTAAGGGGCTCTCAGGCAAAGATATGGGAGTAGAAAAAACAGTTCTTTATTAGGACAAATCAAAAATACAAATGCAGTAGGACAAACAAAAAAAGAAACAGTGACAGTGTCAGAATCCTCTGGGAATCCAGTGGAAAAGGTTCATCCCCTGGGAATCCAGAGGGAAAAGGGCTGCTCCTCAGGGAATCCAGTGGGAAAAGGCTGATCCTGTAGGAACCCACTGGGAAAAGGGCTGATTGTCTGGGAATCCAGTGGGAAAAACTTGATACTCCAGGAATCCAGTGGAGAATGGGCCTGATCCTTTGGAATCCAGTGAGAAAAGGGCTGATCCATTGGGAATCCATTCCTTACCTCCAAAGACAGGGCAAAGGCAGGGCCGTGGAGTTTTTATAGGATATCCCAAGGGAGGAGTTGGGTTTTGGGTCAAGGGAGGAGTTCTCAGCAACACAAGAAGGGTGGGATCAAATTCCTGCCGCTTAGCAAAAGCAGCACTCCACAAAGATTGAGTCCCCAAATCCTAAATTCCCTCTAAAACCACAGAGAAATGATGGAACTTCAGATATAATTGACCAATTTCTTTCATTTAACCCAGTTTAGTGTGCTTTTAAGGGATGAAGATGAAGCAGAGGAAAATAAAGGTGAAACCAAAATGAGAAGCAGCCAGGTGTGTTCCCAACATGGATCACAGGGAATGGGAGTGACCAGGGCTGTGCCCAAAGTGCCTCCTCCAGTGGGGGATGGAGCTGGAGCAGTGCACGAAGCTCTTCCCGCACTCGGGGCACTCGCAGGGCTTCCCTTAGTGGTGCCTCCGTTGGTGTCGGGTCAAGTGAGAGCTGCAGGAGAAGCTCTTCCCACACTGGGGGCACTCGTAGGGCCTCTCCCCAGTGTGGATGTGCCGGTGCCTGATGAGGTGGGAGTTGCGCTGGAATCCCTTCCCACAGTCGGGGCAGCGGAAGGGCCTCTCCTCTGTGTGACTCTGATAGTGCTTGAGGAGATCGGAGCTGCTCTGAAACCTCTTCCTGCATTTATCACACTCGTAGGGCCTCTCCCCAGTGTGGATGCGCTGGTGCCTGACAAGGGTGGAGTTGTTCTTGAATCCCTTCCTGCAGTCGGGGCATTGGAAGGGCCTCTCCTCTGTGTGACTCTGATAGTGCTGGAGGAGATGGGAGCTGGTCTGAAACCTCTTCCCACACTTGGAACACTCATAGGGCCGTTCCCCAGTGTGGGTCCTCTGGTGTGTGATCAGGTTGGAGCTCCGGCTGAAGCTCTTCCCACACTCCCCACACTCGTAGGGCCTCTCCCCTGTGTGGGTCCTCTGGTGCCTGATCAGGGTGGAGCTGTGGCTGAAGCTCTTCCCACACTCCCCACATGTGTGGGGCTTCTCCCCATCATGGAGCTGCTCATGGAGCACCAGCTCCGAGCTCTGGCTCCATCTCCGGCCGCCTTCCCGGCCCAGGCTGGCTCTTTCCCCCTCAGATTCCCGCCAGCTGCGTTTGCAGCCCCTCCTCGTGCGGCATCTCCGGGCCTTTTCCTCCCCGTTGGCTTCCTGCGCCGTGGAGCCGCTCAAAACGGCCTCTGCCACCAGGTTCTGCCGCGGGCATTTGTCCTCCCTGCTCTCCATGCTCAGCTCCTGCTCTGGGCGAGGAAGGACAAGGACAGGATGGGATTTGCCTCCGTGCCACAGGCAAGGGCAACGAGATCCCCCCAGGGCGTCCCCGGCAGGACGGCACCGCCACCCCCCGATGTCCCCCCGAGGGGCCTTTTCCGCTCAGCCTTGGACTTCCTCATTCTCCAAACATCCCCCCAAAAACCCAACCCAGGGACCCCCCGGGATATCCGGGCCGGGCTCCGCTCCCCGCTCACCGGCGAGATGGGGGGGGCGATGATCCCACAGGTGGGGCTGCGAATTCAGGCAGAACTCGACCAGACCGCGTGGATCCGTCTGGTCAGCCTTGATGCGCCTTTGTACCTCCTCTTCCTCCTGCTCCTCCTCTGTCTTATCCCCACCTCCTTCTCCTCCTCCCTCTCCTCCTCCCCCCTCACCCCGCCTCCTTCGCTCCTCTTTCTCCTCCCGCTCCTCCTCTGTTTTATCCCCACCTCCTTCTTCTCTTCCATCCCTGCTCCTGCTCCTCCCCCCTGACCCCACCTCCTCCTCCCCCTTCATCCCTGCCCTTCCCTCCCTCCTCCTCCTCCCCCAGCAGCAGCCGCACCCTCGGTGCCCCGTTCCCGCAGCCCTCGCAGCCCGCGGCAGGAGCGGGGATGGAGCCGGGACAGGTCGGGATGGGCAGCGCGGGGCTCTCGGCTGCTCCCAGCCGCTGCGGGCGGGGGGAAGCCGGCCCGGGCCAAAGGAGAGGCAAACTGGGCAAACTGGGGGCTGCACATCCCAACTGGGCCTTGCTGGGGACCCTGTGTGGCCACTGCCAGCCCTTGGGGCTCCTCTCGGCACATCCGCCAGGGGGGAACGCACACAGGGCTGGGGGATCCCAGCAGTGGCAGCGCTGCCAGGGACTGGGCTGGACTGGGATCGGACTGGGAGTGACTGGGGCTGTACTGGCTTTGGACTGACATCATACTGGGATCATACTGGGAGTGACTGGGACTGTACTGGGCTTGTACTGACATCATACTGGGATCATACTGGGAGTGACTGGGACTGTACTGGCTTTGTACTGACATCATACTGGGATCATACTGGGAGTGACTGGGACTGTACTGGCTTTGTACTGACATCATACTGGGATCATACTGGGAGTGACTGGGACTGTACTGGGTTTGTACTGACATCATACTGGTATCGTACTGGGAGTGACTGGGACTGTACTAAGTTTCTATTGAAATCATACTGGTATCATGCTGGGACTGTACTGGCTTTGTTCTGACATCATACTGGGATCATATTGCCATACCAGGGCAGATTGTGACTGCACTGACGGACACTGGGGTCATACTGGGATCATACTGGGAGTGAGTAGGAGGTTCCGGGGGGCAATTGAGACCATGTTAGAGGCAAATGGCATAAACTGGGAGTGACTGGGATGGTGCTGAGGGTGACTGGGAGCAGCTGTGAGCGACTGGAATCATGCTAGGAGAAACTGGGAGGAACTGGGAGTGACTGGCTCCATGCTGGGGGCGATTGGAAACTGCTGGGCTTATACTGGGATGAACTGGGATCATGCTGGAGGTGACTGGGATCATCCTGGCAGTGAGTGCCACTACACTGAGGCTGACTGGGAGTGCTTGGGAGCAAATGGGATCATACTGGAAGGAACTGGAAAGATACTGGAGGGAACTGGGGGATACTGGGAGTGACTGGAAGGAAAGTGAGGGTGAAAGAGAGCAACTGGAACCATGTGGAGCACAACTGGTTCATACTGGCAGGGACAGGGAGCACACAGGGCTCATCTTTGGATCATACTGGGAGGGACTGGACTCATACTGGGAGTATCTGAGAGCGACTGGGAACACACTCTGCACATCATCCCCATACTGGGACTGACTGGGAGCAACTGGGAGCACACTGGCAGCAAATGGCATCATACTGGGACTGACTGGGCTGATCTAGGAAGCAACTGGAACCATGCTGGAGGCAGCTGGGACCATCCTGGGAGAGATTGGAAGCAACTGGGATTATACTGGGACCACACTGGGAGGGCTGGCATGTGACTGGGATCAAACTGGAGCTTACTGGGATCACACTGGGGTTGAAAGGGAGCGACTGGGATCACACTTTGGGCTACTGGGAGCAACTGAGAGAAACTGGGATGATGCTGCAAGAAAACTGGAGGAACTGGGAAGGACTGGATGCCTGCTGGAGGCAACTGGGATATTCTGGGCATGACTGGGGGATCATACTGGGAGAACTGACACCTTACTGGGGCCACTGGCAGTGCTTGGACATGACTACAGACATGCTGGGGGCAACTGGGATATACTGGGAGTGGCTGGAACCATACTGGGGGGACTGGAACCACCCTGGGAACAGCTGGGATCTTGCTGGGGACATCTCAGACCATGCTTGAGGCAACTGGGCATGACTCAGACCCAGGCTGGGATGGACTGGGACACACTGGGATGGACTGGGACTGGCTGGGATGAACTGGGATGGACTGGGACAGGCTGGGATGGACTGGGACACACTGGGATGGACTGGGATACACCGGGACACACTGGGATACACCAGGACACACCGCTCCCAGGACTGGGACCCACTGGAGCAGGATCAGAGCACACTGGGACCCAGCAGGACCAGAACTGGGGCAAGAAGGATCATAGTGGCAGCAACTGGGATACACTGGGAGTGACTGGGATCATACTGGTGGAAACTGGAACTGTACTGGGGTAGCTGGGTGTGACTGGGAATGACTATGAGTGTGCTGAGGGCAACTGGGATATACTGGCAGTGTTTGTAACCATACTGGGGATGACTGGTTTGACTGGGACCATGCTGGGGGAGACTGGGATCACACTTGGAATGACTGGGTCTATGCTAGGGGCAATTGAGAGCAACTGGGATCAGACTGGGAGCAACTGGCACCATGCCAGGAGCAACTGGGATCCTCATGGCATCAGAGCAGGATCATACTGGGAGTGACTGGGTCTGTGCTAGAGGCAACTGGGATCACCCTCAGAGGAAACAGGATCATGCTGGAGACAGCTGGGATCATACTGGGAGCAACTGGCACCACACTGAGGCTGACTGGGGTCATACTGGGATCATACTGGAAGTGACTAGGAGCAGGCTGAGAACAGCTGGGACCATGCTGGGGCAACTGGGATATACAGGGAGTGACTGGAATCATGCTGGATTTGACTGGGAGTCACTGTGAGCAACTGGGATCATGGTGGAAGCTACTGGGAGCAACTGGGAGTGTGTGGAAGCACAGTGGGGGCAACTGGGATATACTGGGAGAGACGGGGAGTGACTGGGATCACAGAGCAACCCTAAAGGAAGCTTCTGGAATAATACTGGGAGTACCTGGGAGCGACTGGGATTGTACTGGGAGCAACTGGAACCACACTGGGTGACTGGGAGCAACTGGGACCATACTGGGGGCAAATGGCATCGTACTGAGAGTGACTGGGATCATACTGGGAGGGACTGGGACCATACTGGGATTGTACTGGATGTAACTGAGAGTAACTGGGACCATACTGGGAGGGACTGGGAGCCACAGAGCCCATGCTGGGAGTGACCTGGGCCTCCCTGGGGGGAACTGGGGCAGCTGGGGTCAGGGTTGTTCTCCCCCAGGGCTGCCCCGGGTCCTGCTGCCACCTCCGACACCACAGAGCCGAGGGACAGGGACAGGGGACAGGGACAGGGACAGGGGACAGGGACAGGGGACAGGGGCAGGGCAGAGCCAGGGAACACGGCCTGGCCGAGGGACACTGAGCTCCAGCACTTGGGGCTGCTCCCTTGGGCTCCCAGCACAGGCCCAGGGGCAGAATCCCCTCCAGGAACTGTTGTTTGCTTTGAGCTTTGCTCTGGAACATTCCCCAGGGGCCCCTGCAGCGGCTGCAGCCCGGCCGGGTGCCCGGGGCCACCAAAGCCGCTCCGGCAGTGCCCTCCTGCCCCGGGCAGGGACAGAACGGCCAAGGAAAGGCTCGTGCTGGGCTCAGGGCAGGGACAGGGCACTCCCCTGGCGCTGCCACGGGCACAGCAGAGCCCGCCTGGGCAGGGTGCGCAGCTTCAGGGACATCACACCATGACCAACATGATCCAGGGAAGCCAAATTTATTATCCCTCAAAAGACTATATTTATAATAAATCTCCACTGTCCACGTGTTTCTGGTTAATACAAGATTGGTTAATCCCAGCTGCTCACACATCTATAATTAGAATGCTGATTGGATCATCTAATTTTTCACACATCTTGCTGTGGTCGTCTGGCCCACCCATGGCTCACTTTTTTCTTTCTTTCCCAAGCTCACTGTCAAACTTGCTGAGTCCTGATGACTCTTCTTGTATCTCTTTCCAGGATATAGCGACCCCATTTCTGAACATGTCCATTATTCATTGTTTGTGCACGTGTCCATTGTCCATTAGTACAAGCAGGCTGGATTGTGCATCGGCTGAATATGGCCATTGTCCTGCAAGAACTCCTCAATCTGCAAAAACTCTCAACATGGAACCACACTGAGATGACTGGAACCACACTGGGAACAACCAGGGCCATGCTGGGGAGAACTGGGACCACACTGGGGGTAACTGGGGGTGAGTGGGACCATGCTGGGAGGGACTGGGATCATATGGGGAGTGACTGGGACTAGAGCAGGGACAACTGGGTTCAACTGGGACCATACTGGGAGTGTCTGTAACCATAGGGGAGTGATGAAAGCACACTGGGAAGAGCTGGGCCCATGCTGGGAGCAACTGGGACCACTCTGAGGGTGACTGGAATCATGCTGGGTTTGACTGGAAGCAACTGGAATCATGCCTGAAAGCAACAGGGAGGAAGTGGGAGTGACTGGGAACCAGCTGGAAGCAACTGGGATAAACTGGGAGAGACAGGGACTCAATGGGATGATACTGGAGGCTACTGGGGTCATGCTGGCATTGACAGGGAGCAACTGGGATCACACTGGGGGCAGTGGAATTGTACTGGGAGTGACTGGGAGCAACTGGGATTAGACTGCAAGTGACGGGGATCATCCTGGGAGTGGCTACAATCATACTGGGATTAGAGTGGGTGCGAGGGGACCCTGACTGGGGGTTACTGGGAGCTACAGGGCCCATGCTGGGAGCCAACTGGGGACATAATTAGAGCAACTGGGAGCAACTGGGATAAAACTGGGGGCAAGTGAACCATACTGAGGTGACTGGGAGTGCCTGGCAATGACTGCCAGAATGTTCCGGGCAACTGGGATATACTGGGAATGTCTGAGACCATCCAGCTGGTGACTGGAACCACACTGGGAGAAACTGGGAATATTCTGGGGGAACTGGGAACACGCTGGACGCAAGTGGGAGAGACTGGGGCCCTGCTGGGAGAGACTGGGATCATACTGGGAGTGCCTAGGACTATGCTAGGGACAACAGGAGAACTGGGAACATGGTGAGTGAAATTGGGAAGAACTGGGACCGTGCTGGGATCAAATTGCATCATCATAGGGAATCAATGGGAGTGACTGAGCTCATAATGGGAGCGAATAGGATTTTGCAGGGAGTGAGGGGAAGTGACCAAGCTCATACTAAGAGTGCTGAGGAAACTGGGAGCACATGGGGGGAACAACTGGGCTCATACAGGGAATGACTGAGCTCATACTGGGAGCAGCCACTGCAGACGCAGGGACCCCCAAAAACACCTCCAGGGAACCCCCCGAGTTCCCCCCGAGGGCCATCTGCGGCTCAGCTTTGGAGCCCTGCCAGCTGCAAACATCCCCCCCAAAAAACCCCAAACCCAGGCACCCCCCGGCACATTTGGGCCCAGCTCCCCCTGCCCAGACACCTGCGGGAATGGGGGGCGATGCTCCCGGGGCTGCGGCGACTCCAGGGAGCGCCTGGGCCACGAGAGTCTCCCTCTCCTCTTGTGCTGCGGCCGCTCGGCCTCTTCCTCCCTCCCTCCTCCTCCTGCCCCGTTCCCGAAGGCCGAACCGTGAGGGGAAAGGGGGCGGGGAAAGGGCGGAACCGTGAGGGGAAAGGGGCGGGGAAAGGGCGGAACCGTGAGGGGAAAGGGGCGGGGAAAGGGCGGAACCCGTGAGGGGAAAGGGGCGGGCTCAGGCCAAGGGCGGCAACTGTGAGGGGACACTCTGGGAGGCGGCGCTCTGCAAACAGAACTGCAAGGACTGAACATGAACAGGAGAGAAATCAGTAAGTCTGAGGTTTTATTTGCTATCAAATACGTCCCACAAACCCAGCCGCACACAAACCCCATCCCAGCGCTCCAAACTGGGATCCCACTTCTGCCAGTGTCCTCCCAGCCCCATCTTACTTAAGTGGCTGAGGATCAAGTGAGTTTGGTATGGCATTGAGTTTTGTTGAGGTGTGATTGAGCACTTTTAAGGTAAGACTGAATTGTTTTCAGTGGGATTTGAGTGACTTTGAGGTGACAGATGTATCCATATTGGCTTTTGGAGTGCAAAGAGATGGAGAAAAAAATTAAGGTGAAATCAAAAGTAGAAGCAGACAGGTGTGTTCCCAACATGGATCACAGGGAATGGGAGTGACCAGGGCTGTGCCCAAAGTGCCTCTTCCAGTGGGGGATGGAGCTGGAGCAGCGCACGAAGCTCTTCCCGCACTCGGGGCACTCGCAGGGCTTCCCTTACCGGTGCCTCCGTTGGTGTCGGGTCAAGTGAGAGCTGCTGGAGAAGCTCTTCCCACACTGGGGACACTTGTAGGGCCTCTCCCCTGTGTGGAGGCGCCGGTGGGTGACAAGGACAGAATTGTTCTTGAATCCCTTCCCACAGTCGGGGCATTGGAAGAGCCTCTCCTCTGTGTGAATCCGATAGTGCCAGAGGAGATGGGAGCTGGTCTGAAACCTCTTCCCACACTCAGAACACTTGTAGGGCCTCTCCCCTGTGTGGGTCCTTTGGTGGCTGATCAGGCTGGAGCACTCGCTGAAGCTCTTCCCACACTCCCCACACTCGTAGGGCTTCTCCCCAGTGTGGATCCTCTGGTGCACAATCAGGTTGGATTTCCACCTGAAGCTCTTCCCACACTCCACGCACGTGTGGGGCTTCTCCCCATCATGGAGCTGCTCATGGAGCACCAGCTCCAAGCTCTGGCTCATCTCCGGCCGCCTTCCCGGCCCAGGCTGGCTTTTTCCCCATCAGATCCCCGCCAGCTGCGTTTGCAGCCTCTCCTCGTGTGGCATCTCCGGGTCTTTTCCTCCCCGTTGCCTTTCTGCGCCGTGGAGCCGCTCAAAACGGCCCTCTTCCACCAGGTTCTGCCCGCGGGCATTTGTCCTCCCTGCTCTCCATGCTCAGCTCCTGCTCTGGGCGAGGAAGGACAAGGACAGGATGGGATTTGTCTCCGTGCCACAGGCAAGGGCAAGGAGATCCCCCCAGGGCGTCCCCGGCAGGACGGCACCGCCACCCCCCGATGTCCCCCCGAGGGGCCTTTTCCGCTCAGCCTTGGACTTCTTCATTCCCAAACATCCCCCAAAAACCCAACCCAGGGACCCCCCGGGATATCCGGGCCCAGCTCCCCCACCCTCATCACCTGCGCGATGGGGGGGGGGGGGGGGGGGGGGGGGGGGGCGATGATCCCACAGATGGGGCTACGAATTCAGGCCGGGCTCGGCCCTCCGGAGCCTTCAGCTCAGCCTGGATCTGCTTTTGTCCCTCCTCTTCCTCCCGCTCCTCCTCTTCCATCCCTCCTCCCGCTGCTTTGTGTTATCTCCCCAACCTTCTCCTCTTCCATCCCTCCCCTTCCATCTCCTCTCCTCCTGCTCCCTAAGCCTACCTTCTTCTCCTCCTTCCATCTCTGCTCTCTCTCTGCCTTCATCCCTCCCTTTTCCATCTCCCCTAGCCTTGCTCCTCTCCCCAAACCGGCTGAAACCCTGAGGGGAAAGGGGGCGGGGCAAGGGCGGAACCGTGAGGGGAAAGGGGCGGGCTCAGGCCAAGGGCAGCAACTGTGAGGGGACACTCTGGGAGGCGGCGCTCTGCAAACAGAACTGCAATGGACTGAACATGAACGGGAGAGAAAGCAGTAAGTCTGAGAGTTTTATTTACTATCAAATACATCCCACCCAGCCAGCCCCACACAATCCCCATCCCACTGATCCAAATTGGGATCCCACTTCTCCCAATCTCCTCCCAACCGCATCTCACTGTGGTGGCTGTGGAATCGAGCGAGTTTGGTGTGGGATTGAGTTTTTTTTTAAGTGGAATTGAGCCCTTTTGAGGTAAGATTGAGATGTTTTCAGTGGGATTTCTGTGGTTTTGATGTGACAGAGTGATCCCTCTTGGCATTTGAAGTGCAAAGTGATGGAGAAAAGAAAAAAAGTCAAAATTAAAAGCAGAAGCAGCCAGGTGTGTTCCCAACATGGATCACAGGGAATGGGAGTGACCAGGGCTGTGCCCAAAGTGCCTCCTCCAGTGGGGGACGGAGCTGGAGCACCGCACGAAGCTCTTCCCGCACTCAGGGCACTCGCAGGGCTTCCCTTAGTGGTGCCTCTGTTGGTGTTGGGTCAAGTGAGAGCTCCTGGAGAAGCTCTTCCCACACTGGGAACACTCGTAGGGCCTCTCCCCAGTGTGGGTCCTCTGGTGCTTGATCAGGCCAGAGCGCTGCCTGAAGCTCTGTCCACACTCCCCGCATTCAAAGGGCCTCTCCCCTGTGTGGATCCTCTGGTGTGAGTTAAGACTGGATTTCTCGCTGAAGCTCTTCCCACACTCGGAACACTTGAAAGGCCTTTCCCCAGTGTGGATCCTCTGGTGCCTGATCAGGTGGGAGTTGCACCTGAAGCTCTTCCCACACTCCACGCACGTGTGGGGCTTCTCCCCATCATGGAGATGCTCATGGAGCACCAGCTCCGAGCTCTGGCTCTATCTCTGGCCGCCTTCCCGGCCCAGGCTGGCTCTTTCCCCCTCAGATCCCTGCCAGCTGCGTTTGCAGCCCCTCCTCGTGCGGCATCTCCGGGCCTTTTCCTCCCCGTTGCCTTCCTGCGCCGTGGAGCCGCTAAAAACGGCCTCTTCCACCAGGTTCTGCCGCGGGCATTTGTCCTCCCTGCTCTCCATGCTCAGCTCCTGCTCTGGGCGAGGAAGGACAAGGACAGGATGGGATTTGCCTCCGTGCCACAGGCAAGGGCAAGGAGATCCCCCCAGGGCGTCCCGGCAGGACGGCACCACCACCCCCCGATGTCCCCCTGAGGAGCCTTTTCCGCTCAGCCTTGGACTTCTTCATTCCCCAAACATCCCCCCAAAAACCCAACCCAGGGACCCCCCGGGATATCCGGGCCGGGCTCCGCTCCCCGCTCACCGGCGCGATGGGGGGGGGGGGGGGGGGGGGGGATGATCCCACAGGTGGGGCTGCGAATTCAGGCAGAACTCGACCAGACCGCGTGGATCCGTCTGCTCAGCCTTGATCCGCCTTTGTCCCTCCTCTTCCTCTTCCTCGCGATCCTCCTCTGTCTTATCCCCACCTCCTTTTCCTCCATCCCTCCTTCCTCTCCTCCTGGCCCCGCACCCCGCCTCCTTCACTCCTCTTTCACCTCCTCCTCTTCCTCTCTCTTATCCCCACCTCCTTCTCCTCTTCCATCCCGCCCCTTCCATCCCTTCTCCTCCTCCTCCCCCCTGACCCCGCCTCCTCCTCCCCCTCCATCCCTGCCCTTCCCTCCCTCCTCCTCCTCCCCCAGCAGCAGCCGCACCCTCGGTGCCCCGTTCCCGCAGCCCTCGCAGCCCGCGGCAGGAGCGGGGGATGGAGCCGGGACAGGTCGGCATGGGCAGCGCGGGGCTCTCGGCTGCTCCCAGCCGCTGCGGGCGGGGGGAAGCCGGCCCGGGCCAAAGGAGAGGCAAACTGGGCAAACTGGGGGCTGCGCATCCCAACTGGGCCTTGCTGGGGACCCTGTGTGGCCACTGCCAGCCCTTGGGGCTCCTCTCGGCACATCCGCCAGGGGGGAACGCACACAGGGCTGGGGGATCCAGCAGTGGCAGCGCTGCCAGGGGACTGGGCTGGACTGGGATCGGACTGGGAGTGACTGGGGCTGTACTGGCTTTGGACTGACATCATACTGGGATCATACTGGAGTGACTGGGACTGTACTGGGTTTTTATTGACATCATACTGGGAGTGAATGAGACTGTGCTGGGTTTCTGCTGACATCATACTGGGATCATACTGCCATGCCAGGGCAGACTGTAAACACACTGATGGACACTGGGATCATACTGGGATCATACTGGGAGTGAGTAGGAGCTTCTAGGGGGCAATTGAGACCATGTTAAGTGGCAAATGGGATATACTGGGAGTGACTGGGACAGTGCTGAGGGTGACTGGGAGCAGCTGTGAGCAACTGGGATCATGCTAGGAACAACTGGGAGGAACTTGGGGGTGACTGGGTGCATGCTGGGGGTGATTGGAAACTGCTGGGCTTATACTGGGATGAACTGGGATCATGCTGGTGGTGACTGGGATCATCCTGGCAGTGAGTGCCACTACACTGAGGCTGACTGGGAGGGATTGGGAGCAAATGGGATCATACTGGAAGGAACTGGAAAGATGCTGCAGGGAACTGGGCTACACTGGGACGTACTGGGAGGGACTGGAACAAAAGTGAGGGTGAAAGAGAGCAACTGGAACCATGTGGAGCACAACTGGTTCATACTGGCAGGGACTGGGAGCACACTGGGCTCATCTTTGGATCATTCTGGGAGGGACTGGACTAATACTGGAGCATCTGAGAGTCACTGGGAACACACCCTGCACATCACCCCATACTGGGACTGACTCGCAGCAACTGGGATCACGCTGGCAGCAAATGGGCATCATACTGGGACTGACTGGGCTGATCTAGGAAGCAACTGGAACCCTGCTGGAGGCAGCTGGGACCATACTGGGAGAGACTGGAAGCAACTGAGATTATACTGGGACCACACTGGGAAGGCTGGCATGTGACTGGGATCAAACTGCAGCTTACTGGGATCATATTGGGGCTGAAAGGGAGCGACTGGGATCACACTTTGGGCTACTGGGAGCAGCTGAGGGAAACTGGGATGATGCTGCAAGCAAACTGAAGGAACTGGGAAGGACTGGATGCCTGCTGGAGGCAACTGGGATATACTGGGCATGACTGGGGGATCCTACTGGGAGAACTGACACCTTACTGGGGCTACTGGTAGTGTCCGAAATGACTACAGACATGCTGGGGGCCACTGGGATATACTGGGAGTGTCTGGAACCATACTGGCAGGACTGGAACCACACTGGGAACAACTGGGACCATGCTGGGGAGAACAGGGACCACACTGGGGGCAACTGGGAGTGAGTGGGATCATGCTGGGAGGGACTGGGATCATATGGGGAGTGACTGCGACTAGAGCAGGGGCAACTGGGTTCAACTGGGACCATACTGGGAGGAACAGGCAGCAACTGGAACAATGCTGGGGCAATTGGGATCCTACTGGGATCACCCTAGAAGCAGCTTGGCCCATGCTGAGGGAGACTGGGATCATACTGGATCACACTTTCAGCAACTGGGACTGCACTGAGGGTGTCTGGGAGTGGCTGTGAGCAACTGGGATCAGGCTGGAAGCAACTCCAACCAACTGGGAGTGACTGGGAACATGCTGGGGGCAGCTGGGTTATACTGGGAGAGACTGAAACCATCGTGGGGGTAAATGGGAGCAACTGGAACCCAGCTGAGTGGTAATGGGAGCAGCTGTGTGCATGCTGGGGTCATACTGGGATCACACTGGGTGTGACTGGAAGAGTACTGGGAGTATCTGAGAGTGACTGGGATCCTACTGGAACCAGGACTGGGAGTGACTGGAAAGGTGCTGGCCATGACTGGAACCATACTGGAGGTGAATGGGAGCAACTGGGCCCACACTGGGAGTGACAGGGAGTCACTCTGGGCATGACTGGAATAACACTGGGAGGATCTGGGAGTGACTGGGGTCATACTGGGAGTGACTGGGAGCAACTGGGATCATAGGGAAAGTGACTGGGATTGTAGCGGGAGTTACTGGGATCATCCTTGGAGCCACTGGGATTGCAATGGGTGTGACTGGACCTGACTGGGGGTTACTGGGAGCTACCAGGTCCTGCTGGGAGCCAACTGTGCACACACTGGGAGGAACTGGGAACAACTGGGAATGATAGGATGCTTACTGGTAACAACTGGGATATACTGAGAGAGATTAAATCTTTGATTGGGATAAAACTGGGGGCAAGTGAACCACGCTGAGGGAACTGGGAGTGCCTGGCAATGACTGCCAGAATGTTCAGGGCAACTGGGATATACTGGGAGGGTCTCAGACTATCCAGGTGGTGACTGGGACCTGACTGGGAGCGATTGGGAATGTGCTGGGGGAAACTGGGGCCATTCTGGGGGCAAGTGGGGGCAAGTGGGAGTGACTGGTGCCCTGCTGGGAAAGACCGGGATCATATTAGACTCATACTGGGATCGTACTGGGAGTTACTGGTGTTATATGTAGTGAAAATAATTCATGCTATAGAGATAGGTGTATGTATGGATAAAATATTAGTAAAGTCTGAACCTATGCTTGTGAAACCACCCTGTCCAGGAACTGAAGCCATTCACATTGCAGCTGGTTCTGGGACAGAGTTAAGGTAAAATCAGAGCCTGTTCTCATATGGACAGAGCAGCCCTGAGCCATGGTGCCTGCAATTGTCTTTGTCAGGGCTGGAGGGATTCACATGTTAACCAGTTCCCCACAGGCTCTGGGGCTGGGCTGGACCCGTTATCAGACACAGGAGACAAGCTGGAGCCATCTGAAAGGATTTCCTCTGCACCTGGGAGAGATCATCTGGAATTTCCTGGGTGATGATCAAGGGGACATCTCAGGAAGCCCACGAGGTTCTGCACCTGGACTCGAGATGGCATCACCTACTGCATGTGAACAGCTCTTCCCACCAGATACTCAGACATTCCTCTGAGTAGGGGACACTTTCTTTGTCTGTTTCTACACAGGTATGGACCCGACTTTACATGTCAAGAGAGACAAAGAATTATGTGGTGATCTCTGCCTCAGGCATAATAAACTGGATATTAGCAGGCTGCTGGGAGCACTCGGGGTGCACCTTGGGGGGAACGCTGTCTCTCTGCCAGCAGGAACCCCAGGATGGGATCCAGGGGAATTCCCTGGTGTTCCCCCTTCCCTCCCCCTGTGCCGTTTCCTCCTTTCCCAGTTTCCCCTTGCTCCCAGTATGAGCCCAGTCACTCCCAGTATGAACCTGGTCCCTTCCCCTCACTCCCTGCTTGATCCCTGGTGCTGCTCCCAGTATGAGCCCAGTCACTCCCGGTCATTCCCTATCATGATGCAATTTGCCCCCAGCAAGGTCCCAGTTGCTCCCAACTCCTCCCACTTCCATCCAGTGTGTTCCCAGTTCTCCCAGTTGTCCCCAGCAGCTACCCCAGTGTTATAAAGGATCAAATCTGTAGCCAAATTTATCAAAAAAATTCGACAAAGATTTATTAAGTCAAGTCACAAAAAATAGAAAATTTGGAAAACCCACCACAGCCAAGTCAGCGTCAGCCCCTGGCGCAGCCGCTGGGTATGATGTCAGTCCAAAGCCCCAGTCACTCCCAGTACGATCCCAGTATGATGTCAGTCCAAAGCCAGTCCAGCCCCAGTCACTCCCAGTCCGATCCCAGTCCAGCCCAGTCCCTGGCAGCGCTGCCACTGCTGGGATCCCCCAGCCCTGTGTGCGTTCCCCCCTGGCGGATGTGCCAAGAGGAGCCCCAAGGGCTGGCAGTGGCCACGCAGGGTCCCCGCAAGGCCCAGTTGGGATGTGCAGCCCCCAGTTTGCCCAGTTTGCCTCTCCTTTGGCCCGGGCCGGCTTCCCCCCGCCCGCAGCGGCTGGGAGCAGCCGAGAGCCCCGCGCTGCCCATCCCGACCTGTCCCGGCTCCATCCCCGCTCCTGCCGCGGGCTGCGAGGGCTGCGGGAACGGGGCACCGAGGGTGCGGCTGCTGCTGGGGGAGGAGGAGGAGGGAGGGAAGGGCAGGGATGGAGGGGGAGGAGGAGGCGGGGTCAGGGGGGAGGAGGAGGAGAAGGGATGGAAGGGGCGGGATGGAAGAGGAGAAGGAGGTGGGGATCAGACAGAGGAGGAGCAGGAGGAAGAGGATCAAGGCTGAGCAGACGGATCCACGCGGTCTGGTCGAGTTCTGCCTGAATTCGCAGCCCCACCTGTGGGATCATCGCCCCCCGCATCGCGCCGGTGAGCAGGGAGCGGAGCCCGGCCCGGATATCCCGGGGGGTCCCTGGGTTGGGTTTTTTTGGGGATGTTTGGAGAATGAAGAAGTCCAAGGCTGAGCGGAAAAGGCCCCTCGGGGGGACATCGGGGGGTGGCGGTGCCGTCCTGCCGGGGACGCCCTGGGGGGATCTCCTTGCCCTTGCCCTGTGGCACGGAGGCAAATCCCATCCTGTCCTTGTCCTTCCTCGCCCAGAGCAGGAGCTGAGCATGGAGAGCAGGGAGGACAAATGCCCGTGGCAGAACCTGGTGGAAGAGGCCGTTTTGAGCGGCTCCAGGGCGCAGGAAGGCAACGGGGAGGAAAAGGCCCGGAGATGCCGCACGAGGAGGGGCTGCAAACGCAGCTGGCGGGGATCTGAGGGGGAAAGAGCCAGGCTGGGCCGGGAAGGCGGCCACAGATGGAGCCAGAGCTCGGAGCTGGTGCTCCATGAGCAGCTCCATGATGGGGAGAAGCCCCACACGTGCGGGGAGTGTGGGAAGAGCTTCAGGTGCAACTCCCACCCGATCGTGCACCAGAGGATCCACACTGGGGAGAGGCCCTACAGATGTGGGGAGTGTGGGAAGAGCTTCAGCCAGATCTCCAGCCTTAACCTGCACCAGAGGACCCACACAGGGGAGAGGCCCTACGAGTGTTCCAAGTGTGGAAGAGGTTTCAGACCAGCTCCCATCTCCTCCAGCACTGTCAGATTCACAGAGAGGAGAGGCCCTTCCAGTGCCCCGACTGTGGGAAGGGATTCAAGGAGAACTCCACCCTCATCAGGCACCAGCGCATCCACACTGGGGAGAGGTCCTACGAGTGTGATAAATGCAGGAAGAGGTTTCAGAGCAGCTCCTGTCTCCTCCGGCACTATCAGAGTCACACAGAGGAGAGGCCCTTCCGCTGCCCCGACTGCGGGAAGGGATTCCAGCACAACTCCCACCTCATCACCCACCGGCGCATCCACACTGGGGAGAGGCCCTACGAGTGTCCCCAGTGTGGAAGAGCTTCTCCAGGAGCTCTCACTTGACCCAACACCAACAGAGGCACCGGTAAGGGAAGCCCTGCGAGTGCCCCGAGTGCGGGAAGAGCTTCGTGCGCTGCTGCAGCTCCATCCCCCACTGGAGGAGGCACTTTGGGCACAGCCCTGGTCACTCCCATTCCCTGTGATCCATGTTGGGAACACACCTGTCTGCTTCTCCTTTTCGTTTGGCCTTAATTTTTTTTTCTTCTCCATCTCTCTGTTCTCCAAAAGTCAGGAGGGATCAATCCGTCACCTCACAACCACTCATATCCCAGTGAAAATAACTGAATTTTAACCAAATAGGGCTCAATCCCACCTCAGATTGCTTGTTCCCGCCTCAAAAAAAAATCAGTCCCAGGCCAAACTCCCTCCATTCCACAGCCAGCAGGGTGAGATGGGGTTGGGAGGAGACTGGGGGAAGTGGGATCCCAATTTGGAGCAGTGGGATGGGGATTGTGTGGGGCTGGCTGGGTGTGTGGATGTATTTGGCAGCAAATAAAACTTTCAGAGTTACTGTTTTCTGTCCCGTTCATTTTCAGTCAGTTCTGTTTGCAGAGTGCCGCCTTCTCAGCTGATTAAATTTCTATAAAAATCCCATATTTTAAATCATCTAATGCAAACAATCCAAAAATCAATATCCAAATAAAACCACCCACCTGCAGTTAAATTTTTAAAAATAATTTTAATTTTTTAAGCGTCCTTAAGGATGTGATTAAAGTTTAATTGTTTGGTTCAAATGTCTGAGAAATTATAGTGGTGTTTGGTTTTGTGTTTAGTATATTTGTAATATCAATTGTTTTACTAAGGTGTGTTAGATTGTATGTTAGTTTTTTAAAATATTTTTTATCTAAAGCCTATTAGTCTTGGAGTTAAAACTTTCAAAAGCTATTTCTTGGTATATCATTTGTTTGTTTATATTTATTGGTAATGCTATAGTAATAGTTATTGCTGTTTTAGCTTAAATCATTATTTGAGTATTGTAAGTAAGAGTTGAAATTACTATATTTAATTTTATATATAATTTATTTCATTTTAATTATAATTTATTTATTTATATTTTTTTTAGATGTGTCCTGGTTTAGGGCAAATTTGGTAGAGAGTTTCCAAAGGAGGGCCCCTCCAGAAAGCAAACCCACAGGGCCCCTGCTCCAACTGGTTCGGGAAGGATTCCTCAGAGAGAAGTGGAAAGAACCTGTTTATTCACAGGCACAGCACCCCCAGCACACAGAATGAACAATACCGGGTGACACCACTCTGTCACCTCTCTGACAAAGATGACAAATTCAGAGAGTCTCTCTCGGGGGTGGTCGCTCTGTTCTCAGTCCCTCCGGCGCCGGGGCAGCTGCTGCAGCCACAAGGTGCAAACTCTCGGTGTTCCCAGGTCCCAGTCTGGAGCAGGTTCAAGTAGTTCCAAAAAAAGGAAAGGAAAAACAGTCCAGGGAAAAATTCGGACTGCTTAGCTAAACTAACTGATGAGCAGAAGCAAAAAGCAGGAGCAAGAGCAGAGCAAAAAGCCAAGCAAAAAGCAAAAGCAGCACCATGTACTGCCCCGTCTCTGTGTCCCACCAGCCATGGGGGAGCAGCTGATAGCAAAACCAAAACAAAACTTTCACTCTTCAGAGCCAGTCTTGAAGGCACAGAACATAATATCCAGCATAAACAGAACACACAAATGGGATACAAGCATCGTAACGTCACCCTAGGACAATGCCCCAGAGGTCCATTTGCTGTAGATGGGATGACTTGCACGTCAGTGTTTTCCAAGGTCACTTTTACAGCTGCTGCCACCTGGACTCCTGCGCTCCCTGCTGGGGCTGATTGAGGAATGTCCAGGCAGCCGCCTGGTTGTGGGGAGCATTTGTGTCACACGCGCCCCCTTTAGCGCTCGGTTCCGCGGTTCCCAGCGGTTCCGTCTCTCGTCTGTGGATTTGCATTCGCCGCTTCGGTGCCCCTGCTTGTCACATCTGCTGCAGTTTCCCTTGGAACCAGTAGCTGTTGCTGTTTGTTACTTTCCTTTACAGCTCTAACTTTGCACCCATGGCTGCTGCACCGAAGGCAAACCCGACTGGGGCTGTTTTTTCTGTGCTGCACAAGTGGTTCAAGGGCAGTTGCCATCGCGTTGCTGGATAGGTGGCCTTGTCCTCTGGAGTTCCTACTCTGGAACAAGCTTCTATCATGTCTACCACATTAGCTGTTGTGAGCAAAGTTTGCAGGATCCTTTTGCATCCTTTTGCAAGTGAGATTTGCATTTTCTACTGCTAATTGCATTCCTCTCACAGCTTTAACCTCTGGGCACATTCCTGGACCCTGATCTATTGCATTTCTGAGGCAGTCTAGGAAACTCATAAAAGTCTCATTTGCCTTTTGTCCAATGGTGGTATAAGATGGAGGTGGTAGTCCCATATCTGGAACTGCATGAGAAGCCTCTCCTGCAAGTTTCTGAGACTGTTGCAAAATAGCAGTATGCAAACGTGCTTGAGCTTGTGGGTCAGCAAAAGGGCCTCTCCCCAGCATCATTTCTGGGGGGCCAAGCTCCCTAGGGTCTCTTTCTAAGGGGTTTTGATTCTTTTTTCCATTTCAACACTTTCTGTGTGTCCCTGCGAGTGAGTAAGCACCACAGAGCTTCTCCGTCAAAACCTTGAGGTAGTGCCAAGGCAGAACTTGTTCATGCTCTTTTCTCCTGGTGATTTTCTAACCCCATCCAGACTCTGATAGCAAAGCCGTGCTGGTGACAAAAGATTGACCTTGGCATCCTGGGCACTTTCTGGGTGGGTGTTTGAATCTGCTTTTCCAGGCCTTGGGCTGAGCAGGGTGAGGCCGAGGCCTGGGGCCCTCCAGCTGGCACCGGGAGCCCCCGGGGCAGCGGCGAGGGGCGGCCCTGAGGGGCGGCACAGGCGGCATTTCCCCCGAGCGGGCGGGCGGGCAGGCGAGCGGCGGGGAAAGGCGCCCCGGGCACAAGGGCGGGCACAAGGGCCCCGGCTCTCTGCAGGGCGGGCGGCCCAGCGCCAATCGCTGCTCCCGGAGCCGCTGCCAGGGCCGTGTCTCCTCCCCGCCCTGACCCTGCCCCTGCAGCGCTGCCTCCGGCTCTGCCGGGCTCCCCGGCACGGACGGCAAGGACGTGGACACGCTGCAGCAGGGCCCAGCAGGGACACCCAGATGGTGCCAGGGCTGCAGCTCCTCTCCTGCAAGGAAAGGCTGACACAGCTCAGCTTCTGCAGCCTGGGAAAGAGAGCCAGCCTTGATCCAGCTGTGGCCTTCCAGTACCTGAGGGCAACCTACAAGAAAGCTGGACAGGGACTTTGAACGAGGGCAGGAAGGACAGGACAAGGGAGAACAGATCCAAATGAAGAGAGATGAGGTTTAGGTAAGGGATTCAGAAAAAAGACTCTCCTGGAACAGGTTGCCCAGAGAAGGTGTGCATGTCCCGTCCCTGACAGTGTTCAAGGCCTGGCTGCATGGAGCTCTAGACAAGCCGGTCTGGTGCAAGGGGTCCCCAGCCACAGCAGGGGGTTGCAGCCATGGGATTTTTCAGATCCCTTCCAAGCCAAACCATGCCACAACTCCATGATGCTGGGATACTTCCCCTCCTCATCCTCTGGCAGAAAAAGAAACTTGGCCCCAAGTTCCCCACTGCAGACCATGTCTTTTGGCAGCTTGGAACTGTGTCAACAGAGGATGAGAAGAGATGACATTACCGACACGATTTCCCTTTTCTACTTGAAAATTAAATGCTCTGCTCCTGTCCACTCTGGCAAAATTGTCACAAGAGGCAATTCTTCCCCATGAAATGCTTCGTCTCCTGCAAAGAAGAAAGAAGCCACAAGCCAACACTCTTCTTTATTGCTACATTGTTTTATTTGGTTACTTCTCTAATAGGAATGACTTTGGGGTGTGATTTGTTTGTTTCTCTCTTTGTTCCTTGGGGCGCGCAGCAGCTCCTCCGTTGGGTTTGCGGGAGCAATGGAGGAACGGCCACGAGCTCCGGCGGCTCCGCAGCAGCAGCAGCAGCAGCAGCAGCAGCGCTTCTCTCGATCGGTTTTCTGCTTGACTTTTCACTCGCTCCCCATCCCCTTCTCCCTCCCACATTCACTCTACTCCCGTCTGTCCTGTCCCATCCCATCCCATCCCGTCCCGTCCCGTCCGTGTTCTGCCTCTCCCAGCCCGGCTGATGCCTCGTCCCACAAGGCTCCCCTCGGCGCGGCCGCCCCATGCCCACTCCTGCCCGGCCCGCCGTGGTTCCGCCTGGGCCAGGCTCTGTCCATGCTGGCTGTGGCGCCGCTGGAAGAGCCACTCGCTCTGGTGCTGGCAGAGCAGCGCGGTCTTTTGGCTGCGCCTGGCACGGGCTCTGGCCCAGCCCCGGCCAAGGCCCCGGCCCCGAACGAAGCCCCTGCCACAGTTCCGCCCGCAGCCGCCCCGCTGCCACCCGGCTCCCGCCCCGTGGCCGACAGCGTGGCCGGCAGCTTCCCCGCTCCGAGCTCCGCCGCTCGCCAGCTCGGCCGCCGGCCCTGAGCTGCCGCAGCCCGGGCCAGCTCAGGAAGCAGCAGCGCGCCAGGCGGGCGGGTGCCCCGGGCAGAAGAGCGAAGAAGCCTCCCCTAGAGCAGCTCTACCGGGAGGGCCCGTGTTGCCTTTAAGGCGTGGCGACCTGGTTCTCAGTCCGGCACGGTGACCCAAAGCCCAGGATCACTCGCTCCATAAGCTCCTGACACCAACGTGGTGGACAGCAAATGGCGTTTATTGAGGGGTCTCAGGGGTTTATATGGCTTGGGCAGTCAGTGTCATTTCCTTCTGGTCACGTCAGGCTGGGTGCGGCCAGGCACGGAGCAAAGGTCAGACTGCAGGGTGAGGGGGAGTCCTATCTAACCGTACAGCCCGATTTCTTCCACACGCAGATCCTAACTGTCCACAGGCCCGCTGCTGGGCAGCGGCGGCTGTGGCAGCGTTTACTCCGTGACCCGGCTCGCCAACGGCGCCCCAGTTAGAGACAGGGCCAGCTTGGAGGGTGGCGGGCAACGAGCTCAGCCCGCTGCTGGCCTTGGCTCGCAGGTGGCCATCAAGCGAGTGTCCCGGGAGCACATCTCGCAGTGGGCGCGGCTGGGGAGTTAGTGGGGCCAGCGGGAGGAGCCGGCGGGGCATGCCGGGCAGGGCTGAGGCGAGGCCCAGCAGGGCGGCAGCCGGAACGCTGCGAGGGCAGCGAGCGTGGAGTGAGCGGGGGCCGCGCAGCGCCCTGGACCGGGCCATGGCGAGCCGCGGCGGGGCCAGGCAGGGGCTGCCCGAGGCGCGGCGCAGCATCGGCCCCACTGACGGCATCGCGGTCCCCCCGCAGCGCAAGGGCGCCCTTGTGCCCCTGGAGCTGGCGCTGCTGTTGAAGGCGTCGTGGCCTGGATTCCGCGGCGTCGTGCGGCTCCTGGACTGGTTCGAGGTGCCCGAGGGCTTTGCGCTGCTCGTGGATCGTCCGCAGCGCTGTCAGGACCTCTGGTACTCCCTGCACGAGTGGCAGTTCCTGACGAAGCCCGTGGCACGGGGGCTGTTCCGCCAGCTGCTGGAGGCCGTGCAGTGCTGCAGCAGCCACGGTGTCCTGCACTGCCACATCGAGGCCGAGAACGTCCTTGTCGACCTGGCCATGGGCGAGGCGAAGCTCATCGACTTTGGCTGCGGCACCATCCTCCAGGACACGTTCTACACCCGGATGTCAGGTGAGCCCAAAGCCGGGGCCCAGCGGGGCAGCGGAGTTCCCCCCTTGGGTGGCAGAGGAGGAAGAGGGAGGGAAGGAAGGAGGGGGAATCCTTCTTCAGCCAGCTGCAGCCAAGTTGCTTTTTGGCAGGGCAGGGGCTGGCTGCTGTGCAACGGGAGCTGGCTGGGAGGGAGGGAGCAGCATGGGCCTGATGAGCTGCGTCCGTGTCCCATAGGAACGCCGGAGTTCAGCCCACCGGAGTGGATCCTCTCTGGCTGCTACCATGGCCAGCCAGCCACCATCTGGTCCCTGGGCATCCTGCTCTATGAGCTGCTCTGCGGGCACCTTCCTTTCCACAGCAACGAGGACATGGTCCGGGGCCAGCTCTTCTTCCCACCCCGGGTGTCTCAAGGTAGGGATGCCCTTCAAGGCACGAGGGGAAGAACAGGGTTGGGAGGGGCAGCTGGCACATAAGTGTCCTGCTCTTGCAACTGGTGAGGAGGTGGATCTCCTGGGCTTAGCTGGAGGAGGTGGCACCTGTGCCTCTGTGCTGGTGTCCTCCACAAGACAGGATCGATAGGAAGCTTTTGGGTGCAGCTCTGAGCACTCCTGGTGTGGCCTGGGCACTGTGGAATGGGGGAGAGCATGGACAGGAGCCTTGTCCCGCTGAGCAGCGGTTTCTGGTTTCTCTCCGTGTGACAGTGGTCACAGGGATCTTCAGGTGAGGGGAGAGATGAGAATGTTGACTCCATGTTCAGAAGGCTTGATTTATTATTTTATGATATATATATTACATTATAACTAACTAAAAAGAATAGAAGGAAAGGTTTTCTCTCAGAAGGCTAGGTAAGAATAGAATGGAATGAATAACAAAGGTCTGGTGCTCAGACAGAGAGTCCAAGCTATCTGGTCTGTCGTTGGCCATGAATTGTAAACATTCAAGATGGCCCAATCACAGTCACACCTGATGCATTCCACAGCAGCAGATAACCATTGTTTACATTTTGTTTCTGAGGCCTCAGCTTCTCAGAAGGGAAAAAAATCCTAAGAAAGGATTTTCACAAAAGATATGTGCGACACTCTCCGCAGAGTGCCAGCACCTCATCAGGTGGTGTTTATGCATGGAGCCCACAGACAGGCCATCCCTGGAGGACCTTTTAGAGCATTCTTGGCTGCAGGAGCCCTGCCTGGCCCAGGAGACAGCAGAGATGCATCCCTGTGCACAGTAGGATCCAGGAGCCCAGCAAGTAGCAGCGGCATGCGTCTCATGGCACTGGAAGCAAACCCCGGAGCGTTTCCCTGCGGCTGCGGCGCGGAGGAGAGAGCGCAGCTGAGGAGATGCTTCCGCTGGTCCCCGCGAGCTGTGGAGGGAGCGGCTCCATGCTGCCCGTCCCATTGGAGAAGTGGTGGCAGTGCGGTGAAGGTGCCATGGACTGGGACAGGGGAAACATCCCCCTGCAGCTCAATGGCATCGTGATGTCCCCGCAAGCCGAGGCACAGCTGGCGTGTTCTTCTGGAGCACGACGTGGAGCTGGGAACACCATCCTGGAGCTGGCCGCTGGCGGGGCAGAGCCCATTGGCTTTGGCTGCGGCCCCTGCCTGGAGGACACGCTCTGCGCCCCGATGGAATCAAGATGAGTCCCCAGCCGGCGCAGGGCCGGGGGGATGCTGGTGCTCCCAGGCACGGCAGGGCTCGGCCTGGCCACGCACCGGAGGTTCCCCGCTCGGCGGACCTGGGGAATATTAATTTTTCCGCCGGCCGCCGAGCTGCTTCTTGGCGGGACAGGGGACGGATGTTGTGGAAGGGGAGCCGGCTCCTGGCCTTGCTGACAGCTTCTGCCAGCCAGCCTGGCACGGGCTGAGGCGGGGCAGCCAGCCTGACAAAAGCATCCATCCATGTGCATGGGGGCGGCAGGGGGGGACGGGTTCCAAAGCCGTGCCCCAGCTGCTCTGCTCTGCAGGCCCTTGAGGAAGGGGTGCATTTATGGGTGGGAAAGGTGGGGATTTTTCCCACCTGTGGACAGGTTTAATTCTCACATGGAGTGGTCAGACCCTCCTCAGGCCTGTGAAACGGTGACAGGCTTTGTCCTTTTTCTTGTTTCCAGGTCTTGTTTTGAATTGACTTTCATGCAGTTGTTCTTTGTTTTTCCCAGCAGGATTACACCTGGTGCCCGGACCGGACGGGGAAGCGCCTGCAGCGTCCGTGGAGCGCGTCCAGTGCCAGCGCTGCCCCAGGGGCCACGGTCTGCAGGGACAGCCCCTGCCAGAAGGACGAGGACCTGCTTTGGGATCAGCTCCTCTCCTGGCAGCAGCTCTGCAGAGGTGGGCACCCGGCTCCACAGCTCGGCTGGCAGAAGGGCTCTGGGCAGGCGGCAGCGGGCACACGGGCATCCCGCTCCTGCAGCTGCTGAGGAGGTTGCTGTGCCGTGAATAACCAGAGGAGGTGGAACGTGGCTGCCCCGCTGCCCTTCTCTAGAAACAGAGAATGGGTCGGGAGGTTTGGGCTCTGAGCACAGCCAGCAGCCTGGCCCGGGCACAGCCATGGCGGGACAGGGGGACAGGAGCTGCTGCGACTGACCGCGGCTCTCTGGTTTCTCTCCGCAGGCTGCCAGCACCTCATGCCATGGCAACGGCCCCGCTCAGCCTGCCAGGCTGGGCGGGCTGGAGGGCGGCCGGTGTTCATTTGCTCTCAAAATAAATTTGTTTGGGTTTTTTTTGTTATTGTCATCATTGCAGCATTTCTTTCCTCCTTTTCCAAGATTTTGGCCTCCCTTCCTCCAGGGTAATCTTTTTGTGTTCTTCCTCAACCGCTTGATGGCATTTGGCAGGGGGGGTTAAGCAACGTGAACAATTCAACAACAGCTCCTGTTGCCAACTGCAGCAGCCCCTTCAAGAGCCCTGAGCTTCCACCATGGTCAGTGTGTGCCTTGCAAAAGGAAGTGGTTTGCAGCGATGGGGTTGTTGCCCTGCTGCAAAAGCTGGGAGGAAATCAGAAATGGCAAAATGCCAATTTGGCTCAACCCCTGCCCAGGTTCTTCATCTTTTCCCTCTGCTCTGTTATAGTCAGGCAGGGCTGGACTCCAGGAAGGTTCAAGTTCTTGGTGCTCCCTGGCACAAAGGGATCAAGTACACTCTTGTATGCAGGGACTGCAACAGGGCTACTTGTCAGAACCCAGGAAATTCCTCTGGCTGCCCTGTGGGACTCGAGACCCTGCCCAGGGCGCTCAGAGACCCTGGCACAGATCCCAAGACCCCTGCACTTTTGATTTAGCCCTTGGAAAAAAACAATTCCCAACCTTGTATGAAGAATTGCGACCCACGAAAGTTTGAGTAGAATGATAGTGAATTTATCACTGAGTGGAAAAATAGATTTTGGGGGTTTTTAGAATGGGGCTTCAGGGGGCAAGATGGAGGGATCTGGGCGTGTCCAGCCTTTCTCCTTCTTTCTTTTGGCCTCCATCTTCTGCTGCGATGTTGGCACGTTTAGATTGGTCTAGACTAGAAGCTCACTGTCTAACATATGGGATAGGTGTTGGAAAGTAATTGTGAATATTGTACACATCCTTTTTAGTATAAAAAGATAACACCACCCCGGGGCAGGCAGAGTGCCTCAGACTGCCTTGCTGAGCGGACCTCGGCAGGACAGGAGAAAGAATTTTATAGACAAGATCCAATAAACAACCTTGAGAGCCAGAAATGAAGAGCTCTGGCTCCTTCTTCGACCACCGGGCTGGGCAAAGAGACTTTCTAACTTATCTTGGGGTCACTCTGACCAGCCAGAGACCCTGACAGGTGGGGGATTTTCTGGATTTTTGGGAACATTTCTGTAGTTTTGGGGAATGTTTCTGGATGGGGAACAGGGTTGGTTTTGGATTTTTTGAGGAGGAATATTTCTGGGGAAACTTTGTCATTTTTTGGCAATGTTCCAGGATATTTTGGTGGAACATTTCTGGATTTCTTTGGGAAACATTTCTGAATTTTTGGGGGAACATTCCTGGATTTTTGGGGAACATTTTGGAGTTTCTGGGAGAACATTCCTGGGGTTTTTGGGGAACATGTCTGGGTTTTGGGGGGATCATTCCCAGGTTTCGGGGGGCACATTCCCGGGTGTCTGTGGAACGTTCCTGGGTGTCTGTGGAACATTCCCGGGTGTCTGTGGCACATTCCCTGGTGTCTGTGGAACATTCCCGGGTGTCTGTGGAACGTTTCCAGGTGTCTGTGGAACATTCCCGGGTGTCTGTGGAACGTTCCCGGGTGTCTGTGGAACATTCCCGGGTGTCTGTGGAACGTTCCCGGGTGTCTGTGGAACATTCCCGGGTGTCTGTGGAACATTCCCGGGTGTCTGTGGAAAGTTCCCGGGTGTCTGGGGCTCTCCTGGCCCCGTTCCCAGCCCGGGTTCCCGGTTCCAGGAGCTGCCCTGGTGCCCGGGCACCGCGACATCGCCTGGGTGCAGTTGGACCCCGAGGTGCAGCGGGCGCCGCCCGCGAGGCCCTGCAGGGCTCCAGCATCACCCAGAGCAGCGCCAGGAAGATCTCCTGCCCAAAAAGGGACCCACAGCACCCCAAACCCCACCAAAACACCCCCACACCCAAAACAACGGGCCTGAAATACCCCAAAATCCCAAAGAACTGCCTCAAACCCTAAATACCAAAAATCTGCCCCAAAACACACCAAATCCCTCCAAAACACCCCAAAATGCCATAGAAATACCCCAAAACCCCTCAGAAAGACCCCAAAATCATTCAAAACTGCCCCTGAATACCCTAAATCACCTCAAATGCCTTTAAGGTGCCACAAAATCCCATAGAAGCACCCCAAAACCCCATAGAAACACCCTAAAATCCCAGAAGACTGCCCAAAAAATGGTCCTGACCGTACCCCAAACTCCCCATGTGCCCCCACTCCCCCAATTAAGCTCAGCTCAGTGCAAATCCTCCTTTTTTTAGCCCAAATCCTTCTCTTTTTTATCCCAAATCCTCATTTTCTCCCCAAATCCTTATTTTTTCAACCACAATTTCTATCATCCCAAATCTCCTTTGTTTGACCCCAAATCCTTCTCTGTGCACCTTAAATTTCCTTTTCCCACCCCAAATTCTCCTTTTCCCAGCACAAATTCTTCTTTTTCCCCCCCAAAACCTTTGTGTGTCCCAAATCCCTGTTCCCATCCCAATATCTCCCCTTTCCACCCCAATTTCCCACCCCAAATCCTGTTTTTCCACTCTGAATCCTTCTTTGGGCATCCCAAATCTCCTTTCCCACCCCAAATCCCCTTTCCTCATCCCAAACACTTTCCCCATCCCAAATCTCCTTTTTCAACCCCAAATCCCCCTTTCCCACCCAAAATCTTTCCCCATCCTGAATCCCCCAATCCCCCTTTTCCCCTCCCCACCCTAAATCCCCTTTTCCCACTCTAAATCCCTTTTCCCACCCAAATCCCATTTTCCACCCCAAATCCTTCTTTGTACATCCCATATCCTTCTCCTTTCACCCCAAACCCTCTTTTCCTACTCCAGATCCACTTTTCCCACCCCAAATCCTCCTTCTTTCACACCAAAATCTCCTTTTTTCCATCCTAAATCCTTCTTTTTCCACCCCAAATTTCCTCACCCCAAATCCTCCTCCTTTCACCCCAAATCCCCTTTTGCCACCCCAGATCCCCACCCCAAATCCCCCTTCCCAGCCCCCAGGGGTTTTGGGGTTCCTGAGGGGTTTTTGGGGTTTTTCCCAGCATTGTACCCAGGGTCTCTCTGCAGACATTGCACCTGGAGCTGCCCCAAATAAACCCCAAATAACCCAAATTAAACCCCAAATAACCCGAACTATACCCCAAATAACCCCAAATTTTTGGGACTGGGGGGGGGGGGGGTGTGTGACACTAAAATTTGTGGGGTTTTTGACACTTCAGGATTTCGGATTTGGGGGTATTTGACACCAAACTTTGGGAATTGGGGATGTTTGACACTCCAGAATTTGGGATTTGGAGGTTTTTGTTCCCAGGATTTGGGGTTTGGGAGATTTTGCCCCTAGGATTTGGGGGTCACAGGGTTTGACCCCCAAACTTTGGGATCAGGGCAGTTGGACATCCCAGATGTTTAAAAACCCAAGATTTGAGGTCAGGGGGTTGTGACACCAAAGTTTGGGAATTGGGGGATTGACCCCAGGATTTGGGGGTATTTAACCCCAAAGTTGGGGGATAAGGGGGGTTTGACATCCCAGAGTTTGGGATCGGGGGGATCTGGCCCCAAAGTTGGGGATTGGGGGGTTTGACCCCAAACTTTGGGGATGAGGAGGGTTGGACACCCCAGATAATTCAAACCCCAGGAGCTGGGGATTGGGGGTTTTAAGCCAAAACTTTGGGGGTTGGGAGTGTTTGACACCTCAGGATTTGGGATTTGGGGGAGTTTGACTCCAGACATTGGTAACGGGGGTGTTGGACACCCCAAATTTGTCAAACCCCGGGATTTGGGGTCAGGGGGATTTAACACCAACGTTTGGGAACTGGGGAGTATTTGACACCCCAGGATCTGGGATTTGGGGGGTTTGAGCCTAAAATTTGGGGTTCTGTCTGGGGGGCAGGTTGAGATCCCAGAGTTTGGGTTTGGGGGTGTTTGACCCCCTGAGTTTGGGGTCGGGGTTGGGATCGGAGCCATTCCCTGGAGACAGCGGCGGGATCGGGACTGGGAACAGGAACGGGGAGGGACCCTGACCCAATCCCGGACCCCAATCCCAGGGAGAGACCCCGCCCCAGTCCCGGAATGGACCCATCCCCACAATCCCGGACCCCTCCCCACAATCCGGGCCCATCCCCCCAATCCCGGACCCCTCCCCAGTCCCAGCCCCTCCCCAGCGCTGAACGGACCCTCCCTCAATCCCAGCCCGCCCCGATCCGGACCAGAGTCATCCCCAGAGCCTCCCCCATTCTCGGCCCGGACCCTTCCACCCCTTTTTGGGGCGCTCCCGCCGCTCCCCGCCCATTTCTGGGGGTCCCAAAGGGCCCCGCGGACCCTCCCCATTTTGGGGGTGTTGGGGTGGCCCCAGGGCCGCCCCGAGGCCGAGGGGGGATCGAAAGCTCCGAACCCGAGGGGCTCCTGGGGGTGCCCAGTTCCTCCCGTCCACACCCCGAAACAGATCCTGACCAATCAGAGCGCGCGGCGCTGATGACGATCCAGCTCCCGGGCAGAAACTCGGCGCACTGGCCCCGCCCGGCGATTCTCAGCGAATCAGCGCCCGGCCTGGCTGTGACTCATCAGTTGCCGGGCAGAACCCAGCGGCTCTCACAGCGCTGGCCAATCAGAGACTGCGCGAGGCCATTTCCAGCCAATCAGAGCGTTTGTCGCTGATGACTCATCAGTTGCCAGGAGCGGAATTTGGGGCGGGGGGAGGTGACCCCGGGGATGGGGATGGGGCGTGCGGGGGCAGCCGGGGCCGCACTGGTGGCACTGGGGGCGCTGGGAGCCTCCCCGGCCGCGGGGGGAGCGGGGGGCGCGGGGAGAAGGGGGGCGGGGCCCCAAATTCAACCAAAGGGGGGTCGGGACCCCAAAACCAAGCACGGGGGAGGGGATTGGGGACTGGGGGAACGATGGGGAAGGGGCGGGAGAGTGGGGGGAAGAGGGGGATGGGACCCCCAAATTGAGGTGAGACGGAGCTGTGGACTGGGGGAAACCTCCATCAAATCCCATAAATATCCCATAAAAATCCCATTAAATTCCCTTAAAATCCCATCAAATTCCATTAAAAGTCCATGAAATCCCATTAAAATCCCATTAAATCCTATTAGATTCCACTATAATCCCATTAAATTCTACTAAAATCCTACTAAATTCCTATTAAAATCCATTAAAATCCTATCCAATCCCATAAAATGATCCCAAACCCACACAGAATTGGCCCTGAATTACCCCACACACACATGGCCCTAAAAACCCAAAAATGTGAAAAAATATCCCAAATTATTCCAAATTTACCCTGAATAAGCCCCCCAAAAAACCCCAAATAACCCCAAAGGCACACAAAGAACCCAAATGCCCCAAATGACCCCAATCCCATAAATGGGATTGGGAGAGGGGAGGGAAAGGTGGAGTGGGACAAACTGGGCGAGAAAATCAAACTCTGCAGTCAGACAGAGCAGGGATTTGTTTGTCCAGCACTGGGAGCGAGGGGGATCTCTCTGGCAAAAACCCACCCAATCTCCTTTAGCCTTCAGTTCCATTTTAACAGTCACAATTGCAACACTTCATTAGCACACTCACATTTGCATAAAGCTGTGTCACGGTTTCACAACCCTGTGTGGCCTCAGCGCCTGCGTCAGTTCCTCCTGTGGTGCTCGTCACTCTTCTGGTGCTCTTTTGATGAAGGCTTCTGTCGTCCTCCTCACGTTGGAACGTTTTACCTGGATCATCAGCCCATGCCTGGCGCTCCTTGTTCTCCAGTCTAACCTGGTTTGAGCTGATTTTGCCCTTTGCAGGTTCTGTTCAAACTTGCTCTCTTGCTCTTGGTGCGTTTGCTGTGTCGCTTGCTCTGCTCTCTCGCTTTCTCTGCTCTCTCGCTGGCTTTGCCTGCACATCTCGCTCCAGGGCTGCTTGTGGGGAACCTCTCCTTGCACAGCCCTGAGGATTCCCCCAGCCCGGGCTCCCAGCAGCTCCACGCCCGGCCAGGAGGAGCAGCAGGGCCAGGGCTGACAGGGCGTCCCCCCAGATGTGGCCCCCGCTGGTGACACAGCCGGGCCCTTGGGAGGCTGCCTCAGGCTTTATTGTCCACCAGCATCCCAGGAGGGAGCAGAAAATCCTCCTGCAGACGCTGATTCCGGAGCCTCCCAGCGCTTCCTTGTCTCCAGGAGCTTCTGTCGAGCCCCAGTGAAACCTCGGTGCCACATTGTTCCACAGCCTCACAGCGCTCTCCTGGCTCCCATGAGGTCCCTCTGCGTCCCCCTGAGCCTTGGCTCCATCAGGGTCTCCTGGCTCCGTCAGGGTCTCCTGGCTCCATCAGGGTCTCCTGGCTTCCATGGTGCTCCACTCTGTCCCAAAGGGCAGCTCAGCTTTGGAGCCCTGCAAGATCCAAAGATTCCCCCCAAAAACACCAGCCCAGGGACCCCCAGGATATTTGGGCTGAGCTCCCGCTGCCCAGGCACCTGCATGGAACCCAAGTGACCGCTAGGACTCCATGGAATGTTCTGGAACAAACTGTCCCTGGTCAGACAGGGGTGCCCTGGAACACAGGAGCCACTGGGACACGAACCCTGCCCACGGAACCGAGTGACCATGGGGACAGAGCCGGGGCTGATGGAACACTGGAGAACATTGTTACCCCATGGAATCTCATGGAACCAGGTGTCCATGGTGACAGAGCCTGATGGAACACTGGAGAACATTGTTACCCCATGGAATCTCACGGATCCAGGTGTCCATGGTGACAGAGCTGGGTCTGATGGAACCTACTGGAACACAGGAGAACATTGTTACCTGTTGGAACCCTGGCTGCTGAGAATTTTGGACTTTCTGAGCTGACAGATACTGACCCCCAAGAGAACACTGCATTTGACCTGAGGCTATGGAGAAGGCTTCCAAAATGGAATGACAGAACTGGGATAATGGGTGTGGAGTTTGAATAGAAGGGTGTAATATCACATGGTGGACAACTTGGAGTTTAAGGTTTTAGAATATAGTAATATATATAAAGCAAGATGGAGGTTTTAGGGTGGAGGTGATCCTTTTACTTTGCCTTCTTCTTCACCTTCTTCTTCCTCATCTTCTTCTTTTCCTTCTCCTTCTTCCTATTCACCGTCTTCTACTCCTTCTCCTTATCCTCGTCCTTCCTCTTCCTCCTCATCCTCAGGTTTGGGTGGTATTGTGTAATTGGATTAAAAAGTCTGCCTTGTTGGGTACGGGTGGTTAGTTATTGGGTTAAAAGTAAAAATAATTTAGGTGTCATTTCTTAACTGGACAGTTTATCCTCAAAAGACCTTGCAGAGAGAGAGATCGGGCTCCATTTTTACCTTGTTAGCCAAGTGCTGCAGAACCCACAGCTTGTGAGACTGTTCTGGAGACAAGAGCTAATGAACACCTGAGTCCAAACAAGAAATGCTGTCTTGGGATTTCATCCCGACCTTGGCAGAAAAGAAGCAAAAGAATTGAACTGTTACCCCACGGAATCTCATGGAACCAGGTGTCCACTGTTTCACGGTGCAGCCTCAGAGAGTGGTGAGACCATTGTGTCACCATGGAATATCCTGAAACCAAGGCTCCCTTGTGACAAACCTGGGCTTTATGAAACCAAGGACACCGCTGGGAGGCAATGGAATCTCAAGGAACCAAGGGTCAACTATCAACACATCAGCTTCTCAGGAAACCACGGAGAACACTGTGACACAGAGAGGGGCCTCATGGGACACAGGAGACCATGGTGACAGCGTGGTGGAATCTCATGGAACCAAGTGTGAATTGTTCCAGGACCCAGGAGACCATGGTGACACCGTGGTGCAATCTCATGGAACCAAGTGCCCAGAGTTTCACGGCTCAGCCTCATGGAGTGCTGGAGACCATTGTGTCCCAATGGGAACACAGGGAACAAAGGCTCCTTAGTGACACAGCAGGGCCTCATGGAATGCAAGAGATCATCCTGATGGAATGGAAACTCATGGAACCAAGGGTCCACTCTTTTGCTGCGTGGCCTCATGGAATGCTGGAGACCATTGTGGCACCATGGAAACGAGTGGCACAAAGGCTCCACTGTGACCCAGCAGGGCCTCATGGAACCAAGGATGCCGCTGTGATACAATGGAGTCTGATGGAACCAAGTTCCAGTTGTGACAAAGCTGGGCCTCAAGGAACCAAGGACACTGCTGTGATGCAATGGAATCTCTGGGATCCAAGGATCAATTGTCAACACATCAGGTTCTCATGAAACCCAGCAGAACATTGTGACCCAGTGGAATCTCATGGCAGCAAGGCTCTGCTTTGAGCAAGGGGGGCCTCGTGGGACACAGGTGACACTGGGACATTGCCAGGCCCAGTAGGAACAAGACCCCACTGTGTCAGACCAAGGCCCCATGGGACCTGGGAGAGCACTGTGACACAATGGAACCTGATGGAACCAAGGGCCCAGTGTGACACGGCAGGGTCTCATGGAACCCCTGTGCCACTAGGACATGGCCAAGGCTCGTGCAAGCAAGGTTCCCCTGTGACAAAGGCAGGCCGCGTGGCACCCAGGAGACCATTGTGGGACAATGGAATCTCATGGAACCAAGGCCCCACTGTGACAAAGCACGGCCTCATGGAAGCCCAGTGCCACAGGGACATCTCCAGCCTTGGCGGAAGCAAGTGTCCATTGTGACACAGCACAGCCTCAAATCACAGGAGAGCAGAGGGATGCCATGGAATCTTGGGGAACCAAGTGTCCATTCTAAACACAGCGAGGACTCATGGAACCCAGGAGACCATTGTGATGCTGCCCTTTGTCACAATGGGGCCGTGCTTCTGTGAGGATCCATGGGCCCACAATGTTCTCCTGGGTTCCAGGAGGCCCCGCTGTGTCACAGTGGCCCCTTGCTCCCACGAGCCACAGCACGGTCCCCGCTGCCCCTGGGTTCTGTGAGGCCGTGCTGCGTTCACAGCTGACACTTGCTTCCATGAGATTCCAGTGCGTCACAGTGGTCCCCATGTTTCCATGAGGTTCTGCTGTGTCCCAGTGGACACTGGGTTCCACAAGAGCTGGCAATGTCCCGCTGGCACCTGTGTCCTGTGGGCCCCACTGTGCCAAAGCAGAGCCTTGGCTCCATGAGATTCCAGGCTGTCCCAATGCTCTGCTGAGTTCCCTGAGGCTGTGCTGGGTCCCAATGGACACTGAGTTCCACCTGCCCTGGCAATATCCAAGTGGCCCCTGGCTTCCATGAGGCCCCGTTGTGTTTGCAGGTGACACTTGGTTCCCCAAGATGTCATTGTCACGCCGCTCTCCTGGGCGCCCTGAGGCCTTGCTGGGCAATAATGGAGCCTTGTTCCTGCCAGACCTGGCAATGTCCCAGTGGCACCTGTGCCCCATGAGGCCCCACTTGGTCCCAGCAGAACCTTGGCTTAACTACTGACCCTTGTTTCCTTGAGATTCCGTTTGTGAAAAGCACGTTCACTCTCCTGTGGAAACGTGAAAAGTTTAATAAAGGACAATGGAGACCAGGACCATGGAGCAAAGGTTATCACGGCCGGGTGCATCTTGGCACTCAGCCAGGAGCACCCTGTTACCTTCGGGGATCCCCCTGAAATACCTTTCCCCTTCCATCAGCCTGGTGCATATTCATAGACCCTCATGCATATCCATAACCTACTTTACATATCCCAGGAACGATTTTACATGGCCCCTCCTTGGGTTTGCCTTTTCAGAGCATGTGTGTTTCTTGGCTGTGCTTTTGGCTCCTCTTTATCACCTCCAGTTTTTGGGCCTTGCTCCACTCTGCCTTCAGACGGGGAGTGCTGACAGTTGGCAGATCTGTGCAGGTGTCCTCATCCTGTGTGCACTGGATGTTATCCCATCCAAGCAGGCAGTTTAACACAAGCACACTTCTATCAGCTATTTCACTACTATGTCTAAGCTCAATTAACAACAGAAATAAAAACAAGATCTTTAGAACAAAGTTACTTTAGCATCACCCATCTAAAATCCATTTTCATATTTGCAAAAAGCCAATATTATGATATTTATCTCTAACAGGGTGGAGGAGCCCCGGCCCAGGCTCTGGCCCTGGGGGACATGGGGACGCTGCCGGGGGGTCCCTGTCCCCCTGTCCCCCCCAGGGCCCCGCCCCCCCGTGCCCGTGTCAGGCTCTGGGGTCGATCTCGTGGAACATCCTCTGGGGGAGGCTGCGGCGCCGGGGCCGGGGGGACCCGGGGGGACAGGGGGGGACCCCGCTGTGCACGAGCAGCGTTGGACTGCTCTGGGGGGAGCTGCGAGGGGGCCGGGGCAGAGTGACCTCCCCAGGGACCTCACACAGCCCCTGTGATGTCACAAAGCCCCTGTGATGTCACACTGCCACCTGTGATGTCACACATCCATCTGTGATGTCACACAGCCACCTGTGATGTGACACTGTCCCTGTGATGTCACACTGCCCCTGTGATGTCACACAGCCCCAGTGATGTCACACAACCACTCTGTTATGTCACACTGCCTCTATATGAAGTCATTCAGCTGCTATGTGATGTCACAGAGCAGCTTTCTGATGTCACAGTCACCTTGTGATGTCTCTCTTGTCTGTGATGTCACAGCCTTCTCTGTGACATTACACAGCTGCTCTGTGATATCATACTCTATGTCACAACCCACATTCTGATGTCACAGAGCTGCCTTCTATGCTGTCACAGCTGCTCTGTGCTGTCACAGCCCCCTCAGTGCTGTCACAGCCCCCTCAGTGCTGCAGCAGCCGTGGCCAAAGTGCTGCCCAGGCTGGCTCTGGCAGGGCTGTCTGGCAGCTGCTGCCCATCCCTGTGCCCTGTGCAGCCCAGGCTGTGCCACGGTGTCCCTGCCCTGGCCTCTGTCCCTGCAGGCTGTCGGCATCCCCCGGCTGCCCCGCCTGGCTGGGCCCTTCCTTTGCTGACAGCTCTGCCTCCTGCCTGCCCCTGCTGCCCACACAGAGCCTGGGGCTGCTCCAGGCTCCTGCTGGGGCCGTGCTGCACCACAGCCCTGCCCTGGCAGGGAAATTCCTTTCTCCTGCTGCCAGGCTGGGCCTCCCCAGCTGCCCTTGGCATTAATTCTGTCTTTCTCTGGCTGTTTTCCACTATGTCAAAAGGATCCACCATCCCTGAAATCTCCCTTTAAACACTCTCATGGCTCTGCTCCACTGTCCTCAGTCTCCACCCCACTGAGCACAGACCTCCTTTGTCCCTATACAGAGCTCTTGAGCCCAAGGCCTCCAAACCCCTCCTTGGGACATCTCTGGGCCATCTCCAAGGTGTTTCCAAATGAAAACATTCAGCTCAGAGTCTCAGAAAATCACCAGAGGACAGGGCCAGCCCAGCCTGTCTGTCCTGGCTACTTTTGTCTGGGAGCAAACCTTGGATATACAGAATTGGGGAGGCCAAATTTTAATTTTGGCCATGGTCCCTGGACAAGAAGGCTGGTTCTTTTCCATAGGAATGAAGGAACTGAGCCCCAGTGTTTCAGGGGCAGATGAGAGGTGACCACCAAAGGCCGAGGCCACCAGAGCTGGCAGGTTTTTTCTGGGAGATACCTTTGCATAGAGGAAATTTTTTAGGGAGAGTACCAGTTTTGGCAATGGGCATCTGAAAAGTCAGACAGTTCTTTTCCATAGCAAGGAAAGCACGGAGCCCCAGTGCTCCAGGAGCTGATGAGAGGCAGCCCTTGACATCCCAACATCAGCCAGAGCTGTCAGGTGGCCCTGGGAGGCCAAGGCAGCCAGAGCTGTTCCATGTTCCCTGGGTTCCATGGGGCCCCACAGTGTCCCAATGGTCCCTTGCTTCCAGGAGGCCCTGAGGTGTCACAATGCCCCCTTGGTGACACGAGGCCCTGAAGGTTGGAATGGTCTCCATGGTTCCATCAGGCCCCACAGAGCCATAATGGTCTCTGGGTCCATGAAGCCCCTCTGTGTCACCATGGCCCCTTGGTTCCATGGGCTCCAGTGGGGCCACAATGATCCCCGTGGTTCCATGGGCTCCAGTGGTGCCACAATGATCCCCTTGGCTCCATGGGCTCCAGGGGTGCCACAATGGTCCCCTTGGTTCCATGGGCTCCAGGGGTGCCACAATGATCCCCTTGGCTCCATGGGCTCTAGGGGTGCCACAATGATCCCCTTGGTTCCATGAGGTCCCCACAGTGTCCCAGGGATCTCCATGGGAAGGAAAGAACCCAGCCCCAGGGTTGCAGGGCAGCCACCAGAGGCCAAGGCCAGCCAGCCTTGACGGTACTGGCAGATTTTGCCTGGGAGCAACCCTTGGATATTCAGAATTTCAGAGGTGGAATCCCAGTTTCAGACATGGACACTGGGGGAGAAGGACGGCTCTTTTCCACAGGAAGGAAAGCACGGAACACCGGTGGTGTTTCAGGGACAGATGAAAGCTGGCCATCAGAGGCCTAGGCCAGCCAGACCTCTCTGTCCTGGCAGCTTTTGTCTGAAAGCAACCCTTGGATATCGGGAATTTGGGAGGTGGAACCCCAATTTTGGCTGTTTCTGCATGGATAAGACGGACAGCTCTTTTCCATAGGAAGGAAAGCACCCTGCCCCAGAGTTTGGACAGCAGGGCAGAGGCACCCCCAGGAGGCCAAGGGCAGCCAGACCTGTCTGTCCTGGCAGCTTTCACCTGGGAGCAATCCTTGGATGTACAGAGTTTTGGAGGTGGAATCCCAGTTTTGGCCATGGTCAAGATGGGTGTTTTTTTTCCAAAGGAAAGTAAAGCACAAAGTCCAAGTGTTTTGGAAGCAGATGAGAGGTGGCCACCCTCAGGCCAAGCCAGCCAGACCTGTCTCTCCTGGCACCTTTTGTCTAGGGGCTTTCCTTGGACATTGGGCATTTTGGAGGTGGAATCTCAGTTTTGGCTGTGGGTGCCTGGACAGGAAGAAGAGTTCTTTTCATTAGGAAGGAAAGCACAGAGCCCCGGTGTTCCAGAGGCAGATGAGGGCCAGCCCTCAGGAAGCCAAGGCCAGCCAGACTTGTCAGTCCTGGCAGCTTTTGTCTGGGAGCTATCCTTGGATATAGGGAATTCCAGAGGCAGTTGCCCAATTTTGGCCATGGCTGCCTGGTCGAGATGGATGGTTTTTCCCATAAGAAAGAAAAGCACATGGTCCCAGGGTTTCAAAGGCAGATGAGAGGTGGCCCCAGGTAGCCAAGGCAGCCAGATCTGTCTCTCCTGGCAGATTTCATCTGGGAACAATCTTTGCATGTAAGGGAATTTGGAGAAGGAATCCCAGTTTTGGCCACGGGGCCCTGGAGGAGGATCAGGACAGTTCTCTCCCACAGGAAGGAGAGCCCAGAGCCCCAGTGCTTCAGGGGCAGGTGAGGAGCAGCCCTCGACATGCCAAGGTCAGCCAGACCTGTCCAGCAGCCCCCGGGAGGCCAAACCAGCCACACCTGCTCCCCGTGCCCTTGGCTCCATGGGGCCCCACAGTGTCCCAATGGTCTCCTTGATTCCACGAGTCCCTGCAGTGTCACAGTGTTCTCCTTTCTTCTGCAATGTCACAACGGCCCCTTGGCTTCCCTGAGCCCCTGCAATGTCCCCATGGCCCCTCGGCTCCCTGTGGCCCCGCTGTGTCACAACGGCTCCTTGGTTCCACGGGCCCCACAGCTTCACCCTTGGCCCTTGGTTCCACAGGGGCCTGAGTTTCACAAGGGTCCCCCTGATTCCCTGAGGCACCAGAGTGTCACAATGGTCTCTTTGCTCCCGTGAGGTTCCATAGTGCCACCGTGGTGTCCTTGGATCTGCATTGTCACAGTGGCCCCTTGGTTCCATGAGTTTCTGGACTGTCGGCAATGGTCTCTTTGTTCCAGAGGGGCCCTGATGTGTCACAAGGGCTCCGTGGCTGGGTTTGTGTCTCAGCCATGCTGGAACCCCAGCAGTTGGTAGCCATGTGCATTTCTTTCTATAGAGCTTCTGTCCTCCTGTCTCTCTGTCTTCTCCTTCTAATGCTCTTGATATGGAACATTTTTTGATAGCTCTACAACTGAAGTGATTAAATGTTTCCAGGTGCAATGGGCTGGGTTAAGGAAGTTACTGCTATGGTGGTTTATATTGAATTGGATGTTTTAGTAAATCTTTTTCCAAAGTTTCTTGATTTTCTGTACTTTGCCAGTAAAACTTTGTGTCATTTTGATCTCACGAGAATATATGGTTGGTGTTCCTCCTGTGCACCAAACTCCAGTAAAGGAACCTTTGGTTACTGTCAGAAATGACTGCTGACTTTCAAAATTTTAAAAGGTTTATTCAGCCTTAACAGAAATGTCAACAAAAGGACTAAATAAGGAAGAACAGGCCTGGGAGCTTCCCTCGTGGCTGCCCACCGCGTGCCTGGCTCCTCCTCAAGATGGACGCTTCGCCTTTTATACCCCGGGGTTGCATCAGCCAACCCTGGCCCCTCCCACAGTCTGTCAGTCAACTCTTCTTTGCTGTTTATTGGTGGAGTCTGCTGTCCTGCAGCTTGATTGGAGGGTCAGGTGCTGTCATGCCACGCCCCCTCCCCTAGGAACGAGTTTTTGTCCTCGCCTTCTTTGCGCCTGTCCTGGCTGGCTCAGGCTGTCTGATGGTAACAACAGGGGGGAAAGGGAACTGTGGGGAGACCAGAGGACATCTAAACAACAGACTGCAATAACATAATCACACGTCAATAAAGCTTCTCTTCATATTCACACAGAATTCATCCCTTAATTGTGAGAGCCAATCATCTCATTAGCCACCTATAACACAAAAGGAATTAAAATCACCATAAAAAGGCTTGGTTCAACCTAAAATTACCCAAAGATCCAAAAATCTAAAATCTAAGATTCCAAAGATCTAAAATCCACCCATATGACACTAAAATCAGACAAAGGCATCTAAAATCCACCTTAAGCCTGCCCAGTTTATCCTGAAATCACTCAAACAGGCCCAAACCCCACTCAAATGGGCTTAGAACATCCAAAGGGATCTAAAATCCACCCTAAAACCCGCCACATTTGGCTGAAAATCAGCCAAAGGGGCCTAAAATCCACCATAAAAGGCTTGAAATCCCTGCAAGGGATCTGAAACCCACCCTGAACCTGCCCAGTTTGGTCTAAAATCACCCAAATGGACCTAAATTCTCCGGGACTGAGACCAAACCCAGCAGCAGAACCGGCACCTGGCAGCGCTACAGGACCGGCACCGGGACTAGGACCGAGGACCCAGACCAGAACCAGCACCAGAACTGGCCCTGGGACCAAGACTGGGACCAAGCCTGACACTGGGACCGGCACCAGGAGCGCTTTGGAACTGGGACTGGCACCGGCAGCGCTCCAGGACTGGGATCAGGACCGAGACTGGAACCCAGCACCCGCACCGGGGACTGCTCTGGGACCGGAACCAGGACCGAGACCGGGAGCCCTCCAGGACTGAGACCGAGAGTGTCACCGGAACCAGCACCGAGACTGGCAGCGCTCTGGGACCGGGACCGAGACTGAGATTGGCACTGGGAGCACTCCAGGAGCAAGACCGGCACCAGTAGCAGCACTGGATCCAGAACCGCTCCGGGACCGAGACTGAGAGCGGGACCTGCACCGCTCTGGAATTGAGATTGAAATGAGAACCAGAACCAGCACTGGGAGTGCTCCGGGACTGAGACGGAGACCGAGGCTGCCACTGGGACCGGGATCAGCACCAGGATCACTCTGAGACAGGCACCAGGATCGGAAATGGGATTGGAAATGGGATTGGCACTGGGATCCTCCTGGGCCTCTGCGTTCACTCCAGGGAGCTTTGGCTGCACCCCCAGGCAGGATGGGGAGGGACCCCTGGGCAGGGCGGGACCCCCCTCGGTTCACATTGATCCGCTGCAGCCATCCCGGTCCATATGGTCCAGAGTTTGTATGATCCCAGTCTCTGCTCCTAATCCATACGGTCCCAGCCTGTGAAACCCCGGTCCATTTGATCCCAGTCTGTACAATCCCAACCCATACAATCCCAGTCTGCATGGTGCTGATCCATATGATCCCAGTCTGTATGGTCCTGCATGGCACACACTCCAAGGATCTGGAATTCCAGTTCCCAGCCAGGAAAAAGATGTTCCTGCCCTTGAAGGCAAAGCTCTTAAGAAGGGGCCGAAAGCCAAGTGGAGCAAGAACCTACAGTGACATTTCACTGCCAGCCTTCAGAACTTCAGCCATGGCCCTTGTAGCTCCTGCACTGGGAATTCAGTCAGGGCAGGGTCTTTGGTGGCAGCTGCCCTGGCTCAAGGGAGGCACTGAGAGAGAAACAGAGCAGGCAAAGAGAGGCAGGAGAGAAAGGAGGACACAAACACAACCAGCTGAGAAGGTGGCACTCTGCAAACAGACCTGCAATGGACTGAAAATGAATGGGACAGAAATCAGTAACCCTGAAAGCGTTATTTATTATCAAATACATCCCACCCAATCAACCCCACACAATCCCAAGCCCATCAGTCCAAATTTGGATCCCACTTCTCCCAATGTTTTTTCCAACCCCATCTCACCCCGGTGGCTGTGGAATCAAGTGAGTTTGACGTGGGATTCAGTTTTTTGGAGGTGGGAACAAGGCATTTCTTAGTGGGATTGAGCCTGTATGAATTAAAATTCAGTTGTTTTCAGTGGGATTCAGTAGTTTTGAGGTGATCCTCTTGGCTTTTGGAGTGCAAAGAGATGGAGAACACTGTGAAAAATCCCCCCACAGAACTCACAAATCCTCTAGAATATTGTCCAAAAACCATCAATTCCCCCTTAAAAACCTCTGAAATTGTGGAACGTTAGACATCTTTGATCAATTTATTTCATTTAACCATGATTGGGGTGTTTTTAAGGGATGAAGAAGAAGCAGAGAAAAATTAAGGTGAAACCACAAGGAGAAGCAGCCAGGTGTGTTCCCAACATGGATCACAGGGAATGTGAGTGACCAGGGCTGTGCCCAAAGTGCCTCCTCCAGTGCGGGATGGAGCTGGAGCAGCACACGAAGCTCTTCCCGCACTCGGGGCACTCGCAGGGCTTCCCTTACCGGTGCCTCTGTTGGTGTTGGGTCAAGTGAGAGCTCTGTGAGAAGCTCTTCCCACACTGGGGACACTCGTAGGGCCTCTCCCCAGTGTGGATGCGCCGGTGGGTGATGAGGTGGGAGTTGCGCTGGAATCCCTTCCCACAGTCGGGGCATTGGAAGGGCCTCTCCTCTGTGTGACTCTGATAGTGCTGGAGGAGATGGGAGCTGGTCTGAAAGCTCTTCCTGCATTTATCACACTCGTAATGCCTTTCCCCAGTGTGGATGCGCCGGTGCCTGACGAGGTCAGAGTTGTGCTTGAATCCCTTCCCACAGTCGGGGCATTGGAAAGGCCTCTCCTCTCTGTGACTCTGATAGTGCCGGAGGAGATGGGAACTGGTCTGAAACCTCTTCCCACACTTGGAACACTCATAGGGCCGTTCCTCTGTGTGGGTCCTCTGGTGCAGGATCAGGTTGGAGCTCCGGCTGAAGCTCTGCCCACACTCGGAACACTTGAAAGGCCTTTCCCCAGTATGGATCCTCTGGTGCCTGATCAGGCTGCAGCTCTCGCTGAAGCTCTTCCCACACTCCCCACACTCAAAGGGCTTCTCCCCTGTGTGGCTCCTCTGGTGCCTGATCAGGTTGGAGTTCCTCCTGAAGCTCTTCCCACACTCCCCACACTCGTAGGGCCTCTCCCCAGTGTGGATCCACTGGTGCTCGATCAGGTGGCAGTTCCTCCTGAAACTCTTCCCACACTCCCCGCACATGTGGGGCTTCTCCCCATCATGGAGCTGCTCATGGAGCACCAGCTCCGAGCTCTGGCTCCATCTCCGGCCGCCTTCCCGGCCCAGGCTGGCTCTTTCCCCCTCAGATCCCCGCCTGCTGCGTTTGCAGCCCCTCCTCGTGCGGCATCTCTGGGCCTTTTCCTCCCCGTTGGCTTCTTGCACTGTGGAGCCGCTCAAAACGGCCTCTGCCACCAGGTTCTGCCGCGGGCATTTGTCCTCCCTGCTCTCCATGCTCAGCTCCTGCTCTGGGCGAGGAAGGACAAGGACAGGATGGGATTTGCCTCCGTGCCACAGGCAAGGGCAAGGAGATCCCCCCAGGGCTGTGCTGCAGCCGGGGCCGTGCTGGGCTGGGAGATGCAGCAGCACAGAGGGGAAAGGGGCACTGACTTCCTCCTCACCTGCCTCAGTGTCCCGGGGCATCTTCCTCTTCCTCGCAGCCTCCCAGGGCTTGGCAATGGGAAATCCTGGTTTAGGGAAAACAAGGGATGAGCACACTGAGTTTGAAGGTCCCTCTGCCCGAGTCCATCTCTACAAGTCACTGGATATCTGGGCTCCAGAAAAACCTCCCAAACACAAAGATTCAGCTCTGAAAAAGCCTCCCAGGAGTTCCCCATCCCTGGTCCCTCCCCTCTGGTGTTCGGGGTTCCCCCCTGTCCCAGCTGCTGGGGTCACGCTTGGATTGGGGGTCCCCCTTCTCCTCGGTGCCCACCCTGCCCAGTCTGCTGGCAGTGCCAGCAATGCCAAAAGCTCCCCCCTCTTGGCTCTCCCCATTTCGGGATGCCGGGGCTCTTTGGGCTCCCGGGCTCCCTTCTCCCCTCATTCTCTGCTCTGGGCTGCAGCGGCTCCAAGGAGTCCCCCCTGCCCCTCTCCAGGCTCTTGAGGCTCCCGCCAATGGCGCCGCTCCCCCCGCTCTGGGCTCCCCACTTTGGGCTCCTGGGGGACACAGGGCTCTGCTCCTCCAGGCTGCCTCTGCCGGCAGCCGCCACCGCCACCCCCCGATGTCCCCCCGAGGGGCCTTTTCTGCTCAGCCTTGGACTTCTTCATTCTCCAAACATCCCCCCAAAAACCCAACCCAGAGACCCCCTGGGATATCCAGGCTGAGCTTCCCCTCACCACTAACCTGTGCAATGGAGGGGGGGCGATGATCCCAAAGGTGTGGGCTGTGAATTCAGGCAGGGCTGGACCCCTTGGGTGCTCCCTTCTACTTTCCTTGCTCAGCCTTTTTCCCTCCTCTTCCTCCTACTCTTCCTCCTCCCCCCTTACCTCGCCTCCTCCTCCCCCTCCATCCCTGCCCTTCCCTCCCTCCTCCTCCTCCCCCCAGCAGCAGCCGCACCCTCGGTGCCCCGTTCCCGCAGCCCTCGCAGCCCGCGGCAGGAGCGGGGATGGAGCCGGGACAGGTCGGGATGGGCAGCGCGGGGCTCTCGGCTGCTCCCGGCCACTGCGGGTGGGGGGAAGCCGGCCCGGGCCAAAGGAGAGGCAAACTGGGCAAACTGGGGGCTGCACATCCCAACTGGGCCTTGCTGGGGACCCTGCGGGGCCACTGCCAGCCCTTGGGGCTCCTCTCGGCACATCCGCCAGGGGGAACGCACACAGGGCTGGGGGATCCCAGCAGTGGCAGCGCTGCCAGGGACTGGGCTGGACTGGGATCGGACTGGGAGTGACTGGGGCTGTACTGGCTTTGGACTGACATCATACTGGGATTGGACTGGGAGTGACTGGGGCTGTACTGGCTTTGGACTGACATCACACTGGGATCGTACTCGGAGTGACTGGGACTGTACTGGGTTTGGACTGACATCATACTGGGATCGTACTGGGAGTGACTGGGGCTGTACTGGCTTTGGACTGACATCATACTGGGTTCATACTGCCATGCCAGGGCAGACTGTGATCACACTGATGGACACTGGGATCAGACTGGGAGTGAGTAGGAGCCTGCTGGGGACAATTGAGACCATGTTAGGGGGCAAATGGGATATACTGGGAGTGACTGGGATTATGCTGAGGGTGACTGGGAGCAGCTGGGAGCAACTGGGATCATGCTAGGAGCAACTTGGAGGAACTGGGAGTGACTGGCTGCATGCTGGGGGTGATTGGAAACTGCTGGGCTTCTACTGGGATGAACTGGGATCATGCTGGAGGTGACTGGGATCATCCTGGCAGTGAGTGCCACTACACTGAGGCTGACTGGGAGGGCTTGGGAGCAAATGGGATCATACTGGAAGGAACTGGAAAGACACTGGAGGGAACTGGGCTACACTGGGGGATACTGGGAGGGACTGCAAGGAAAGTGAGGGTGTAAGAGAGCAACTGGAACCATGTAGAGCACAACTGGTTCATACTGGCAGGGACTGGGAGCACACTGGGCTCATCTTTGGATCATACTGGGAGGGACTGGAGTAACACTGGGAGCATCTGAGAGTGACTGGGAACATACCCTGAACATCCTTCCCCCTACTGGGCCTGACTGGGAGCAACTGGGAGCACGCTGGCAGCAAATGGCATCATACTGGGACTGACTGGGCTGATCTAGGAAGCAACTGGAACCATGCTGGAGGCAGCTGGGACCATACTGGGAGAGATTGGAAGCAACTGGGATGATACTGGGACCACACTGGGAGGGTTGGCATGTGACTGGGATCAAACTGGAGCTTACTGGGATCACACTTTGGGCTACTGGGTGCAACTGAGGGAAACTGGGATGATGCTGCAAGCAAACTGGAGGAACTGGGTAGGACTGGATGCCTGCTGGAGGACACTGGGATATACTGGGATATACTGGGGGATCATACTGGGAGAACTGACACCTTACTGGGGCTACTGGTAGTGTCTGGAAATGACTACAGACATGCTGGGGGCAACTGGCATATACTGGGAGTGTCTGGAATCATACTGGGGCAACTGGAACCCCACTGGGAACAACTGGGACCACACTGGGAACAACTGGGAGTGAGTGGGACCATGCTGGGAGGGACTGGGATCATATGGGGAGAGACTGGGATGATACCAAGGGACACTGGGTTCTACTGGGACCATACTGGGAGTGTCTGTAACCATAGGGGAGTGATGGAAGCACACTGGGAACAGCTGGGCCCATGCTGGGAGCAACTGGGATCACTCTGGGGGCACTGGCATCAGACTGGGAGTGACTGGGAGCAACTGGGATTAGACTGCAAGTGACTGGGATCATACTGGCAGTGGCTACACTCATACTGGGATTATACTGGGTGTGAATGGAACCTGACTGGGCCTTACTGGGAGCTACTGGGCCCATGTTGGGAGGGAAATGTGACCCACTGGGAGCAACTGGGATCAGCTGGAAGGTTCTGGAACCACGCTGAGTTGACTGAAACTACAGCTGGGGCAACTGGGATCATACTGGGAGTAACTGGGACCTCCCTTTGAGCAACAGATGGAAACTGGGATGATGCCAGATGAAACTGGGAGTACCTGGGAAAGACTGGGTTCATTCTGAGGGAACTAAAACATACTGGGAGTGTCTCTGACCATACTGGGGGCACTGGAACCACACTGGGAACAGCTGGGATCATGCTGGGAGCAACTGGGACCATGCTGGGGGAAACTGAATCTACCCTGGAGGCAACTGGGCACGACTGGGACCCTGCTGGGAGGGACTGGGACTGTTCTTGGGGCGACTGGGATCATAATGGGAGGAACTGGGAACATCTGGAATTATACTGGGAGCAACTGGGATCACACTGGGATCACAGTGAGAGCAGCTGAGTCCATACTGGGTTACACTGGGATCTCATAGAGAGTGACTGGAATCATACTGGGATTGACTGGGAGTGGCTGGTTTGGTGGATTTTGGGGGGTTTGGATTTTGGGGGATTTTATTGGCATTTTGAGGAGGAGTTTTTCTTGGGGCGTTTGGGGGTTTATTGAAAAGTTTTGTGGCTTTTTTGTATTTGGGGATTTTACTGGGATTTTGTTGGGATTTTTTGGGATTCTCAGAAATTCTAGGGGTTTTATTGGGATTTTTAGGAGATTTTGGGGCATTTTATTGGAATTGTGGTGGCATTCATTGGGGATTTGGGGTGTTTTGTGGGGCTTTTTGGGTGTTGCCAGGATTTCTTTGGATCTTGGGGGGAGATTTTGTGGGACTTTTTATGGTTTGGGGGACATTTTTGGGGAATTTGTGGACTTTAATCAGGATTATTGGGGTTATCAGGATCTCAAAGGATTCTGTGGGCTTTTATTGGGATTCTAGGGTGTTCTAATGGGATTTTGGGAGCTTTAATTGGAATTTCGTGGGTTTGATTGGGACTTTCGGAGATTTAAAGGAGACTTTGGTGCCTCTCAGCCCTTCCCCATACCCAAGGAATGCCCAAAAGCCCCTCTAGAATTCCATGAAAACCCCACAAAATCCCCAAAAATTACAAGAAACCCCTCAAAAACCCCAGAGAATCTCTGAAAATCCCAGTGGGACTCACCAAAATTTAAAAGAACTCCCAAAAATTTTAGTTAATACCCCCTCAAGAAGCCACTCACAACTCCAATTAAATGCCACAAAATCCAAAACCACCGAAATCACGTAACTCCCACCAAAACCCAGTAATTCTCCCCCAAAAGCTCAATAATTCCTCCTAAACTCACAATCAAATCCCCCAAAACCCAAAATGCCCTCCCAAAATGCCCCCAAATCCTCAAAAAATGCCCCCAGAACCGCCCCAGACTCAGTGGGGACCGTCCTGAATCAGGGGGGCCCTCAGAGATTTTTGGAGAGGGGGCGCCATGGGAGACCCCCCAAAAACCGGGGGGGGGGGGGGGGGGAACCCCTGCTGTGCCCCCCTCCCCCCCGAAACCCCCAGACCCCGGTTCAGGGCGGGCCTGGGACCCCCCGGGACCCCCAAATCTCCCCCGGGGACACCTCCAGGAGCCCCAAACCCCCCCAGAGCTCCCCCAGGGTTGGCCCAGAACCACCCTGGACCCCAAAATCCTCCCCCAGGACTCTCAGACCCCCCCCCCCCCATTTCCCCCCAAAATTCACCCCAGACGCACCTGAGACCCCCCCCAAATCCATCGGACTGCCCCAAATCCCCCTCAGACCCCCACATTCCCCCCCAAACCCTATGAAATCCCCTCAGACTCCCCCAAATTTCTACAGACCCACCTCAGAAGACCCCCGATTCCGCAAGAAGCCCCCAGTTCCTCTCAAAATCCCCCAAAATCCCCTCAGACCCTCCCAATTCCCCTCAGATCCCCCTAAACCCACCTGAGAACGCTCCAGACCCTCTCAAGCTTTCCCCCAAGCTCCCTAAAGCCCCCTCAGACCCACCAAAGCCCCCTCAGACCCCCTCATTCACCCCAAACCCACCGCACACCCCCCGATTTCCCGTCGATGCCCCCAAAAATCCCCAATTTCCCCTCAGACCCGCCCCAAACCCCCCCAGTTTTCCCCCCGGCCCCACCTCAGCTCCTCCTCAGCCGCTCCCGCCTCCGCCGCGTGCGCGGGCTCCCAGCAATGGCGGCGCGCCCCGAACCAACCAATCATGACGCGGCTCCCCTCAGCAACGCCCGCCTCCCCCGCGCCGCCCCAGCCAATCAGAGGCGAGCCGGAAGCGGCGCCCCCTTCCCCGCCGCCGCCGGGACCCCCCGGGCTCGGGACAGGAGCGGGAGGGGCCTGAGAGGGGATCGGGGGGGGCGGGGGAGGGTCCGGGGGGTCTGGGGGGGCTTTGGGGAGGGGTCCGGGGGTTTGGGGGGGTCTGGGGGGCTGGGGAGGGGTCCTGGGGCATTGTGGGGGGACCTGGGGGGGTGCGGATGGGTCCTAAGAGGGGTCTCGGGGGGGGGGGGTCGTGGGAGGGTCTGGGGGGTTTGGGGAGGGGTCGTAGGAAGGGCTTGGCAGGGTCTGGGGGTGTTGGGATGGTCCTGGGGGAGTTTGGGGAGGGCTCTGGGGGGTCCCGGGAGGGTTTTGGAGGTTTTGGGGAGGGGCTCTGGGGGCTCTGGAAGGGTTTGGGGAGAGGCTCTGGGGGGGTCTCAGGGCACATCCAGGGCTGGGGCCCCATTGGGCTCTGGGGGCAGGTTCCTTCCAGCCACAAGCATTCCAGGGTTCTGTCAGGGACTCCCTGCCCTTCTTGCCTCTGCTCCCAGCTGCAGAATGTGCAGCAGAGCCGCCTTTGCTGTCTGCTCGGGGAGCCCAGGCAGCTGCTGCAGCCTGAGCCTGCCCTGCACAGCTCCCTTGGCAGGCACGGCAGGAGCAGCGCCCTGGCAGCCTCAGCAATCGCCCTCTGGCATCTCTGGCACACTCTGCAATGGGCTGCAATTCCAGCTGCCAGCAAGGAAAAGCTGCTCCTGCCCTTCAGGGCCAAATTCTGAAGGGGCCAAGACACAAGCCCAGCAAGATCTTACACAGACATTTCACTGCCAGCCTCCAGAACTTCATCCAGGGCTCTTTGAGCACCCGGATTGGGAAGGAAAAAAAAAATAAAATCAGGGGAGGGTCTTTGGCTGGGAGCTGCCCCAGGTGAAGAGAGACCCTGGAAGGGAAAAGGAGCAGACCAGGGAAGGCAGGAGAGAAAGCAGGACACAAATGGCAACCAGCTGAGAAGGTGGCACTCTGAAAACCAAACCTGAACTGATGGAATAGCAATGGGACAGAAAGGAAGAATTCGGAAACTTTCTTTACTCTGCTTCTCTGAGCAACCTGTGCAGCCAGGACTTCAGCACCCTGACAGGGAAGAAGCATTTTCTAGATCAAACCTGAATTTGATCCCTTTTACTCTGAGCCCAGTAAATCCCAAGGAACTCATTTGGGGTTTTCATCAAGGGCCCGAGCTCTTTGTTCCAGCACATCCAGCGAGCACCAGGCAGGACAGCACGGGAACCCAGCTCCCAGCTGAGGGACTCAGAACATCTCAGCACCAGCAGGGCACATTGCTCATCTTTGCTCCAAGAGATTTGAGAAATGAAAGCCCGGAGATGAGAGCTCTTTCTCAGAGCAGTAATTGCTAGTTTGTGTTAATGAAGTTGATAGGGTCTGAATTGGAAGCGTTGGTCTGTTGTTAACCATTGAATGTCACAGTTCGAGGAGTTGCCTTTAGTTGCCGCTATTCAGTGTTCCCATTTTAGCCTGGATTTGTGTCTCTCCCCGTCCCACTCTGGATTTGTGCCCCTTTCCGTCTCAGCCCGAGTTTGTATCCCTTCCCGTGCCAGGCTGAATTTCAATGAGAGGCTGTGGGAACTCCAGGAACCCTCTGCAAACAACAAAGCAGCCCATAAACGATGACTTTACCCAGCAGAACCGCACGAAATCACCCAGCCTTGAGCAGAGCCGGATTCCGTGCTGCCGCCATCATTTTCATAGCGCTCAGCTTGGAGGATCCCCCTGAGCTCCGAGGCAGCGTTGCCTTCCCAAGGACTCTGGTGAGGACGGAAGCCGCGGCTCTGCCGAGAGACAAAGCTGCGCTGCTCCTCCTCCTCCTCCTCCTGCTGCTGCTGCTGCTGCTCAGCGCGGTCCTGTGGGAGCAGCGGCGCTGTGCGCGACCCCTCGGGTTCCGCCCCAGAGCTGTCTTTAATCGAGGCCTTTTTAAAGGAGCTGCTCTCCTGGCCCTGTTTATCGCACTGCCAGAGCCCCCAGAGCCCCTCCCCAAAACCTCCAAAACCCTCCCGGGACCCCCTCAGGACCCCCCAGAGCCCTCCCCAAACTGCCCCAGGACCGTCCCAACACCCCCAGACCCTGCCAAGCCCTTCCTACGACCCCTCCCCAAACCCCCCCAGACCCTCCGACGACCACCCCCCCCCGAGACCCCTCTTAGGACCCATCCGCACCCCCCAGGTCCCCCCACAATGCCCCAGGACCCCTCCCCAGCCCCCCCAGACCCCCCCAAACCCCCGGACCCCTCCCCAAAGCCCCCCCAGACCCCCCGGACCCTCCCCCGCCCCCCCCGATCCCCTCTCAGGCCCCTCCCGCTCCTGTCCCGAGCCCGGGGGGTCCCGGCGGCGGCGGGGAAGGGGGCGCCGCTTCCGGCTCGCCTCTGATTGGCTGGGGCGGCGCAGGGGAGGCGGGCGTTGCTGAGGGGAGCCGCGTCGTGATTGGTTGGTTCAGGGAGTGCGGCGCCGTGATTGGTTGGTTCGGGGCGCGGCGCGCCGCCATTGTTGGGAGCCCGCGCACGCGGCGGAGGCGTGAGCGGCTGAGGAGGAGCTGAGGTGGGGCCGGGGGAAACTGGGGGGGTTTGGGGCGGGTCTGAGGGGAAATTGGGGATTTTTGGGGGCATTGACGGGAAATCGGGGGGTGTGCGGTGGGTTTGGAAGGAATGAGTTGGTCTGAGGGGACTTTGGTTGGTGTGAGGGGGCTTTAGGGAGCTTTGGGGGAAGCTTGAGAGGGTCTGGAGCATTCTCAGGTGGGTTTCTGGGGATCTGAGGGGAATTGTGAGGGTCTGAGGGGATTTTGGGGGATTGCGAGAGGAACTGGGGGATTCTGGGGGGATCGGGGGTCTTCTGAGGTGAGTCTGTGGAAATTTGGGGGAGTCTGAGGAGATTTCATAGGGTTTGGGGGGATTGAGGGGTCTGAGGGGGATGTGGGGCAGTCTGATGGATTTGGGGGGATCTCAGGTGGGTCTGGGGTGAATTTTGGGGGGAAATGGGGGGGTCTGAGAGTCCTGGGGAGGTTTTTGGGGTCCAGGGTGGTTCTGGGCCAACCCTGGGGGAGCTCTGGGGGGTTTGGGGTTCCTGGAGGGGTCCCGGGGGAGATTTGGGGGTCCCGGGGGGTCCCAGGCCCACCCTGAACCGGGGTCTGGGGGTTTCGGGGGGGAGGGGGCACAGCAGGGGTTCCCCCCCCCCCCCCGGTTTTTGGGGGTCTCCCTTGGCGCCCCCTCCCCAAGAATCTCCGAGGGCCCCCCTGATTCAGGACAGCCCCACTGAGTCTGGGGGGATTTGTGGGGATTTTGGGGTTTTGAGAGGGTTTTTGGGGATTTTGGGGTGGCTTTTTTGGGGTTTGTGGGATTTTGTTGGGAGTTTGGGGGGGAATTGTTGGGGTTTGGGGTGGTTACATGATTTTGGGGGGGGGTTTGTTTATATGGGGGGGGGGTTGGATTCTGGGTCTTTTTTGGGGGGATTGTGGGGTTTTTTGGGGGGAGGATTTATTGAAATTTTTACGAGGTTTTTTAAATTTTGGTGGGTTCCACTGAGAGTTTTTGTGATTTTCTGGGGTTTCTGAGAATCTTGTAGTAATTTTTAGGGGATTTGGGGGCGGTTTAGTAGAATTTTGGGGGCCTTTGGGCCACTCCCTGGGTGTGTGGAAGGGCTGAGAGGCAGGAAAATCTCCTTGAAACACCCAAAAGTCCCAATAAAAACCCCTCAAGTCCCAACTAAACCTCACAGAATCCTATTAGAACACCCTAGAATCCCAATAAAAGCCCACAAAGTGTCTTGAAATCCCAACAACCCCGCCAAAATCCCAATTAAACCCCAGAAATCCCCCAAAAATGTCCCCAAAACCATAAAAAGTCACAAAAAGCCCCCCCCCCAAGACTGAAAGAAATCCTGGCAACACCCCAAAAACCCAACAAAACCCCCCCAACTCCCAACAAAAATCCCAAAAAATTCCTAAAAATACCTAAACCCCCAAAGAATTCAACTAAATACCCCCACAGTTCCAGTAAAATTGGACCACACATCCAAAATCCCCTAAAAACCACCCAAAACAACCCCCATAATTCCAGAGAATCCCAAAAAATCCCAGTCATCCCCCCCAACATTATAAACCCCCCCACAAAAATTCAAAAACCCCCAAAACACCCCCAGAACCCCCCCCAAGGTGCCAATAAACCCCCCAAAATTCCCCAACTCCCCCACACCCAACCCTTCTCTCCACACACCCCAAGAATGGCCCCTGAGCTCCCAACAAACTCCCCCAGGCCACAGAGCCCCAAATGCCGCAGCCCTGCCCAGCCCTCCCTGGGCCCTCCCAGTCCCGCCCAGGCCCGTCCGGGGCCGCGGCCAAAACTGCCCGGAGCGAAGGCGGCGGGCCCGGAGCGAGCCCGGAGCCCATCCCGGGCTCGGCCTCAGCCTCGGCCCCTCGGGGGCGTTTGGGGCCGGCCTGGGCAGGGTCAGGGTGGGCTCCGATCCCTGGCAGGGATTCCCAGCCTGGCCGGGGGGATTTTAGGCCCCTTTGGCTGATTGGAGGCCCCATCTGGTGGGGTTGAGGGGGATTTTGGATCCCTTTGGATGATTTGAGGCCCATGTGGGTGGGGTTTAGGCCCATTCAGGTGATTTTAGAATAATCTGGGCTGTTTTAGGATGGATTTTAGATCTCTTTGGATGATTTTACTTCCAAATGGGTGAATCTTAATGCTGCGTGGGTGATTTTAGGCCCCCTTTTTTGGTGATTTTGGGCACATTTGTGTGGGGTTTTCTGTTTTTAGGTCAAACCAAGCCTTTTTAGCGTGACTTTATGTCTCCTTGTGTTGGTTCCAGGCAAGTTTGGGTGACTTAATGCAAAAGCAGCTGGAATTTAAGCCCATTTGTCTCAGGAAAAAAAACGAAAAACAGGAAAAAACAGGTTCTTTCAGGGTAGAGTTTAGGTGCATTTGAGATATGAAAAGGTGATTTTAGGTCATTTTGTATGCCCCAAAATATTTGTGGCAAGGGCCCCTTTGGGTGATTTTAGGCCAAACCTGTCGGAATTCAGCTGCATTTGAGGCCCTTTTGGGTGATTTTAAACCAAACCGGGCCCTTTTAGGACCGGGCGTCCCCTTGGCCCCGCCCCCTTTCCCCTCACGGTCCCGCCCTTTCCCCGCCCCCTTTCCCTTCACGTTTCGGCCTTCGGGAACGGGGCAGGAGGAGGAGGGAGGGAGGAAGAGGCCGAGCGGCAGCAGAAGCAGTTGGAGAAGGGGAGAGGGAACCCTGGAGTCGCCGCAGCCCCGGGAGCATCGCCCCCCATTCCCGCAGGTGGCCGGGCAGGGGCGAGCGCGGCCCAAATGTGCCGGGGGGTGCCTGGGTTTGGGGTTTTTTGTGGGGGATGTTTGCAGCTGGCAGGGCTCCAAAGCCGAGCCGCAGATGGCCCTCAGGGGGACATGGGGGGTCCCCGGGAGGTGTTTTTGGGGGTCCCGGTGTGGGTGGCGGCAGAGCCCCGGCGGGGGGCGGGGGGATGCGGGTCCCCCCGCGGTGGGGGTTGGGCTTCCCAGCCGGGCCCTGTGAGCTCTGCCGGGGCCACGTGGGGACTGCGCGGGGAGCGGCAGCAGCGGCGGGGGGACACCGGTTCTGGGGAGCCCCGGGAGAGCCGCGGCTTCCCCGAGCGGGAGCCCCCAGAGGGGAGAGCCCCAGAAGGGCAAAGCGGGGGACCCCGAGAAGCGGGGGGGGGACCCCTGGGATGTCTGGGCCCCCGGCAATGGAGGGTGCTGGGGCTGGAGGGGCGGGATGGCCGGGAAAGGGGTTCAGGGGTGCCGGTGCCGGCAGTGGCTGCTCCCAGTATGAGCCCAGTCACTCCCGGTCATTCCCTATGCTGATGCAATTTCTTTCTTCCCAGCATGGTCCCAGTTGCTCCCAGTTCCTGCCACTTTCATCCAGTGTGTTCCCAGTTCCCTCAATTCTCCTCTAGCACAGTCGTAGTTGCTCCCAGTATCGGCCCAGTCTCTCCCAGCAGGGCTTCTCTCACTCCCACTTGCCCCCAGCGTGTTCCCAGTTCCCTCAGCATATTCCCAGTCCCTCCCAGTCTGGTCCCAGTCACCACCCGTATGGTCTCAGATGCTCCCAGTATATCCCAGTTGCCCTGAACATTCTGGCAGTCATTGCCAGGCACTCCCAGTTCCCTCAGGGTGGTTCACATGCCCCCAGTTTTATCCCAGTTGCTCCCACTTCCTCTGATTGTGTATCCCAGTTGGCTCCCAGCATGGGCCCTGTAGCCCCCAGTAACCCCCAGTCATGGTTCAAGTCACACCCACTCTAATCCCAGTATGATTGTAGCCACTCCCAGTATGATCCCAGTCACTCCCAGTCTGATGCCAGTGCCCCCAGAGTGATCCCAGTTGCTCCCAGCATGGGCCCAGCTGTTCCCAGTGTGCTTCCATCACTCCCCTATGGTTACAGACACTCCCAGTATGGTCCCAGTTGAACCCAGATGTCCCTGCTCTAGTCCCAGTCACTCCCCAGATGATCCCAGTCCCTCCCAGCATGGTCCCACTCACTCCCAGTTCCCCCAGTGTGGTCCCAGTTGTTCCCAGTGGGGTTCCAGTCCCCCCAGTATGGTTCCAGACACTCCCAGTATATCCCAGTTGTCCCCAGCATGTCTTTAGTCATTTCCAGGCACTGCCAGTGGCCCCAGTAAGGTTTCAGTTCTCCCAGTATGATCCCCCAGTCATGCCCAGTATATCCCAGTTGCCTCCAGCAGGCATCCAGTCCTTCCCAGTTCCTCCAGGTTGCTTGCAGCATCATCCCAGTTTCCCTCAGTTGCTCCCAGTAGCCCAAAGTATGATCCCAGTAAGCTCCAGTTTGATCCCAGTCACATGCCAGCCCTCCCAGTGTGGTCCCAGTATAATCCCAGTTGCTTCCAGTCTCTCCCAGTATGGTCCCAGCTGCCTCCAGCATGGTTCCAGTTGCTTCCTAGGTCAGCCCAGTCAGTCAGTCAGTCCCAGTATGATGCCATTTGCTGCCAGCGTGCTCCCAGTTGCTCCCAGTCAGTCCCAGTATGGGGGATGATGTGCAGGGTGTGTTCCCAGTGACTCTCAGATCCTCCCAGGGTTAGTCCTGTCCCTCCCAGTATGATCCAAAGATGAGCCCAGTGTGCTCCCAGTCCCTGCCAGTATGAACCAGTTGTGCTCCACATGGTTCCAGTTGCTCTCTTTCACCCTCACTTTTGTTCCAGTCCCTCCCAGTATCCTCCAGTGTAGCCCAGTTCCCTCCAGCATCTGTCCAGTTCCTTCCAGTATGATCCTATTTCCTCCCAAGCCCTCCCAGTCAGCCTCAGTGTAGTGGCACTCACTGCCAGGATGATCCCAGTCAGCTCCAGCATGATCCCAGTTCATCCCAGTATAAGCCCAGCAGTTTTCAATCACCCCCAGCATGCACTCAGTCACTCCCAGTTCCTCCCAGTTGCTCCTAGCATGATCCCAGTTGCTCACAGCTGCTCCCAGTCACCCTCAGCATAATCCCAGTCACTCCCAGTATATCCCATTTGCCCCTAACATGGTCTCAATTGCCCCCCGGAACCTCCTACTCACTCCCAGTATGATCCCAGTGTCCATCAGTGTGATCACAATCTGCCCTGGCATGGCAGTACGATCCCAATATGATGTGAGTCCAAAGCCAGTACAGCCCCAGTCACTCCCAGTACGATCCCAGTATGATGTCAGTCCAAAGCCAGTACAGCCCCAGTCACTCCCAGTCTGATCCCAGTATGATGTCAGTCCAAAGCCAGTCCAGCCCCAGTCACTCCCTGTCTGATCCCAGTCCAGCCCAGTCCCTGGCAGCGCTGCCACTGCTGGGATCCCCCAGCCCTGTGTGCGTTCCCCCCTGGCGGATGTGCCGAGAGGAGCCCCAAGGGCTGGCAGTGGCCACGCAGGGTCCCCAGCAAGGCCCAGTTGGGATGTGCAGCCCCCAGTTTGCCCAGTTTGCCTCTCCTTTGGCCCGGGCCGGCTTCCCCCCACCCGCAGTGGCCGGGAGCAGCCGAGAGCCCCGCGCTGCCCATCCCGACCTGTCCCGGCTCCATCCCCGCTCGTGCCGCGGGCTGCGAGGGCTGCGGGAACGGGGCACCGAGGGTGCGGCTGCTGCTGGGGGAGGAGGAGGAGGGAGGGAAGGGCAGGGATGGAGGGGGAGGAGGAGGCGGGGTAAGGGGGGAGGAGAAGGGGGAGGGATGGAAAGGGAGGGATGGAAGAAGAGAAGGAGGTGGGGATAAGACAGAGGAGCGGGAGGGGGGAGGAAAGAATAGGAGCGGGAGGAAGAGGAAGAGGAGGGACAAAGGCGGATCAAGGCTGAGCTGATGGAGCGAAGGGCTCCAGCCCTGCCTGAATTCGCAGCCCCACCTGTGGGATCATTGCCCCCCACATCGCGCCGGTGAGTGGAGAAGGGAATTCTGGCCCAGATATCCCGGGGGGTCCCTGGGTTGGGTTTTTGGGGGGATGTTTGGGGAATGAAGAAGTCCAAGGCTGAGCGGAAAAGGCCCCTCGGGGAGACATCGGGGGGTGGCAGTGGCGGCTGCCGGCAGAGGCAGCCTGGAGGAGCAGAGCCCTGTGTCCCCCAGGAGCCCAAAGTGGGGAGCCAAGAGAGGGGGGAGCGGCGCCATTGGCGGGAGCCTCAAGAGCCTGGAGAGGGGCAGGGGGGACTCCTTGGAGCCGCTGCAGCCCAGAGCAGAGAATGAGGGGAGAAGGGAGCCCAGCAGCCCAAAGAGCCCCGGCATCCCGAGATGGGGAGAGCCAAGAGGGGGGAGCTTTTGGCATTGCTGGCACTGCCAGCAGCCTGGGCAGGGTGGGCACCCAGGAGAATGGGGGACCCCCAATCCAAGCGTGACCCCAGCAGCTGGGACAGGGGGAAACCCTGAACACCAGAGGGGAGGGACCAGGGACAGGGAACTCCTGGGAAGCTTTTTCAGAGCTGAATCTTGGTGTTTGGGAGGGTTTTCTGGAGCCCAGATACCCAGTGGCTTGTAGAGATGCACTACTTTTAGAGATGCACTACTAGAGGGACCTTGAAACTCAGCGTGTTTTGGGGAAAATGAAACAGGAATGCCTTATAAATATGATTGTCTGGGAAAAGATTTTTGGAATATGGAAACTTTAAGCAAGATTGAAATGAAGGCAAGCTTTGAGATGCCTTAGTTGCTGAACAACTGGAAAACAATGGTGTGGCAAAACTGTAAGTAATCCCCTTTAAATGAAACAATTCCCTCTGCTTGCAGACAGGTCCAGGGGTCAGAGCAGACCCTACTGGCTGAGCAGAAGGGGTCCAAAGAGGAGTTTTTATGGTTTAAAATGTAACACAGTATGGTGACGTAATGATTCTTACAGGCTGTATGTAAATGCTATAGGATTTGTATCTTGTACTAGACTGGTTAGTGAGAAATAGAATATTCAACAGAGAAGAAGATTTAATGTATTGTAACAGGAACCTCACTCTCTTACGCTCTTCCCCTCTTACTCTCCCACCCTCTGATCCTCTCTCCCCCTCTCTTCTCTCGGGCCTGCTCCGAGCTGTGGCTGGCAGCTCCAAGCAGGGCCCTGCACCCAGGCCCTTTGCAATAAACCGCAAGTGCCACGACCTGGCTGCAGAGATCTCTTGTCTCCATCCGTCCTGACCGTCCTACCGCCCCGATGCTCCTATAAACGTGCTCATCCCTTGTTTTCCCTAAACCAGGATTTCCCATTGCCAGCCCCTGGGAGGCTGCGAGGAAGAGGAAGATGCCCTGGGACACTGAGGCAGGTGAGGAGGAAGTCAGTGCCCCTTTCCCCTCTGTGCTGCTGCATCTCCCATCCCAGCACGGCCCCAACTGCAGCACAGCCCTGGGGGGATCTCCTTGCCTGTGGCACGGAGGCAAATCCCATCCTGTCCTTGTCCTTCCTCGCCCAGAGCAGGAGCTGAGCATGGAGAGCAGGGAGGACAAATGCCCGCGGCAGAACCTGGTGGCAGAGGCCGTTTTGAGCGGCTCCACGGCGCAGGAAGGCAACGGGGAGGAAAAGGCGCGGAGATGCCGCACGAGGAGGGGCTGCAAACGCAGCTGGCGGGGATCTGAGGGGGAAAGAGCCAGCCTGGGCCGGGAAGGCAGCCGGAGATGGAGCCAGAGCTCGGAGCTGGTGCTCCATGAGCAGCTCCATGATGGGGAGAAGCCCCACACGTGCGTGGAGTGTGGGAAGAGCTTCAGGTGGAACTGCGACCTGATCAGGCACCAGAGGATCCACACTGGGGAGAGGCCCTACGAGTGTGGGGAGTGTGGGAAGAGCTTCAGCGAGAGCTCCAACCTGATCAGCCACCAGAGGACCCACACTGGGGAGAGGCCCTACGAGTGTTCAAAGTGTGGTAAGAAGTTTCTGACCAGGTCCTGTCTCTTTAAGCACTATCAGAGTCACACAGAGGAGAGGCCCTTCCAATGCCCCGACTGTGGGAAGGGATTCAAGCACAACTCCGACCTCGTCAGGCACTGGCGCATCCACACTGGGGAGAGGCCCTACGAGTGTGATAAATGCAGGAAGAGGTTTCTGACCAGCTCCGATCTCCTCAAGCACTATCGGATTCACACAGAGGAGAGGCCCTTCCGCTGCCCCGACTGTGGGAAGGGATTCAGGCAGAGCTCCCACCTCATCACCCACCGGCGCATCCACACTGGGGAGAGGCCCTACAAGTGTCCCCAGTGTGGGAAGAGCTTCTCCTTCAGCTCTCACTTGACCCAACACCAACAGAGGCACCGGTAAGGGAAGCCCTGCGAGTGCCCCGAGTGCGGGAAGAGCTTCGTGCGCTGCTCCAGCTCCATCCCCCACTGGAGGAGGCACTTTTGGCACAGCCCTGGTCACTCATATTCCCTGTGATCCATGTTGGGAACACACCTGGCTGCTTCGCATTTTGGTTTGACCTTAATTTTCCTCTGCTTCATCTTCATCCCTTAAAAACACACTAAACTGGGTTAAATAAAGGAAATTGGTCAATTATATCTGAAGTTCCATAATTTCTCTGTTGTTTTAGTGGGAATTTAGGATTTGGGGACTAAATCTGTGTGGAGTGCTGCTTCTGCTAAGTGGCAGGAATTTAACTTCACCCTTCTTGTGTTGCTGAGAACTCCTCACCTGACCCAAACCCCAACTCCACCCTTGGGATATCCTATAAAAGTCCCTCGGCCCTGCCTTTGCCCTGTCTTTGGGGGGTAAGGAATGGATTCCCAATGGATCAGCCCTTTTCTCACTGGATTCCAAAGGATCAGGCTCATTCTCCACTGGATTCCTAGAGTATCAAGCTTTTCCCGCTGGATTCCCAGACAATCAGCCCTTTTCCCAGTGGGTTCCTACAGGATCAGCCTTTTCCCACTGTATTCCCAGAGGATCCACCTTTTCCCACTGGATTCCCTGAGGAGCAGCCCTTTTCCCACTGGATTCCCAGAGGGTCAACCTTTTCCACTGGATTCACAGAGGATTCTGACTCTGTCACTGTTTCCTTTTTTTTTTTTTGTACCACTGCATTTGTATTTTTGATTTCCCCTAATAAAGAACTGTTTTTTCTACTCCCATATCTTGGCCTGAGAGCCCCTTCATTTCAAAATTAATTATTTTCTTTATTATATTAATATTATTGTTAGTTAAAGGGAGGGGGTTTACATTTTCCATTTCAGGGGAGGCTCCTGAAATGGGGAGACACCTCCAGGCAGGGGCCGTGTAAAATTGTTCCTGGAATATGTAAATTATTTTATGGATTTTTCATAAGGGTCTATGAATATGCAACAGGCTGTTGTAATTAAAGCCAGAATTATTAAGGGGTGTCCCTGAAAATAACTGGGGCTCTTGGTGGCCATAATAACCTTTGCTCGATGGACCTTGTCTCCCATTACATCAGCCTGTTGCACATTCATAGATGTTTTTGCATATCCATAAACTACTCTGCATATTCCAGGAACGAAATTGGCTTCATCCTGTTTAGGGGTCCCATTTCCTTCCCAGCTCAATTTTGGGGTCCCATCACCTCCCCCGTGTTTGGTTTTGGGGGCTCCAGTCCCATCCTGCTCCGTTTTGGGGTCCCGACCCCGTTTTGCATTAACTTGGGGTCCCCACCCCATTCCCAGGGTCACGTCCCCCCTCCCCAAATTCCGGTCCTGGCAACTGATGAGTCATCAGCGAGACACGCTCTGATTGGCTGGAAATTACCCCACGCGGTCTCTGATTATTTAACGCAGTGAGAGGCCTTGGTCTTTGCCTGACAACTGATGAGTCAGAGCCTAGCCGGGCGCTGATTGGCTGAAAGTCGCTGAGGGGGCCAGGGCTCTGAGTTTCTGCTCAGCAATTCTTTCGTCATCAGTGCCACGCGTTCTGATTGGCCAGAATCTGTTTTGGGGTGGGGACGGGAGGAACTGGGTTTTTTTGGGTTTATTTGGGGATTTTTTGGGGATTTTTTTGGGGGTTATTTCTGGAGTATTTGGGGTTTATCTTGGGTTTTACTTGGTTTATTTCTGTTTATTTGGGGTTATTTGGAAGTAGTTGGGTTTATTTGGGTTTATTTGGAATTTTTGGGGGTTTTGGGGGTTTATGTTGGTGTATTTGTGGTTTTTTATGTGTACTTGAGATCATTTGGAGTTATTTGGGTTTAAATTGGGTTTACTTTGGTTTTTTTGGTGTTATTTTGATTTTTTTGGGGGTATTTGGGAGAATTTTAGGTATTATTTGGGTATTTTTGGGGTTTATTTAGAGTGTTTTGGGGTTGTTTGCATTATTTGGGGTCATTTGGGGTCAAAAAAATCCAGAAATGTTTCTCCTATGAAAAACGGGAAATTTTCCAGAAAAATCCAGGAATTTTTCCACAAAAAACCTGAGAATATTCCCTTAAAAATCCCAGACTATTCCCAGGCAATAGCGGCGTGCCACACCCCAAATTAACCAATTACTGCACGCCTTTTGTCAGCAACTCTTTTGTCTTCTGCCCTAAACCAACCAATCATCGCGCGCCTTCTCTCAGCAACACCCACCTTTCCCTTTCCTTCACTAACCAATCAGCGTGCGTTTTCCCTCAGTGTGGCCGCCGCTAAGGGCGCGGTGTCCCGGGTTGTGGGCGACTGTGGCAGCACCCCTGCCACAGGACCAAAGCACACGCTGACACCTCTGTGATGGGCGGTGAAATGGCGTTTATTAACGGCGGGGCAGGGTAATTTATAACGGGGTAACGGTAAAGGGGAAGGGGTTAGGCGTAATATCACGAGATGGGATATCTTGATCCTACATTTCCCCCCCCTTTCATGACATAGAAAATGCTAAGAATTTAAACTGCCCAGTGGGACAGTAACAAACTTGTAACTTTAACAAAACAAAGAACTGTAACAAACTTATGACTGTAAATATTTAATAAATGAAATGAAAAGTTGAACAATGTAACGCAAAAGAAAAACTAACTATCTCTAAAAAAAACAACAGAAGCTTATTTACAATACAGGGCCATCAGCCATGGGGCTGAATCATGACCTCAGGCATCTTCACAGGACCTTCCTCAGCTTATCTGTTGGCATTATAGCACCAGACTGTCCTCCCAGAATCTGCGATCTCTTTGACTTTAAAACCAGGGCGTTTTGGAGAGCCCATGTCCAGACTCATGTTCTCCCCAAAACACCCTTTGAACCCTTTGGTGCAGGAAAGGTTCTGGGTTGGTTGGTATTCCATCCAAGTAGAGTCAGAACTTGGCCAGAGTTCCAACCCTACCTGATGGATACCACCTAGGACCAGTGCTGAGCTCTTTTTTCTTTCCCCCAGTTCTGTTTTGCACCAGCCTCTCACTGGGTTTCTTCACGACCCCGGTGTGGACTGCCATCGGGCTGCCTGATGACTCGATGCAGCCTTCTGGGAGCGGGGTATACAGGCCATGGGGGGTGGCTGAGGGTCCGGTCCTGCAAAAGAAACTTTTCAGATTTCCTTAGTTTTTGCCCTGAAGGTCAGGCTTTACTGATTTGAGCGGGCACCACTTAATTTCTCCATCTCTCTTTACGGCAGCGTACCCTCACCCCGTGAGTATCAGCCTCCTACCCGCTTCCCACTCTCCTAACTCATTCTTGATCAGTACGTGTGGGCCTTCCTCTAACGCCCGGGTGGCCCAGTGCCTCTGGGCTGGACTTTTGCTTTCGTCTCCTCTCGGAAACTGATTCAGAGCTAGTAGGGCGGTTGCCAGAATACGCGCTTGATCTCTCGGTGGGATGGAATTGGTGACACTTTCCGCCTTTGCTAGCACTTCCAGTTTATTTTTTAGGGTTTGATTGGCCCGTTCGACTATGGCCTGGCCAGTACTGTTGTAGGGGATACCATAGACTAACATTATATCCCATTTTGACGCAAACGCTTGCATTGATTTAGAGGTAAAGCTCGGACCATTATGTGTTTTAATCTGCCTTGGGATACCTAGCCATGCCATGGCTGTTAGCCAGTGGTGGACCGTTGCTTGGGAGTCAGCTCTTTGATGTTGTGTGGCCATGATTATCCCGCTGTAAGTGTCTACTGTGACCACTAACCATGCTCGGGGTCTCAGCAGCTGGCATAACGTCAAGTCCATCTGCCATATATCAGTGGCCTTGGTGCCCCTAGGATTGACGCCGGTGGACCATAATGGTGACCTCTGACAGTAAGGGCATGAGGCAACGACATGCCTTGCATCAGTGACAGTGATCCCACACTTTCTCGCAAGTGCTCTGGCCCCAACATGCAGAGATTCATGCAGCTGATGGGCTTCTCTCACAGTCCACAGCCCTCTCGCGGTGGCATCTGCTTTGTCGTTACTGACTTGAAAGAATCCTTTGACCAGACTGTGATTGTTGACATGGATGATGGACATGGTGCCCTTCCATGAGTAGAGCACCTCTTCCAGCATCGTTGCTACTGCGGACACCGCCACCCCGGGTCCGGCCATGGCTAGACAGAGTCGGGTCAGGAATATGGAGTCTGTTACAATATTGAGGTGTTCCTCCGGGAACAGTCCACCTGCCAGTGCCACAGTGGCTGCCTCGAGTTGTTGGACTGACAGTGCAGGATCTGTTGTTTTAATGCACTGCCACCGCTCTCCTGTCTGCCACACTACCACTGCAGAGGATGTTAAAGAAGATGCCTCAGTGAAAACGGTGGGTCCCTCGCGTGGCCGGTCAATTACTTTGGGTGGTAAGTTGATGTCGATGACCGCCAGCAACTGCGTCCATGGGGGTTTTGCCACGTACCGAATCTCTCCCCCAAATCCAGCGAGGGCCATGGCCAGGTATTCAGATATCACTGGTGACTGTGTAGGAAGCTGCTTACCGAAAGGGCAGATATATCCTGGTGGGTTCAGTGGCGAGGTGCCTCAGAGCAAGCTTCCTGCCTTTCATAATGAGGTTGCCAAGGCACTCAACCCCTGGGGAGAAGGCACGTGATGGTTTTCCCAGGACCACCCATTGTATTGGTTGGGCTTTATCAGGAGGTCCCTGGGCTAGCGCCCCTACTCCCCCTCTCCTCGTGAGATGGACATACAAATCAACCAGCATGTTTGAGCCCCACCTGGCGAGCGTGGTTGCCGCCATCTGACGCTCGATGAAGTCAAGTGAGCTCACTGCCTCTGGCGTCAGTACTTTACCCTCCCATGGGTTCTTCCCTTTTAAGAGGTCGTTTAAGGGATCCATGATCTCAGGAGGGATCAGAATGATGTTGCGAAGCCACTGTAATGATCCCACTAGCTGCTGCATGTCATGAAGTGTTCTGATGTTCCGATGAATTTTTATTTGGGGAGGGGTTACATAGAGGTTTGAAATTCCCACTCCTAATATCGCGAGATGCGATATCTTGAGCCTACACCCCTGCCCTGCCAAAAAGCAACTAGGCTGCAGCTGGCTGAAGAAGGATTCTCCCTCCTTCCTTCTCTCCCTCTTTCCCCTCTGCCAGCCAAGGGGGTGCCGGGAATGAAGGGAGACCTACACATCCTATTGATGATTATTGGTCTTGGCTTTATTGATCCAACTTACACACTCTTATAGTGGTGTTAATGAAGTTCATGCATATTCCAAAATCAACCTCATCATTGGTTACAAACTGCATGTTAACCCCTCCTTATGTTGCTCATACCTGTGGTATCTTTATTGAAAATAATACTTGTTTCTCACACTCTGCTGTTGCTTGTTATGATCAGCCTCAAGGACTCCATGTTTTCCCTACCGTGTTTCTCATCATTAAACCAAGGACACAGTGTTACTGTTTTTCTTGTAAGTGAAAAGGCTGAGAACTTGGTTCTCACAGCTGTTTCTTCACTGCTTAACCAGCTGTATATGATCATGGCCTTTTTCTATAAGCCATGTCTGAACAAGATCCTCTACAAGGGGGGAACTCCGCTGCCCAGCTGGGCCCTGGCTTTGGGCTCACCTGACATCCGGGTGTAGAACGTGTCCTGGAGGATGGTGCCACAGCTGAAATCGATGAGCTTCGCCTCGCCCATGGCCAGGTCGACAAGGACGTTCTTGGCCTTCATGTGGTGCTGCAGGACGCCGCGGCTGCTGCAGCCCCGCACGGCCTCCAGCACCTGGCGGAACAGCCCCCGCGCCACGGGCTCCGTCAGGAACCACCGCTCGTGCAGGGAGTACCAGAGGTGCTGACAGTGCTGCGGACGCTCCATGAGCAGCACGAAGCCCTCGGGCACCTCGAACCAGTCCAGGAGCCGCACGACACCGCGGAAGCCAGGCCGCGACACCTTCCACAGCAGCGCCAGCTCCAGGGGCACAAGGGCGCCCTTGCGCTGCGGGGGACCGCGATGCCGTCAGCGGGGCCGATGCTGCGCTGCACCTCGGGCAGCCCCTGCCCGCCCCGCCGCGGCTCGCCATGGCCTGGTCCAGGGTGCTACACAGCCCCCGCTCACTCCACGCTCGCTGCCCTCGCAGCGTTCCGGCTGCCGCCCTGCCGGGCCTCGCCTCAGCCCTGCCCGGCATGCCCCGCTGGCTCCTCCCGCTGGCCCCGCTCACTCCCCAGCCGCTCCCACTGCGAGATGCGCTCCCGGGACACTCGCTTGATGGCCACCTGTGGAGAACTTTGTGGATCTCCGGCTAGCTGAAAAAGGGCACGTACCACTAGTAGAGCATGAAGGACACGGAGCAAGAAGTCAGCAGTCAGTGTCCAATCACTGACAAGGATGGCTCGACCTTTGTGCAACATGAGGATAGAAAAGAGAAGGTTTGCCAGAAAACATGGAGAATAGTTTAAAAAGTAGCAATAAAGAAATCACAAGAATGCAGAAGTAAGCGTAGTTGAATGATAAGTAATTGACCTATCCTGAGCTCAGCTTTGCAATATGCATTAGGTTCATTAACTCCAATATAAATGTATGCGCCTTCTGATCAATGAATGAGATCTGCTGATCACCCATATTGGAGTGCTGCTTTTTCTACCGCCGATACTACAAAATGGTGACCTCGACGCCAACGTGATGACCTTTGGATAATTTCTGCACCGGCAATCGTGGAGCCAAGTGGATCGGTGAACGAGTTTGGGTCCTATTGCAGCCGGGACGGCGACTAAACGCTGCTGAAACAAAGGGGAAGGTGTCGGTTAGCTCCAGGTGAGCTTATAGAAGTTGCCTGGCCGATACGTGCTGCCGTCGACCTTGTAATGGCTGCAACAGCACTGACGAAACCATGGAACCAGAAAGGCAAGCAGCATATGACTTATTTATTAGCTTTTTACAAAAGCGACAAGTTAAGGGCATAGATTTGCAGGGAGAACTTCCTGTTTTGTTAGATTATGGGCATACATTGAGGGTTTTTCAGAATCCTCATACAGTATACGAGTTAGCAGAGTGGAAAAAATTTGGGGACAAGTTGTGGTTGGCAACTATAGCTGATAATAAAACTGCACGGAAAATGGGAAAGCCATGGCAAGTCGTGCATGATGAGTTAGTGCAGTATCAGGCAGAAAAGAAGGCAGCACAGCAAGCTAGAATAGCCCATGATAAGAATAAGAGTTATGGGGAAGGTTCAGAGTGTCCTTTACCCCCTGCCACATCAACAGTAATTCTGCCGCCGACATCAGCCTCCTCCTCACATAACTCACTCCCTGCTCGTGCTGTTACAGCACCGTCCACACCACCTGTCCCATGGCCAGACCCCCCTTCCCCTCCTCCCAGCAATGAGCCTCTCCCTGGGTCAGAAGCTGGTCTGGCGGGGGCCATAGCAAGGGAGCAAAAAGCGGCGTGGGCAGCGGTAGCAAAACACTTCATGGAGTCGGGGGGTGGGAAGGAGTCTTTGGAAGTGGCTATGGATGTGGCTTGCCCAGTGATATTTACTCCTTTGGCAGGGGGAGGCTTTCAAGCAGCAATTACTGCTTTAGACTGGAAGTTGTTGTCGCAGTTACGAGATGCAGTTACGAGATACAGTTAGTCAGTTTGGAGTGACTGGTGAACCTACAAAGCAGATGCTTGATTACATCTGGGGGACACAGGTTTTGCTGCCAGCTGATTGTAGAGGGATAGCGAAGTTAATTTTAACCCAACATCAACAAATCTTGTTTGGGGCACATTGGCAGGCACTTTGTCAGCAATGTGTGGCAGAACAGAGGCAGCAAGGCGATCCATTGTTTGGAATAACCTTAGATGAATTAATGGGGTTAGGACCTTTTCTTCGGACAGAAGCACAAGCTTTAATAGGTCCTGATAAGTGCAGGGAAGCAATGCGCCTGGCACGATTGGCTATAGATAGAATAAAAGAACCAGGAGGAATTCCTTCCTGTATGGGGATAAAGCAAAGGAGAGAGGAGTCATTTGGATCCTTTATAGATAAGGCAGCCACTGCTATTGAGCGTGCAGGAGTCCCTGATTACATGAAGGGAGCTTTATTAAAACAGTGTGCACTCCAAAACTGTAATCAGACTACGAGGAGTGTGTTGAACACCCTAGGAGCTAATTGGACTATAGAGGAAGCTTTAGAACGTATGGCGAATGTGCCCTTGGGAAGTCAAGCAATGTTAGTTGAGGCAATTAAGGAATTGGGAGCAGGGTTACAGAAGCAGGCAGAAGCGTCTCAGAAGCAAGCAGAAGCTTTGCAGAGCCAGGTCCTGGCTGCACTGGCACCGCTCCAGGCTGTGGCAACAAGTGCTCCACGAGCTCCATCTACTGGCGGATTCAAGTGCTACAGGTGTGGAGGTACCGGCCACACCCACCTCGCCTGCAGAGCTGCAACTGTCTGGTGTCACAACTGCCGCTCGGGTACCCATAACACCGGAGCCTGCCAACGCCATTCAGGAAACGCCAGGATCAACGCGTTCAACAACAGCAGCCGCCGCGTGCAGACACAAATAGCAGCTGTCAGCACTCCAACTCAGCTTTCCTTCAACCAGCCACAGTTGAGGACCCTCAGCCAGCCACAACCGGGAGCCTTCAGCCAGCCACAATCGGCAGCCTTGGGCTGGACGTGGCAGCCTCAGTAACAGTAACACTGATGACCACCAAAGTGGAAAAGGTTCCCACCGGAATAAAGGGACCAATTTTCATTAAAGGACAACCTATGGGAGCTTTGTTGCTGGGACGATCGTCAGCCACCATAATGGGATTATTTGTTTTGACTGGAGTAATAGATGCTGATTTTACTGGGGAAATTTGTGTTATCATGTATACTCCTTTTCCGATACGAATTGAGAAAGGACAGAGGATAGCTCAATTAGTTCCACTGGAACAGTGACTAGGACATTACCCCCCTCTTCAATCACAGTCCAGAGGAGAAATGTGGAGAGCTAGGGATCTGCGTGCAGAAGATCTCGGTCTGTACAGGTAGAAGCCCTCCCTCACCTCACAGTCTGACCTTGGCTCCGCACCTGGACCAATCCAATTGGATGGATGTGACACAGACTGCCGAAGCCTTTATAAACCCCTGAAACCTCTCAATAAAGGCCATTTTGCTATCCACCATACTGGTGTCTGTAGCATGTGGACCGAGTGACCTTGGAGGTGGGTCACCGTGCCAGCTCTAGAACCAGGTCACTACGCTGTAACGGCAAAAACTGGTGCCGAACCCAGGAATGATCAGCACCCGGAGTTTGGGGATCGCCTGGACGGGGGACTGGTGGCTGCACAGCGGGCCTTGTGCAGTGGAAGGGACGCTTCTGGACCTGCGGTGGACCATGGAAGTCACGGCGAAGGTCATTAGCCAAGTGCATTCTCAATGGGGTATAGATTGTAAGCTGAAAGATTTAAGTCTTGCTATACCGAGACTTATAAAGCTTGGGGTGATTGATAGTCCGGTGGATATTCTCCATCCGGAGATATGGGATACTTGTACTAAGGTTTTAGCTGAGGAAACTATGACGTCCGGAGCGGGGAAGGTGCTTAAGTCCTGGGGCAGGGTTGTGCAGGCTCTGAAAAAGGCCAGGGAAGAGCAAGAAATCTGGAAAGCCGCTCAAGCGTGGTTAATGGCCCCGCCGCAGTTGGGGGTGGGGGCGGCGACCCAGACCGCAGAGGGCTTTGATCAAAGCGGCGGCGTGAAACCGCGAATGGCAGACTCCCTCTGGCAGATCGAGTTACCATCCGAGGGGAAAAACGCGGGCGGTTGTTTTGGCAGGGGCTCGCAGAGGAAGCGCGGGAAACGGCGAAGTCGCCGGACCCCGAAGGGGGGGATAATAGCACACCACCTCCGCCGTATGAGTCTGAAAATGGCGTCGGACCGCGTGGTCAGGGTGGAAAAGAAGGCGCGGAGGGCGGAAATGCAGTCAGCCTGCCTAACAACGCAGGCGCGGGCGAGCGGGGGGACAGGGCGGCCCCCGCGGAGGAGCGTCAGACCAATCAGAGCGCTCAGTTCACTTTAAGTTCTTGTAGGGCAAGGACCTCCCCCAGCATGAGGCGGGGGGACCCCAGGGGGAGGGAACGGCCCAACCCACGTAAGAAGGGGCGGGGTCAGAGCCTGAGGAAAAGGCAGAGCAGCCCGGAAATGACCGACCAGTTGGTTTCCGGCTCAGACTCAGATTGGAGCTTGGAGCTTGAGAGGGGATCAGAGAGTTCCGACTCGGATTCGGGTTTTAACAGAAAGAGAGCAGCAGTATATAAGGTCACTAGCCACAGCGCTCCCGCATGGGTAAAAGGGACATCAGAGAAAGATCAAACCCCACTCACAGATTGGCGGAAAATAAAAATTGCATGTGCCCAATACACACCGTCGGCGAAACTGGTGTTTCCAGTCCGGGGGGGGGGGGGGTGGGGGGGGGGGTGGGGGGGCAGGGGGAAACCAAAGGACCTACTCCCCAGTAAACCCGAAAGATGTGCAGGCAATTATTAAAGCAATCGCAGATACGGGGATTAATTCGGCCATGGTCTCCACACTTATTGACGGTGTTTTCAGAGGGGATGACATGTTGCCTTTTGATATTAAGCAGACTTGTAGAATGATTTTTGATGGAGCAGGGATGATCGTTTTCAAGCAAGAGTAGGAGGATAACTGCCTTAAGCAGCTTGCACTGGCAACAGGGGCAGATCATCCACTGCATGGCTCCAGCATACAGAGGCTAATGGACACAGACCCTAGAGTGATCACCCCCCCAAGCACAGGCTGAGGGCTTGCAGGCACATGAAGTCATGACAGCTACCCGCGCAGCCAGAGAGGCCATCGACGTGGCGTCCAAGGTAATAGCCAAACCCTCGCCTTGGGCCACAATAAAGCAGAGTGAAAGTGAGAGCTTCACTCAGTTTGTGGATCGCTTGCAGGCTGCCTTGGATCCCTCAACATTACCCCCAGAGGCGAAAGACCCTGTGTTGGCAGAGTGCCTACACCAGCAATGCAACTCAGCCACCAAAGACATTTTAAGATCGCTGCCGCAAGGGTCTAATATAGCTGCCATGATCAAGCACGTTGCAAAAGAGGAACACCTAGCTCCCATTCAAGCAGCAGTTTTCACTGCAATAATGAATGCCATGGCATGCTCTGAGTGTGGCCAAGCTGGCCACGTAGCAATAAACTGCCCCCAGTCAGACCCAATCCGGTTCTGGCAATGAGTAGACCCAGAGAGAAACATGACCCACCCCAAAACCTTGCCCACAAAGGTCACCGACGTCCTGACCGGCGACACCGATGCCTTTCAGATAGGCCGGTCAGCCGGGTCGGACTCGGACCCAATTCTTCGCATGCTAGAAGCTACCTATCTATCCCTGAACAAATCTAACCCTAACCTGACAGACTCCTGCTGGCTTTGTTACGATGTCAAACCCCCATTTTACGAAGGAGTCACTCTAGACACCCCCTTTAGTTATTCCACAGCTGAGGCCCCTCACCAGTGCAGGTGGGACACACCCCGCAAAGGGATCACCCTGAGTCAAGTCACAGGTCGAGGCAGATGCTTTGGCAATGCAACCCTAGCTAAGAGGAAAGGCAACGTCTGCACCGACGTGGTCGAGCCCGACCCAAAGAACAAGTGGGTTGTCCCATCTGCTTTGGGGATGTGGGTTTTCCAGAGATCCGGTGTGAGCCCTTGTGTGTTTCTTGCCAAATTCAATGACTCTAACGACTTTTGTGTCCAAGTTCTGATCGTTCCTAGGGTCCTGTATCACCCAGACGAGGAGGTGTATCACCTCTTTGAAGAACCCAGCTGGCTCCACAAAAGAGAAATACTGACAGGTATAACTATCGCAATGCTGCTCGGCCTAGGAGCAGCCGGAACGGCAACGGGTGTGTCAGCCCTGGCAACACAATATCAAGGACTGTCCCAGCTGCAGATGACCATCGATGAGGACCTGTAGAGGATCGAGAAATCCATCTCCTTTCTGGAGAAGCCAGTCTCCTCACTCTCAGAGGTGGTCCTGCAGAACAGGTGAGGACTGGACCTCCTGTTCATGCAGCAAGGAGGTCTGTGTGCCGCCTTGAAAGAGGAATGCTGCTTCTACACGGACCACACGGGAGTCATTAGAGACTCCATGGCAGAACTCCGGAACAGACTGGCTCAGAGACAGAAAGAAAGGGAAGCCCAACAGGGTTGGTTCGAATCCTGGTTCAACCAGTCTCCATGGTTCACCACCCTGATGTCTACCCTAATAAGCCCAGTCACAATAATCTTACTAACCCTAATCTTTGGACCTTGCATACTAAACAAACTGGTGCTATTTGTTAGAAGACGTTTAGAAGCAGCTAACATTTTGTTTCTCGAGCGCCGACAGTTGCGCTAAAGCGTGCTAGTTACTAACACACTTACAATTTTACACTAATTCTACTAACCTATGAAATTTTGTAACCTTTACATTTTATAACTTTATGAGATTTTTACTAATCATGGGGGGGGGGAAATGTGGACAGTCAGGGATCTGCGTGCAGAAGATCTCAGTTTGTACAGGCAGATAAGAAGCCCCCCCTCACCTTGCAGTCTGACCTTGGCTCTGCACCTGGCAACATCCAATTGGATGGAAGTGACACAGACTGCCGAAGCCTTTATAAACCCCTGAAACCTCTCAATAAATGCCATTTTGCTATCCACCATACTGGTGTCTGTAGCATGTGGACCGAGTGACCCTGGATGTGGGTCACCGTGCCAGCTCTAGAACCAGGTCTCTACGCCGTAACGGCAACAGCGCGTGGGGCCTTTGATGAACGCTTCTGTCGTCCTCCTCACGCTGGAACGTTTTACCTGGATCATCAGCCCGTGCCTGGCGCTCCTTGTTCTTCACTCTAACCTGGTTTGAGCTGATTTTTTTGCAGGTTCTGTTCAAACTTGCTCTCTTGCTCTCGGTGTGTTTGTTGTGTCGCTTGCTCTGCTCTCTCGCTTTCTCTGCTGTCTCGCTGGCCTTGCCTGCATGTGAAAAATGCGTATTTTATGATTGGTTTTTTGCAAATATTGAAATGAATATTATATGTGTTGTGTTAGAAAGTAATGCTGTATTAATTCTCTTTAGTAGTGTGTTAAATATAGTTTTAGGTTATTAAAAATGTTAAAATAGAAACTATGCTATGTAGGATTCTTTTTTTAAAGAAAGGACTAGCAGCGAGATAGCAGCCACAGGACACCTAAATCCTTCAGAGAAAGAGAATTGATTGCCCTCTTATCAGAAGAAAAGAACTTCTTCCCACCTCGAAGGCGCTGTTAGGATTGAGAGGAAGAAGGTGGCACTGACGAGACAGAATCCTGTATTTGAATGGAATTTATGCATCATGTATGAAGTGTATGAATATGCAACAGGCCACTGTTTTTAAGGGGTGTCCTTTTTAAGGCTCGTGCTGCCCAGAAAAAGGCACCCGGACGTCTATAACTCTTTATCTCTATTGTCTCATATTGTCCTAATTCAAATTGTCCAAATTATTATTACTGTAATTGTATTGCTATTTTTATAATAATTTTATTACTATTAAACTTTAAAAAATTTAAAAACAAATGTTTGGCATTTTTCACACTGCACATCTCGCTCCAGGGCTGCTTGTGGGGAACCTTTCCTTGCACAGCCCTGAGGATTCCCCCAGCCCGGGCTCCCAGCAGCTCCACACCTAGCCAGGAGGAGCAGCAGGGCCAGGGCTGACAGGGCGTCCCCCCAGATGTGGCCCCCGCTGGTGACACAGCCGGGCCCTTGGGAGGCTGCCTCAGGCTTTATTGTCCACCAGCATCCCAGGAGGGAGCAGAAAATCCTCCTGCAGATGCTGATTCCGGAGCCTCCCAGCGCTTCCTTGTCTCCAGGAGCTTCTGTAGAGCCCCAGTGAAACCTCGGTGCCACATTGTTCCACAGCCTCACAGCGCTCTCCTGGCTCCCATGAGGTCCCTCTGTGTCCCGCTGCAGCCTTGGCTTCATCAGGGTCTCCTGGCTCCATCAGGGTCTCCTGGCTCCATCAGGGTCTCCTTGGCTCCACCAGGGTCTCCCAGCTCCATCAGGGTCTCCCGGCTCCATCAGGGTCTCCTGGCTTCCATGATGCTCCACTCTGTCCCAAGGGGCATCCGCGGCTCAGTTTTGGAGCCCTGCAAGATCCAAAGATTCCCCCCAAAAACACCAGCCCAGGGACCCCCAGGATATTTGGGCTGAGCTCCCGCTGCCCAGTCACCTGCATGGAACCCAAGTGACCGCTGGGACTCCATGGAATGTCCTGGAACAAACTGTCCCTGGTCAGACAGGGGTGCCCTGGAACACAGGAGCCACTGGGACACGAACACTGCCCACGGAAGCAAGTGACCATGGTGACAGAGCCGGGGCTGATGGAACACTGGAGAACATTGTTACCCCATGGAATCTCATGGAACCAGGTGTCCATGGTGACAGAGCCTGATGGAACACTGGAGAACATTGTTACCCCATGGAATCTCATGGAACCAGGTGTCCATGGTGACAGAGCCGGGCCTGATGGAACCTACTGGAACACAGGAGAACATTGTTACCTGTTGGAACCCTGGCTGCTGAGAATTTCGGACTTTCTGAGCTGACAGACACTGACCCCCAAGAGAACACTGCATTTGACCTGAGGCTGTGGAGAAGGCTTCCAAAATGGAATGACAGAACTGGGTTTATGAGTGTGGAGTTTGAATAGAAGGGTGTAACATCACAGGGTGGACAAGTTGGAGTTTAAGTTTTGGAATATAGTAATATATATAAAGCAAGATGGAGGTTTTAGAGTGGAGGCTGATCCTTTTTCTTTGCCTTCTTCTTCTTCTTCTTCTTCTTCTTCTTCTTCTTCTTCTTCTTCTTCTTCCTCTTATTCCTCTTCTTCTTCTTCTTCTTGCTCTTCTTGCTCTTCTTCTTCTTCTTCTTCTTCTTCTTCCTCATCTTCTTTTCCTTCTCCTTCTTCACCTTCTTTCTCTCCTCCTTCTCTTCCTTCTCCTTCTTCTCCTTCTCTTCCTCCTTTTCCTCCTTCCTCCTCCTCATCCTCAGGTTTGGGTGGTATTGTGTAATTGGATAAAAAACTCCCCATTGTCAGGCATGGGTGGTTGGTTATTGGGTTAAAAGTAAAAATAATTTAGGTGTCATTTCTTAACTGGACTGTTTATCCTTAAAAGACCTTGCACAGAGAGAGATGGGGCTCCATTTTTACCTTGTTAGCCAAGTGCTGCAGAACTCACAGCTTGTGAGACTGTTCTAGAGACAAGAGCTAATGAACACCTGAGTCCAAACAAGAAATGCTGTCTTGTGATTTCATCCCGACCTTGGCAGAAAAGAAGCAAAAGAATTGACTGTTACCCTAGGGAATCTCATGGAACCAGGTGTCCACTGTTTCACGGTGCAGCCCCAGAGAGTGGTGAGACCATTGTGTCACCATGGAATATCCTGAAACCAAGGCTCCCTTGTGACAAACCTGGGCTTTATGAAACCAAGGACACCGCTGGGATGCAATGGAATCTCAAGGAACCAAGGGTCAACTGTCAACACATCAGCTTCTCAGGAAACCACGGAGAACACTGTGACACAGAGAGGGGCCTCATGGGACGCAGGAGACCATGGTGACACTGTGGTGGAATCTCATGGAACCAAGTGTGAATTGTTCCAGGACCCAGGAGACCATGGTGACACCGTGGTGGAATCTCATGGAACCAAGTGTGAATTGTTCCAGGACCCAGGAGACCATGGTGACACCGTGGTGGGATCTCATGGAACCAAGTGCCCAGAGTTTCATGGCTCAGCCTCATGGAGTGCTGGAGACCATTGTGTCCCAATGGGAACACAGGGAACAAAGGCTCCTTAGTGACACAGCAGGGCCTCATGGAATGCAAGAGATCATCCTGATGGAATGGAAACTCATGGAACCAAGGCTCCACTCTTTTGCTGCGTGGCCTCACGGAATGCTGGAGACCATTGTGGCACCATGGAAACGAATGGCACAAAGGCTCCACTGTGACCCAGCAGGGCCTCATGGAACCAAGGACACCGCTGTGATACAATGGAGTCTCATGGAACCAAGGTCCAGTTGTGACAAAGCTGGGCCTCATGGAACCAAGGACACTGCCGCGATGCAATGGAATCTCTGGGATCCAAGGATCAATTGTCAACACATCAGGTTCTCATGAAACCAAGCAGAACATTGTGACACAGTGGAATCTCATGGGAGCAAGGCTCTGCTTTGAGCAAGTGGGGCCTCGTGGGACACAGGTGCCACGGGGACATTGTCAGGCCCAGTAGGAACAAGACCCCACTGTGTCAGACCAAGGCCTCATGGGACCTGGGAGAGCACTGTGACACAATGGAACCTGATGGAACCAAGGGCCCATTGTGACACGGCAGGGTCTCATGGAACCCCTGTGCCACTGGGACATGGCCAAGGCTCGTGCAAGCAAGGTTCCCCTGTGACAAAGGCAGGCCTCGTGGCACCCAGGAGACCATTGTGGGACAATGGAATCTCATGGAACCAAGGCCCCACAGTGACAAAGCACGGCCTCATGGAAGCCCAGTGCCACTGGGACATCTCCAGCCTTGGAGGAAGCAAGTGTCCATTGTGACACAGCACAGCCTCAAATCACAGGAGAGCAGAGGGATGCCATGGAATCTTGGGGAAACAAGTGTCTATTCTAAACACAGCGAGGACTCATGGAACCCAGGAGATCATTGTGATGCTGCCCTTTGTCACAATGGGGCCGTGCTTCTGTGAGGATCCATGGGCCCACAATGTTCTCCTGGGTTCCAGGAGGCCCCGCTGGGTCACAGTGGCCCCTTGCTCCCACGAGCCACAGCACGGTCCCTGCTGCCCCTGGGTTCTGTGAGGCCGTGCTGCGTTCACAACTAACACTTGCTTCCATGAGATTCCAGTGCGTCACAGTGGTCCCCATGTTTCCATGAGGCTCTGCTGTGTCCCAGTGGACACCGGGTTCCACAAGAGCTGGCAATGTCCCGCTGGCACCTGTGTCCTGTGGGCCCCACTGTGCCAAAGCAGAGCCTTGGCTCCATGAGATTCCAGGCTGTCCCAATGCTCTGCTGAGTTCCCTGAGGCTGTGCTGTGTCCCAATGGACACTGAGTTCCACCTGCCCTGGCAATATCCAAGTGGCCCCTGGCTCCCACGAGGCCCCGTTGTGTTTGCAGGTGACACTTGGTTCCCCAAGATGTTATTGTCACGCCGCTCTCCTGGGCGCCCTGAGGCCTTGCTGGGCAATAATGGAGCCTTGTTCCTGCCAGACCTGGCAATGTCCCAGTGGCACCTGTGTCCCATGAGGCCCCACTTGGTCCTAGCAGAACCTTGGCTTAACAACTGACCCTTGTTTCCTTGAGATTCCATTTGTGAAAAGCACGTTCACTCTCCTGGGAAAATGTGAAAAGTTTTATAAAGGACAATGGGAGACCAGGACCATGGAGCAAAGGTTATCATGGCCGGGTGCATCTTGGCACTCAGCCAGGAGCACCCTGTTACCTTCGGGGATCCCCCTGAAATACCTTTCCCTTACATCAGCCTGGTGCATATTCATAGACCCTCATGCATATCCATAAACTACTTTACATATCCCAGGAACGATTTTACATGGCCCTTCCTTGGGTCTGCCTTTTCAGAGCATGTGTGTTTCTTGGCTGTGCTTTTGGCTCCTTCTCTTTATCACCTCCAGTTTTTGGGCCTTGGTCCACTCTGCCTTCAGACGGGGAGTGCTGATAGTTGGCAGATCTGTGCAGGTATCCTCATCCTGTGTGCACTGGATGTTATCCCATCCAAGCAGGCAGTTTAACACAAGCAGCTATTTCACTGAGCTTAATTAACAACAGAAATAAAAACTATAGAACAAAGTTACTTTAAAAAATGGTCCCACCCCATATTTGATCCCAGTCTGTGTGGTCCTGATCCATATGGTCCCAGTCTGTGCAGCCCCAATCCAAAGGATCCCAGTCCCTATTTGATCCCAGTCCATATTTGATCCCAGTCCGTGTGGTCCTGCACACACTCCCAGGGTCTGGAATTCCAGTTACCAGCCAGGAAAAAAATTTTCCTACCCTTGAACTTCTTTCCTATCCCCTCAACAACTGCAATAAAATTATAAACAAAGAAATAATAATAGAAATTAAATAAATTACAATAAAAATGAAATATAAAAATCTCAACTCTTCTTTACAATACTCAAAAAATGATCCAACCCAAACCAACAACTATTACTATAATAATACCAATGCATATAAACAAATTATATATCAAGAAATACCTTTTGAAAGTTTTAACTCACTAATATACTTTAGATAAAGAAAATCTAAAAAAACTAACATGCAATCTAACACACCTTAGTAAAACAATTCATATAACAAATATACAAAACACAAAACCAAACACCACTATAATTTCACAGACATTTTAACCAAACAATTAAATATTAATGACATCCTTAAGTACTCTAAAACAATTAAAATTATTTTTAAAAGATTTATAGGGGGTGCATGGTTTTATTTGGATATTGGTTTTTGAATTGTTAGTGGCTAGATGATTTAAAAAATGGGACTTTTATTGGAATTTAATCAGCTGAGAAGGCAGCACTCTGCAAACAGAACAGTAAATGGGATATATGACTCAAAATGAACGGGACAGAATCAGGAACTCTGAAAGTTTTATTTGCTATCAAATACATCCCACCCAGAGAGCCCCACACAATCCCCATCCCACTGCTCCAAATTGGGATCCCACTTCTACCAATCGCCTCCCAAGCCCAACTCACCCTGCTGGCTGCGGAATGGAGAGTTTGGCGTGGGATTGAGTTTTTTTGAGGAGGAAACAAGCAATCTGAGAGGGGTTTGAGCTTTATGGGTTAAAAATCATTTGTTTTCAGTGGGATTTGAGTGGTTTTGAGGTGACAGATTGATTCCCTCTTGGCTTTTGGAGGGCAAAGAGATGGAGAAGAAAAAAAAACTAAGGCCAAACTGAGAGGAGAAGAAACAGGTGTGTTCCCAACATGGATCACAGGGAATGTGAGTGACCAGGGCTGTGTCCAAAGTGCCTCCTCCAGTGGGGGATGGAGCTGGAGCAGCACACGAAGCTCTTCCCGCACTCGGGGCTCTCACAGGGCTTCCCTTACCGGTGCCTCCGTTGGTGTTGGGTCAAGTGAGAGCTCCTGGAGAAGCTCTTCCCACACTGGGGACACTCGTAGGGCCTCTCCCCAGTGTGGATGCGCCGGTGGGTGATGAGGGTGGAGTTGCGCTTGAATCCCTTCCCGCAGTCGGGGCATTGGAAGGGCCTCTCCTCAGTGTGACTCTGATAGTGCTGGACGAGATGGGAGCTGGTCTGAAACCTCTTCCTGCATTTATCACACTCGTAGGGCCTCACCCCAGTGTGGATGCGCTGGTGGGTGATGAGGTGGGAGTTGTGCTTGAATCCCTTCCCACAGTCGGGGCATTGGAAGGGCCTCTCCTCTGTGTGACTCTGATAGTGCTGGAGGAGATGGGAGCTGCGCTGAAACCTCTTCCCACACTTGGAACACTCGTAGGGCCTCTCCCCAGTGTGGGTTCTCTGGTGCTTGATCAGGTTGGAGCTCCACCTGAAGCTCTTCCCACACTCCCCACACTCGTAGGGTCGTTCCCCAGTGTGGATCCTCTGGTGCATAATGAGATGGCAGTTCCACCTGAAGCTCTTCCCACACTCCCCACACCTGTGGGGCTTCTCCCTATCATGGAGCTGCTCATGGAGCACCAGCTCCGAGCTCTGGCTCCATCTCCGGCCGCCTTCCTGGCCCAGGTTGGCTCTTTCCCCCTCAGATCCCCGCCAGCTGCGTTTGCAGCCCCTCCTCGTGCGGCATCTCCGGGCCTTTTCCTCCCCGTTGGCTTCCTGCGCCGTGGAGCTGCTCAAAATGGCCTCTGCCACCAGGTTCTGCCGCGGGCATTTGTCCTCCCTGCTCTCCATGCTCAGCTCCTGCTCTGGGCGAGGAAGGACAAGGACAGGATGGGATTTGCCTCCGTGCCACAGGCAAGGGCAAGGAGATCCCCCCCAGGGCTGAGCTGCAGCCGGGGCCGTGCTGGGCTTGGAGATGCAGCGGCACAGAGGGGAAAGGGGCACTGACTTCCTCCTCACCTGCCTCAGTGTCCCAGGGCATATTCCTCTTCCTCACAGCCTCCCAGGGGATGGAAATGGGAAGTCCTGGTTTGGGGAAAACAAGGGATGACCACGCTGAGTATTAAGGTCCCTCTGCCTGAGTCCATCTCTAGAAGTCACTGGACATCAGGGCTCCATAAAACCCTCCCAAACACGAAGATTCAGCCCTGAAAAAGCCTCCCAGGAATTCCCCATCCCTGGTCCCTCCCCTCTGGTGTTCAGGGGTTCCCCTCTGTCCCAGCTGCTGGGGTCACGCTTGGATTGGGGGTCCCCCTTCTCCTGGGTGCCCGCCCTGCCCAGGCTGCTGGCAGTGCCAGCAATGCCAAAAGCTCCCCCCTCTTGGCTCTCCCCATTTTGGGATGCCGGGTTGTCACAATCCACTGGTACAAGCAGGGGTGGTGATGGTTCCTTTTACCCATCTCAAAGTGTGAAAGACACAGAGCAGGGGAACTTTCAGCATTAATCAAAACAAATGCACCTTTTATTGAGTGCCCACAGCAAATGTGAAAAAAGGATAAGAAAGGAGGTAAAGGAGATAAAAGAGAGAGAGAAAGAGTGGGGGGAATAGCTACCAATGGAGAGACAAAATCATCGTGGTCTTTCCAATAGATCTGTCTGGTCGTGTTGGGGAGAATCTCAAGGTCTTTCATTAACTCAGGGGTCTTTTATAGTTGAGGGAACAAGTACAGGACAGTGCAGAAAAAGTTGGGAACAAGTCCAGACAGTCCAGTTCCAAACAGGACAAACCAGTCCCAGCAGTGAGCGGGGCCCATTGTTTCAGGACTGGTTGCCATGGGAAACCAGCCTTGGTCCAGCGAACACACCTGCAGGCAGCCCTTGGCAGACATCCCGCTCCAGTCAGCCCAGCGCCCCCGGGAGAGAATTTTGAGGGTCTCAATCTCAGTCCTTGGGAGGGGGCTTCAATCTCCGTCCCTGACAGCAGTTGTGAGGCAGATGAGGGATGTTCCATGGGGGATCACCAAAGTTAAAGCCAGTGGCGTCTGGCCCAGAGGAGGGAAATTCATGGGCTGTTGGGGTGAGCAGGGATCGTGAGGCAGCTGTAAGCGCACAGAGCGAGCCGCTCATTGCCAGGCCCTGCCCCAAGCAGTGCAGCGTGGGCACAGCAAGCACAACTGCAATCAATCACTGGGCAGGGATCCACCTCAGCCAGGCCAGAGGTGCAGTCAGGGATGATCCCAAGGGTGGGGGCTGCGAATTCAGGCTGGGCTCGACTGCCTCCTTCCTTCTACTTTCCTTGATCAGACTTTGTCCCTCCTCTTCCTCCTGCTCCTCCTCCTCCCCCTCCATCTCTGCCCTTCCCTCCCTCCTCCTCCTCCCCCAGCAGCAGCCGCACCCTCGGTGCCCCGTTCCCGCAGCCCTCGCAGCCCGCGGCAGGAGCGGGGATGGAGCCGGGACAGGTCGGCATGGGCAGCGCGGGGCTCTCGGCTGCTCCCAGCCGCTGCGGGCGGGGGGAAGCCGGCCCGGGCCAAAGGAGAGGCAAACTGGGCAAACTGGGGGCTGCACATCCCAACTGGGCCTTGCTGGGGACCCTGCGTGGCCACTGCCAGCCCTTGGGGCTCCTCTCGGCACATCCGCCAGGGGGGAACGCACACAGGGCTGGGGGATCCCAGCAGTGGCAGCGCTGCCAGGGACTGGGCTGGACTGGGATCGGACTGGGAGTGACTGGGGCTGTACTGGCTTTGGACTGACATCATACTGGGATCATACTGGGAGTGACTGGGGCTGTACTGGCTTTGGACTGACATCATACTGGGATCGTACTGGGAGTGACTGGGGCTGTACTGGCTTTGGACTGACATCATACTGGGATCGTACTGGGAGTGACTGGGGCTGTACTGGGTTTGTACTGACATCATACTGGGATCATACTGCCATGCCAGGGCAGACTGTGATCACACTTATTGACACTGGGATAATACTGGGAGTGAGTAGGAGCCTGCTGGGGGCAATTGAGACCATGTTAGGGGCAAATGGGATATACTGGGAGTGACTGGGATTATGCTGAGGGTTACTGGGGGTAGCTGTGAGCAACTGGGAAGAACTGGGAGTGAGTGGGTGCACGCTGGGGGTGATTGGAAACTGCTGGACTTATACTGGGGTGAACTGGGATCATGCTGGAGCTGACTGGGATCATCCTGGCAGTGAGTGCCACTACACTGAGGCTGACTGGGAGTGCTTGGGTGCAAATGGGATCATACTGGATGGAACTGGAAAGATGCTGGAGGGAACTGGGGTACACTGGGGATACTGGGAATGACTGGAAGGAAAATGAGGGTGAAAGAGAGGAACTGGAACCATGCGGAGCAAAACTGGTTCATACTGGCAGGGACTGGGAGCACACTGGGCTCATCTTTGCATCATACTGGGAGGGACTGGACTAATACTGGGAGTATCTGAGAGCGACTGGGAACACACTCTGCACATCATCCCCATACTGGGCCTGACTGGGAGCAACTGGGAGCACGCTGGCAGCAAATGGCATCATACTGGGACTGACTGGGCTGATCTAGGAAGCAACTGGAACCATGGTGGAGGCAGCTGGGACCATACTGGGAGAGATTGGAAGCAATTGGGATTATACTGGGACCACACTGGGAGGGCTGGCATGTGACTGGGATCAAACTGGAGCTTACTGGGATCATACTGGGGTTGAAAGGGAGTGACTGGGATCACACTTTGGGCCACTCGGAGCCACTGAGGGAAACTGGGATGATGGTGCAAGCAAACTGGAGGTACTGGGAAGGACTGGATGCCTGCTGGAGGCAACTGGGATATACTGGGCATGACTGGGGGACCATACTGGGAGAACTGACACCTTACTGGGGCCACTGGCAGTGCCTGGAAATGACTAGAGTCATGCTGGGGACAACTGGGATATACTGGGAGTGTCTGGAACCATACTGGGGGGACTGGAATTACACTGGAAACAACTGGGACCATGCTGGGAGGGACTGGGATCATATGGGGAGTGACTGGGACTAGAGCAGGAACAACTGGGTTCAACTGGGACCATACTGGGAGGAACAGGCAGCAACTGGAACCATGCTGGGGGCAATTGGGATCCTACTGGGATCACTGTGGAAGCAGCTGGGTCCATGCTGGGGGAGACTGGGATCATACTGGATCACACTTTCAGCAACTGGGACTGCACTGAGGGTGACTGGGAGTGGCTGTGAGCAACTGGGATCAGGCTGGAAACAACTCCAACCAACTGGGAGTGACTGGGAACATGCTGGGGGCAGCTGGGTTATACTGGGAGAGACTGAAACCATAGTGGGGGTAAATGGGAGCAACTGGAACCCAGCTGAGTGGTAATGGGAGCAGCTGTGTCCATGCTGGGGTCATACTGGGATCATACTGGGTGTGACTGGAAGAGTACTGGGAGTATCTGAGAGTGATTGGGATCCTAGTGGAACCAGACTGGGAGTGACTGGAAAGGTGCTGGCCATGACTGGAACCATACTGGAGGTGAATGGGAGCAACTGGGCCCACACTGGGAGTGACAGGGAGTCACTCTGGGCATGACTGGAGTAACACTGGGAGGATCTGGGAGTGACTGGGAACAACTGGGATCATAGGGAAAGTGACTGGGATTGTAGCGGGAGTTACTGGGATCATCCTTGGAGCCACTGGGATTGCAATGGGTGTGACTGGAGCCTGACTGGGGGTTACTGGGAGCTACCAGGCCCTGATGGGAGCCAACTGTGCACACACTGGGAGGAACTGGGAGCAACTGGGAATGATAGGATGCATACTGGTAACAACTGGGATATATTGAGAGTGATTAAATCTTTGTTTGGGATAAAACTGGGGGCAAGTGAACCACGCTGAGGGAACTGGGAGTGCCTGGCAATGACTGCCAGAATGTTCAGGGCAACTGGGATGTACTGGGAGGGTCTGAGACCATCCAGGTGGTGACTGGGAGCAGACTGGGAGCAATTGGGAATGTGCTGGGGGAAACTGGGGCCATTGTGGGGGCAAGTGGGGGCAAGTGGGAGTGACTGGGGCCCTGCTGGGAAAGGCCAGGATCATATTAGACTCATACTGGGATCGTACTGGGAGTTACTGGTGTTATATGTAGTGAAAATAATTCATGCTATGGAGATAGGTGTATGTATGGATAAAATATTTGTAAAGTCTGAACTTATGCTTGTGAAACCACCCTGTCCAGGAACTGAAGCCATTCACATTGCAACTGGTTCCCGGAGGAGGTGGGGTATGGGGGGAGGAGGAGGGGAGGAGGACGGACAAAGTCTGATCAAGGAAAGTAGAAGGAAGCACCCAAGGGTTCCAGCCCTGCCTGAATTCGCAGCCCCCACCCTTGGGATCATCACCCCCCCGCATTGCGCAGGTTAGTGGAAGCTCAGCCCGGATATCCTGGGGGGTCCCTGGGTTGGGTTTTTGGGGGGATGTTTGGAGAATGAAGAAGTCCAAGGCTGAGCGGAAAAGGCCCCTCGGGGGGACATCGGGGGGTGGCGGTGGCGGCTGCCGGCAGAGGCAGCCTGGAGGAGCAGAGCCCTGTGTCCCCCAGGAGCCCAAAGTGGGGAGCCCAGAGAGGGGGAGCGGCGCCATTGGCGGGAGCCTCAAGAGCCTGGAGAGGGGCAGGGGGGACTCCTTGGAGCCGCTGCAGCCCAGAGCAGAGAATGAGGGGAGAAGGGAGCCCGGGAGCTCAAACAGACCCGGGTACGGGATGGTCCCAAGTTTCCCTCATTTGCCTCTCAACCCTCCCAAGGACAGAGGCTCAGCCCCTGAAGTCCCTGACTGCCGCTCTGGCCTGGCTGAGGTGGATCCCTGCCCAGTGATTGATTGCAGCTGTGCTTGCTGTGCCCACGCTGCACTGCTTTGGGCAGGGCCTGGCAATGAGCGGCTCGCTCTGTGTGCTTACAGCTGCCTCACGATCCCCGCTCACCACAACAGCCCATGAATTTCCCACCTCAGGGCCAGATGCCACTGGCTTTAACTTTGGTGATCCCCCATGGAACATCCCTCATCTGCCTCACAACTGCTGTCAGGGACGGAGATTGAAGCCCCCTCCCAAGAACTGAGACTGAGACCCTTAAAATTCTCTCCCGGGGGCGCTGGGCTGACTGGAGCGGGATGTCTGCCAAGGGCTGCCTGCAGGTGTGTTCGCTGGACCAAGGCTGGTTTCCCATGGCAACCAGTCCTGAAACAATGGGCCCCGCTCACTGCTGGGACTGGTTTGTCCTGTTTGGAACTGGACTGTCTGGACTTGTTCCCAACTTTTTCTGCACTGTCCTGTACCTGTTCCCTCAACTATAAAAGACCCCTGAGTTAACCAAAGACCTTGAGATTCTCCCCAGTGTGGCCATACCCATCTATTGGCCAGACCACGAGGATTTCGTCTCTCCACTCTTTCTCTCTCTCTCTCTCTTCTTTATCTCCTTTCTAATCCTTTTATCACATTTGCTGTGGGAACTCAATGAAAGGTGCATTTGTTTTGATTAATACTGAAAGTTCCCCTGCTCTGTGTCTTTCACACTTTGAGATGGGTAAAAGGAACCATCACCACCCCTGCTTGTACCAGTGGATCGTGACAACCCGGCATCCCGAAATGGGGAGAGCCAAGAGGGGGGAGCTTTTGGCATTGCTGGCACTGCCAGCAGCCTGGGCAGGGCAGGCACTGGGAAGAAGGGGGACGCCCAGTCCAAGCGTGACCCCAGCCGCTGGGACAGGGGGGAACCCCGAACACCTGAGGGGAGGGACCAGGGAAAGGGAACTCCTGAGAGGCTTTTTCAGGGCTGAATCTTGGTGTTTGGGAGGCTTTTCTGGAGCCCAGATGTCCAGTGACTTGTAGAGATGGACTCGGGCAGAGGGGCCTTGAAACTCACCGTGCTCATCCCTTGTTTTTTCCCGAACCAGGATTTCCCATTGCCAAGCCTTGGGAGGCTGTGAGGGAGAGGAAGATGCCCCGGGACACTGAGGCAGGTGAGGAGGAAGTCAGTGCCCCTTTCCCCTCTGTGCTGCTGCATCTCCAAGCCCAGCACGGCCCCCGGCTGCAGCACAGCCCTGGGGGGATCTCCTTGCCCTTGCCTGTGGCACGGAGGCAAATCCCATCCTGTCCTTGTCCTTCCTCGCCCAGAGCAGGAGCTGAGCATGGAGAGCAGGAAGGACAAATGCCCGCGGCAGAACCTGGTGGAAGAGGCCGTTTTGAGCGGCTCCACGGTGCAGGAAGCCAACGGGGAGGAAAAGGCCCGGAGATGCCGCACGAGGAGGGGCTGCAAACACAGCAGGCGGGGATCTGAGGGGGAAAGAGCCAGCCTGGGCCGGGAAGGCAGCCGGAGATGGAGCCAGAGCTCGGAGCTGGTGCTCCATGAGCATCTCCATGATGGGGAGAAGCCCCACACATGCGTGGAGTGTGGGAAGAGCTTCAGGTGGAAGTACATGCTGATCAACCACCAGAGGATCCACACTGGGGAGAAGCCCTATGAGTGTGGGGAGTGTGGGAAGAGCTTCAGCCAGAGCTCCGACCTGATCAAGCACCAGAGGACCCACACTGGGGAACGGCCCTACGAGTGTGGGGAGTGTGGGAAGAGCTTCATCCAGAGCTGTCACCTGATCAGGCACCAGAGGATCCACACTGGGGAGAAGCCTTTTGAGTGTGGGGAGTGTGGGAAGAGCTTCAGGTGGAGCTCCAACCTGATCAACCACCAGAGGACCCACACTGGGGAGAGGCCCTACGAGTGTGATCAATGCAGGAAGAGGTTTCAGACCAGCTCTGATCTCCTCAAGCACCAGCGCACACACACAGAGGAGAGGCCCTTCAGCTGCCCTGACTGCGGGCAGGGCTTCAGGCACAAGTGCAGTCTTGTCCTGCACCAGCGCATTCACACTGGGGAGAGGCCCCACGAGTGTGAGGAATGTGGGAAGAGCTTCAGCCAGAGGTCCACCCTGATCAAGCACAAGAGGACCCACACTGGGGAACGGCCCTACCATTGTGGGGAGTGTGGGAAGAGCTTCAGCTGCAGATCTAACCTGATCATCCACCAAAAGATCCACACTGGGGAGAGGCCCTACGAGTGTTCCAAGTGTGGGAAGGGGTTTAAAACGAGCTCTGATCTCCTCCAGCACTATTGGAGTCACAGAGAGGAGAGGCCCTTCTGCTGCCCTGACTGTGGGAAGGGATTCAAGCACAATTCCACCCTCATCATCCACCGGCGCCTCCACACTGGGGAGAGGCCCTACGAGTGTCCCCAGTGTGGGAAGAGCTTCTCCAGCAGCTCTAACTTGACCCGACACCAACAGAGGCACCACTAAGGGAAGCTCTGCGAGTGCCCCGAGTGCGGGAAGAGCTTTGTGCGTTGCTCCAGCTCCATCCCCCACTGGAGGAGGCACTTTGGGCACAGCCCTGGTCACTCACATTCCCTCTGATCCCTGCTGGGATCACACCTGCCTGCTTCTCCTTTTTGTTTCACATTATTTTTTTTTTCTATTCTCCCTCTCTCTGCAGTCCAAAAGCCAAGAGGGATGGATCTGTCACCTCAAATCCCAGTGAAAACATCTCAATCTTATCCCAAAAGGGCTCAAACCCACCTCAAAAAACTCAATCTCACACCAAACTCACTTGATTCCACAGCCATGAGGCTGAGACGTGGTTGGGAGGTGATTTGATATAGTGGGATCTCATTTAGATTGCTGGGGTGGGGATTGTGTGGGGCTGGCTGTGTGGGATGTATTTGATAGCAAATAAAACTCTCAGACTTACTGATTTCTCTCCCGTTCATGTTCAGTCCGTTGCAGTTCTGTTTGCAGAGCGCCGCCTCCCAGAGCTGCCCTCACAGTTGCCGCCCTTGGCCTGAGCCCGCCCCTTTCCCCTCACGGTTCCGCCCTTTCCCCGCCCCTTTCCCCTCACGGTTCTGCCCTTTCCCCGCCCCTTTCCCCTCACGGTTCCGCCCTTTCCCCGCCCCCTTTCCGCTCATGGTTCGGTCTTCGGGAACGGGGCAGGAGGAGGAGGGAGGGAGGAAGAGACCGAGCAGCCGCAGCACAAGAGGAGAGGGAGAATCTCGTGGTCTGGGGGCTGTGTGAGGTTGCCGCAGCCCCGGGAGCATCGCCCCCCATCCCGCAGGTGCCGGGCAGCGGGAGCTGGTCCTAAATATCCCGGGGGGTGCCTGGGTTTGGTTTTTTTTGTGGAGGATGTTTACAGCTGGCAGGGCTCCAAAGCCGAGCTGCAGATGGCCCTCGGGGGGACATCGGGGGTCTCGGTGCCAGCAGTGGCTGCTCCCAGTATGAGCCCAGTTGCTCCCTCGTGTGCTTCCAGTTTCCTCGGCACTCCCAGTGTGAGCCTGGTCATTCCCAGTATGGGTCTGTGCACTCCCAGTATAATCCTGGTCACTTCCCCTGCCTCCCTGCATGATCCCAGTCACTCCCAGATGAGGTCAGTCCCTCCCAGTCCTTCTCTATGATGATGCAATTTTGTCCCAGCACGGTCCCAGTTGCTCCCAGTTCCTCCCACTTTCATCCAGTGTGTTCCCCATTCTCCCAGTTTTCCCTAGCATAGTCCTAGGCACTCCCAGTATGATCCCAGTCTCTCCCATCAGGGCCCCAGTCACTCCCACTTGCCCCCAGTGTGTTTCCAGTTCTCCCAACACCTTCCCAGTCACTCCCTGTTTGGTCCCAATCACCACCTGGATGGTCTCAGACCCTCCCAGTATATCCCAGTTGCCCTGAACATTCTGGCAGTCATTGCCAGGCACTCCCAGTTACCTCAGGATAGTTCACTTGCCACCAGTTGTCTCCCAGTTGCTCCCAGTTCCTGTAATTATGTCCCCAGTTGGCTCCCAGCAGGGGCCTGGTAGCTCCCAGTAACCCCCAGTCAGGGTCCAGTCACACCCACTCTAATCCCAGTATGATTGCGGCCACTCCCAGTATGATCCCAGTCACTTGCAGTCTAATCCCAGTTGCTCTTAGACACTCCCAGTACAATTCCAGTGCCCCCAGTATGATCCCAGTTGCTCTCTGTCAATGCCAGCATGACCCCAGTAGCCTCCAGTATCATTCCAGTGACTCCCTGTCTCTCCCAGTGTCCTGGTTTAGGGCAAATTTGGTAGAGAGTTTCCAAAGGAGGGCCCCTCTAGAAAGCAAACCCACAGGGCTCCTCCCTCCAGCCGGTTCAGGAAGAATTCCTCGGAGGCAAATCCCATCCTGTCCTTGTCGTTCCTCGCCCAGAGCAGGAGCTGAGCATGGAGAGCAGGGAAGACAAATGCCCACGGCAGAACCTGGTGGAAGAGGCCGTTTTGAGCGGCTCCACGGCGCAGGAAGGCAACGGGGAGGAAAAGGCCCGGAGATGCCGCACGAGGAGGGGCTGCAAATGCAGCAGGCGGGGATCTGAGGGGGAAAGAGCCAGCCTGGGCCGGGAAGGCAGCCGGAGATGGAGCCAGAGCTTGGAGCTGGTGCTCCATGAGGAGCTCCATGATGGGGAGAAGCCCCATACGTGCGGGGAGTGTGGGAAGAGCTTCAGGTGGAACTCCGACCTGATCCAGCACCAGAGGACCCACACTGGGGAACGGCCCCATGAGTGTGGGAAGAGCTTCAGCTAGAGCTCCAACCTGATCAACCACCAGAGGACCCACACTGGGGAGAGGCCCTACGAGTGTGATCAATGCAGGAAGATGTTTCAGACCAGCTCCAATCTCCTCAAGCACCAGTGCACGCACACAGAGGAGAGGCCCTTCCGCTGCCCCGACTGCGGGCAGGGCTTCAGGCACAAGTGCAGTCTTGTCCTGCACCAGCGCATCCACACAGGGGAGAGGCCCCACGAGTGTGGGCAGTGTGGGAAGAGCTTCAGCCAGAACTCCAACCTGGTCAGCCACCAGAGGATCCACACTGGGGAACGGCCCTACCATTGTGGGGAGTGTGGCAAGAGCTTCAGCCACCATTCCTACCTGACCCGCCACCAAAAGATCCACACTGGGGAGAGGCCCTACGAGTGTGATAAATGCAGGAAGAGGTTTCAGACCAGCTCCCATCTCTTCCAGCACTATTGGATTCACAGAGAGGAGAGGCCCTTCCGCTGCCCTGACTGTGGGAAGGGATTCAAGCACAACTCCAACCTTGTCACCCACTGGCGCCTCCGCACTGGGGAGAGGCCCTACGAGTTTCTCCAGTGTGGGAAGAGTTTCTCCAGCAGCTCTCACTTGACCCAACACCAACAGAGGCAGCGGTAAGGGAAGCCCTGCGAGTGCCCCGAGTGCGGGAGAGCTTTGTGCGTTGCTCCAGCTCCATCCCCCACTGGAGGAGGCACTTTGGGCACAGCCCTGGTCACTCACATTCCCTGTGATCCATGCTGGGAACACATCTGGCTGCTTCTCATTTTAATTTCACCTTAATTTTTCTCGGTTCTCCATCTCTCTGTACTCCAAAAGCTAAGAGGCATGGATCTGTCACCTCAAAACCACTCAAATCCCAGTGAAAACAACAATTTTAACCCAAAAGGGCTCAATCCCACCTCAGATTGCTTGTTCCCTCCTCAAAAAAAACTCAGTCCCAGGCCAAATTCCCTCCATTCCACAGCCGCCAGGGTGAGAAGGGATTGGAAGAGGATTGGTAGAAGTGGGATCATAATGTGGAGCAGTGGGATGGGGATTGTGTGGGGCTGGGTGTGTGGGATGTATTTGACAGCAAATAAAACTTTCAGAGTTACTGATTTCTGTCCCGTTCATTTTCAGTCAGTTCTGTTTGCAGAGTGCCACCTTCTCAGCTTATTAAATTCCTATAAAAGTCCCATTTTTTAAATCATCTAATGCAAACAATCCAAAAATCAATAACCAAATAAAACCACCCACACACAATTAAATTTTTAAAAATAATTTTTTTTTTAAGAGTACTTAAGGATGTGATTAAAGTTTAATTATTTGGTTCAAATGTCTGAGAAATTATAGTGGTGTTTGGTTTTGTGTTTAGTATATTTGTAATATTAATTGTTTTACTAAGGTATGTTAGATTGTATGTTAGTTTTTTAAACATTTTTTATCTAAAGCATATTAGTCATCGAGTTAAAACTTTCAAAAGCTATTTCTTGGTATATCATTTGTTTGTTTATATTTATTGCAATGCTATAGTAATAGTTATTGCTGTTTTTGCTTAAATCATTATTGGAGTATTGTTAGTAAGAGCTGAAATTACTATATTTCATTTTAATTATAATTTATTTATTTATAATTATATTTTTTGAGATGTGTCCTGGTTTAGGGCAAATTTGGTAGAGAGTTTCCAAAGGAGGGCCCCTCCAGAAAGCAAACCCACAGGGCCCCTGCCCCAACTGGTTCGGGAAGGATTCCTCAGAGAGAAGTGGAAATAACCTGTTTATTCACAGGCAGAGCATCCCCAGCACACAAAATGAACAATACCGGGTGACACCGCTCTGTCACCGCTCTGACAAAGATGACAAATTCAGAGAGTCTCTCTGGGGGTGGTCGCTCTGTTCTCAGTCCCTCTGGCTCCGGGGCAGCTGCTGCAGCCACAAGGTGCAAACTCTCGGTGTTCCCAGGTCCCAGTCTGGAGCAGGTTCAAGTAGTTCCTAAAAAAAGAAAAGGAAAAACAGTCCAGGGAAAAATTCGGACTGCTTAGCTAAACTAACTGATGAGCAGAAGCAAAAAGCAAGAGCAAGAGCAGGAGGAAGAGCAAGAGCAGAGCAAAAAGCCAAGCAAAAAGCAAAAGCAGCACCATGTATTGCCCTGTCTCTGTGTCCCACCAGCCGTGGGGGAGCGGCTGAGAAGAAACCAAAACAAAACTTTCACTCTTCAGAGCCAGTCTTGGAGGCACAGAACATAATATCCAGCATAAACAGAACACACAAATGGGGATACAAGCATCGTAACGTCACCCTAAGACAATGTCCCAGAGGTCCATTTGCTGTAGATGGGACGACTTGCACGTCAGTGTTTTCCAAGGTCACTTCTACAGCTGCTGCCACATCGACTCCTGCGCTCCCTGCTGGGGCTGATTGAGGAATGTCCAGGCAGCCGCCTGGTTGTGGGGAGCATTTGTGTCACACGCGCCCCCTTTAGCGCTCGGTTCCGCGGTTCCCAGTGGTTCCGTCTCTCGTCTGTGGATTTGCATTCACTGCTTTGGTGCCCCTGCTTGTCACATCTGCTGCACTTTCCCTTGGAACCAGTAGCTGTTGCTGTTTGTTACTTTCCTTTACGGCTCTAACTTTGCACCCGTGGCTGCTGCACCGAAGGCAAACCCGACTGGGGCTGTTTTTTCTGTGCTGCACAAGTGGTTCAAGGGCAGTTGCCATCACGTTGCTGGATAGGTGGCCTTGTCCTCTGGAGTTCCTACTCTGGAACAAGCTTCTATCATGTCTACCACATTAGCTGTTCTGGGCAAAGTTTGCAGGATCCTTTTGCAAGTGAGATTTGCATTTTCTACTGCTAATTGCATTCCTCTCACAGCTTTAACCTCTGGGCACATTCCTGGACCCTGATCTATTGCATTTCTGAGGCGGTCTAGGAAACTCATAAAAGTCTCATTTGCCTTTTGTCCAATGGTGGTATAAGATGGAGGTGGTAGTCCCATATCTGGAACTGCATGAGAAGCCTCTCCTGCAAGTTTCTGAGACTGTTGCAAAATAGCAGTATGCAAACGTGCTTGAGCTTGTGGGTCAGCAAAAGGGCCTCTCCCCAGCATCATTTCTGGGGGGGCAAGATCCCTAGGGTCTCTTTCTAAGGGGTTTTGATTCTTTTTACCATTTCAACACTTTCTGTGTGTCCCTGCGAGTGAGTAAGCACCACAGAGCTTCTCCCTCAAAGCCTTGAGGTAGTGCCAAGGCAGAACTTGTTCATGCTCTTTTCTCCTGGTGATTTTCTAATCCCATCCAGACTCTGATAGCAAAGCCGTGCTGGTGACAAAAGATTGACCTTGGCATCCTGGGCACTTTCTGGGTGGGTGTTTGAATCTGCTTTTCCAGGCCTTGGGCTGAGCAGGGTGAGGCCGAGGCCCGGGGCCCTCCAGCTGGTGCCGGGAGCCCCCGGGGCAGCGGCGAGGGGCGGCCCTGAGGGGCGGCACAGGCGGCATTTCCCCCGAGCGGGCGGGCGGGCGGGCAAGCGGCGGGGAAAGGCGCCCTGGGCACAAGGGCGGGCACAAGGGCCCCGGCTCTCTGCAGGGTGGCCGGCCCAGCGCCAATCGCTGCTCCCGGAGCCGCTGCCAGGGCCGTGTCTCCTCCCCGCCCTGACCCTGCCCCTGCAGCGCTGCCTCCGGCTCTGCCGGGCTCCCCGGCACGGACGGCAAGGACGTGGACACGCTGCAGCAGGGCCCAGCAGGGACACCCAGATGGTGCCAGGGCTGCAGCTCCTCTCCTGCAAGGAAAGGCTGACACAGCTCAGCTTCTGCAGCCTGGGAAAGAGAGCCAGCCTTGATCCAGCTGTGGCCTTCCAGCACCTGAGGGCAACCTACAAGAAAGCTGGACAGGGACTTTGAACGAGGGCAGGAAGGACAGGACAAGGGAGAATGGATCCAAATGGAGAGAGATTAGGGTTAGGTAAGGGATTCAGAAAAAAGACTCTCCTGGAACAGGTTGCCCAGAGAAGGTGTGCATGTCCCGTCCCTGACAGTGTTCAAGGCCAGGCTGCATGGAGCTCTAGACAAGCCGGTTTGGTGCAAGGGGTCCCCAGCCACAGCAGGGGGATTTCAGCCATGGGATTTTTCAGATCCCTTCCAAGCCAAACCATGCCACAACTCCATGATGCTGGGATACTTCCTCTCCTCATCCTCTGGCAGAAAAAGAAACTTGGCCCCAAGTTCCCCACTGCAGACCATGTCTTTTGGCAGCTTGGAACTGTGTCAACAGAGGATGAGAAGAGATGACATTACTGACACAATTTCCCTTTTCTACTTGAAAATTAAATGCTCTGCTCCTGTCCACTCTGGCAAAATTGTCACAAGAGGCAATTCTTCCCCATGAAATGCTTCGTCTCCTGCAAAGAAGAAAGAAGCCACAAGCCAACACTCTTCTTTATTGCTACATTGTTTTATTTGGTTACTTCTCTAATAGGAATGACTTTGGGGTGTGATTTGTTTCTTTCTCTCTTTTGTTCCTCGGGGCACGCAGCGGCTCCTCCGTTGGGTTTGCGGGAGCAACGGAGGAACGGCCGCGAGCTCTGGCGGCTCCGCAGCAGCAGCAACAGCAGCAGCAGCAGCAGAAGCAGCGCTTCTCTCGATCGGTTTTCTGCTTGACTTTTCACTCGCTCCCCATCCCCTTCTCCCTCCCACATTCACTCTACTCCTGTCCGTCCCGTCCCGTCCCGTCCCGTCCGTGTTCTGCCTCTCCCAGCCCGGCTGATGCCGCGTCCCGCAAGGCTCCCCTCGGCGTGGCCGCCCCGTGCCCGCCCCTGCCCGGCCCGCCGTGGTTCCGCCTGGGCCGGGCTCTCTCCGTGCTGGCTGTGGCGCCGCTGGAAGAGCCGCTCGCTCTGGTGCTGGCGGAGCAGCGCGGTCTTTTGGCTGCGCCTGGTGTGGGCTCTGGCCCAGCCCCGGCTGAGGCCCCAGCCCCGAACGAAGCCCCTGCCAGAGTTCCGCCCGCAGCCGCCCCGCTGCCGCCCGGCTCCCGCCCCGTGGCCGACAGCGTGGCCGGCAGCTTCCCCGCTCCGAGCTCCGCCGCTCGCCAGCTCGGCTGCCGGCCCCAAGCCGCCGCAGCCCTGGGTGGCTCGGCAAGCAGCAGCGCGCCAGGCGGGCGGGTGCCCCGGGCAGAAGAGCGGGAGCACGGGAGGAGAAGCCTCCCCTAGAGCAGCTCTACCAGGAGGGCCCACTGCTGGGCAGCGGTGGCTGCGGCAGCGTTTACTTCGTGACCCGGCTCACCGACGGCTCCCCACTAAGAGACGGGGCCAGCTCGGAGGGCAGCGAGCGATGAGCTCAGCCCGCCGCTGGCCTTGGCTCGCAGGTGGCCATCAAGTGAGTGTCCCGGGAGTGCATCTCGCAGTGGGTGCAGCTGGGGAGTGAGCGGGGCCAGCAGGAGGAGCCGGCGGGGCGTGCCGGGCAGGGCTGAGGTGAGGCCCGGCAGGGCGGCAGCCGGAACGCTGCGAGGGCAGCGAGCGTGGAGTGAGCGGGGGCTGCGCAGCGCCCCGGGCCGGGCCATGGCGAGCCGCAGCGGGGCCGGCAGGGGCTGCCCGAGGTGCGGCGCAGCATCAGCCCCGCTGACGGCCTCGCGGTCCCCCCGCAGCGCAAGGGCGCCCTTGTGCCCCTGGAGCTGGCGCTGCTGTGGAAGGTGTCGCGGCCGGGCTTCCGCAGCGTCGTGCGGCCCCTGGACTGGTTCGAGGTGCCCGAGGGCTTCGCGCTGCTCATGGAGCGTCCGCAGCACTGTCAGGACCTCTGGTACTCCCTGCACGAGCGGCGGTTCCTGACAGAGCCCGTGGCACGGAGGCTGTTCCGCCAGGTGCTGGAGGCCGTGGGGTGCTGCAGCAGCCGCGGTGTCCTGCACCGCCACATCAAGGCCAAGAACGTCCTCGTCGACCTGGCCATGGGCGAGGCAAAGCTCATCAACTTTGGCTGCGGCACCATCCTCCAGGACACGTTCTACACCCGGATGTCAGGTGAGCCCAAAGCCCGGGCCCAGGGGGCAGCGGAGTTTCCCCCTTTGCAGGCAGAGGGGGAAGCGGGAGGGAAGGAAGGAGAGGGAATCCTTCTTCAGCCAGCTGCAGCCAAGTTGCTTTTTGGCAGGGCAGGGGCTGGCTGCTGTGCAACGGGAGCTGGCTGGGAGGGAGGGAGCAGCATGGGCCTGATGAGCTGCGCCCGTGTCCCATAGGAACGCCGGAGTACAGCCCACCGGAGTGGATCCTCTTTGGCTGCTACCATGGCCAGGCAGCCACACTCTGGTCCCTGGGCATCCTGCTCTATGAGCTGCTCTGCGGGCACCTTCCTTTCCACACCAACGAGGACATGGTCTGGGGCCAGCTCTTCTTCCCACCCCGGGTGTCTCAAGGTGGGGATGCGCCTTCAAGGCATGAGGGGAAGAACGGGGCTGGGAGGGGCAGCTGGCACATAAGCGTCCTGCTCTTGCAGCTGGTCAGGAGGTGGATCTCCTGGGCTTAGCTGGAGGAGGTGGCACCTGTGCCTCTGTGCTGGTGCCCTCCGCAAGAGAGGATCGATAGGAAGCTTTTGGCTGCAGCTCTGAGCACTCCTGGTGTGGCCTGGGCACTATGGAATGTGGGAGAGCATGGACAGGAGCCTTGTCCCGCTGAGCGGCGGTTTCTGGTTTCTCTCCGCAGAGTGCCAGCACCTCATCAGGTGGTGTTTATGCATGGACCTCACAGACAGGTCATCACTGGAGGACCTTTTTGAGCATTCTTGGCTGCAGGAGCCCTGCCTGGCCCAGGAGACAGCAGAGATGCATCCCTGTGCACAGTAGGATCCAGGAGCCCAGCAAGCAGCAGCGGCACGCGTCTCGTGGCGCTGGAAGCAAACCCCAGAGCGTTTCCCTGCGGCCGCGGCGCGGAGGAGAGAACGCAGCCGAGGAGATGCTTCCGCTGGTCCCCGCGCGCTGTGGAGGGAGCGGCTCCGTGCTGCCCGTCCCATTCGAGAAGTGGTGGCAGTGCAGTGAAGGTGCCACGGACTGGGACAGGGGAAACATCCCCCTGCAGCTCAATGGCATCGTGATGTCCCCGCAAGCCGAGGCACAGCTGGCCTGTTCTTCTGGAGCACGATGTGGAGCTGGGAACACCATCCTGGAGCTGGCCGCTGGCGGGACAGAGCCCATTGGCTTTGGCTGCAGCCCCTGCCTGGAGGACACGCTCTGCGCCCCGATGGAATCAAGATGAGTCCCCAGCCGGCGCAGGGCCGGGGGGATGCTGGTGCTCCCAGGCACGGCAGGGCTCGGCCTGGCCACCCGCCGGAGGTTCCCCACTCGGCGGCGCTGGGGAATATTAATTTTTCCACCGGCCACCGAGCTGCTTTTTGGCGGGACAGGGGATGGATGTTGTGGAAGGGGAGCCGGCTCCTGGCCTTGCTGACAGCTTCTGCCAGCCAGCCTGGCACGGGCTGAGGCGGGGGCAGCCAGCCTGACAAAAGCATCCATCCATGTGCATGGGGGCGGCAGGGGGGGACGGGTTCCAAAGCCATGCCCCAGCTGGTCTGCTCTGCAGGCCCTTGAGGAAGGGGTGCGTTTATGGGTGGGAAAGGTGGGGATTTTCCCCACACCTGGACAGGTTTAATTCTCACATGGAGTGGTCAGACCCTCCTCAGGCCTGTGAAACGGTGACAGGCTTTGTGCTTTTTCTTGTTTCCAGGTGTCGTTTTGAATTGGCTTTCATGCAATTGTTCTTTGTTTTTCCCAGGAGGATTACACCTGGTGCCCGGACCGGACGGGGAAGCGCCTGCAGCGTCCGTGGAGCGCGTCCAGTGCCAGCGCTGCCCCAGGGGCCACGGTCTGCAGGGACAGCCCCTGCCAGAAGGACGAGGACCTGGTGTGGGATCGGCTCCTCTCCTGGCAGCAGCTCTGCAGAGGTGGGCACCCGGCTCCACAGCTCGGCTGGCAGAAGGGCTCCGGGCAGGCGGCAGCGGGCACACGGGCATCCCGCTCCTGCAGCTGCTGAGGAGGTTGCTGTGCCGTGATTAAGCAGAGGAGGTGGAACGTGGCTGCCACGCTGCCTTTCTCTAGAAACAGAGAATGGGTCGGGAGGTTTGGGCTCTGAGCACAGCCAGCAGCCTGGCCCGGGCACAGCCATGGCGGGACAGGGGGACAGGAGCTGCTGCGACTGACCGCGGCTCTCTGGTTTCTCTCCGCAGGCTGCCAGCACCTCATGCCATGGCAACGGCCCCACTCGGCCTGCCAGGCTGGGAGGGCTGGAGGGCGGCCGGTGTTCATTTGCTGTCAAAATAAATTTGTTTGTTTTTTTTTTTTTTTGTTATTGCCATAATCGGAGTGTTTCTTTCCTGCTTTTCCAAGCTTTTGGCCTCCCTTCCTCCAGGGTAATCTTTTTGTGTCCTTCCTCAACCACTTGATGGCATTTGGCAGGGGGGGTTAAGCAACGTGAACAATTCAACAACAGCTCCTGTTGCCAACTGCAGCAGCCCCTTCAAGAGCCCTGAGCTTCCACCATGGTCAGTGTGTGCCTTGCAAAAGGAAGTGGTTTGCAGCGATGGGGTTGTTGCCCTGCTGCAAAAGCTGGGAGGAAATCAGAAATGGCAAAATGCCAATTTGGCTCAACCCCTGCCCAGGTTCTTCATCTTTTCCCTCTGCTCTATGATAGGCAGGCAGGGCTGGACTCCAGGAAGGTTCAAGTTCTTGGTGCTCCCTGGCATCAAAGGGATGAAGGAAACTCTTGTATGCAGGGACTGCAACAGGGCTACTTGTCAGAACCCAGGAAATTCCTCTGGCTGCCCTGTGGGACTCGAGACCCTGCCCAGGGCGCTCAGAGACCCTGGCACAGAGCCCAAGACCCCTGCGCCTTTGATTTAGCCCTTGGAAAAAAACAATTCCCAACCTTGTATGAAGAATTGCGACCCACGAAAGTTTGAGTAGAATGATAGTGAATTTATCGCAGAGTGGAAAAATAGATTTTGGGGGTATTAGAATGGGGCTTCAGGGGGCAAGATGGAGGGATCTGGGCATGTTGAGTCCTTTCTCCTTCTTCCTTTTGGCCTCCATCTTCTGCTGCAATGTTGGCACGTTTAGATTGGTCTAGAGTAGAAGCTCACTGTCTAACATATGGGATAGGTGTTGGAAAGTAATTGTAAATATTGTGCACGTCCTTTTTAGTATAAAAAGATAACACCGCCCCGGGGCAGGCAGAGTGCCTCAGACTGCCTTGCTGAGCGGACCTCGGCAGGACAGGAGAAAGAATTTTATAGACAAGATCCAATAAACAACCTTGAGAGCCAGAAATGAAGAGCTCTGGCTCCTTCTTCGAGCGCCGGGCTGGGCAAAGAGACTTTCTAACTTATCTTGGGGTCACTCTGACCAGCTAGAGACCCCGACAGGTGGGGGATTTTCTGGATTTTTGGGAACATTTCTGTAGTTTTTGGGAATGTTTCTGGTTGGGGAACAGGGTTGGTTTTGGATTTTTTGAGAAGGAATGTTTCTGGATTTTCTGGGGAAACATTTCTGGATTTCTTGGAGAAACATTTCTGAATTTTGGGGGGGAACATTCTTGGATTTTTGGGGAACATTCTGGGGCTTCTGGGAGAACATTCCTGGGTTTTTTCGGGGAACATGCCTGGGTTTTGGGGCAACATTCCCAGATTTTTGGGGATCATTCCCAGGTTTCTGGGTGAACGTTCCCGGGTGTCTGGGGCACATTCCCAGGTGTCTGTGGAACGTTCCCGGGTGTCTGGGGCACGTTCCCGGGTGTCTGTGGAACGTTCCCGGGTGTCTGGGGCTCTCCTGGCCCCGTTCCCAGCCCGGGTTCCCGGTTCCAGGAGCTGCCCTGGTGCCCGGGCGCCGCGACATCGCCTGGGTGCAGTTGGACCCCGAGGTGCAGCGGGCGCTGCCCGCGAGGCCCTGCAGGGCTCCAGCATCACCCAGAGCAGCACCAGGAAGATCTCCTGCCCAAAAAGGGACCCACAGCACCCCAAACCCCACCAAAACACCCCCAAACCCAAAACAACCGGCCTGAAATACCCCAAAATCCCCAAAAACCGCCTCAAACCCTAAATACCAAAATCTGCCCCAAAACACCCCAAATCCCTCCAAACCACCCCAAAATCCCATAGAAACACCCCAAAATCCATCAGAAAGACCCCAAAATTATCCAAAACTTCCCCTGAATAACCTAAATCACCTCAAATGCCTTTAAGGTGCCACAAAATCCCATAGAAACAATCTAAACTCCCCCCAGACCACCCCAAATCCCATAGAAACACCCCAAAATCCCAGAAAACTGCCCAAAAAATGGTCCTGAGCCTACCCCAAGCTCCCCACGTGCCCCCACTCCCCCAGGTAAGCTCAGCTCAGTGCAAATCCTCCTTTTTTTATTCCAAATCCTCATTTTTAATTTTTTATCCTAAATCCTCATTTTTTCAACCCCAAAATCTCTCTTCATCCCAACTCTCCTTTTTTTGACCCCAAATTCTTCTTTGTGCACCCCAAAATTCCTTTTCCCACCCCAAATCCTCCTTTTCCCACCACAAATTCTTCTTTTTCCACCCCAAATCCTTTGTGTGTCCCAAATCCCTTTTCCCATCCAAATATCTCCCTTTTGCACCCCAATTTCCCACCCCAAATCCCATTTTTCTACCCCAAATCCTTTTTTGTGAATCCCAAATCCCTTTTCTTCACCCCAAACCCTTTCCCCATCCCAAATCTCCTTTTTCAACCCCAAAATCCCCTTTTCCCACCAAAAATCTTTCCCTATCTTGAATCCCCCAATTCCCACCTCAATCTCCCTTTTCCCCTTCCCACCCTAAATCCCCTTTTTCCCACCTCAGTCCTGACCCCAAACCTGCAATCCCCACCCTCAACCCATTTTCCCATCCAAATCCCGTTTTCCCACTCCAGATCCCTTTTTCCCCACCCCAAATCCTCTTCTGCCACCCCAGATCCCCATCCCAAATCCCCTTTCCCAGCCTCAGGGGTTTTGGGGTTCCTGAGGGGTTTTTGGGGTTTTTCTCAGCATTGTACCCAGGGTCTCTCTGCAGACAATGCACCTGGAGCTGCCCCAAATAAAGCCCAAATAACCCCAAAATTTGGGGACTGGGGAGCTTGATACTAAAATTTGGGTGGTTTTGACACTTCAGGATTTGGGATTTGGGGATATTTGACCCCAAAGTTTTGGAACTGGGGGTGTTTGACACCCCAGAATTTGGGGTCCTGGGGTTTTGACCCGAAAATTTGGGAACTGGGGGGTTTGATCCTAAAATTTGGGGTTTAGTGGATTTTGACGCCTTGGGGTTTTGGGGGGGGGGGGGGGGTTCATCCCAGAATCTGGGATTTGGGGGTGTTTGACACCCCAGGATTTGGGGTTATGGGATTTTGACCCCAAAATTTGGGGACTGGGAGGTTTGACCCCAATTGTTGAGGATTGGGAGGGTTTGATCCTAAGATTTGGGGTTTAGGGAGGTTTGACATCTCAGAGCTTGGGGATTTTTAACCCCAAACTTTGGGAATGGGGGATGTTTGACACCCCAGGGTTTGGGATTTGGGGGTTTTTGCTCCCAGGATTTGGGGTTTGGGAGATTTTGTCCCCAGGATTTAGGGATCAGGGGGTTTGACCCCCAAACTTTGGGATCAGGGCAGTTGGACACCCCAGATATTTCAAATTCCAAGATTTGAGGATCTAGGGGTTTTGACCCCAAAGATTGAGAATTTAGGGAATTGACTCCAGGATTTGGGGGGATTTAACCCCAAAGTTGGGGGATCAGGGGGGTTTGATACCCCAAAAGTTTGGGATTGGGGGACCTTTGACCCCAAAGTTTGGGGACTGGGGGGTTTGGGGATGTTTGACACCTCAGGATTTGGGATTTGGGGGGTGTTTGACTCCAGACTTTGGTAACTGGGGGTGTTGGACACCCCAAATGTTTCAAACCCCGGGATTTGGGGTTGGGGGGATTTAACCCCAACGTTTGGGAACTGGGGAGTGTTTGACACCCCAGGATCTGGGATTTGGGGGGGTTGAGCCTAAAATTTGGGGTTCTGGCTGGGGGGGAGGTTGAGATCCCAGAGTTTGGGTTTGGGGGTGTTTGACCCCCCGGGTTTGGGGTCGGGGTTGAGATCGGAGCCATTCCCTGGAAACAGCGGCGGGATCGGGAGTGGGAACAGGAACGGGGAGGGACCCTGACCCAGTCCCGGACCCCAATCCCAGGGAGAGGCCCCGCCCCAGTCCCGGAATGGACCCATCCCTTCAATCCCGGACCCATCCCCACAATTCCGGACCCTTCCCCACAATCCCGGACCCTCCCCACAATCCCGGACCCATCCCCACGATCCCGGACCCATCCCCACAATCCTGGACCCATCCCCCCCAATCCCGGTTCCCTCCCAGTCCCAGCCCCTCCCCAGCGCTGAACGGACCCCCCCTCAATCCCAGCCCGCCCCGATCCGGACCAGAGCCATCCCCAGAGCCTCCCCCATTCCCGGCCCGGACCCTTCCATCCCTTTTTGGGGCGCTCCCGCCGCTCCCCGCCCATTTCTGGGGGTCCCAAAGGGCCCCGCGGACCCTCCCCATTTTGGGGGTGTTGGGGTGGCCCCAGGGCCGCCCCGAGGGCCGAGGGGGGATCGAAAGCCCCGAACCCGAGGGGCTCCTGGGGGTGCCCAGTTCCTCCCGTCCGCACCCCAAAACAGATCCTGGCCAATCAGAGCGCGCGGCGCTGATGACGATCCAGCTCCCGGGCAGAAACTCGGAGCACTGGCCCCGCCCGGCGATTCTCAGCGAATCAGCGCCCGGCGTGGCTGTGACTCATCAGTTGCTGGGCAGAACCCAGCGGCTCTCACACCGCTAGCCAATCAGAGACTGCGCGGGGCGATTTCCAGCCAATCAGAGCGTTTGTCGCTGATGACTCATCAGTTGCCAGGAGCGGAATTTGGGGCGGGGGGAGGTGACCCCGGGGAGGGGGATGGGGCGTGCGGGGGCAGCCGGGGCCGCACTGGTGGCACTGGGGGCGCTGGGAGCCCCCCCGGCCGCGGGGGGAGCGGGGGGCGCGGGGAGAAGGGGGGCGGGGCCCCAAATTCAACCAAAGGGGGGTCGGGACCCCCAAAGGGAGCAGGAGGGGCCTGGAACCCCCAAAACCAAGCACGGGGGAGGGGACTGGGGACTGGGGGAACGATGGGGAAGGGGCGGGAGAGCGGGGGGAAGAGGGGGATGGGACCCCCAAACAGGATCAAGCCAATTTGATGTGGCCACCTTCAGACGGGGATGGCAGCCAAAGGCAGCCAATGGTAGCCAAAGCTTTTTCCCAGACCCTGTGATCCCAGTCTGTGCGATCCCAGTCTGTGCAATCCCAGTCCATATAATCTCAACCCAGTTTATCCCAGTCTGTATTGTCCTGATCTGTATGGTCCCATTCCATATGGTCCCGATCCATATTTGATCCCAGTCTGTGTGGTCCTGCACACACTCCCAGGGTCTGGAATTCCAGTTCCCAGCCAGGAAAAAATGTTCCTGCCCTTGAACTTCCTTCCTATCCTCTCAACAAATTAGAATCAAATTAAAAATCAATAAATTATAATTAAAATGAAATAAATTAGAATAACAATGGAATATAGTAATTTCAACTCTTCCTTAAAATACTCCAATAAAGATTCAACTCAAAACAACAATAACTATTACTATCACATTACCAATACATATAAATCAACAAAATACATACCAAGAACTGTTTTTGAAAGTTTTAACTCAATAACTAATATACTTTAGATAAAAAATATCTAACAAAACTAACATGCAATCTAACACACCTTAGTAAAACAATTCACATTACAAATTTATACTAAACACAAAACCAAACACCACTATAATTTCTCATACATTTGAACCAAATAATTAATAACACCCCTAAGTACTCTAAAACAATTAAAAATACATTTAAAAAATTTAATTGCAAGTGGGTGGTTTTATTTGGATATTGGTCTGTAGATTGCTTGCTTTAGATGATTTTTTAAAAAGGCATTTTTATAGGAATTTAATCAGCTGAGAAGGCGACACTCTGCAAATAGAACTGAATGAAAATGAACAGGACAGAAATCAGTAACTCTGAAAGTTTTATTTGCTATCAAATACATCCCACACACCCAGCCAGCCCCACACAATCCCCATCCCACTACTCCAAATTGGGATCCCACTTCTACCAATCGCCTCCCAACCCCAACTCACCCCACTGGCTGTGGAATGGAGAGTTTGGCGTGGGACTAAGTTTTTTTGAGGTGGGAACAAGCAATTTGAGGTAGGATTGAGGCTTTTTGGGTTAAAATTCAGTAATTTTCAGTGGGATTTGAATGGTTTTGAAGTGACAGATCCATCCCTCTTGGCTTCTAGAATAGAAAAACATGAAGAGAAAAAAATTAAGGTCAAACTGAAAGGAGAAGCAGCCAGATGTGTTCCCAACATGGATCACAGGGAATGTGAGTGACCAGGGCTGTGCCCAAAGTGCCTCCTCCAGTGGGGGATGGAGCTGGAGCAGCGCACGAAGCTCTTCCCGCACTCGGGGCACTCGCAGAGCTTCCCTTAGTGGTGCCTCCGTTGGTGTTGGGTCAAGTGAGAGCTCTGTGAGAAGCTCTTCCCACACTGGGGACACTCGTAGGGCCTCTCCCCTGTGTGGATGCGCTGGTGGGTGATGAGGGTGGAGTTGTGCTTAAATCCCTTCCCACAGTCGGGGCATTGGAAGGGCCTCTCCTCTCTGTGAATCCGATAGTGCTGGAGGAGATGGGAGCTGGTGTGAAACCTCTTCCTGCATTTATCACAGTCGTAGGGCCTCTCCCCAGTGTGGATGCGCCGGTGCCTGACGAGGTCAGAGTTGTGCTTGAATCCCTTCCCACACTCGGGGCATTGGAAGGGCCTCTCCTCTGTGTGACTCTGATAGTGCCGGAGGAGATGGGAGCTGGTCTGAAACCTCTTCCCACACTTGGAACACTCATAGGGCCGTTCCCCAGTGTGGGTCCTCTGGTGCAGGATCAGGTTGGAGCTCCGGCTGAAGCTCTGCCCACACTCGGAACACTTGAAAGGCCTTTCCCCAGTATGGATCCTCTGGTGCCTGATCAGGCTGCAGCTCTCGCTGAAGCTCTTCCCACGCTCCCCACATTCATAGGGCTTCTCCCCTGTGTGGCTCCTCTGGTGCCTGATCAGGTCAGAGATCCAACTGAAGCTCTTCCCACAGTCCCCACACGTGTGGGGCTTCTCCCCATCATGGAGCTGCTCATGGAGCACCAGCTCCGAGCTCTGGCTCCATCTCCGGCCGCCTTCCCAGCCCAGGCTGGCTCTTTCCCCCTCAGATCCCCGCCAGCTGCGTTTGCAGCCCCTCCTCGTGCGGCATCTCTGGGCCTTTTCCTCCCCGTTGCCTTCCTGCGCCGTGGAGCCGCTCAAAACGGCCTCTTCCACCAGGTTCTGCCGCGGGCATTTGTCCTCCCTGCTCTCCATGCTCAGCTCCTGCTCTGGGCGAGGAAGGACAAGGACAGGATGGGATTTGCCTCCGTGCCACAGGCAAGGGCAAGGAGATCCCCCCAGGGCTGTGCTGCAGCCGGGGCCGTGCTGGGCTGGGAGATGCAGCAGCACAGAGGGGAAAGGGGCACTGACTTCCTCCTCACCTGCCTCAGTGTCCCGGGGCATCTTCCTCTTCCTCGCAGCCTCCCAGGGTTGGCAACGGTAAATCCTGGTTTGGGGAAAACAAGGGATGAGCACGGTGAGTATCAAGGTCCCTCTGCCCGAGTCATTTCTACAAGTCACTGGATATCTGGGCTCCAGCAAAACCCTCCCAAACACAAAGATTCAGCCTGGAAAAAGCCTCCCAGGAGTTCCCCGTCCCTGGTCCCTCCCCTCTGGTGTTCAGGGGTTCCCCCCTGTCCCAGCTGCTGGGGTCACGCTTGGATTGGGGGTCCCCCTTCTCCTGGGTGCCTGCCCTGCCCAGGCTGCTGGCAGTGCCAGCAATGCCAAAAGCTCCCCCCTCTTGGCTCTCCCCATTTCGGGATGCCGGGGCTCTTTGGGCTCCCGGGCTCCCTTCTCCCCTCATTCTCTGCTCTGGGCTGCAGCTGCTCCAAGGAGTCCCCCCTGCCCCTCTCCAGGCTCTTGAGGCTCCTGGGAATGGCACCGCTCCCCCCTCTCTGGGCTCCCCACTTTGGGTTCCTGGGGGACACAGGGCTCTGCTCCTCCAGGCTGCCTCTGCCGGCAGCCGCCACCCGCCACCCCCCAATGTCCCCCCGAGGGGCCTTTTCCGCTCAGCCTTGGACTTCTTCATTCTCCAAACATCCCCCCGAAAACCCAACGCAGAGACCCCCTGGGATATCCGGGCTGAGCTTCCCCTCACCACTAACCTGTGCAATGGAGGGGGGGGCAATGATCCCAAAGGTGTGGGCTGCGAATTCAGGCAGGGCTGGACCCCTTGGGTGCTCCCTTCTACATTCCTTGCTCAGCCTTTTTCCCTCCTCTTCCTCCTGCTCCTCCTCCTCCTCCTCCATCCCTGCCCTTCCCTCCCTCCTCCTCCTCCCCCAGCAGCAGCCGCACCCTCGGTGCCCCGTTCCCGCAGCCCTCGCAGCCCGCGGCAGGAGCGGGGATGGAGCCGGGACAGGTCGGGATGGGCAGCGCGGGGCTCTCGGCTGCTCCCAGCCGCTGCGGGCGGGGGGAAGCCGGCCCGGGCCAAAGGAGAGGCAAACTGGGCAAACTGGGGGCTGCACATCCCAACTGGGCCTTGCTGGGGACCCTGCGTGGCCACTGCCAGCCCTTGGGGCTCCTCTCGGCACATCCGCCAGGGGGGAACGCACACAGGGCTGGGGGATCCCAGCAGTGGCAGCGCTGCCAGGGACTGGGCTGGACTGGGATCGGACTGGGAGTGACTGGGGCTGTACTGGCTTTGGACTGACATCATACTGGGATCGCACTGGGAGTAACTGGGAACACACTGGCTTTGGACTGACATCATACTGGGATTGGACTGGGAGTGACTGGGGCTGTACTGGGTTTGGACTGACATCATACTGGGATCATACTGGGAATGACTGGGACTGTACTGGCTTTGGACTGACATCATACTGGGATCGGACTGGGAGTGACTGGGACTGTACTGGCTTTGTACTCACATCATACTGGGATCATACTGCCATGCCAGGGCAGACTGTGATCACACTGATGGACACTGGGATAATACTGGGAGTGAGTAGGAGCCTGCTGGGGGAAACTGAGACCATGTTAGGGGCAAATGGGATATACTGGGAGTGACTGGGATTATGCTGAGGGTTACTGGGGGTAGCTGTGAGCAACTGGGAGGAACTGGGAGTGAGTGGGTGCATGCTGGGGGTGATTGGAAACTGCTGGACTTATACTGGGGTGAACTGGGATCGTGCTGGAGCTGACTGGGATCATCCTGGCAGTGAGTGCCACTACACTGAGGCTGACTGAGAGTGCTTGGGAGCAAATGGGATCATACTGGAAGGAACTGGAAAGATGCTGGCAGAAACTGGGGTACACTGGGGATACTGGGAATGACTGGAAGGAAAATGAGGGTGAAAGAGAGGAACTGGAACCATGTGGAGCACAACTGGTTCATACTGGCAGGGACTGGGAGCACACTGGGCTCATCTTTGGATCATACTGGGAGGGACTGGACTAATACTGGGAGCATCTGAGAGCGACTGGGAACACACTCTGCACATCCTTCCCCATACTGGGCCTGACTGGGAGCAACTGGGAGCACGCTGGCAGCAAATGGCATCATACTGGGACTGACTGGGCTGATCTAGGAAGCAACTGGAACCATGCTGGAGGCAGCTGGGACCATACTGGGAGAGATTGGAAGCAACTGGGATTATACTGGGACCTCGCTGGGAGGGCTGGCATGTGACTGGGATCAAACTGGAGCTTACTGGGATCATACTGGGGTTGAAAGGGAGTGACTGGGATCACACTTTGGGCTGCTGGGTGCAACTGAGAGAAACTGGGATGATGCTGCAAGCAAACTGGAGGAACTGGGAAGGACTGGATGCCTGCTGGAGGCAACTGGGATATACTGGGCATGATTGGGGGATCATACTGGGAGAACTGACACCTTACTGGTGCCACTGGCATTATCTGGAAATGACTACAGACATGCTGGGGGCAACTGGGATATACTGGGAGTGTCTGGAACCATACTGGGGGGACTGGAATTACACTGGAAACAACTGGGACCATGCTGGGAGGGACTGGGATCATCTGGGGAGTGACTGGGACTAGAGCAGGGACAACTGGGTTCAACTGGGACCATACTGGGAGGAACAGGCAGCAACTGGAAACCATGCTGGGGGCAATTGGGATCCTACTGGGATCACTGTGGAAGCAGCTGGGTCCATGCTGGGGGAGACTGGGATCATACTGGATCACACTTTCAGCAACTGGGACTGCGCTGAGGGTGACCGGGAGTGGCTGTGAGCAACTGGGATCAGGCTGGAAACAACTCCAACCAACTGGGAGTGACTGGGAACATGCTGGGGGCAGCTGGGTTATACTGGGAGAGACTGAAACCATAGTGGGGATAAATGGGAGCAACTGGAACCCAGCTGAGTGGTAATGGGAGCAGCTGTGTCCATGCTGGGGTCATACTGGGATCATACTGGGTGTGACTGGAAGAGTACTGGGAGTATCTGAGAGTGACTGGGATCCTACTGGAACCAGACTGGGAGTGACTGGAAAGGTGCGGGCCAGGACTGGAACCATACTGGAGGTGAATGGGAGCAACTGGGCCCACACTGGGAGTGAGAGGGAGTCACTCTGGGCATGACTGGAATAACACTGGGAGGATCTGGGAGTGACTGGGGTCATACTGGGAGTGACTGGGAACAACTGGGATCATAGGGAAAGTGACTGGGATTGTAGCGGGAGTTACTGGGATCATCCTTGGAGCCACTGGGATTGCAATGGGTGTGACTGGAGCCTGACTGGGGGTTACTGGGAGCTACCAGGCCCTGCTGGGAGCCAACTGTGCACACACTGGGAGGAACTGGGAGCAACTGGGAATGATAGGATGCATACTGGTAACAACTGGGATATACTGGGAGTGATTAAATCTTTGATTGGGATAAACCTGGGGGCAAGTGAACCACGCTGAGGGAACTGGGAGTGCCTGGCAATGACTGCCAGAATGTTCAGGGCAACTGGGATATACTGGGAGTGTCTGAGACCATCCAGGTGGTGACTGGGACCAGACTGGGAGCGATTGGGAATGTGCTGGGGGAAACTGGGGCCATTCTGGGGGCAAGAAAGGGCAAGTGGGAGTGACTGGTGCCCTGCTGGGAAAGACCGGGATCATATTAGACTCATACTGGGATCGTACTGGGAGTTACTGGTGTTATATGTAGTGAAAATAATTCATGCTATAGAGATAGGTGTATGTATGGATAAAATATTAGTAAAGTCTGAGCCTATGCTTGTGAAACCACCCTGTCCAGGAAGCGAAGCCATTCACATTGCAGCTGGTTCCCGGACAGAGTTAAGGTAAAATCAGAGCCTGTTCTCATATGGACAGAGCAGCCCTGAGCCATGGTGCCTGCAATTGTCTTTGTCAGGGCTGGAGGGATTCACATGTTAACCAGTTCCCCACAGGCTCTGAGGCTGGACTGGACCCGTTTACCAGACACAGGAGACAAGCTGGAGCCATCTGAAAGGATTTCCTCTGCACCTGGGAGAGATCATCTGGAATTTCCTGGGTGATGATCAAGGGGACATCTCAGGAAGCCCACGAGGTTCTGCACCTGGACTTGAGATGGCATCACCTACTACATGTGAACAGCTCTTCCCACCAGATACTCAGACATTCCTCTGAGTAGGGGACACTTTCTTTGTCTGTTTCTACACATGTATGGACCCGACTTTACATGTCAAGAGAGACAAAGAATTATGTGGTGATCTCTGCCTCAGGCATAATAAACTGGATATTAGCAGGCTGCTGGGAGCACTCGGGGTGCACCTTCGGGGGAACGCTGTCTCTCTGCCAGCAGGAACCCCAGGATGGGATCCAGGGGAATTCCCTGGTGTTCCCCCTTCCCTCCCCCTGTGCCGTTTCCTCCTTTCCCAGTTTCCCCTTGCTCCCAGTATGAGCCCAGTCACTCCCAGTATGAGGCTGGTCCCTTCCCCTCACTCCCTGCTTGATCCCTGGTGCTGCTCCAGTATGAGCCCAGTCACTCCCGGTCATTCCCTATCATGATGCAATTTGCCCCCAGCAAGGTCCCAGTTGCTCCCAGTTCCTCCCACTTCCATCCAGTGTGTTCCCAGTTCTCCCAGTTGTCCCCAGCAGCTACCCCAGTGTTATAAAGGATCGAATCTGTAGCCAAATTTATCAAAAAAATTCGACAAAGATTTCTTAAGTCAAGTCACAAAAAATAGAAAATTTGGAAAACCCACCACAGCCAAGTCAGCGTGAACCCCAGGAGCAGCCGCTGGGTATGATGTCAGTCCAAAGCCCCAGTCACTCCCAGTCCGATCCCAGTCCAGCCCAGTCCCTTAACAGCGCTGCCACTGCTGGGATCCCCCAGCCCTGTGTGCGTTCCCCCCTGGCGGATGTGCCGAGAGGAGCCCCAAGGGCTGGCAGTGGCCCCGCAGGGTCCCCAGCAAGGCCCAGTTGGGATGTGCAGCCCCCAGTTTGCCCAGTTTGCCTCTCCTTTGGCCCGGGCCGGCTTCCCCCCGCCCGCAGCGGCTGGGAGCAGCCGAGAGCCCCGCGCTGCCCATCCCGACCTGTCCCGGCTCCATCCCCGCTCCTGCCGCGGGCTGCGAGGGCTGCGGGAACGGGGCACCGAGGGTGCAGCTGCTGCTGGGGGAGGAGGAGGAGGGAGGGATGGAAGAGAAGGGATGGAAGAGGAGAAGGAGGTGGGGATAAGAGAGAGGAGGAGTGGGAGGAAGAGGATCAAGGCTGAGCAGACGGATCCACGCGGTCTGGTCGAGTTCTGCCTGAATTCGCAGCCCCACCTGTGGGATCATCGCCCCCCCCCATCGCGCCGGTGAGCGGGGGAGCGGAGCCCGGCCCGGATATCCCGGGGGTCCCTGGGTTGGGTTTTTGGGGGATGTTTGGAGAATGAAGAAGTCCAAGGCTGAGCGGAAAAGGCCCCTCGGGGGGACATCGGGGGGTGGCGGTGCCGTCCTGCCGGGGACGCCCTGGGGGGATCTCATTGCCCTTGCCTGTGGCACGGAGGCAAATCCCATCCTGTCCTTGTCCTTCCTCGCCCAGAGCAGGAGCTGAGCATGGAGAGCAGGGAGGACAAATGCCCGCGGCAGAACCTGGTGGCAGAGGCCGTTTTGAGCGGCTCCACGGCGCAGGAAGGCAACGAGGAGGAAAAGGCCCGGAGATGCCACACGAGGAGGGGCTGCAAACGCAGCTGGCGGGGATCTGAGGGGGAAAGAGCCAGCCTGGGCCGGGGAAGGCGGCCGGAGATGGAGCCAGAGCTCGGAGCTGGTGCTCCATGAGCATCTCCATGATGGGGAGAAGCCCCACACGTGCGTGGAGTGTGGGAAGAGCTTCAGCCACAGCTCCACCCTGATCAGGCACCAGAGGACCCACACTGGGAGAAGCCCTACGAGTGTGGGGAGTGTGGGAAGAGCTTCAGGAAGAGCTCCCAGCTGATTCACACACCAGAGGACCCACACTGGGGAGAGGCCCTACGAGTGTTCCAAGTGTGGGAAGAGGTTTCAGACCAGCTCCCATCTCCTCAAGCACTATCAGAGTCACAGAGAGGAGAGGCCCTTCCAATGCCTCGACTGTGGGAAGGGATTCAAGTACAACTCCGACCTTGTCAAGCACCAGCGCATCCACACTGGAGAGAGGCCCTATGAGTGTGATAAATGCAGGAAGAGGTTTCAGACCAGCTCCCATCTCCTCCAGCACTATCAGAGTCACACAGAGGAGAGGCCCTTCCGCTGCCCCGACTGTGGGAAGGGATTCCAGCGCAACTCCCACCTCATCAGGCACCGGCGCATCCACACAGGGGAGAGGCCCTACAAGTGTCCCCAGTGTGGGAAGAGCTTCTCCAGGAGCTCTCACTTGACCTGACACCAACAGAGGCACCGGTAAGGGAAGCCCTGCGAGTGCCCCGAGTGCGGGAAGAGCTTCGTGCGCTGCTCCAGCTCCATCCCCCACTGGAGGAGGCACTTTGGGCACAGCCCTGGTCACTCCCATTCCCTGTGATCCATGTTGGCAACACACCTGGCTGCTTCTCATTTTGGTTTCACCTTTATTTTCCTCTGCTTCATCTTCATCCCTTAAAAGCACACTAAACTGAGTTAAATGAATGAAATTGGTCAATTATATCTGAAGTTCCATCATTTCTCTGTGGCTTTAGAGGGAATTTAGGATTTGGGGACTCAATCTTTGTGGAGTGCTGCTTTTGCTAAGTGGCAGGAATTTGATCTCACCCTTCTTGTGTTGCTGAGAACTCCTCCCTTGACCCAAACCCCAACTCCACCCTTGGGATATCCTATAATAACCCCATTGCCCTGCCTTTGCCCTGTCTTTGGTGGGTAAGAAATGGATTCCCAAAGGATCAGCCCTTTTCTCACTGGATTCCAAAGGATCAGGCTCATTCTCCACTGGATTCCTAGAGTATCAAGCTTTTCCCGCTGGATTCCCAGACAATCAGCCCTTTTCCCAGTGGGTTCCTACAGGATCAGCCTTTTCCCACTGGATTCCCAGAGGATCCACCTTTTCCCACTGGATTCCCTGAGGAGCAGCCCTTTTCCCACTGGATTCCCAGAGGATCAACCTTTTCCACTGGATTCCCAGAGGATTCTGACTCTGTCACTGTTTGCCTTTTTTTTTTTTTTTGTTCCACTGCATTTGTGTTTTTGATTTCCCCTAATAAAGAACTGTTTTTTCTACTCCCATATCTTTGCCTGAGAGCCCCTTCATTTCAAAATTAATTATTTTCTATATTATATTAATATTATTATTACTTAAAGGGAGGGGGTTTACATTTCCCATTTCAGGGGAGGCTCCTGAAATTGGGAGACACCTCCAGGGAGGGGCCGTGTAAAATTGGTTCCTGGAATATGTAAATTATTTTATGGATTTTTCATAAGGGTCTAAGAATATGCAACAGGCTGTTGTAATTAAAGCCAGAATTATTAAGGGGTGTCCCTGAAAATAACTGGGGTCATGGTGGCCATAATAACCTTTGCTCGATGGACCTTGTCTCCCATTACAATCAGCCTGTTGCACATTCATAGATGTTTTTGCATATCCATAAACTACTCTACATATTCCAGGAACGAAATTGGCTTCATCCTGTTTAGGGGTCCCATTTCCTTCCCAGCTCAATTTTGGGGTCCCATCCCCTCCCCCGTGTTTGGTTTTGGGGGCTCCAGTCCCATCCTGCTCCGTTTTGGGGTCCCGACCCGGTTTTGGATTAATTTGGGGTCCCCACCCCATTCCCAGGGTCACGTCCCCCCTCCCCAAATTCCGGTCCTGGCAACTGATGAGTCATCAGCGAGACACGCTCTGATTGGCTGGAAATTACCCCACGCGGTCTCTGAGTATTTAACGCAGTGAGAGGCCTTGGTCTTTGCCTGACAACTGATGAGCCAGAGCCTAGCCGGGCGCTGATTGGCTGAAAGTCGCTGAGGGGGGCCAGTGCTCTGAGTTTCTGCTCAGCAATTCTTTCGTCATCAGTGCCACGCGCTCTGATTGGCCAGAATCTGTTTTGGGGGTGGGGACGGGAGGGAACTGGGTTTTTTTTGGGTTTATTTGGGGATTTTTTGGGGGTTATTTCTGGAGTATTTGGGGTTTATCTTGGGTTTTACTGGTTTATTTCTGTTTATTTGGGGTTATTTGGAAGTAGTTGGGTTTATTTGGGTTTATTTGGAATTTTTGGGGGTTTTGGGGGTTTATGTTGGTGTATTTGTGGTTTTTTATGTGTACTTGAGATCATTTGGAGTTATTTGGGTTTAAATTGGGTTTACTTTGGCTTTTTGGTGTTATTTTGATTTGTTTGGGGGTATTTGGGAGAATTTTAGGTATTATTTGGGTATTTTGGGGGTTTATTTAGAGTGTTTTGGGGTTGTTTGCATTATTTGGGGTCATTTGGGGTCAAAAAAATCCAGAAATGTTTCTCCTATGAAAAACGGGAAATTTTCCAGAAAAATACAGGAATTTTTCCACAAAAAAACTGAGAATATTCCCTTAAAAATCCAGACTATTCCCAGCCAATAGTGGCGTGCCACACCCCAAATTAACCAATTACTGCACACCTTTTGTCAGCAACTCTTTTGTCTTCTGCCCTAAACCAACCAATCACCGCGCGCCTTCTCTCAGCAACGCCCACCTTTCCCTTTCCTTCACTAACCAATCAGTGTGCGTTTTCTCTCAGTGTGGCCGCCGCTAAGGGCGCGGTGTCCCGGGTTGTGGGTGACTGTGGCAGCACCCCTGCCACAGGACCAAAGCACACACTGACACCTCTGTGGTGGGTGGTGAAATGGCGTTTATTAACGGCGGGGCAGGGTAATTTATAACAGGGTAACGGTAAAGGGGAAGGGGTTAGGCGTAATATCACGAGATGGGATATCTTGATCCTACATTTCCCCCCCCTTTCATGACATAGAAAATGCTAAGAATTTAAACTGCCCAGTGGGACAGTAACAAACTTGTAACTTTAACAAAACAAAGAACTGTAACAAACTTATGACTGTAAATATTTAATAAATGAAATGAAAAGTTGAACAATGTAACGCAAAAGAAAAACTAACTATCTCTAAAAAAAACAACAGAAGCTTATTTACAATACAGGGCCATCAGCCATGGGGCTGAATCATGACCTCAGGCATCTTCACAGGACCTTCCTCAGCTTATCTGTTGGCATTATAGCACCAGACTGTCCTCCCAGAATCTGCGATCTCTTTGACTTTAAAACCAGGGCGTTTTGGAGAGCCCATGTCCAGACTCATGTTCTCCCCAAAACACCCTTTGAACCCTTTGGTGCAGGAAAGGGTCTGGGTTGGTTGGTATTCCATCCAAGTAGAGTCAGAACTTGGCCAGAGTTCCAACCCTACTTGACGGACACCACCTAGGACCAGTGCTGAGCTCCTTTTTTCTTTCCCCCAGTTCTGTTTTGCGCCGGCCTCTCACTGGGTTTCTTCACGACCCCGGTGTGGACTGCCATCGGGCTGCCTGATGACTCAATGCAGCCTTCTGGGAGCGGGGTATACGGGCTGGGGGGGGGGTGTCTGAGGGTCCGGTCCTGCAAAAGAAACTTTTCCGATTTCCTTAGTTTCTGCCCTGAAGGTCAGGCTCTACTGATTTGAGTGGGCACCACTTAATTTCGCCATCTCTCTTTACGGCGGCGTACCCTCGCCCCATGAGTATCAGCCTCCAACCCGCTTCCCACTCTCCTAACTCATTTTTGATTAGTACATGTGGGCCTTCCTCTAACGCCCGGGTGGCCCAGTGCCTCTGGGCTGGACTTTTGCTTTTGTCTCCTCTTGGAAACTGATTCAGAGCTGGTAGGGTGGCTGCCAGAATACGTGCTTGATCTCTCGGTGGGATGGAATTGGTGACACTTTCCGCCTTTGCTAGCACTTCCAGTTTATTTTTTAGGGTTTGGTTGGCCCGTTCGACTATGGCCTGGCCAGTACTGTTGTATGGGATACCGTGGACTAACGTTATATCCCATTTTGACGCAAACGCTTGTATTGATTTAGAGGCAAAGCTCAGACCATTATCTGTTTTAATCTGCTGGGATACCTAGCCATGCCATGGCTGTTAGCCAGTGGTGGACGGTTGCTTGGGAGTCAGCTCTTTGATGTTGTGTGGCCACGATTATCCCGCTGTAAGTGTCTACTGTGACCACTAACCATGCTCGGGGTCTCAGCAGCTGGCATAACGAAAAGTCCGTCTGCCATATATCAGCGGCCTTGGTGCCCCTAGGATTGATGCTGCTGGACCATAATGGTGACCTCTGTAAGGGGTCAGTAAGGGCATGAGGCGACGACATGCCTTGCATCAGCAACAGTGATTCCGCAATTTTTTTGAATGCTCCTGCCCCGACATGCAGAGATTCATGCAGCTGATGGGCTTCTCTCAGGGTCCACAGCCCTCTCGCAGCAGCGTCTGCTTTGTCATTACCTACTTGAAAGAATCCCTTGACTGGGCTGTGGCTGACATGGATGACGGACACGGTGCCCTTCCACGAGTAGAGCGCCTCTTCCAGCATCGTTGCTACTGCGGACACCGCCACGCCGGGTCTGGCCATGGCCAGACAGAGTCGGGTCACGAATATGGAGTCTGCCACAATGTTGAGGTGTTCCTCTGGGAACAGTCCACCTGCCAGTGCCACGGCGGCCGCCTCAAGCTGTTGAACCGACAGTGCAGGATCTGTTGTTTTAATGCACTGCCACCACTCTCCTGTCGGCCACACTACTGCTGCAGAGGATGTTAATGAAGATATGTTGGTGAAAACGGTGGGTCCCTCGTGTGGCTGGTCGATTACTTTGGGTGGTAAGTCGATGTCGATGACCGCCAGCAACTGCGACCATGGAGGTTTTGCTGCGTACTGAATCTCTCCCCCAAATCCAGCGAGGGCCATGGCCAGGTATTCAGATATCACTGGTGACTGTGTAGGAAGCTGCTTACAAAAGGGTAGATATATCCTGGTGGGTTCAGCGGCCAGGTGCCTCAGAGCAAGCTTCCTGCCTTTCATGATGAGGCTGCCAAGGCACTCAACCCCTGGGGAGAAGGCGTGCGATGGCTTTCCCAGGACCACCCATTGTATTGGTTGGGCTTTATCTGGAGGTCCCTGGACTAGTGCTCCTACTCCCCCCTCCTTGTGAGATGGACATACAAATCAACCAGCATGTTCGAGCCCCACCTGGCGAGCGTGGTTGCTGACATCTGACGCTCGATGAAGTCAAGCGAGCTCACTGCCTCTGGCGTCAGTGCTTTACCCTCCCATGGGTTCTTCCCTTTTAAGAGGTCATTTAAGGGACCCATGATCTCAGGAGGGATCAGAATGATGTTGCAAAGCCACTGTAATGATCCCACTAGCTGCTGCATGTCATGAAGTGTTTTGATGTTCCAGTGAATTTTTATTTGGGGAGGGGTTACATAGAGGCTCGAAATTCCCACCCCTAAAAAGGTCACGCATGGTCCTCTTTTTATCTTTGCGCTGGAGATTTAAAACCCATTTACTTTTAGGACCTCCGAGACCGCGGATACTAACTGCTCTACCTGGCTTGCTGAAGGTGCAGCGATCAAGATGTCATCCATGTATTGAATGATGGTTGCGGCAGGATCACTTTGACGGACTGGCGCTAGCGCTCAGTCCACGGTCATCTGACAGATGGCTGGGGAGTTGACCATACCTTGAGGCAGCACCCGCCACTGGAAGTGCAAGTTTGGTTGCTGGCTGTTCGGAAAGGTCACCGAGAACGCGAACCGCTCTCTGTCCTCATCATGTAAAGGGATGGAGAAGAAGCAATCCTTGATATCCAGCACCACGCAGGATTGCCCTTTTGGCACCATTGAATTCATCGGTAGTGACGTCTGCACAGGTCCCATCGGCTGGATTTTCTTATTTATCTCTCACAGGTCATGTAGGAGGCGAAAGCCTTCTCTGGATCATTTGGGTATGACAAAAATTGGAGTGTTCCACGGGCTTGTGGAGGGCTTGATGTGGTTCTTCTGTAGCTCCCGGGTAATCAGTTCCAGGAGGGTGGTCATTCAAGGCTTCGACAGGGGCCACTGCTCAACCCACACTGAATCTAGTGATTTCCACATTAGTTTGATGGGCAGTTGTGGGTGTGTAGCAGTGGCCCTCAGAATAAATTTGTCATTCGGACATCTAACAGGGTTAGGGCATCTCTTCCTAGCAAGGGTGGACATCCAGACATCACATACGGGGATAGGGTGATGGTTCTACCTGGTCCCCTCTCCGTGCAGAGCGTTAGGGCCATGAGCTGGCTGCTTTTTCAGGCACAGGACAGCCCTCCAACCCCACCTACCATGGGGGCCTCTTCCAACTTCCACTGCAAAGGCCAGTGTTTATCGGGCATCACGGTGACATCCAATCCTGTATCGACCCAAAAAGGGATACAAATAGCAGAGCCATCAGAGTTATTATGGAGATGGCAGGCAGCCCACACTATCAGTGGGTGCCTGCCCACCTTCACAGTGAATGTCACCCATGGATCTCTCTCCCACCTCTTCATGGCCAGGGCCACCCAGGGGCCTCGTCCCCAGGGAGCTGTTCTCGGTATCTCTGGGGTGTGGATGGGTTTGGCCAGACCGTCGGCTGGGTTGTGTAGTTCACCGCAGGAGGGGGCAGCAGGTGCGGGAGTTCCGTGCCCCACTGACAGTTGGCACAGCCGGGCCGCTTCACATTCCGAGTGGGAGGGGGCTGTGTTTGGCCCGGGCGCCCCCTCCCGCTTCTGTTTCCCTAGTCCTTGGGCTTGCACTCCCTAGCGAAGTGCCCCTTCCTACCACATATCCAGCATGGCCCTCTGGGTCCCGTCTGGCGTGGGGGAACGGCTGTCAGTGGGTATCCTGACCAAGGGCAGTTTGCTGCGATGTGCCCCTCCTGGCCACACTTAAAACAAGCCCCTGGCCACACTTAAAACAAGCCATTACATTGGTTATAGCAGCGTGGACAGCTGCTTGAATTGGGGCTAGGTGTTCCTCTTTAACAACATGCCTTATCATATCGGCTAGAGTAGCCCCAGGCAGCAGTGACCGCAAGATGTCCTTCGTGGCGGTGTTACACTGCTGGCGCAGGCACTCCGCCAGCACAGGGCCCTTTGCTTCTGACGGCAGAGTAGAAGAATAAATTGCCACCTGGAGGCGGTCCACAAACTGCGTAAAACCCTCACTCTCATTCATCCTTATGGTGGACCATGGCGATGGTCTGGCAATGACTTTAGACGCAGAGCGAACAGCCTCTCTGGCCGCTCGGGTTGTTGCTACTACCTCGTGGGCCTGAAGGCCCTCAGCCTGCGCCTGGGGGGTGATCATAGTCGGGTCCGTGCCCATTAAACGCTGCAGGCTGGAGCCATGCAGTGGATGGTCTGCCCCGGACACCAAGGCTAGCTGTCTTGCACAGTTGTCCTCCCACTCTTGTTTAAAAACAATCATTTCCGCCCCATCAAAAATTAACCTACATGTCTGCTTGATGTCAAAGGGGAGCATGTCATCCCCCCCCAAAAACACTGTCAACAAGAGTGGAGACCATCGCAGAATTAATTCCTCGGTCTGCAATTGCCTTCACAATCGCCTGCACATCCTTGGGGTTCACAGGCGTGTAGGTTCTTTGGTTTCCGCCTGGCCCCCCGACCCGGACGGGAAACGCTAGCTTGGCCGGAGGAGCCCACTCGGCACACGCTATTTTTGTTTTCCTCCAGTCCGTAAGAGGGGTTTGTTTCCTCCCTGGCTTTTCCTTGACCCAAACAGGAGGATTGCAGTGGCTACCCTTATGTGCCCTCACTCCCTCTTCCTCTGTATCAGAAAAGCCAGAATAAGAGTTGGGATCAGCAGCGGACCACTGATCCCAGTCCGAGTCCGAGTCAGTCCTGGAACTCGACTGACTGGTGACTTCCGGGTTCCCGGACCTTCCTTCTGCCTTAACCCCGGGCCACTCTCTCCCTCTAAGCTCGCTCCACCTCCTGCTGTAACGTGATCTCTGACACACACTCCGAGAAGCGTCAGCTTTCCCTCTGTGCTCCTTCCCTCTGTGGTACCCGCGCATGCCTGCATTAACTTGCAGCCCTTCTTTATCTCCGCTGATCGCGGACGCGGCCGTGTCCACGTTCTTCCCTTTTAGGGGTTCGCCACTCCGCGGCGCGCAGGGCGGAGGCCTCACCCAGGCTCCCTTGGAGCGCGAATCAATGGCGGCCCCACTCTGCGGTCCTGCGCTAACGGCCCTGCTCCACGTTCCTAGCTTAACAGCTGCACTCCGCGCCCCTAGGCTAACGGCCCTGCACAGCACTTCTGACTCAATGGCCACCGCCCGTGCTTCCTCCAAAAGGCTGTCCCAAAATGATTTTTTTTCTCTACTCGGGGGCATTCCCGCGGCTACAAATCGTCACCCTCAGCGGACTCACAATCACCCACATCCTGCCGGGGCCCCTCCTGCAAGCAGCCCTGGGCGGCCCCCCACTTTCCCCACTCCTGCCCAAGAGCCCGCATAACCCTGCCCCATAATTCAAAAATGACCTTGAAAAGGGACTCCATCCTCTCCCTCACTGGTCCCTCGGCGCGAGCCCTCCTCTTTCGCTAGCCTGGCACGAGCCCTTCTCCTGCGCTAATCAGGATGCGAGCCTTCCTCTTCCGTCGGCGGCGGTGTGAGCCCTCCTCCTTTGCCGAATTTCCAGAGCAAGACTTCCTCCTCCACTTCCTTGGTGCAAGCCTTCCTCCTTCACCAGCCCCTAGCGCGAGCCTTCCTCTTTCACTGATCCTCCAATGGGAGATTTTCCCCCTTCTGTTGGTCCTCCGGGAGTGTCCTCCCTGCCAGAGACAGTCCCGCTGCTCCGATTGCCATTCCCTCGCCCTGGAGATTCCGGCTTCCAGGTTCAATCCCGGGTTCTCGGCACCACTTGCTACCGTCGCTAGGGTGTGGTGTCCCGGGTCAAGTACGGCTCAGTGGCAGCACCCCTACAACACGGACCAAAGCACAGGCTGACCCTAATGTGGTGGACAGTGAAATGGCATTTATTAACGGCTGAACAGGGAAATTTATAACTGGGGTTAACAGTAAGGGGTAGGGGTAATGGTAAAAGGAAAGGGGTTAGGCGTAATATCGCGAGATGTCCAAGATAACGCTATATCTTGCTCCGACGCAGGACCAAAGGTCTGAGATTTCCCTGCATTTGGGTTTCCAACAACACTGCTGCTGTGAGTTGCAGAGTGCCCAGGATCCCTCTTGCAAGTCAGCTCTGGCAGGAACAAGGCGGCTGCCAGGGGCTGCTTGTGGCCTCTGCCAGCCCATTGCTCAGGGCTTGCCAGCGCCCCGGCCCCTCAGGCTCTGCCCCAGCCCGGCCAAGCTGCCCGGCAGCAGCGCCGCAGCCCCACAGCAGCTCCAGAGCAGCCCCATCCAGAGGCACCCGGGAGCCCTCAGCCCCGCAGCCAGCAGCACACGGGCAGGAGGACACGGGTGGCGCTTCCTGCCTGGCACCGGGCTCGTGGCCATCTCCAGGCACCGCTCTGGCAGGGATCCCCGCAGCTCCGGCCCCTGCCCGGCCGCTCTGTGGGCAGCACCACAGGCCAAGGGGCTTCTGGCCATTTCCCCTTGCCCGCTGCACGCCTGGGCAGCTGGCTGAGCACAAGCACCCTTTCACCCCCTCCTCCGCTATGCCCTGCGCACCCTGGGCAGCAAAAAATCCATCCTGGGAATCTGTGGATATAACACAGTCTATATTTACATGGTAGAAAGAAACAAAAAACATAAAAGAACATTCTTGAAGGAAAAGAAAATTCCTCCTGACTCAGGTGGCCCCAGCAAAAAAAGCTTCAGGGATCAGCTCTCCACAGAGCTCCGGCAGGGCAGGCAGCCGAGCCGTGACAGACGAGGCCGTGTCTTGACAGACGAGGCCGTGTCTTCCATGCCCTGCACAGGTGATTTCGGAGCCACTGGAACCTGGAGATGGGAGCCCGCTCTCCTGACTTGAGGACGCACAGGGTTTGAATTGCCAGGCTTCCGACGGCGAGGCTGATGTCATTTGTTTTGTCTTCAAGGGCTGCGAGAGAGAGGAACAGAGCCACGCTCAGAGCTGGATCTGAGGGGAGCCCAGGAGAGCCCCCTGCAAGGGCCATCCCAGCCGGCTCTTGCCACGGCCAGGAGGGAGCAGGGAGCAAGGGCATCAGCCCCAAGCTGCTGGCCACCAATGGCCCAGGTGGCCCTGAAAGCTCCGTGTGCTCTGAGCCCGGGAGCAGAGCCCTCCGCAGCCGGGCCAGGGCTTGCAGCTCTGCCCCCGGCAGCCCGCGCTGTCAGCCCGCTGCCCTCACTCACTCACCAGAGCAGATCAGCTGCAGCTCTGGCTGCTGCCCCCTCAGGTGCCGCCCGGCCATGCCTGTGAACACAGAGCCTGTCACAGCGCCAGCGGCACAGCTCCCTGCCAGCGGCGCTGCCGGCACTGCGGCCACACGGGCTGCTGGCCCGGCAGGGCTCAGCCCGGCCCTTGCCGCACGCTGCCGGCCCAGGGCACGGCTGCCAGAGGGCGGCAGCAGCAATGCCCAGCCCAGCCGGGGCTCCACGGCGCCGGGCCCGGCTGGCGCTGCCGGGGCTGCAGCCGGGGCCGGGGCCGAGCTGCGGCGGGCCGGGCCGGGGAGGGAGCCCGGGCTCGGGACTCACCCATGAACCTGATGGCCGCCTCTCGCAGGGGCTCCTGTGGGCTCTGCAGGTAGCGCAGGGCCCGGCGCAGGTGCTCGGCCGCTCGGCTCCTGTCCTCTGCCAGCTGCAGAGAGCGGCGGCAGGGAAGGGTTGGCGTGGGCTCATCCCCTGGGCCGGGCGCTGCCTGCGCCCAGCCCCGGCCTCCCCTGCCCTCCCAGGCCTGAGGCGCGGCCAGCAGCCGCTGGCCAAGGGCTCCCGAGGGCAGGGGGCAGCGGGCCGGCTGCTGCCCGGGGAGCCGCGGTGCCGGCGCGCAGCCCCGCCGGGCCGGGGCTCCATGGGCACCCGGCTCGGGCCCACGGGAGCCTGGAGCAGAGCCCGCGCGGCCTCTGGCTGCAGCAGCGGGCAGGGGCACGGCTGCCAGCCCCGCACACTGAGCGCCGCCCTCAGGGGTGTTCTCCAGCCCGAGGCTGGCGCTTGCAGGCCCTCCTTACCAGACACTTGCTGAACTTCCACAGTTTCTGCTCCTTCACCAGCTTTTTGAGATCCCTCCTCTTCGTTAACTTGGCCGCACAAAGCAGCGTTTCCCGAGAAGCCTGGAGAGCAGCAGAGATGCAGAGATGGCCCCAGAGCCCAGGGCACGGGACCCGCCTCCCCGTGCCATGGCCTGGAGGAGGCTGCGCTCCAGCAGGCGCAGGGCAGGAGGCAGCCGAGCCCCCTGCCAGGGGGACAGCAGCAGCCCACGAGTCCTCACCTCTGCCACACGCTGATTCTCATCATTGCAGTGGAAGAAGAGTGGAAGCAGGCTCTGTTGCACAGGGCTTTCCAAAGGTGTTTCTCTCTCTTCCAAGTACTCCAGCATGTCTCGGAAGAGTTTGATGGAGAGCAGCCGTACCTGGCTATTATCCTATATGAAAAAAAAGGAAAAAATTCCTCAGCAATGGCTCCTCCAGGCCCCCCTGGGCACAGGCATGGAAATGCACAGGGCACACAGTTTCCAGGCAGCAGGCAGTGGCTGTGGCTGGGGACACAGAGCCTTACATGGTCAAAGAGTGGCAGGAGCGCCTCAGCCAGCTGCAGGGCAATGGGGCTTGACATCAGCATTTGTGATTTGTGCAGGAATATAACGCTGAGTGTGACAAGTGCCATCCCAGCTATCTCTGCATCGTTGTCCCACAGCAGGTCCATGAGGCTTTGGGTCAGGCTCCACATTCTTTCGGCCTGTGCGGAACACAAGTCTGTGAAAGCCCAGCCTGCTGCCGCAGGGCCCAGAGGCCAAAGGCCTGTCCCGAAGCACTGGGGCAGCTGAAGAGGGAGGCAGGAGAGCTGGAAGCAGCTGCCCCAGTGTCCGAAGCCCAGGCAAGGCCAAGTGACCGAGTTGCCAGCTCAGCTTCAGCCACCGCCCCCTTCTCACCATGGAGGGATCATCAATGAGCTCGAGCAGGGCCCTGAGCGCCAGGCGACGCCTCTCCCTGCACTGGCTCTGCAGGTACCTTGAAGAGACCTTCACAACACTGTCACCACATTCGCTGGGATCCAGGCACTGGAGGAGCTGAAAGGCACGGGAGGGCAGTGACAGGGGAGCCGGCCGGCAGGAGCCCGGAGCCGCACAGGGCCGGGCCCCGGCAGCAGCAGCAGCAGCAGCAGCAGCAGCAGCAGCAGCAGCAGCAGCAGCAGCAGCAGCACAGGGCGCGGGCACCGTCCCAGGCGGCTGCGGCCACGAGAGGCCCGAGAGCTGGGAGGCAGCTCAGGCAGGCAGCGCTGCACAGCCGGCTCACCTCCACAAGGAACGCCAGGGCGGGCAGATCCCAGTGTGGCTCCTGTGTGCTGAGCAGGCCGAGGAGGTGGAGTGCAATACTGGAGCACAACCCAAGACAAGCATGGCGCATCTCCCTAGGAGGCCGAAAAAGGGACCGGGAACCTGAGCAAATCTCTGCAAGGACAGGCTGACAGAGCCTGCTGGTCTTTCAGCACCATCCTGCAAGGGGACCTGGGCCCTTTAGGAGGTGTCTCCTGCTGTGCTCTCTCCCCTGCCAGCCTTTTCCAGTCTGCTTGGCCGTCCCTCAGTGACAAGGCCCTGTGTCCCAGGGCCATGGGGACTGTGTGGGACAGCCCGGGCACAGGGCACAAATGCCCTGAGCAATGGGGAGAAGGGGAGTCTCACCTGGCCAGCAGACCCACGGCATAGTGGCGGGTGTCAGCACAGAGCAGCGTGTCCCAGCCACGCTTGCGTTCCACTGACACCACCACATCCTTGTACTGCTTTCGGCAGAGCAGGGACTTCAGGGTCTGCAACGCAAACCTGTGTGCACAGCAAAGCCCAGGTCACACTGCAGCACTGGCTCCTTGGCAGGCCACGTGGCAGGGACAGGAGTGGCATGGAGCACCTGTTGGGGCTGGTGGCAAGGCCGTGCTCTTCCAGGCATTCCTTCCAGAAGGTTTCCACCTCCTCTGGCATCTCTTCTGTGCTGAAGAACACTTGGAAGAGCAGAAGCACAAATAGGCGGGGGAAATACGGCCTCACTACATGTGGGACATGGGGCTCCTGGAGAATCTTCCACATCACCACGGTTGCCTGCAAGGGACAAAGCCCCCCGAGACAGCGCTCAGTGTCAAGGTGTCCGTGTGGCAGGGCCCGAGCGTGGCAGGGAGAGGCCCGGAGAGACCTTGGCAGGGGGAGCACGGGGCCTGGTGGGCCTGAAGCTGCCCCGGGCCAGGTTTCAGGCCAGCGCCTGAGGCAGGGACATGTAGTGGGGGAAGGAGGATGGAGAGCTCTGGAGAGGCGGCCTTGGGGTCAGCAAAGGCCACTTGCAGAAACTCACAGCCAGGCCAAAGACACCCGTTGTGTCTCCATCGGAGGTGCACGTGCTGCGCTCTGGCCAGCTGCCCAGCACATCCAGGAGGATCAGCAGCGCCGGCTCCGCAGTCCTGGACGAGCACATGATGGTCTTCCACATGGCCATGGCAGCTCTGCGGGGTTAGAGCTCTGTCTCAGGGGGGTCTCAGACACGGCACCGTGGCCTGGGCATCCCTAGAGGCCTGAGCTGACTGCCAGCTCTGCCTCTGCCCACTGGCCCTCGTCAGCAGCAGCCAGGCAGCCCAGCCCTGTGGGGACAGGCCCCTGAGGGGTGGCAAGGGAGCATGGCAGCAAGCTCGGGGGCTGATGTGCCAGGGCTGGCAAAGGCAGCAGCCAGAGGGCCCTGGAACTCTCTGCTGCTCAGACACCTGGGCCAGGCGGTACAGGGTGATGGGCTGGGGACGCCTGAGCCCTCTGGGCAGGTGGGCCCCATACCTGTCACAGGATGGGGCCACACGCAGGAGCGTCACCACTGCGTCACCCGGGTGTGCTCTGGTGACATTCAGCAGGGCCTTGTCCAGCCTGTGCTCAGCAGAATCATTGGCCAGGAGCCAGCGGTGAATGTACCTCACCATGGCGGGCACCTGGAGAAGGCACGGGGAGCCTTGGAAAGCTGCCCGAGGGAGCCATGTCCCCAGGGTCCCCAGAGAAGTGCTTCCCTTGCCAGCGCACTGCCATGGCCTCAAAGGCTCCCAGGGAGCAGCAGGCGTGGCTGGGGAAGCCACGGGACTCATGGGGGAATTGAAGCATCAGTGGTTTCATTTTCATGTGGTGGATCTTAAAGAGGCTTTTTGGGCTTCCCATTAGCCAAGGAGGGCTGAGATATTTTTGCCTTTGAATGGGAGGATCCAAAAAAAAAAAAAAAAAGAAACCCCAAAAAAGCCTGGGAGAAAGCAGCAATTAAGATGGACAAAATTACCACAGGGGTTTATGGAATCCCCAAACTTATTTGGGCAAGCTTTAGAAACACTACTACTAGATTTCCTTACTCCTCCTGGAATACAAATTATCCAATATGTGGATGAACTTTTACTATCCGAAGAAGCTGAAGTTAGAGAAGCTACTATATAACTTTTGAATTTTCTCGGGGAAAAGAGGACTAAGGGTATCAAAAGGGAAACTGTAATTTGTAGAACCAGAGGAAAAATATCTTAGACACAATAAATAAAGGTAGCTGGAAACCCAACCATGAGAAAAATTGCAAGAATTTTATTCCTTCTCCCTCCATTTTTAAAGAGGGAGATCAGAAAAATACTCGGATTGTTGAAATATTATACATTATGGATTCAGGGGTACATACAGGCAGTAAAATTTGTGTATGAAAAATTGACAGAAGGAGATGATATAAAACAGACCAAGAAAGATATTGTTAAATTAAATGAGTTATGTTAAAACTAATCTAAATACCAGCTTTAAGCTTACCCTTGTTTGCAAAATCCTTTATCATTTATACATAAATACAGAAAATAAAGTAGCTCATAAAATTTTAATTCAGGAGTGAGGAAGAGTAAAAAAGTATCTAGTAACTTGTATATCAAAGATGTTAGACCCAGTAAGCCACAGCTAGCCAGTATGCATTTAAGTTATAACAGCTACTGCAATCCTAGTAAAAGAAAGTTGTAAGCTTACTCTTGGAAGTAAATTAGTTGGGTTCACCTCGTACCATCTGAGGTGTGTTGAATCAAAAAAAAAAAAAAAAAGAAGAAGAAGAGAGAGGGGGCAAAAGGGACCCAAGGCTGCCCCCAGGGTCCCCGTGCCCGTGGCTGCTCTCCCCTGCTCGGGCCCTGCAGCCAAGGGGCAGCACCAGGGGAAGGGCGAAGAACGGCACTGACAGCAGGGCTGTGAAAAGAGGGGCAGGGGGACAGCACTAAAAGATAAAATCAAAGCAGAGATTGGTGACTCTCCAAACCTCACAAAGTGGTTTGTTTTTCTTAAGTAAGAAGTTTTTTGGTTTTCTTCTTTTGTGTGTTTTGTTTGCTGTTAAAAAGAAGGGGTTTTTTCCTGAAGAATGGGTTTGTAAGGCTAAAACAATTAAATGCTGCCCAAAAAGTAAAAAGCAATAGATGTGATACATCTCGTGTTGAAATTGGTCTGGCTTTTCTTATTTAACTAACTGTAACTCACAGAAAGAAGAATTTGCCTCTGCAGCTATTAGCAGAGCTGGATAGAAGAAGAGGCTGCTGTGGAGAAAGCTTTTAGCTAAACCCAGAAGGTTTGGAAGAAAAGCAAATGGTAAAAGTTAATGCAGTATTGTATTCCTTTTATTACTATGCTATTAAAAAGTCCTTTCCAGGTACTACTGAAGCAACAATCAGAATCACAGAAAGAGGGTGGATTCAAGCCAACAGAATCAAAGGGCTTGTGAAGAAACCTGAGGAATGGACTATCACATTTAAACCAGGTGATACCGAACTGACTTTCCAGTGGGGACTGAGTGGTAATAGTTTGGGAAAACCCAAATGATCCAAGAAATGTCCAAAGAATAACACCTAATTAAGAAATAAGACAATGCTTATATCACTGGTTTCGAGCACTGCCTGAATAAAACATCTCTTTGGAGGAGGAATACTTCAGATAGAAGGATCAAGACTGTTTTTGTATTCTGCCCTTAGCCTGGAAATTGTACAGGGGAGAAAGGGGAGTTACCATTTCCATCAGTAAACTTTATTTGGTTCATTCCAATACTGGACATGCTGGCTGGGTTATAAGTAAATGCTTGAATTGTGAGAATAATTAGCATTGTAGTTCACAAAATTTATGCTCTTTTTGCAAGAAGTGTTAAAGTAATAACTTGATTTTGTGGATGGGAATTATTAGTGCCTGTTGAATGGGAGACACCTGAGGAACGGTGGGAGACCACAGTTAAAGGGTGTCAAAAACAATTTGCCTGGAAATTAGTTAAGAGAAAGTGACAAGGAAATAGAGGGCAAGACCAGATTGGCCTCTGTATTTTGCCACCAAGATCAAACACACCTGCTGTGGGTTGCAGCCTCACAGGCATGGGAGGTGGGAGTATAAGCCATCCTGGCCCTCTGTTATTCCTGTTTCTGGCACTCATTTGTTGTCTTTTCCCTTTCAGGATACCGGCAAGATCGTGTCACAAATGCTACAGAAAGCATCACATGGAAAGAAACCAAAGTTCCTCCTTTATTACACACACCCATGTCAACAGCCACTGTTATAACCCATCCAAATTAAGAACCTGTAGGCAAAACAGAGGAAATTATTGGACTACAAGAAACTAAGGAAAAAGTGCTAATAGATTTGAAATTGAATGTCCAAAAGGAGAGAGATGGATTTGTTTTACATTTAATCTTAAAGATACTGTTCAAGATTTGGTAAAAAAACAACTAGTAAACGAAAAGGTAAAACCAGCGCAGCAATTTAACACTGTATTGACCCCAAATTATCTGTTGAGTCGTATTACAAGACTCCAAGCAGTTACAGAAATGGTAGCAAATAAAGCCGCCCAGGCATTAGAGTTAATATCAAGTCAGCTAAGCCAAACAAAAACTGTAGTGGATGAGAATAGGTTGGCTTTGGACTATTTACTGGCCAGAGAAGGGGGTGTTTGTGGAAAGTTTAACATATAAGATTGTTGAAAATTGATGACCACAGAAAAGTCATTCTAGAAAAAGCAAATGAAATCAACGAAGAAAAAAAATATATATGCATATAATAACCCAAGTACCAGTCCAAAAATTAGAAAACAATGTTCAAACCTAGTTGGTGGGATAATGTATTAGAAGAAATTAAGACTTTTCATTATATATCTTGCAACTGCTTTTATATTTCTTCCTTGTGTAATCTCCTGTTTTATTTTGCCAGCATAGTCGAGAAGATGCAAGTAGATAGGAAATATTGCTCAAGCCAAATGATTTACAAAGAATAAGAGTGGGGATTGTGAAAAATGCATGAATTTTATGGTTGGCTTTTCACAAATATTAAAATGAATATTATATGTGATGTGTTAGAAAGTAATGCTGTATTATTTCTCTTTAGTAGTGTGTTAAATATAGTTTTTGGCTATAAAAATTGTTAAAATAGAAACTATGCTATGTAAGATGCTTTGTTTAAAAAGAAAGGACTTGCAGCAAGACAGCAGCCACAGGACACTTAAATCTTTCAGAGAAAATTAATTTATTGCCTTCTTATCAGAAGAAATTAACTTCTTCCCGCCTGGAAGGCGCTGTTAAGATTAGAGGGAAGAAGTTGATGAAGACCAGACAGAATCCTGCATTTGAATGGAATTTATGCATCATGTATGAATATGCAACAGGCTATTGCTTTTAAGGGTTAATCCTTTGTTAACGGGTGTCCTTTTTTGGGCTCCTGCTGCCCAGAAAAAGGTACCCGGACGTCCGTAACTCTTTATTGTCTCATATCATCCTAACTTAAATTGTCCAAATTATTATTACTCTAATTGTATTACTATTTTTATAACCATTCTATTACTATTAAACTTTTAAAATTTTTAAAAACAAGCGTTTGGCGTTTTTCACAATGGGAGGGTTTCACAGAGGTCTTGGAGGGGCTGGATCGGGGAAGACTCAAGCAGGAAAACCTGAGCCACCCTCCCCTACTCCACTCACAGAAAAACCAGTGCCATGACAGAAGCACCTCTGGTGCTCTCATGGTTGATATTCTGTATCATATTCAAGATTATCAGTTATATTCCTTTCCCTTCCACAAAATGTCCGGCAGCTTCTGCCTGCTTTGTGAAGGGAGCCCCTGGGGCCCATTCCCTCCAGAGGGGCTGCACTTGCTGCGTGCCGGGGCTTTCCTTGCTGGGCCCACTGGAGCCCCTGAGCTGGGCTGGGCACCAAGGGCGGGGCTGGCCCGGCTGTGATGCCTCTGGCCCGTGTGACATCAGGGGCAGCGTGTCACAATGGGGGCAGCTGCAAAAGGCCCCCGCAGGGAACGCTGGCCAGGCACAGCCTGGGCAAGCGGTGAGTGCGCATGTGGCGGGGCTGGGCTGGGCCAGGGCCGGGGCACAAGCGCCGCACCTGGGCCTGCATTGTCCCCCTGCATCCAGGGCCAGCCCCTGGGGCCGGTGCCTTGGCCTGGGCACTGGGCTGCTGCTGGCCCACTGGGACAGGCCCTGCTGCCTGCCAGCTGCCTGGGGCCCTCTGCTCCCTGCCCTCACATCCCTGTGCCTCCGGGCCTCCCTTCAGCCCCCACAAGCTGCCTTGGTAGCCCCAGTGAAACCCTTGTCTCTCTCCTCCTGCAGACCATGGTGGGCAGAGCAGTCCTGGCTCTGGTTGTGCTGCTCATCTTCCAATTCCCACTTTCCATGGTGAACAGATTTCATGGGGATGAGCAGCACCCTGCAGAGGAGATGAAACCAGCACCCCCAGAGCCACCTGAGCCTGGCTGGGGACCCTGGCTCCTGGCTGCCTTGCAGTGTGTTGTGTTTGCCCAATTATCCCATTAAAAAAAAACCCAACAATATTTAAGGTAGCAGCAATTTTAATTGAATAATAAAAAAATATATAAATAAGGGATAATTTGGTTCAAAAAATAGTGCATAGGCAAAGATAACCGTGGGGTACGGAGTGCAAGGCTCTTGGACCCTTGCCACCTGTCACCGTTACAGCGTAGCGACCTGGCTCCGGCAGCTGGCACGGTAACCCACTTTCAGGGCTACTCGGTCCATTCACTACAGACACCAGTGTGGTGGATAGCAAATGGGGTTTATTAGAGGTCTCAGGGGTCTTTTAAGGGCTTGGGCAGCTTGTGTCATTTCCGTCTTGCTGGGAGCAAGCTGGATACAGGGTGAAGGTCTGACTCCAGGGTGAGGGGGGAGCTTCCTTATCTTTCCCGTACAGACCGAGATCTTCCGCTTGCAAAATCCCTGACTCCACATTTCCCCCCCCCCACCATGATTAGTAAAAATCTCATAAAGTTCTAAAATATAGAGGTTACAAAATTTTCATGGCTTAGTTGAGGTAGTGTAAAGTTGTAAGTGTGTTAGTAATTGGCACGCCTTAACGCAATTGTCGGCGCTCGAGAAACAAAATGTTAGCGGCTTCCAAACGCCTTTTAACAAATAACACTAGTTTGTTTAGTATGCAAGGCCCGAAGATTAGGGTTAGTAAGATTATTGTGACTGGGCCTATTAGGGTAGAAATCAGGGTGGTGAGCCATGGTGATTGGTTGAACCAGGATTCGAACCAACCCTGTTGGGCTTCCCTGTCCTTCTGTCTCTGAGCCAGTCTGTTCCGGAGTTCTGCCATGGAGTCTCTAACGACTCCCGTGTGGTCTGCATAAAAGCAGCATTCCTCTTTCAAGGCGGCACACAGACCTCCTTGCTGCATGAGCAAGAGGTCCAGTCCTCTCCTGTTCTGGAGGACCACCTCCGAGAGTGAGGAGACTGACTTCTCCAGAAAGGAGATGGATTTCTCGATCCTCTGCAGGTCCTCATCGATGGTCATCTGCAGCTGGGACAGTCCTTGATGTTGCATTGCCAGGGCTGACACACCCGTTGCCGTTCCCGCTGCTCCTAGGCCGAGCAGCATTGCGATAGTTGTACCTGTCAGTATTTCTCTTTTGCGGAGCCGGCTGGGTTCTTCAAAGAGGTGGTACACCTCCTCGTCCGAGTGGTACAGGACCCTAGGAACGATCAGAACTTGGACACAAAAGTCGATAGAGTCACTGAATTTGGCAAGAAGCACGCAAGGACTCATACCTGACCTCTGGCAAACCCACATCCCAGATGCCAATGGGACTACCCACTTGTTATTCTTTCGGTTGGGTTTGAACACTTTGGTGCAGACATTGCCTTTCCTCTTAGCTAGAGTTGCATTGCCAAAGCATCTGCCCCGTCCTGTGACCTGACTCAGGGTGATCCCTTTGCGGGGTGTGTCCCATCTGCACTGGTGAGGTGCATCGGCTGTAGAGTAGCTGAATGGGGTGTTCAGAGCAGCTCCTTCGTAAAAAGGGGGTTTGACATCATAACAGAGCCAGCAGGAGTCTGTCAGGTTAGGGTTAGATTCGTTCAGGGATAGATAGGTAGCTTCTAGCATGCGAAGGATTGGGTCCGAGTCCGACCCGGCTGAGCGGCCTATCTGGAAGGCTTCTGCATCGCCGGTTGGGACGTCGGTGGCCTTTGTGGGCAAGGCTTTGGGGTGGGTCAAGTTTCTCCCTTTCTGTGTGCTTTAATCACTTTGTTGGGTCCAACCGCTCGGGGTGCTGATGGTTGGAGCCTGGTAATTCTCACATTCACCCACTCCTTTGACCCTTGAAGGACCACTGTCCAAGCTTTGCCTACAGCCCAGCTAGGGTGATTTGGCTGTAGAACTGTCATGTTGTAGTGAGTGCATTTCCGAAATTTGGGGATTTTATGGCGGTTTCGATAGAAACTTCCCTGAAGGAAGACGGGTGCTTTGCAACCTGCGGGTGCCCAGGTGAACTGTAGGAATCTGTCGGGCTCTTGTGGGTCCCACCCAGGCCCTGACGGCCGGGCATCCGTGACTATTGTTTCACAACCCCAGTGCCCACAGTATCCCCACCCTGGGTGATTACAGTAACTTTTTCCTGGGTTTGAAGCTGGGCACCAATAGGATAGGTACATGTGTGTGGCGTGTGAGGTACGGGGGTCTACCTTAGGTTGTCCTGGAAACAGGTCGGTAATGTGAAGCACGACGGATGGGGTGTTCGGTGTGGTGATGCCTTTGAGCGTCCTGTAGCTGGTAAGATGTCTCATGACCCACCTGAAGGGCTGATGGGGATAGTAGTCTGGGCTGGCTTGCCCTCTGGCGACAAGCCCCATCAGCAGAATCACACAAAGACACCGTTGATGCTGGGGTTTCGCCCGTGTGGGTCTCTCAGGCGCTGCTTGGCGGGTCGGAGGTCTGTCTCTTTCCTCTGGAAGGGGAATGTACGCATTCCGTGGGCAGCCTATGAGCATGTCCTGTAAACAGGAACTCACAATTCTCATCAGTCTCGTCCTGCCCACTGTGAAGGTCAGGCTTAATTGACTTAAGTGGACACCACCTGATTTTGCCGTCCTTTTTGACCGCTGCGTACCCTCTTCCCGTGAGCATCAACCTCCAGCCCGGTTCCCATTCGCCTAGCTCGTTTTTGATTGCCACCTGTGGGCCCTCCTCTAGCGCTCGGGAGGCCCAGTGTTTTTGAATGGGACTGTTTGTTTCATCCCCCCTAGGGAACTGATTCAGTGCTAGCAAAGCGGTCGCTAGAATACATGCCTGATCTGCTGGGGGAATGGCATTTGCAAAGCCCTCTGCTTTTGCCAACACCTCTATCCTGGTTTTCAGGGTCTGATTTGCTCGCTCGACTATGGCCTGCCCGGTACTGTTATACGGGATACCTTGCACTAATGTGATACCCCACTTTGAAGAGAATTCCTGCACTGGTTTGGAGGTGAAATTGGAACCGTTGTCAGTTTTGATTTGTTTGGGGACACCAAGCCATGCCATGGCTGTCAGCCAGTGCTGAATTGTGGCTTTAGAGTTAGTTTTGGGATGCTGTGTGGCTATGATTGTGCCGCTGAAAGTGTCCACTGTCACTGCAAGCCATGCTCGGGGCTTCAGCAGCTGGCACAGGGTGAAGTCCGACTGCCAGATCTCTGAAGGCTTGAGACCTCTCGGGTTGACCCCACTGGTCCACAGGGGTGATTTCTGGCAGTGAGGACAGGTGGCCACCACGTGCTTTGCGTCCGCCGTTGAGATCCCGCATCTCCTTGCCAGTGCTTTGGCTCCGATGTGGAGCGACTCGTGAAGCTGACGAGCTGCCTGCAGCATCCACACGCCTTTTGCTGCGGCGTCCGCTTTGTCGTTGCCGATCTGGAAGTAACCTTTGACTGGGTCATGACTGTTGACGTGAATGACAGACACGGTCCCCTGTCGTGAGGAGAGTGCTTCCTCGAGCATCATGGCTGCTGTGGATGTCGACACACCTGGTCCTCCCATGGCTAAGCAAAGCTTTGCCACGAATATAGAGTCCGTTACGATGTTGAGGTGTTCCTCTTTGAAGAGTCCACATGCCAAAACCACCGCTGATGCTTCCAGTTGCTGCACTGACAGTGTGGGATCACAGGCTTTGATGCAATGCCATTGTTCTCCTGTCTGCCACACTGCTGCTGCGGTAGAAGTCGTGGAGGAAGCATCTGTGAAGACCGTCGGTCCTGGCTGTGGCCGGTCCTTGACCTTTGGCGGTACGTCTATGTTGATGATGGTCAGCAACTGAGTCCAGGGCAGGCTGGCGGAATAGGAGATTTCTCCTCTGAAGCCGGTGAGAGCAAGGGCTAGATATTCCGATATTGTGGTTGATTCCGTGGTCGGTGGCTTGCGAAAGGGAAGGTGGATTTTTGTTGGCTCAGTCCCTAGATGTCTCAAGGCGAGTTTTCTGCCTTTCATGATGAGGTTGGCGATGCATTCGATTCCTGGGGAGAATGCGCGGGCGGGTCTTCCGAGGACTATCCACTGGATCGGTCGGGACTTTTCGGAATGTCCTTGAGCCAGCGCTCCCACTCCCCCTTTTGGCGTGAAGTGAACGTACAGGTCCAGGGGCATGGCTGCGTTCCATCTGGCAAGCGTGCCAGTGGACATCTGCTGTTCGATGAAGTCGAGGGAGCTCGCTGCTTGCGGTGTCAGCTCCTTGGGTTCCCAGGGGTGCTTTCCTTTCAGGAGGTCATATAAAGGGTCCATGACCTTGGGAGGAATCAGGACGACGTTACGAACCCACTGCAGTGATCCCACCAGGCATTGCACATCGTGGAGTGTCTTGACGTCTCGGAGGACCTTCACCTCGGGAGGAGTCACGTAGGAGCTTGTGATTCCCACTCCCAGGAAGGTCACGCAGGGTCCTCTCTTGATCTTTGCACTCGCGATCTCGAAGCCGTTGGCCTGGAGGGTTTCCGTGATTGTAGACACCAGGTGTTCTACTTGGCTCGCTGATGGTGCTGCAACTAGGATATCGTCCATGTACTGAATGATGGTTGCGGTGGGGTAGGCGTGTCGAACTGGCGTCAGCGCTTTGTCCACTGTGATCTGGCAGATGGTTGGGCTGTCTACCAGGCCTTGTGGAAGCACCTTCCATTGGAAACGGAGATTGGGCCGCTCACCGTTCGGGAACATGACGGAAAAGGTGAATCGTTCTCTGTCCTCTGGGTGCAGGGGTATTGAGAAGAAACAGTCTTTGATGTCCAGCACTGCGCACGGCTGTCCTTCGGGGATTGCTGAGTTCGCAGGGAGCAGTGTCTGAACCGGACCCATGGGTCTGATTATTTTGTTCACTTCTCTCAGGTCGTGGACGAGACGATAACCTTCTCCCGACCTTTTGGGGATTACAAACACAGGGGTGTTCCATGGGCTGATGGAGGGTTCTATGTGTCCCTTCTGCAGTTCTCGGTCGACCAAATTTAGCAAAGCTGCCACTCTAGGTTCTGACAGGGGCCACTGCACGATCCACACTATTTCTGATGATTTCCAAGTCAATTTGATCGGCAGCTGAGGATGTACGGCAGTAGCCCTTATGATAAATTTGTAATCCTGACTCCTAGCATAGCAAGGACATCTGTCCCTATCAGGGGTGGAGAATTTTGCGAAATGTAGGGGTAGATTGCTACTGTCTTTTCTGGTCCCTTATCTGTGTGAAGTGTTAAAGCCACCAGCTGGGTGCTTTTCCATGCTCGAGTCTGTCCCCTTACCCCGTTCACTGGAGGGACCTCTTGAAACTGCCAGTGTCTAGGCCAATGCGTTTGAGGAAAAATTGTGCAGTCTGATCCCATGTCTGCCCAAAACTGAAGCCCTACTGTGTGAGGGTCCTGACTGTTATAAAGGCGACATGTCCCCCACACCCTCAGGGGCTCCTTCCCTATTGTCATGGCCAGGGCCACCCAGGGGTCCCGCTCGGGAGCGCCCCTTTCTGGCTCTGCTGCACTTGTGTGGTTTGTGGTGGTGGAGGGTGCAAGGGTGCTGATGGCGGCGTTGCATAGCTCTGGCCTTGTATCGCTGGCGGGGGTGCGATACTGACTGTCTCCTGTGGGGGTATAAGATAAGAGGGTCCCCTGCTCCACTGAGGGTTGGCATAAATGGGCTGTCTCGCGTTCACAGCGGGAGGAGGCTGAATGTGGCCCGCACGCCCCCTCCCTCTCCCGTTTCCCCGGGGCCTGGATCTGCATTCCCTGGCGAAATGACCTCTCTTCCCACAGCTCAAACAGACTCCTCTCGAGCGCTGTTGGGACAAGGGTGTTGCCGGGGGCAGCTGTGTCAGCTGGGGACAGCTCCCGGCAACATGACCTGCTTGACCACATTTGAAGCAAGCCATGACACTAGTGAGGCTGTGAATGGCTGCCTGAATGGGTGTCAGCTGTTCCTTGTGGACCACGTGCTTGATCATATCAGCCAGGCTAGCTCCTGCAGGCAGGGAATGCAAAATATCTTTTGTGACAGTGTTGCTCTGCTGTCTGAGGCAGTCTGCCACCACTGGACCTTTCACAGCCGCAGGCAGGGTGGAGGTATCCACCGCGGCTTGGAGTCTGTCCACAAACTGGGTAAAGCCTTCACTCTCCCCCTGCTTTATGGTCGACCATGGTGTGGGTTTTGTCACGACCCTTGAGGTAGCACGGATGGCTTCCCTAGCTGCTCGCGATGTGGCCCGCACCTCCTCTGCACGTAACTGCACCACCTGCTGTTGTGGTGTGGTTATGTCGTCATGTTTTCCTAACAACCGGAATAAACTAGACCCATGTAGGGGCTGCCCCTCCCCCGATGATTGGGCAAGCGCAGTAGCACATTGGTCGGTCCAATCTTGTTTGAACACTATAAGCCCCGCCCCCTCGAACAGCATTCGGCTAATCTGTCGAATATCAAAAGGAAGTAAGTCATCGTTACTAAAAAGAGCGTCTATGAGAGTGGAAACTACCCCTGAATTAATTCCTTTTTCTGTAATGGCTTTAACAATCGTTTGGATATCCTTAGCATTTATCGGGGTGTAAGTTCTTTGTTGGTTGCCTTGGGCTCCCGTGGTTCTTACAGGAAAAGCGTGTACCGTGGCCGCGGGTCCATAATCAGCGCAAATTAACTTGATTTTTCCCCAGTCAGTGAGCTGGTACTGTGATTGGTTCCTGACCTTGGTTAAAGATTTATTTGGTTTCGCCTGAAACCGCATTAATTCTGTTCTCTCTGTTTCAGAGTCGCTGCCGGGCTCGGTCAGCTTGGAGGAACGGTCCGAGGAGCTGTTGCTCCCTTCAGAGCCGGAAGACGAGTGGCGAACCACTTCCGGTCTCCCCCTGCGTTTTGTTCGGCTTCGACCTCGCTCCTCCCCTCGGGGGCAGCACCGCTCCCGCCCCCTGGGTTCGTCCCACCCCCCGCAGGGAGGGATCTCTCCCTTATATGGTGGCAGCAGTAGGCGCGGCTCCCGATCGAGTGTCCGCCCCCTGCCGCCCCCCCGCGCATGCACGCCAGCGATCATCCAGGTCTCTGGGTTCCCGCCACGCGGCTCCCGGCTCCGCCCCTCCCCGCCGCCGCCATTTTCAAAGGTGTATGGGGGGGGAAACCCAGCCGCACCAGCCTGTGGGTCCGTGCTAGCCTCCCTCTCAGCATTTCGGGCGTCCTGCATCAGCTCCCCCCAAAAGGACCGCGCGCTGTACTCTGCCGCCCGTGCCGGATCGAAGGTTGGCGGCAGAGGGACGGTTAGGGGAACCGCGATTTTTTCAGGTATATCTACGGGGCTGCCCGGACCCTGCGTGTCCCACAAGAGGGGCGGGGGGTCCCCTGGCATTCCCGCGGCTTTTTCGAACGGTTCTGCGGGGGGGATCGGACCCGGCGGTTCCCGTGGGGGGGTTGGCGGATCCCCAGGCAGTTCGGGGTTTTCTGAGCTCGGGTTTGGGGAGGGATGAGGCGCGCCCAGCCCTCGCCCGTCCCCGTCTGCACTCGGATCGGTCTCTGGCGCAGTTTGTGTGGCCGTGCCTCCCCCCGGCTGTGGCGTAATCAGTAAACGCGAGCGCATGATATTCCACGTTTCCTGCTCGTTTAAAGCCTTGCGTAAAGCGATTTCTACCTTTCCCCATGCTTTGAGAAACTTTCCACTGCCTGTGGATTTTGTATCTTCCGCCAGGACAGCAGTACATTTCTCCCACACCTCCGAATACAATATTTCCCTGGGCTGACTAATAGCCCCAAGTTCCAGGAGCCTGGCCATGGCTAAATTAAAGCTCCTAATTTCACATTTTATCCCCCATTGATCAAACATCATACATACGACCTTCGTAGCAGCATCCATTGTTGCTCGGGTCCCAAAAGGAGCGTCCCCCTTCTCTCCACCGCTGATCCTGCAGCTGTGGTTGTCGTCTTCCTGTCCAGGTGGTTCCCAGGTTCGGCACCACCTTTGCTGCCTTCGGTAAGAAGGCAGGGGCGACCTGGTTTTTAGGGAGCGATATTACAGCGATCCATTTCGATCGTCTGGGCACAAATGACGACGCAAACACCCCTAGGGCGGACAGTCACAAGGCGTTTATTATCTCATCTCCAGGGCTTTTATAGATTAGGGTCTTCTCTACGTCAAAGGGGTGGTCTCCTAATTCCTTCAAGGGTTAGTAAATGGAAAAGTACTGGGTTTCCTTTGTTAGAGGGGTCTGCTACGTTGGCTACATTCCAGTGTAATCCTTATCTCTGAAAGAGGGAGGGGATGCATTCCTGTATCTTTCCGTGACAGTCCCAATATCTTCCGATCGCCTGTCCCTGCTCCCCACACACTGCAGACCATGTATTTTGGCAGCCTGCAACTGTGTCAACAGAGGATGAATAGAGATTACATTACTGACACGATTTCCCTTTTCTACTTGATAATTAAATGCTCTGCTCCTGTCCACTCTGACAAAATTTCAGAAGAGGCAATTCTTCCCCATGAAATGCTTCATCTCATGCAAAGAAGAAAGAAGCCACAAGCCAACACTCTTCTTTATTGCTACATTGTTTTCTTTTGCTACTTCTCTAATAGGAATGTAGTATATGGGAGAGATAATTCATGCTATTTATGTATAAAATATTGTAAAATCCAAGCTATGTCTTTGACTATCCCGGCTGAGAGCAGAGTCTTATTTTTATTCAATTAGTTCCTTGAAAATGTTAAGATAATATCAAGTTAACATATGAATGAAACCTTCCCGGGCCACGATCACTGACTTCCCTGGAATGTCCGGACCACTCAAGAGTGATCTGCACCTGGAACATTGCATCTACCATGCTCAAGCACCGGCACCACTCCTCTACATGTGAATGCGGACTCTTCCGAAGTGTTCAGACAACCATCTAGACACCTGGACTCACTTTTGTCTATCCCTGCACATGTATGGCCCCAGTTCTGCATGTGAAGGGACACAAAGGAACACTGGGTCATCTCTGCCTCAGGCAGAATAAACTGTATATAAGCTAGCTGCATGAAGCAGTCGGGGTGAACCAATGGGGAAACCCTGACGCTTTATCAGTCGGATCCAGGTTCACCCAGCACTGACACCCAGGGTTGATGCTGCCTTGGCTGTGGTGGTTTTTCTCTCAAAATTCTGTTTTGCTAATAATCAAATAAATAATTGCTAAATTTTCTTATAAATTTGGTTGCTGATTTGATCATTTATAAGAGGAATGGCTTTGGGGTGTTATTTGTTTGTTTCTCTCTTTTGTTCCTTGGGGCGCGCAGCGGCTCCTCCGTTGGGTTCGTGGGGGCAAAGGAGGAACGGCCGCGAGCTCCAGCAGCTCCACAGCAGCAGCAGCAGCAGCAGCGCTTCTCTCGATTGGTTTTCCACTTGACTTTCCCCTGGCTCCCCATCTCCTTCTCGATCTCAGACCCACTCTACTCCTGTCTCATCCCGTCCCATCCGTGTTCTGCCTCTCCCAGCCCGGCTGATGCCGCGTCCCGCAAGGTGCCCTTCGGCGGGGCCGCCCCGTGCCCGCCCCTGCCCGGCCCGCTGTGGTTCCACCTGGGCCGGGCTCTCTCCATGCTGGCTGTGGCGCTGCTGGAAGAGCCGCTCGCTCTGGTGCTGGCGGAGCAGCGCGGTCTTTTGGCTGCACCTGGTGCGGGCTCTGGCCCAGCCCCGGCCGAGGCCCCGGCCCCGAACGAAGCCCCTGCCACAGTTCCGCCCGCAGCCGCCCCGCTGCCGCCCGGCTCCCGCCCCGTGGCCGACAGCGTGGCCGGCAGCTTCCCCGCTCCGAGCTCCGCCGCTCGCCAGCTCGGCCGCTGGCCCTGAGCTGCCACAGCCCTGGGTGGCTCGGCAAGCAGCAGCGCGCCAGGTGGGCGGGTGCCCCGGGCAGAAGAGCGGGAGCATGGGAGGAGAAGCCTCCCCTAGAGCAGCTCTACCGGGAGGGCCCACTGCTGGGCAGCGGTGGCTGCGGCAGCGTTTACTCCGTGACCCGGCTCACCGACGGCTCCCCACTAAGAGACGGGGCCAGCTCGGAGGGCAGTGGGCGATGAGCTCAGCCAGCCGCTGGCCTTGGCTCGCAGGTGGCCATCAAGTGAGTGTCCCGGGAGCGCATCTCGCAGTGGGTGCAGCTGGGGAGTGAGCGGGGCCAGCAGGAGGACCCGGCGGGGCGTGCCGGGCAGGGCTGAGGCGAGGCCCGGCAGGGCGGCAGCCGGAACGCTGCGAGGGCAGCGAGCGTGGAGTGAGCGGAGGCCACGCAGCGCCCCGGGCCGGGCCATGGCGAGCCGCAGCGGGGCCAGCAGGGGCTGCCCGAGGTGCGGCGCAGCATCGGCCCCGCTGACGGCCTCGCGGTCCCCCCGCAGCGCAAGGGCACCCTTGTGCCCCTGGAGCTGGCGCTGCTGTGGAAGGTGTCGCGGCCGGGCTTCCGCAGCGTCGTGCGGCTCCTGGACTGGTTCGAGGTGCTCACGGAGCGTCCGCAGCGCTGTCAGGACCTCTGGTACTCCCTGCACGAGCGGTGGTTCCTGACGGAGCCCGTGGCACGGGGGCTGTTCCGCCAGGTGCTGGAGGCCGTGGGGTGCTGCAGCAGCCGCGGTGTCCTGCACCGCCACATCAAGGCCAAGAACGTCCTCGTCGACCTGGCCATGGGCGAGGCAAAGCTCATCAACTTTGGCTGCGGCACCATCCTCCAGGACACGTTCTACACCTGGATGTCAGGTGAGCCCAAAGCCCGGGCCCAGGGGGCAGCGGAGTTTCCCCCTTTGCAGGCAGAGGGGGAAGCGGGAGGGAAGGAAGGAGGGGGAATCCTTCTTCAGCCAGCTGCAGCCAAGTTGCTTTTTGGCAGGGCAGGGGCTGGCTGCTGTGCAACAGGAGCTGGCTGGGAGGGAGGGAGCAGCATGGGCCTGATGAGCTGCGCCCGTGTCCCATAGGAACGCCGGAGTACAGCCCACCGGAGTGGATCCTCTTTGGCTGCTACCATGGCCAGGCAGCCACACTCTGGTCCCTGGGCATCCTGCTCTATGAGCTGCTCTGCGGGCACCTTCCTTTCCACAGCAACGAGGACATGGTCCGGGGCCAGCTCTTCTTCCCGCCCCGGGTGTCTCAAGGTGGGGATGCGCCTTCAAGGCACGAGGGGAAGAACGGGGCTGGGAGGGGCAGCTGGCACATAAGCGTCCTGCTCTTGCAGCTGGTGAGGAGGTGGATCTCCTGGGCTTAGCTGGAGAAGGTGGCACCTGTGCCTCTGTGCTGGTGCCCTCCGCAAGAGAGGATCGATAGGAAGCTTTTGGCTGCAGCTCTGAGCACTCCTGGTGTGGCCTGGGCACTATGGAATGTGGGAGAGCATGGACAGGAGCCTTGTCCCGCTGAGCGGCGGTTTCTGGTTTCTCTCCGCAGAGTGCCAGCACCTCATCAGGTGGTGTTTATGCGTGGACCTCGCAGACAGGTCATCACTGGAGGACCTTTTTGAGCATTCTTGGCTGCAGGAGCCCTGCCTGGCCCAGGAGACAGCAGAGATGCATCCCTGTGCACAGTAGGATCCAGGAGCCCAGCAAGCAGCAGCGGCACGCGTCTCGTGGCGCTGGAAGCAAACCCCAGAGCGTTTCCCTGCGGCCGCGGCGCGGAGGAGAGAGCACAGCCGAGGAGATGCTTCCGCTGGTCCCTGTGAGCTGTGGAGGGAGCGGCTCCGTGCTGCCCGTCCCATTGGAGAAGTGGTGGCAGTGCAGTGAAGGTGCCACGGACTGGGACAGGGGAAACATCCCCCTGCAGCTCAATGGCATCGTGATGTCCCCGCAAGCCGAGGCACAGCTGGCGTGTTCTTCTGGAGCACGATGTGGAGCTGGGAGCACCATCCTGGAGCTGGCCGCTGGCGGGGCAGAGCCCATTGGCTTTGGCTGCGGCCCCTGCCTGGAGGACACGCTCTGCACCCGATGGAATCAAGATGAGTCCCCAGCCGGCGCAGGGCCGGGGGGATGCTGGTGCTCCCAGGCACGGCAGGGCTCGGCCTGGCCACGCGCCGGAGGTTCCCCGCTCGGCGGCGCTGGGGAATATTAATTTTTCCACCGGCCACCGAGCTGCTTTTTGGCGGGACAGGGGATGGATGCTGTGGAAGGGGAGCCGGCTCCTGGCCTTGCTGACAGCTTCTGCCAGCCAGCCTGGCACGGGCAGAGGCGGGGGCAGCCAGTCTGACAAAAGCATCCATCCATGTGCATGGGGGAGGCAGAGGGGGACGGGTTCCGAAGCCGTGCCCCAGCTGGTCTGCTCTGCAGGCCCTTGAGGAAGGGGTGCGTTTATGGGTGGGAAAGGTGGGGATTTTTCCCACCTGTGGACAGGTTTAATTCTCACATGGAGTGGTCAGACCCTCCTCAGGCCTGTGAAACGGCGACAGGCTTTGTGCTTTTTCTTGTTTCCAGGTCTTGTTTTGAATTGGCTTTCATGCAATTGTTCTTTGTTTTTCCCAGGAGGATTACACCTGGTGCCCGGACCGGACGGGGAAGCGCCTGCAGCGTCCGTGGAGCGCGTCCAGTGCCAGCGCTGCCCCAGGGGCCATGGTCTGCAGGGACAGCCCCTTCCAGAAGGACAAGGACCTGGTTTGGGATCGGCTCCTCTCCTGGCAGCAGCTCTGCAGAGGTGGGCACCCGGCTCCACAGCTCGGCTGGCAGAAGGGCTCTGGGCAGGCGGCAGCGGGCACACGGGCATCCCGCTCCTGCAGCTGCTGAGGAGGTTGCTGTGCCGTGAATAAGCAGAGGAGGTGGAACGTGGCTGCCACGCTGCCCTTCTCTAGAAACAGAGAATGGGTCGGGAGGTTTGGGCTCTGAGCACAGCCAGCAGCCTGGCCCGGGCACAGCCATGGCGGGACAGGGGCACAGGAGCTGCTGCGACTGACCGCGGCTCTCTGGTTTCTCTCCGCAGGCTGCCAGCACCTCATGCCATGGCAACGGCCCCGCTCGGCCTGCCAGGCTGGGAGGGCTGGAGGGCGGCCGGTGTTCATTTGCTGTCAAAATAAATTTGTTTGGGTTTTTTTGTTATTGTCATAATCGGAGCGTTTCTTTCCTCCTTTTCCAAGCTTTTGGCCTCCCTTCCTCCAGGGTAATCTTTTTGTGTCCTTCCTCAACCGCTTGATGGCATTTGACAGGGGGGGTTAAACAACGTGAACAATTCAACAGCTCCTGTTGCCAACTGCAGCAGCCCCTTCAAGAGCCCTGAGCTTCCACCATGGTCAGTGTGTGCCTTGCAAAAGGAAGTGGTTTGCAGCGATGGGGTTGTTGCCCTGCTGCAAAAGCTGGGAGGAAATCAGAAATGGCAAAATGCCAATTTGGCTCAACCCCCACCCAGGTTCTTCATCTTTTCCCTCTGCTCTATGATAGGCAGGCAGGGCTGGACTCCAGGAAGGTTCAAGTTCTTGGTGCTCCCTGGCATCAAAGGGATGAAGGAAACTCTTGTATGCAGGGACTGCAACAGGGCTACTTGTCAGAACCCAGGAAATTCCTCTGGCTGCCCTGCAGGACTCGAGACCCTGCCCAGGGTGCTCAGAGACCCTGTCACAGAGCCCAAGACCCCTGCACTTTTGATTTAGCCCTTGGAAAAAAACAATTCCCAACCTTGTATGAAGAATTGCGACCCACAAAAGTTTGAGTAGAATGATAGTGAATTTATCGCAGAGTGGAAAAATAGATTTTGGGGTTTTTTAGAATGGGGCTTCAGGGGGCAAGATGGAGGAATCTGGGCGTGTCCAGCCTTTCTCCTTCTTCCTTTTGGCCTCCATCTTCTGCTGCTCTGATGTTGGCACGTTTAGATTGGTCTAGAGTAGAAGCTCACTGTCTAACATATGGGATAGGTGTTGGAAAGTAATTGTAAATATTGTACACATCCTTTTTAGTATAAAAAGATAATACCGCCCTGGGGCAGGCAGAGTGCCTCAGACTGCCTTGCTGAGGGGACCTTGGCAGGACAGGAGAAAGAATTTTATAGACAAGATCCAATAAACAACCTTGAGAGCCAGAAATGAAGAGCTCTGGCTCCTTCTTCGACTGCCGGGCTGGGCAAAGAGACTTTCTAACTTATCTTGGGGTCACTCTGACCAGCCAGAGACCGCAACAGGTGGGGGATTTTCTGGATTTTTGGGAACATTTCTGTAGTTTTGGGGAATGTTTCTGGGTGGGGAACAGGGTTGGGTTTGGATGTTTTGAGGAGGAATGTTTCTGGATTTTCTGGCAAACTTCGTCATTTTTTTGGCAATGTTCCAGGATTTTTTTGGGGGAACATTTCTGGATTTCTTTGGGAAACATTTCTGAATTTTGGGGGGAAAGTTCTGGTGTTTCTGGGAGAACATTCCTGGGTTTTTTGGGGAACATGCCTGGGTTTGGGGGGGAACATTCCCAGGTTTCTGGGGGAACATTCCTGGTTGTCTGTGGAACATTCCTGGATGTCTGTGGAACATTCCCGGGTGTCTGTGGAACGTTCCCATGTGTCTGTGGAACATTCCCGGGTGTCTGTGGAACATTCCCGGGTGTCTGTGGAACGTTCCCGGGTGTCTGTGGAACATCCCCGGGTGTCTGGGGAACGTTCCCGGGTGTCTGGGGCTCTCCTGGCCCCGTTCCCAGCCCGGGTTCCTGGTTCCAGGAGCTGCCCTGGTGCCCGGGCGCCGCGACATCGCCTGGGTGCAGTTGGACCCCGAGGTGCAGCGGGCGCCGCCCGCGAGGCCCTGCAGGGCTCCAGCATCACCCAGAGCAGCGCCAGGAAGATCTCCTGCCCAAAAAGGGACCCACAGCAACCCAAACCCCACCAAAACACCCCCACACCCCAAACAACGGGCCTGAAATCCCCCAGAATCCCAAAAAACCACCTCAAACCCTAAATACCAAAAATCTGCCCCAAAACACACCAAATCCCTCCAAAACACCCCAAAATCCCATAGAAACACCCCAAAACCCCTCAGAAAAACCCCAGAATTATTCAAAACTTTCTCTGAATACCATAAATCACATCAAATGCCTTCAAATGCCACATAATCCCATAGAAGCACCCCAAAATCCCATAGAAACACCTTAAGGTCCCTCCAGACCACCCCAAATCCCATAGAAGCACCCCAAAATCCCAGAAAACTGCCCAAAAAATGGTCCTGACCCTACCCCAAACTCCCCACGAGCCCCCACTACCCCAGGTAAGCTCAGCTCAGCCAAAATCCACCTTTTTTTATCCCAAATCCTCTTTTTCCTCCAAATTTTCTTTTTTTCAACCCCAAAATTGCTTTTCATCCCAAATCTCCTTTTTTTGACCCCAAATCCCTCTTTGTGCACCCCAAATTCTCTTTTTCCCGCCACAAATTCTCCTTTTCCCACCCCAAATCCTTTGTGTGTCCCAAATCCTTTTTCCCAACCCAAAATCTCCCTTTTCTACCCCAATTTCCCACCCCAAATCCTGTTTTTCCACTCTGAATCCTTCTTTCTGCATCCCAAATCTCCTTTCCCACCCCAAATCCCCTTTCCTCACCCCAAACACTTTCCCCATCCCAAATCTCCTTTTTCAACCCCAAATCCTCTTTTCCCACCCAAAATCTTTCCCCGTCCTGATTCCCCCAATCCCCCTTTTCCCCTCCCCACCCTAAATCCCCCTTTTCCACCCAAATCCTCTTTTCCCACCCCAAATTCTTCTTTGTACATCCCAAATCCTTCTCCTTTCACCCCAACCCCTCTTTGCCCACTCCAGATCCCTTTTCCCACCCCAAATCCTCCTTCTTTTGCCCCAAAATCTCCTTTTTCCATCCCAAACCCTTCGTTTTCCACCCCAAATCTCCTCACCCCAAATTCTCCTCCTTTCGCCCCAAATCCCTTTCTGCCACCCCAGATCCCCACCCCAAATCCCCTTTCCCAGCCTCAGGGGTTTTGGGGTTCCTGAGGGGTTTTTGGGGTTTTTCCCAGCATTGTACCCAGGGTCTCTCTGCAGACATTGCACCTGGAGCTGCCCCAAATAAACCCCAAATAACCCAAATTAAACCCCAAACAACCCAAATTAAACCCCAAATAACCCCAAATTTTGGGGACTTGGGGGGGGGTGGTTGATACTAAAATTTGGGTGGTTTTGACACTTCAGGATTTGGGATTTGGGGATATTTGACCCCAAAGTTTTGGAACTGGGAGTGTTTGACACCCCAGAATTTGGGGTCATGGGGTTTTGACCCCAAAATTTGGGAACTGGGGGGTTTGATCCTAAAATTTGGGATTTAGTGGATTTTGACACCTTGGGGTTTTGGGGGGGGGGGGGGATGTTGATCCTAGAATCTGGGATTTGGGGGTGTTTGACACCCCAGGATTTGGGATTTGGGGGTTTTGATCCCAAAATTTGGGGGGTTTGACCCCCATTGTTGAGGATTGGGAGGGTTTGATCCTAAGATTTGGGGTTTGGGGGGTCTGACACCTCAGAGCTTGGGGATTTTTGACCCCAAACTTTGGGAATTGGGGATGTTTGACACCCCAGGGTTTGGGATTTGGGGGCTTCTGCTCCCAGGCTTTGGGGTTCGGGAAATTTTGTCCCCAGGATTTAGGGATCAGGGGGTTTGACCCCCAAACTTTGGGATCGGGGCAGGTGGGCACCCCAGATGTTTCAAACACCAGGATTTGGGGTCAGGGGGTTGTGACCCCAAAATTTGGGGAACTGGGGGGATTGACCCCAGGATTTGGGGGGATTTAACCCCAAAGTTGGGGGATCAGGGGGATTTGACACCCCAGAGTTTGGGATTGGGGGGGGCTTTGACCCCAAAGTTTGGGGGTTGGGAGTGTTTGACAGCTCAGGATTTGGGATTTGGGGGTGTTTGGCCCCAGACTTTGGGAACGGGGGTGTTGGACACCCCAAATTTGTCAAACCCCGGGATTTGGGGTCAGGGGGATTTAACCCCAATGTTTGGGAACTGGGGAGTGTTTGACACCCCAGGATCTGGGATTTGGGGGGTTTGAGCCTAAAATTTGTGGTTCGGGCTGGGGGAGGAGGTTGAGATCCCAGAGTTTGGGTTTGGGGGTGTTTGACCCCCCAGTGTTTGACACCCCAGATTTGGGGGCGGGCTTGGGATCGGAGCCATTCCCTGGATCGGGAACAGGATTGCGAACAGGAATGGGAACGGGATCGGGATTGGGAATGGCACCGGGAACAGGGTCGGGATCAGGAATGGCATCGGGAATGGGAATGGGAATGGGAACGGGATCGGGAATCGGTACAGGAACAGGGAGGGTCCCTGAGCCAATCCCGGACCCCAATCCCAGGGAGACGCCCCGCCCCAGTCCCAGCCCCTCCCCAGCGCTGAACGGACCCCCCCTCAATCCCAGCCCGCCCCGATCCGGACCGGAGCCATCCCCAGAGCCTCCCCCATTCCCGGCCCGGACCCTTCCATCCCTTTTTGGGGCGCTCCTGCCGCTCCCCGCCCATTTCTGGGGGTCCCAAAGGGCCCCGCGGACCCTCCCCATTTTGGGGGTGTTGGGGTGGCCCCAGGGCCGCCCCGAGGGCCGAGGGGGGATCGAAAGCCCCGAACCCGAGGGGCTCCTGGGGGTGCCCAGTTCCTCCCGTCCGCGCCCCGAAACAGATCCTGGCCAATCAGAGCGCGCGGCGCTGATGACGATCCAGCTCCCGGGCAGAAACTCGGCGCACTGGCCCCGCCCGGCGATTCTCAGCCAATCAGCGCCCGGCTTGTGTGTGACTCACCAACTGCCGGGCAGAACCCAGCGCCTATCACTGCGCTGGCCAATCAGAGACTGCGCTGGGCCATTTCCAGCCAATCAGAGCGTTTGTCGCTGATGACTCATCAGTTGCCAGGAGCGGAATTTGGGGCGGGGGGAGGTGACCCCGGGGATGGGGATGGGGCGTGCGGGGGCAGCCGGGGCCGCACTGGTGGCACTGGGGGCGCTGGGAGCCCCCCGGCCGCGGGGGGAGCGGGGGGCGCGGGGAGAAGGGGGGCGGGGACCCAAATTAAACCAAAGGGGCGTCGGGACCCCCAAAGGGAGCAGGAGGGGCCTGGAACCCCCAAAACCAAGCACGGGGGAGGGGACTGGAGGAACGATGGGGATGGGGCGGGAGAGCGGGGGGAAGAGGGGGATGGGACCCCCAAACTGAGGTGGGAGGGAGCTGTGGACTGGGGGAAACCCCCATCAAATCCCATTAAAGTCCACTAAATTCTCATTAAATTCCATTAAAATCCCATAAAATTCCATTAAAAGTACATAAAATCCCATTAAAATCCCATTCAATCCTAATAATTTCCTATTAAATTCCATTAAAATACCATTAAATTCCCTTAAAATCCTACTAAATTCCTATTAAAATCCATTAAAATCCCATCCAATCCCATAAAATGATCCCAAATCCACACAGAATTGGCCCTGAATTACTCCCCATACACACAGCCCTAAAAGCCCAAAAATGTGAAAGATTACCCCAAATTATCCAAAATTTACCCTGAATAACCCCCCAAAACGACCAAAAAACTCCAAAGGCACACAAAGAACCCAAATCACCCAAATGACCCAAAATCCCCCAAATTACTCCAAATTCCCCAAATGACCCCAAATCCCATAAATGAACCCAAATCCCATAAATGACCCCAAATCTCATAAATGGGATTTGGAGGGGGGAGGAGAGGGGAGGGAAAGATGGAGTGGGACAAACTGGGTGAGAAAATCAAACTCCGCAGTCAGACAGAGCAGGGATTTGTTTGTCCAGCGCTGGGAGCGAGGGGGATCTCTCTGGCAAAAACCCACCCGATCTCCTTTAGCCTTCAGTTCCATTTTAAAAGTCACAATTACAACACTTCATTTGCACACTCACATTTGCATAAAGCTGTGTCTCGGTTTCACAACCCTGTGTGGCCTCAGCGCCTGCGTCAGTTCCTCCTGTGGTGCTCGTCACTCTTCTGGTGCTCTTTTGATGAAGGCTTCTGTCGTCCTCCTGCTGCATTCACAGCTGACACTTGCTCCCATGAGATTCCAGTGCGTCACAGTGGTCCCCATGTTTCCATGAGGTTCTGCTGTGTCCCAGTGGACACTGGGTTCCACAAGAGCTGGCAATGTCCCGCTGGCACCTGTGTCCTGTGGGCCCCACTGTGCCAAAGCAGAGCCTTGGCTCCATGAGATTCCAGGCTGTCCCAATGCTCTGCTGAGCTCCCTGAGGCTGTGCTGTGTCCCAATGGACACTGAGTTCCACCTGCCCTGGCAATATCCAAGTGGCCCCTGGCTTCCACGAGGCCCCGTTGTGTTTGCAGGTGACACTTGGTTCCCCAAGATGTCATTGTCACGCCGCTCTCCTGGGCGCCCTGAGGCCTTGCTGGGCAATAATGGAGCCTTGTTCCTGCCAGACCTGGCAATGCCCCAGTGGCACCCGTGTGCCATGAGGCCCCACTTGGTCACAGCAGAGCCTTGGCTTAACAACTGACCCTTGTTTCCTTGAGATTCCATTTGTGAAAAGCACGTTCACTGTCCTGTGAAAATGTGAAAAGTTTAATAAAGGACCAATGGGAGACCAGGACCATGGAGCAAAGGTTATCACGGCCGGGTGCATCTTGGCACTCAGCCAGGAGCACCCTGTGACCTTCGGGGATCCCCCTGAAATACCTTTCCCCTTCCATCAGCCTGTTGCGTATTCATAGACCCTCATGCATATCCATAACCTACTTTACATATCCCAGGAACAATTTTACATGGCCCCTCCTTGAGTCTGCCTTTTTAGAGCATGTGTGTTTCTTGGCTGTGCTTTTGGCTCCTTCTCTTGATCACCTCCAGTTTTTGGGCCTTGGTCCACGCTGCCTTCAGACAGGGAGTGCTGATAGTTGGCAGATCTGTGCAGGTGTCCTCATCCTGTGTGCATTGGATGTTATCCCATCCAAGCAGGCAGTTTAACACAAGCACACTTCTATCAGCTATTTCACTACTATGTCTAAGCTCAATTAATAACAGAAATGAAAACTATATCTTTAGAACAAAGTTACTTTAACACCACAGATATAAAATCCAATTTAATATTTCCAAAAAGCCAATATTATGATATTTATCTCTTACACGGTGAATGAGCCCTGGCCCAGGCTCTGGCCCTGGGGGACACGGGGACGCTGCCGGGGGGTCCCTGTCCCCCTGTCCCCCCCAGGGCCCCGGCCCCCCGTGCCCGTGTCAGGCTCTGGGGTCGATCTCGTGGAACATCCTCTGGGGGAGTGTGGGAAAGACATTCTGTACTGTCCCTGTGAGCCAGCAGGGCCTCCTGAAGATAAGGAGAAGCTCTATATCTCTCCTGAAGGAACGCCAAGGTCGTTACCATGGAGACCAGAAGAAGAAGAGAAAGTTGGGAGATATGGACTCTAGCTGGCTCGAGAGTGACGTGGCTCTCTGGGTGTTTACTTGGAACTTTGTTTCTCTTTTATGGCCAATGGGCACTGTATATGTGTTAGATGGGTGTCAATATCTGGAAAGACTATAAAAGTTATGTTGGTTTAATAAAACGTCTCTTTTTCACCCTTCTGATCGAGTCGTGTATTACTGTACTGTGTCGCGCTCTATAGCGACATCTGGTGGCCGTCCAACGTGATTACAACGGACTTTAAAGAGAGAAGAAAAAAGTTGAAGGGTACCCTAAAAAATATGAGTGAAGGCAGCAGGGACGCTGCGAAGGTCCGGACCTAATTCAGACGTCTGATTTGAGGTGAGCGATCGCGAAAAATAATGGGAAATAATTTATCAAAGGAAGAAATTACTGTTTTGTCCACGTGGAAAACTTTATTGAAAAGAAAAAAATGTGCAAACTTCTGATTATGCACTTCGAAGTTTATTGATATGGTGCAAATCACAGGATTTTGAAGCTGATGCCGACACTGCCTTCAGTGTCCGGGCATGGAAAAAAGTTGGAAAGAGACTATGGGAAGTGATATCTAAGGGGGATAAGACCATTGTTGATTTGGCTGCTACTTGGAGGCTGCTGTATGAGGCATTGAAGGAATGGAAAGTAGAGCAAGTTAGAGAGGAGCAATTGGAGGAGCAGGAACTGGAGCAAGAAACTGGAGTAGAGGAACAGGAGGAAGATGAGGCTGAGCCTGTCGATGTGTCTCCCCCTGAGGAGGTTGCTAGAGCCGCTGTGGGGCTCCCCCCAGGGTTTGCTATCGTGAGAATTAAACGGCAGGCTGGGACTGTTCCTCGGTATTTATCTCCTAAAGACTATGTTAAGCCTGTGTATATTTCGCCTGCTCAACAGTTAGCAGAATTGAGTGCTAGACCAAAATATCTTACGCCTGCACAGCAACTAGCAAAAATGAAGTTACAGAAGAAGCGAAGTGAAAAACAGGCTGGTGCAACGGCCCTTCTGTCTTTCCCTGGGCCAGCTGCTCCCCCCGCACCCTCCCCTGGGCCAGCTGCTCCCCCCCTCACCCTCCCTTGGGCCAGCTGCTCCCCCCGCACCCTCCCTTGAGCCAGCTGTGCCCCCCGCACCCTCCCCTGGGCCAGCTGCTCCCCCCGCACCCTTCCCTGGGCCAGCTGCTCCCCCCGCACCTCCCCACGGCTCAGCTGCCCCTCCCGTGCCCGTCCCTGGGTCGGCCGTTCCTCCCCCACTCTCCCGTGGTTCGGCTGCCCCCCCGCCGTTTTCCCTTGAGCCGTCCACCCCGCCTCTGCCCTCCTTCGAGCCGTCCGTCTCCTCCTCATGTTCCCTTGAGCCAGCCACCCCCTCTCTGCCCCCCTTCGAGCAGTCTGCCTCCGCTCCACCCCCCGTTGAGCTGTCTGCCCCCCCCCGCTCCTTCCCGAACTAGTCGAACAAATGCAATCTTTAACACTGTGTCCTGCCTTGTCTAGTGACAGCTCTGATGATGAACTGCCGGTCATAAGCATATCTGAAAAGACACAGGAATCTGTTTCTGTTAAACCTTGTAGCAGATCCAGGTCTGCTGTTTCTTGGACTCTCCCTCCGTGCCAGGTGGCTGTGACTCCTCGACATCCTTTGCACTTTTGGGAGCATGTAAGAATGAAAGCAGCTGAAGTAGGAGATTGGAATTTGTTAGAAAAAATAGGTCCACCTAGAAGGATGGGGGCGACTGCTGCTGCTGCTTCTGGTGAGCCTGTGGCTTTTCCTGTTTTCAAAGCTGCTCCTAATTCAGGACAACAAGACAGCCATCAAGTTTTTTCATGGAGGGTTGTCCAGGACCTTCAGTCCAAAGTAGACCAGTATGGTGTTAACTCTTCGCAGGTGATGCAATTGCTTCGTGTTTTAAATGCTGATGTACTTGCACCTTATGATATTGTTCACCTTGCTACGATTCTGTTTCAGCCAGTGCAGTATGGTGTGTTTCAAGCTACCTGGAAGCAAATGGTTGAAAGAGTAGCTTTGAACAATATGCAGTTACCTCAGCAGGATCCACGTCATGCTGTGGGAGCTGATGCCTTGCTGGGCAATGGACTATTTTCTAATCCGGATTTGCAGGCAAGATGGGACCCCCTGGTTCTGGCACAGGCCCAGCAGCTGGGTATGAGCGCCTTGCTTAAGACAATGGAGATGGCAGCTCCTAAACCAAGGTATATTACTATCCAGCAAGGGGTGAAGGAACCTTTTCTGCAGTTTGTGGAGAGGGTTGCTGCAGCCCTTGAGAAGCAAGTAGAAGATGATAAGTTGAGGCAAATTTTGTGCAGACAGCTCGCACGAGAAAATGCAAATGATGATTGTAGGAGAATTATTGATTCTTTACCAGGAGAACCCTCACTGTCTGATCTTGTAGTTGCTTGCTCAAAGGTTGGTTCGGTTGAACAAAAAATGGCTGCTTTAGCAAGAGTCATGAAGTCCTCACCCAAATGTTCTGCTTGTGAAGATTCAGGACATGTGAAGACCCAATGCCATCAAACTGCTGGACGATGTGCACATTCCAGGATAGTTTGGGCCAGTAAAGTGCCTTGTCATCATTGTGGTAACTTTGGCCATATTGCTAAATTTTGTAAGTTAAGATCTTTTTCAGGTGGTCGACAAGTGCAGGGAAACTGCAACCTTTGTGTGACTTACTGTCAGGGATAATTTCCTCTACCGATGAGAGACATTTGACTGCTGCAGCAAAAAAGGCTGTAGAAGAAGTTGATGGCTTTAACATCTAAATTTGTTACCAGGTTGGATGTTTCCGTTGGTGTGCAATTGTTGATTTTAAGAGATAATGAAATACCATGCCAATTGTTGTGTCAATGTAATGACAAATGGGAAGATACATTGCATATTTTGGAGTGGATATTTTTGTCTTTCAGGTCACGAAAAACCGCTCCAGGTCTGTATGAGCTTTTTGCAGACATCATTATTAAAGGTCGCAGACGTTGTCATGAAATCTTAGGTTGTGATCCTGTAACTATTGTCATACCAGTACAACAATGGTATTTTGAGTGGTGTTTTCGAAATAATCATGAGCTGCAATTTGCTTTATCTTCCTTTACAGGTCAAATAGCATATAATTTACCATCTCATCCTATTTTGAGTTTTACTAAGGAGATTCCTTTTCAGGGGAAACAACTCTGCTCTTCAGTACCAGTGGAAGGTACAACAGTTTTTACAGATGGATCTGGTAGAACTGGAAAGGCTGCTGTAGCCTGGAAGAAAGATGACCACTGGGAACATGAAGTAATGGTTCAGCAAGGGTCTCCTCAGTTAATTGAACTTTGTGCCGTGCTTTTGGCATTTTCTTTATTTCCTAGCTCCATAAATATAGTTACTGACTCTGTCTATGTTGCTAATTTAGTAAAGCAGTTGGATCAAGCTGTGTTGTATAATGTAAAGGAGAAACCATTATTTGTCATGTTGTTGAAATTGTGGACTGCTATCCGTAATCGAAAGCATTCTTATTTTATTATGCATATTCGTAGCCACACATCACTACCTGGATTCTTTGTTGAAGGTAACGCCTATGTGGATTCCCTTGTGGCTGCCTCAGCACTAAAAACGGTGCCTAATGTGTTACAGCAAGCTGTTCCATCTCACCAATTTTTTCATCAGGGTGCTCAGGCACTACGGGCAGCAATTTAAATTATCTCATAATGAAGCAAAGTCAATTATTTCTTCTTGCCCTGATTGTCATATGTCTCATGTCTCACAATATTACGACACTAATTCCTAGAGGCTTACTCCCTCTGCAAGAATGGCAAACAGATGTTACAAAAATGCCTGAATTTGGCCGTTTAAAGTATGTTCACGTCACAATTGACACCTTTTCCCATGCCATAGTTGCTTCAGCATTGGCAGGTGAAAACAGCTCGGGATGTTATTCGTCATTTTTGCCGCGCCTTTTCCATCTTAGGCGTTCTATCACATGTAAAGACGGATAATGGCCCAGTGTATGTTTCAAAGAAATTGCAAATGTTTTTTTAATGCCTGGGGTGTTGGTCATTCTACCTGGTATTCCTCATGCTTCGACAGGCCAAGCAATAATTGAACGTGCTCATGGTGTGTTGAAGCGCCAGGTACAAAAACAAAAAGGGGGAATGCAGAAGGAATCGCTTCAAGTGAGATTAGACAAAGCTATTTATGTCTTGAACTTTTTGTGTCCTTTACCCTGACTTACAAGTCCTCTCCTATATTCTATCATTTTTCATCTTTGAATTCAAACAGCCAAACTTCAAGAAAGGTATTAAGGTTTGGGTAAAAGATTTAATTACGGGAAAATGGACTGGCCCAGTAGAATTAGTAACATGGGAAGAGGATACGCATGTGTTTTAACAGAAAAGGGCCCTCAATGGGTCCCTGCCCGTTGTGTCAAACCTTATTTGGAGCACACAGAAAAGGACAGGATGAGTGGTTCTACAGTGGGAACAAAATGAATAGGTAATTGTATTGGTTATTAGGTAGATGGAAGCATGGACCCTCAAGGAATGTGTGGTAAAGATGGTAATTCAAGACAGAGTAAAGAGAGTTATAGGCTTACACTGAAATTCCGAGAGTTAGTTAGTGGATGTTACTTTTGCTTCATTTCCTTGAATTCTCTTATAAAGAGGTTGGTAGTACTGAGAAGTGTGTCTTGTACCATCTCCTTTTGCAGGGCACCGACGGTCCCAAAAATAGGGGAATTTGATGTACCTAGGGAGAAGTGTTGCCTTTGCATAGGAGTTGAACTAGTAGCTGAAGTCCACACTTCAAGCAACTAGGGTTGGTTGCCCGTTATAATAGCAGCAACCAGTTGCAAGGTTAAGTGGATGCTACTTAGTTCTGAGTGGTGACTAGACAGATGACTTGGTCTCTGACTCGGTGTGGGAGAAAGTAAAGTGATTAGAGGTGAAAGTGTCATTCTGCTACAAATGCGTCATCTGGAAATTGCGAAGTCTGTAACAGTATTTGAAGATCTGTCTTTATGTGTTTTGTTTATATATGAGCTTTAGGTTGTGAGGGTATATGTGTGTGTTGTGGAGTTGGTAGAAGCTGGTTATCTGTAAGTGAATGAAGAATGGATCCTCCCTCTGCTTGGATTTTTGCAAGGGCCCTGCAGAAATCCTTAGCAGTTGTATTTGCTGGTCAAATACAAAAAGGGGGAATTGTGGGAAAGACATTCTGTGCTGTCCCTGTGAGCCAGCAGGGCCTCCTGAAGATAGGAAGAAGGAGAAGCCCTATATCTCTCCTGAAGGAATGCCAAGGTCGTTACCATGGAGACCAGAAGAAGAAGAGAAAGTTGGGAGATATGGACTCTAGCTGGCTCGAGAGTGACGTGGCTCCTCTGGGTGTTTACTTGGAACTTTGTTCTCTTTTATGACCAATGGGCACTGTATATGTGTTAGATGGGTGTCAATATCTGGAAAGACTATAAAAGTTATGTTGGTTTAATAAAACGTCTCTTTTTCACCCTTCTGATGGAGTCGTGCATTACTGTACTGTGTCGCGCTCTGTAGCGACAATTGCGAGCCACGAAAGTTTAAGTAGGATGATAGTGAATTTATCACAGCGAAGAAAAATAGATTTTGGGGGTTTTTAGAATGCGGTTTCAGGGGGGCAAGATGGAGGAATCCTTAAAAGCTCTTGTAACTACAAGTCTTGCGGCCCTGTGAGCCATGCGGTGGAGATGTGAGCCAAACTCACCCTTCCTGTCTATGCAGAAGAGAAGAAAAAGCAATGGCATCATCTAAAACACTCCGAGGTGCACTCTCTAGCTCCTTCCAAACTCCTTCAACTCCTTCCAAGTGTGATTTAGCTACAAATAGATGACAAGGAGTCTTAGTGCTGGCTCTTGGACTCCAGAGCAGCTGCTTTAGAATCTTCCATATAACCCTGTCTAGTTATGTGCCAGAAATGGATGATTTGAAGCAACTTTCCCAGCTGACTTGAATGGAGGCTCGTTTGAGGGCATTTGAGGAGAAAGGCTCCCAGCAGAGGTCTGGGGCTTTGGCCTAGCTGTGTCCCCTGCTGATTGTGAAGTGTGCCATCAGCTGCAGGGCTTTCTGGGCTAACATATCATCAAGTCACTTGGACTTGCTCTTTTTGTCCTCTAAAAGCTGGACCCACTTTCGGGGCAAATTTGGAGACCTCATCTGTGGGTGGATGGAGCACCTAGGATTTTCCCAGTTGCTGGGAATGGTCTCCAGGCCCCTGGTGTAAAAGGGGCTGCCCAGCAACTGTGGATCTGCAAGATGGTAACTGTCTTGGTTTGAAGAGAGGGTGTCTGCTAAGGAAGGCAGAAGCCTTCTCTGAAATGGAAATGTAAATCCCCTCCCTTCAAATGATGCTAATTTAGCAATTCAAATGCTCTCAGGGAAAGATATGGGGATAGGACTGAGCCCGCAGAGCCGGGCGGCGTTTGCTGATGCTCTGAGCCCTTCCTAAAGATCCTGTCGGGCTGCCTTAGACACCTGGGGCCAGGGATTCCTTCCAGCCTGGGCCACTTTGGCCGGGCTGGGGGCGGCCCCAGGGCCGGAGGCAGTGTGTGCAAGGGCCCTGGGTGGCACGCTGCAGCACGGTCTCCGTGCCGTGGAACGGAACCCGGTGTCCAAGGCCCCTTTGTGACACGGGGGAAATAGAAGCTTGCCCGGGGGCTGGGAACAGGCAGCGGGGCACAACGGGACAGAGCGGTGCCGTGAGGAGCCCCCGCACAGCGCGCTCGTTCCCGTCTGAGCCAGAGCCTTTCCGTGGCGCTGTTCCTGCAGCTGAGCTCGAGGCCAGAGCACAGCACTCGGTGACCCGTGGCCTTCCGAGGCTTCTATACTGCAGCTGCCCTCAAGGGCAGAGCGTGGGACTTGGTGCCCCGGAGCTTTGCCAAGGCATCTCTGCTGCAAGGAGCTCCAGTCACAGACATGGAGCAGAGACCCCCGAGAGTGCCCAAGCTGGCCTGGGTGCAGGAGGAGGAGGAGGAGGAGGAGGAAGAAGGCCCTGGAGCTGCCCCAGCAATGGAGACGGAAGAGGTGGTGCCGTTCCATCCATGGCAGGAGGGTGAGTGGCAGAGCTGGGCTGCAGGGCTGGAGCCTGCAGCCAACTTGGCCCCATGCCATGCCATGCCATGCCATGCCATGCCATGCCATGCCATGCCATGCCCTGGGGAAATGCCCACGGACAGGACGGAAGAGGGCCGGGCAGACACCCCGCAGTGGGCGTGCTCCATCCCCCTGGGCCATCCCGGGGCTCTCCCTGCCTGGGCAGCGCAGGGCTGGGCTGTGTTCTCCGGCCTCTCCCGCAGCCCCTCAGCTCTGGCTGTGCTCGCTCTTTGCCAGATGCAGCCCTGGAGCGCACACCAGAGCAGGAGTCCAGCCGTGGCCGCTTCCGCAGAGCAGCGCAGGTACCTGCAGCCACCCCCACCTGGGCTGGGCCTGCTGTCCCTGCTCAGCCCAGCACCGGGTGTGCAGCACTGCATGCAACATCCCCGGCTTCTTGCCCTTCTCCTGCAGCTCGTTTGCAACTTCATCCGGAGCATTCGGCAGGAAGGGACCAGCACCATGGGCACTGGGCTCAGAGCTCACTCCGAGCTCCTCCAGCATGAGACCAGTGCCGCCCTGCTGGATCTGCTCCTGGAGGAGGGTGCTGCCAGGCCAGAACAAGTGAGCAGCCTGGGGCCAGGCTTCAATTCCCCCATGAGTACCATGGCTTCCCCAGCCACGCCTGCTGCTCCCTGGGAGCCTTTGAGGCCATGGCAGTGCGCTGGCAAGGGAAGCACTTCTCTGGGGACCCTGGGGACATTGCTCCCTTGGGCAGCTTTCCAAGGCTCCCCGTGCCTTCTCCAGGTGCCCGCCATGGTGAGGTACATTCACCGCTGGCTCCTGGCCGACGATTCTGCCGAGCACAGGCTGGACAAGGCCCTGCTGAATGTCACCAGAGCACACCCGGGTGACGCAGTGGTGACGCTCCTGCGTGTGGCCCCGTCCTGTGACAGGTATGGGGCCCACCTGCCCAGAGGGCTCAGGCCTCCCCAGCCCATCACCCTGTACCGCCTGGCCCAGGTGTCTGAGCAACAGAGAGTTCCAGGCCCCTCTGGCTGCTGCCTTTGCCAGCCCTGGCACATCAGCCCCCGAGCCTGCTGCCATGCTCCCTTGCCACCCCTCAGGGGCCTGTCCCCACAGGGCTGGGCTGCCTGGCTGCTGCTGATGAGGGCCAGTGGGCAGAGGCAGAGCTGGCAGTCAGCTCAGGTCCCCACTGCTGCCCAGGCATGGTGCCATGTCTGAGACCCCCCTGAGACAGAGCTATAACCCTGCAGAGCTGCCATGGCCATGTGGAAGACCATCATGGGCTCGTCCAGGACTGCGGAGCCAGCGCTGCTGATCCTCCTGGACGTGCTGGGGAGCTGGCCAGAGCGCAGCACGTGCACCTCCGATGGGGACAGAACGGGTGTCTTTGGCCTGGCTGTGAGTTTCTGCAAGTGGCCTTTGCTGGCCCCAAGGCCGCCTCTCCAGAGCTCTCCATCCTCCTTCCCCCACTGCATCTCCCTGCCTCAGGCGCTGGCCTGAAACCTGGCCCAGGGGCAGCTTCAGGCCCACCAGGCCCCGTGCTCCCCCTGCCAAGGTCTCTCCGGGCCTCTCCCTGCCACGCTCGGGCCCTGCCACACGGACACCTCGGCACTGAGCGCTGTCTCGGGGGGCTTTGTCCCTTGCAGGCAACCGTGGCAATGTGGAAGATTCTCCAGGAGCCCCATGTCCCACGTGTAGTGAGGCCGTATTTCCCCCGCCTATTTGTGCTTCTGCTCTTCCAAGTGTTCTTCAGCACAGAAGAGATGCCAGAGGAGGTGGAAACCTTCTGGAAGGAATGCCTGGAAGAGCACGGCCTTGCCACCAGCCCCAACAGGTGCTCCATGCCACTCCTCCAGTCCCTGCCACGTGGCCTGCCAAGGAGCCAGTGCTGCAGTGTGACCTGGGCTTTGCTGTGCACACAGGTTTGCGTTGCAGACCCTGAAGTCCCTGCTCTGCCGAAAGCAGTACAAGGATGTGGTGGTGTCAGTGGAACGCAAGCGTGGCTGGGACACGCTGCTCTGTGCTGACACCCGCCACTATGCCGTGGGTCTGCTGGCCAGGTGAGACTCCCCTTCTCCCCATTGCTGCCGGCATTTGTGCCCTGTGCCCAGGCTGTCCCACACAGTCCCCATGGCCCTGGGACACAGGGCCTTGTCACTGAGGGACGGCCAAGCAGACTGGAAAAGGCTGGCAGGGGAGAGAGCACAGCAGGAGACACCTCCTAACGGGCCCAGGTCCCCTTGCAGGATGGTGCTGAAAGACCAGCAGGCTCTGTCAGCCTGTCCTTGCAGAGATTTGCTCAGGTTCCCGGTCCCTTTTTCGGCCTCCTAGGGAGATGTGCCATGCTTGTCTTGGGTTGTGCTCCAGTATTGCACTCCACCTCCTCGGCCTGCTCAGCACACAGGAGCCACACTGGGATCTGCCCGCCCTGGCGTTCCTTGTGGAGGTGAGCCGGCTGTGCAGCGCTGCCTGCCTGAGCTGCCTCCCAGCTCTCGGGCCTCTCGTGGCCGCAGCCGCCTGGGACGGTGCCCGCGCCCTGTGCTGCTGCTGCTGCTGCTGCTGCTGCTGCCGGGGCCCGGCCCTGTGCGGCTCCGGGCTCCTGCCGGCCGGCTGCCCCGTCACTGCCCTCCCGTGCCTTTCAGCTCCTCCAGTGCCTGGATCCCAGTGAATGTGGTGACAGTGTTGTGAAGGTCTCTTCAAGGTACCTGCAGAGCCAGTGCAGGGAGAGGCGTCGCCTGGCGCTCAGGGCCCTGCTCGAGCTCATTGATGATCCCTCCATGGTGAGAAGGGGGTGGTGGCTGAAGCTGCGCTGGCAACGCGGTCACTTGGCCTTGCCTGGGCTTTGGGCGCTGGGGCAGCTGCTTCCAGCTCTCCTGCCTCCCTCTTCAGCTGCCCCAGTGCTTTGGGACAGGCCTTTGGCCTCTGGGCCCTGCGGCAGCAGGCTGGGCTTTCACAGACTTGTGTTCCGCACAGGCCGAAAGAATGTGGAGCCTGACCCAAAGCCTCGTGGACCTCCTGGGGGACAATGATGCAGAGATAGCTGGGATGACACTCGTCACACTCAGCGTTATATTCCTGCACAAATCACAAATGCTGATGTCAAGCCCCATTGCCCTGCAGCTGGCTGAGGCGCTCCTGCCACTCTTTGACCATGTAAGGCTCTGTGCCCCCAGCCACAGCCACTGGTTGCTGCCTGGAAACTGTGTGCCCTGTGCATTTCCAGGCCTGTGCCCAGCGGGGCCTGCAGGAGCCATTGCTGAGGTATTTTTTTTCCTTTTTTTTCATATAGGATAATAGCCAGGTACAGCTGCTCTCCATCAAACTCTTCCGAGACATGATGGAGTGCTTGGGAGAGAGAGAAACACCTTTGGAGAGCCCTGTGCAACAGAGCCTGCTTCCACTCTTCTTCCACTGCAATGATGAGAATCAGCGTGTGGCAGAGGTGAGGACTCGTGGGCTGCTGCTGTCCCCCTGGCAGGGGGCTCGGCTGCCTCCTGCCCTGCGCCTGCTGGAGCGCAGCCTCCTCCAGGCCATGGCACGGGGAGGCGGGTCCCGTGCCTTGGGCTCTGGGGCCATCTCTGCATCTCTGCTGCCCTCCAGGCTTCTCGGGAAACGCTGCTTTGTGCGGCCAAGTTAACGAAGAGGAGGGATCTCAAAAAGCTGCTGCAGGAGCAGAAACTGTGGAAGTTCAGCAAGTGCCTGGTAAGGAGGGCCTGCAAGCGCCAGCCTCGGGCTGGAGAAGGCCCCTGAGGGCGGCGCTCAGTGTGCGGGGCTGGCAGCCGTGCCCCTGCCCGCTGCTGCAGCCAGAGGCCGCGCGGGCTCTGCTCCAGGCTCCCGTGGGCCCGAGCCGGGTGCCCATGGAGCCCCGGCCCGGCGGGGCTGCGGGCCGGCACCGCGGCTCCCCGGGCAGCAGCCGGCCCGCTGCCCCCTGCCCTCGGGAGCCCTTGGCCAGCGGCTGCTGGCCGCGCCTCAGGCCTGGGAGGGCAGGGGAGGCCGGGGCTGGGCGCAGGCAGCGCCCGGCCCAGGGGCTGAGCCCGCGCCAACCCTTCCCTGCCGCCGCTCTCTGCAGCTGGCAGAGGACAGGAGCCGAGCGGCCGAGCACCTGCGCCGGGCCCTGCGCTACCTGCAGAGCCCACAGGAGCCCCTGCGAGAGGCGGCCATCAGGTTCATGGGTGAGTCCCGAGCCCGGGCTCCCTCCCCGGCCCGCTGCAGCTCGGCCCCGGCCCCGCCTGCAGCCCCGGCAGCGCCAGCCGGGCCCGGCGCCGTGGAGCCCCGGCTGGGCTGGGCATTGCTGCTGCCGCCCTCTGGCAGCCGTGCCCTGGGCCGGCAGCGTGCGGCAAGGGCCGGGCTGAGCCCTGCCGGGCCAGCAGCCCGTGTGGCCACAGCGCCGGCAGCGCCGCTGGCAGGGAGCTGTGCCGCTGGGGCCATGACAGGCTCTGTGTTCACAGGCATGGCCGGGCAGCACCTGAGGGGGCAGCAGCCAGAGCTGCAGCTGATCTGCTCTGGTGAGTGAGTGAGGGCAGCGGGCTGGCAGCGCGGGCTGCCGGGGGGAGCTGCAAGCCCTGGCCCGGCTGCGGAGGGCTCTGCTCCCGGGCTCAGAGCACACGGAGCTTTCAGGGCCACCTGGGCCATTGGTGGCCAGCAGCTTGGGGCTGATGCCCTTGCTCCCTGCTCCCTCCCGGCCGTGGCAAGAGCCGGCTGGGATGGCCCTTGCAGGGGGCTCTCCTGGGCTCCCCGCAGATCCGGCTCTGAGCGTGGCTCTGTTCCTCTCTCTCGCAGCTCTTGAAGACAAAACGAATGACATCAGCCTCGCCGTCGGAAGCCTGGCAATTCAAACCCTGTGCGTCCTCAAGTCAGGAGAGCGGGCTCCCATCTCCAGGTTCCAGTGGCTCCGAAATCACCTGCGCAGGGCATGGAAGACACGGCCTCGCCTGTCACGGCTCGGCTGCCTGCCCTGCCGGAGCTCTGTGGAGAGCTGATGCCAGAAGCTCTTTTTGCTGGGGCCACCTGAGTCAGGAGGAATTTTCTTTTCCTTCAAGAATGTTCTTTTCTGTTTTTGTTTTTTGTTTTTTGTTTCCTTTTACCATGTAAATATAGACTGTGTTCTATACACAGATTCCCAGGATGGATTTTTTGCTGCCCAGGGTCCGCAGGGCATAGGGGAGGAGGTGGGGAAAGGGTGCTTGTGCTCAGCCAGCTGCCCAGGCGTGCAGCGGGCAAGGGGAAATGGCCAGAAGCCCCTTGGCCTGTGGTGGTTCTGCTGAAGCCTTTGTGCTGCCCACAGAGCGGCCGGGCAGGGGCCGGAGCTGTGGGGATCCCTGCCAGAGCGGTGCCTGGAGCTGGCCACGAGCCCGGTGCCAGGCAGGAAGCGCCACCCGTGTCCTCCTGCCCGTGTGCTGCTGGCTGCGGGGCTGAGGGCTCCCGGGTGCCTCTGGATGGGGCTGCTCTGGAGCTGCTGTGGGGCTGCGGCGCTGCTGCCGGGCAGCTTGGCTGGGCTGGGGCAGGGCCTGAGGGGCTGGGGCGCTGGGCAGCCCTGAGCAATGGGCTGGCAGAGGCCACAAGCAGCCCCTGGCAGCCGCCTTCTTCCTGCCAGAGCTGACTTGCAAGAGGGATCCTGGGCACTCTGCAACTAACAGCAGCAGTGTTGTTGGAAACCCAAATGCAGGGAAATCTCAGACCTTTGGTCTTGTCCGCAAAGCTTTGAATTCATGGCAGGAGTTGATCTGAGACCTTGGAAAGGGCTTCCAAACTTAGGTGCTAGAAGCGAGAATGCGGATTTCCAGTGGATAGCAGAGACACAGGGAGGAAAGTTGAAGTGGAGGAAAGTTTAGTGTTTTAGAGTTCAAGATCTGGACAAAATCAAAGTAGTTCCAATGGTAAACAAGAAGTTTAGGATGCAGTGCTGTAGGTTTGTGTGTCATAACAGGATTGGCTACAGAAGCTTAGAGCTTCCACTGTAGCATGATGTGGGAAGCCAGGAAATTCTTCTGGCTGCCCTGTGGGACTCGAGACCCTGTCAGAGGGCTCAGAGGCCTTGGCACAGAGCCCAAGACCCCTGCGCCTTTGATTTAGCCCTTGGAAAAAAACAATTCCCAACCTTGTATGAAGAATTACAAGCCACGAATGTTTGAGTAGAATGATAGTGAATTTATCACAGAGTGGAAAAATAGATTTTGGGGGTTTTAGAATGGGGCTTCAGGGGGCAAGATGGAGGGATCTGGGCGTGTCCAGCCTTTCTCCTTCTTCCTTTTGGCCTCCATCTTCTGCTGCGATGTTGGCACATTTAGATTGGTCTAGAGTAGAAACTCACTGTCTAACATATGGGATAGGTGTTGGAAAGTAATTGTAAATATTGTGCACGTCCTTTTTAGTATAAAAAGATAACACCGCCCCGGGGCAGGCAGAGTGCCTTAGACTGCCTTGCTGAGTGGACCTCGGCAGGACAGGAGAAAGAATTTTATAGACAAGATCCAATAAACAACCTTGAGAGCCAGAAATGAAGAGCTCTGGCTCCTTCTTTGACCGCCGGGCTGGGCAAAGAGACTTTCTAACTTATCTTGGGGTCACTCTGACCAGCCAGAGACCCCGACAGGTGGGGGATTTTCTGGATTTTTGGGAAAATTTCTGTAGTTTTTGGGAACGTTTTTGGGTGGGGAACAGGGTTGGATTTGGATGTTTTGAGGAGGAATGTTTCTGGATTTTCTGGGAAAACTTCCTCATTTTTTGGCAATGTTCCAGGATTTTTGGGGGAACATTTTTGGATTTCTTTTGGGAACATTTCTGAATTTTGGGGATAAAATTCCTGGATTTTAGGGGAACATTCTGGTGTTTCTGGGAGAACATTCACGGGTTTTTTGGGGAACATGCCTGGGTTTTGGGGGGAACATTCCCAGGTTTCTGGGAGAACATTCCCGGGTGTCTGGGGCACATTCCCGGGTGTCTGTGGAACGTTCCCGGGTGTCTGTGGAACATTCCCGGGTGTCTGGGGAACGTTCCCGGGTGTCTGTGGAACGTTCCCGGGTGTCTGTGGAACATTCCCGGGTGTCTGTGGAACATTCCTGGGTGTCTGTGGAACATTCCCGGGTGTCTGGGGCACATTCCCGGGTGTCCGTGGAACATTCCCGGGTGTCTGGGGAACATTCCCGGGTGTCTGTGGAACGTTCCCGGGTGTCTGTGGAACATTCCCGGGTGTCTGTGGAATGTTCCCGGGTGTCTGGGGCTCTCCTGGCCCCGTTCCCAGCCCGGGTTCCCGGGTCCAGGAGCTGCCCTGGTGCCCGGGCGCCGCGACATCGCCTGGGTGCAGTTGGACCCCGAGGTGCAGCGGGCGCTGCCCGCGAGGCCCTGCAGGGCTCCAGCATCACCCAGAGCAGTGCCAGGAAGATCTCCTGCCCAAAAAGGGACCCACAGCACCCCAAACCCCACCAAAACACCCCCACACCCAAAACAACGGGGCTGAAATACCCCAAAATCCCAAAAACCGCCTCAAACCCTAAATACCAAAAATCTGCCCCAAAACACACCAAATCCCTCCAAAACACCCCAAATTGCCATAGAAATACCCCAAAACCCCTCAGAAAGACCCCAAAATCATTAAAAACTGTCCCTGAATACCCTAAATCACCTCAAATGCCTTTAAACTGCCACAAAATCCCATTGAAGGACCCCCAAATCCCATAGAAACATCCTTAACTCCCTCCAGGCCACCCCAAATTCCGTAGAAACACCCCAAAATCACAGAAAATTGCCCAAGAAACGGTCCTGACCCTACCCCAAACTCCCAACGTGCCCCCACTCCCCCAGGTAAGCTTAGCTCAGCTCAAATCCTCCCTTTTTTAGCCCAAATCCATCTCTTTTTTTATCCCAAATCCTCATTTTCTCCCCAAATCCTCATTTTTTCAACCTCAAAATCTCTCCTCATCCCAAATCTCCTTTGTTTGACCCCAAATCCTTCTCTGTGCGCCTTAAATTTCCTCCCCCCCCCCAAATTCTCCTTTTCCCACCCCAAATTCTCCTTTTTCCATCCCAAATCCTTTGTGTGTCCCAAATCCCTTTTCCCATCCCAATATCCCACTTTTCCACCCCAATTTCCCAACCCATATCCTGTTTTTCCACTCTGAATCCTTCTTTGTGCATCCCAAATCTCCTTTCCCACCCCAAATCCTCCTTTTTACATCCCAAATCCTTCTCCTTTCACCCCAACCCCTCTTTTCTCACTCCAGATCCCTTTTCCCACCCCAAATCCTCCTTCTTTCACCCCAAAAATCTCCTTTTTCCATTCCAAACCTTTCTTTTTCCACCCCAAATCTCCTCACCCCAAATCCTCCTCCTTTCACCCCAAATCCCCTATTGCCACCCCAGATCCCCATCCCAAATCCCCTTTCCCAGCCCCCAGGGGTTTTGGGGTTCCTGAGGGGTTTTTGGGGTTTTTTCCAGCATTGTACCCAGGGTCTCTCTGCAGACATTGCACCTGGAGCTGCCCCAAATCAACCCCAAATAACCCAAAGTAAATCCCAAATAACCCCAACTATACCCCAAATAACCCTAAATTTTGGGGAATGAGGGGGGGTTCATAGTAAAATTTGTGTGGTTTTGACACTTTGGGATTTGGGATTTGGGGGTATTTGACCCCAAAGTTTGGGAATTGGGGGTGTTTGACACACCAGAATTTGGGATCTTGGGGGTCTGGACCCCAAAATTTGGGAACTGGGGGGTTGATCCTAAAATTTGGGGTTTAGGGAAGTTTGAAACCTGGGGGTTTGGGGCTTTTGACCCCAAACTTTTGGAATTGGGGCTGTTTGACACCCCAGGGTTTGGGATTTTGGGATTTTTGCTCCCAGGATTTGGGGATCAGGGGGTTTCACCCCAAACTTTGGGATCAGGGCAGTTGGACACCCCAGATATTTCAAACACCAGGATTTGGGGCCAGGAGGTTGTGACCCCAAAATTTGGGGATCTGGGGGGATTGACCCCAGGATTTGGGGGGATTTAACCCCAAAGTTGGGGGATCAGAGGGATTTGACACCCCAGAGTTTGGGATCGGGGGGCCTTTGACCCCAAAGTTTGGGGATTGGGGGGTTTGACCCCAGACTTTGAGTTTGGGAATGTTTGACACCTCAGGATTTGGGATTTGGGGGTGTTTGACCCCAGACTTTGGTAACTGGGGGTGTTGGACACCCCAAATGGTTCAAACCCCAGGATTTGGGGTCAGGGGGATTTAACCCCAATGTTTGGGAACTGGGGAGTGTTTGACACCCCAGGATCTGGGATTTGGGGGGTTTGAGCCTAAAATTTGGTGTTCGAGTTGGGGGGGCAGGTTGAGATCCCCGAGTTTGGGGGTGTTTGACCCCCCCAGTGTTTGAAGCCCCAGATTTGGGGTCGGGGTTGGGATCAGAGCCATTCCTTGGGAACAGCGGTGGGATCGGGAACAGGATTGCAAACAGGAATGGGAACGGGATCGGGATCGGGATTGGGAATGGCATCGGGAATGGGAATGGGATCGGGAAGCGGAACAGGAACGGGGAGGGACCCTGACCCAATCCCGGACCCCAATCCCAGGGAGACGCCCCGCCCCAGTCCCGGAATTGACCCATCCCCACGATCCCGGACCCCTCCCCACGATCCCGGACCCCTCCCCACAATCCCGGACCCCTCCCCAGGCCCAGCCCCTCCCCAGCGCTGAACGGACCCCCCCTCAATCCCAGCCCGCCCCGATCCGGACCGGAGCCATCCCCAGAGCCTCCCCCATTCCCGGCCCGGACCCTTCCATCCCTTTTTGGGGCGCTCCTGCCGCTCCCCGCCCATTTCTGGGGGTCCCAAAGGGCCCCGCGGACCCTCCCCATTTTGGGGGTGTTGGGGTGGCCCCAGGGCCGCCCCGAGGGCCGAGGGGGGATCGAAAGCCCCGAACCCGAGGGGCTCCTGGGGGTGCCCAGTTCCTCCCGTCCGCGCCCCGAAACAGATCCTGGCCAATCAGAGCGCGCGGCGCTGATGACGATCCAGCTCCCGGGCAGAAACTCGGGGCATTGGCCCCGCCCGGCGATTTTCAGCGAATCAGCGCCCGGCTTGTGTGTGACTCATCAGTTGTCGGGCAGAACCCAGCGGCTCTCACAGCGCTGGCCAATCAGAGACTGCGCGGGGCCATTTCCAGCCAATCAGAGCGTTTGTCGCTGATGACTCATCAGTTGCCAGGAGCGGAATTTGGGGCGGGGGGAGGTGACCCCGGGGATGGGGATGGGGCGTGCGGGGGCAGCCGGGGCCGCACTGGTGGCACTGGGGGTGCTGGGAGCCCCCCCGGCCGCGGGGGGAGCGGGGGGCGCGGGGAGAAGGGGGGCGGGGACCCAAATTCAACCAAAGGGGGGTCGGGACCCCCAAAGGGAGCAGGAGGGGCCTGGAACCCCCAAAACCAAGCACGGGGGAGGGGATTAGGGACTGGGGGAACGATGGGGAAGGGGCGGGAGAGGGGGCGAAAGAGGGGTATGGGACGCCCAAATTGAGGGGGGAGGGAGCTGTGGACTGGGGGAATGCTGTGGACTGGGGGAAACCCCCATCAAATCCCTTAAAAATCCCATTAAATCCCATTAAAATCCCATTAAAATCCCACTACATCTCATTAAAATCCCAAAAAATCCTATTAAATTCCATTAAAATCCCATCAAATTCCATTAAAAGTCCATAAAATCCCATTAAATCCTATGAAATTCCTATTAAATTCCATTAAAATCCTACTAAATTCCTATTAAAATCCATTAAAATCCCATCCAATCCTATGAAATGATCCCAAACCGACACAGAATTGGCCCTGAATTGCCCCGTACACACGGCCCTAAAAACCCCAAAATGTGAAAATTACCCCAAATTATTCCAAATTTACCCTGAATAACCCCCAAAATTACCCCAAATAACGCCAAAGGCACATAAAGAACCAAAATCCCCCAAATGACCCCAATGCCATAAATTACCCCAATGCCATAAATGACCCCAAATCCCATAAATGGGATTGGGAGAGGGGAGGAGAGGGGAGGGAAAGGTGGAGTGGGACAAACTGGGCGAGAAAATCAAACTCTGCAGTCAGACAGAGCAGGGATTTGTTTGTCCAGCGCTGGGAGCAAGGGGGATCTCTCTGGCAAAAACCCACTGGATCTCCTTTAGCCTTCAGTTCCATTTTAAAAGTCACAATTACAACACTTCATTAGCACACTCACATTTGCATAAAGCTGTGTCACGGTTTCACAACCCTGTGCGGCCTCAGCGCCTGCATCAGTTCCTCCTGTGGTGCTCGTCACTCTTCTGGTGCTCTTTTGATGAAGGCTTCTGTCGTCCTCTTCACGTTGGAACGTTTTACCTGGATCATCAGCCCATGCCTGGTGCTCCTTGTTCTTCAGTCTAACCTGGTTTGAGCTGATTTTGCCCTTTGCAGGTTCTGTTCAAACCTGCTCTCTTGCTCTGGGTGCGTTTGCTGTGTTGCTTGCTCTGCTCTCTCGCTTTCTCTGCTGTCTCGCTGGCTTTGCCTGCACATCTCGCTCCAGGGCTGCTTGTGGGGAACCTCTCCTTGCACAGCCCTGAGGATTCCCCCAGCCCGGGCTCCCAGCAGCTCCACGCCCGGCCAGGAGGAGCAGCAGGGCCAGGGCTGACAGGGCGTCCCCCCAGATGTGGCCCCCGCTGGTGACACAGCCGGGCCCTTGGGAGGCTGCCTCAGGCTTTATTGTCCACCAGCATCCCAGGAGGGAGCAGAAAATCCTCCTGCAGACGCTGATTCCGGAGCCCCCCAGCGCTTCCTTGTCTCCAGGAGCTTCTGTCGAGCCCCAGTGAAACCTCGGTGCCACATTGTTCCACAGCCTCACAGCGCTCTCCTGGCTCCCATGAGGTCCCTCTGTGTCCTGCTGAGCCTTGGCTCCATCAGGGTCTCCTGGCTCCATCAGGGTCTCCTGGCTCCATCAGGGTCTCCTGGCTTCCATGAGGGTGTCCTGGCTCCATCAAGGTCTCCTGGCTTCCATGAGGGTGTCCTGGCTTCCATGAGGGTCTCCTGGCTCCATCAGGGTCTCCAGGCTCCATCAGGGTCTCCTGGTTCCATCAGGGTCTCCTGGCTTCCATCAGGGTCTCCTGGCTTCCATCAGGGTCTCCTGGCTCCATCAGGGTCTCCAGGCTCCCTCAGGGTCTCCAGGCTCCATCAGGGTCTCCTGGTCTCCATCAGGGTCTCCTGGCTTCCTTCCGGGTCTCCTGGCTCCATCAGGGTCTCCTGGCTTCCATCAGGGTCTCCTGGCTCCATCAGGGTCTCCTGGCTTCCATGATGCTCCACTCTGTCCCAAGGAGCATCCGCAGCTCAGCTTCAGAGCCTTGCAAGATCCAAAGATTCCCCCCAAAAGCACCAGCCCAGGGACCCCCAGGATATTTGGGCTGAGCTCCTGCTGCCCAGGCACCTGCATGGAACCCAAGTGACCGCTGGGACTCCATGGAATGTCCTGGAACAAACTGTCCCTGGTCAGACAGGGGTGCCCTGGAACACAGGTGCCACTGGGACACGAACACTGCCCAGGGAACCGAGTGACCATGGTGACAGAGCCGGGGCTGATGGAACACTGGAGAACATTGTTACTCCATGGAATCTCATGGAACCAGGCGTCCATGGTGACAGAGCTGGGCCTGATGGAACCTACTGGAACACTGGAGAACATTGTTACCTGTTGGAACCCTGGCTGCTGAGAATTTCGGACTTTCTGAGCTGACAGACACTGACCCCCAAGAGAACACTGCATTTGACCTGAGGCTGTGGAGAAGACTTCCAAAATGGAATGACAGAACTGGGATGATGGGTGTGGAGTTTGAATAGAAGGGTGTAATATCACAGGGTGGACAACTTGGAGTTTAAGGTTTTAGAATATAGTAATATATGTAAAGCAAGATGGAGGTTTTAGGGCAGAGGCTGATCCTTTCTCTTTGCCTTCTTCACTTCTTCTTCCTCACCTTCTTCTCCTCCTTTTCCTTCTCCTTCTTCTTCTCCTTCTCCTTCTCCTCTTCCTCATCCTCGTCCTTCCTCTTTCTCCTCCTCCTCAGGTTTGGGTGGTATTGTGTAATTGGATAAAAAAGTCCCCGTTGTTGGGCATGGATGGTTGGTTATTGGGTTAAAAGTAAAAATAATTTAGGTGTCGTTTCTTAACTGGACAGTTTATCCTCAAAAGACCTTGCAGAGAGAGAGATGGGGCTCCATTTTTACCTTGTTAGCCAAGTGCTGCAGAACTCACAGCTTGTGAGACTGTTCTAGAGACAAGAGCTAATGAACACCTGAGTCCAAACAAGAAATGCTCTCTTGTGATTTCATCCCGACCTTGGCAGAAAAGAAGCAAAAGAATTGACTGTTACCCCACGGAATCTCATGGAACCAGGTGTCCACTGTTTCACAGTGCAGCCCCAGAGAGTGGTGAGACCATTGTGTCACCATGGAATATCCTGAAACCAAGGCTCCCTTGTGACAAACCTGGGCTTTATGAAACCAAGGACACCGCTGGGATGCAATGGAATCTCAAGGAACCAAGGGTCAACTGTCAACACATCAGCTTCTCAGGAAACCACGGAGAACACTGTGACACAGAGAGGGGCCTCATGGGACCCAGGAGACCATGGTGACACTGTGGTGGAATCTCATGGAACCAAGTGTGAATTGTTCCAGGACCCAGGAGACCATGGTGACACCGTGGTGGAATCTCATGGAACCAAGTGTGAATTGTTCCAGGACCCAGGAGACCATGGTGACACCGTGGTGGAATCTCATGGAACCAAGTGCCCAGAGTTTCACGGCTCAGCCTCATGGAGTGCTGGAGACCATTGTGTCCCAATGGGAACACAGGGAACAAAGGCTCCTTAGTGACACAGCAGGGCCTCATGGAATGCAAGAGATCATCCTGATGGAATGGAAACTCATGGATTCAATGCTCCACTCTTTTGCTGCGTGGCCTCATGGAATGCTGGAGACCATTGTGGCACCATGGAAACAAATGGCACAAAGGCTCCACTGTGACCCAGCAGGGCCTCATGGAACCAAGGACGCTGCTGTGATGCAATGGAGTCTCATGGAACCAAGGTCCAGTTGTGACAAAGCTTGGCCTCACGGAACCAAGGACACCACTGTGATGCAATGGAATCTCTGGGATCCAAGGATCAATTGTCAACACATCAGGTTCTCATGAAACCAAGCAGAACATTGTGACCCAGTGGAATCTCATGGGAGCAAGGCTCTGCTTTGATCAAGTGGGGCCTTGTGGGACACAGGTGCCACGGGGACATTGTCAGGCCTAGTAGGAACAAGACCCCACTGTGTCAGACCAAGGCCTCATGGGACCTGGGAGAGCACTGTGACACAATGGGACCTGATGGAACCAAGGGCCCATTGTGACACGGCAGGGTCTCATGGAACCCCTGTGCCACTGGGACATTGCCAAGGCTCGTGCAAGCAAGGTTCCCCTGTGACAAAGGCAGGCCTCGTGGCACCCAGGAGACCATTGTGGGACAATGGAATCTCATGGAACCAAGGCCCCACTGTGACAAAGCACGGCCTCATGGAAGCCCAGTGCCACAGGGACATCTCCAGCCTTGGCGGAAGCAAGTGTCCATTGTGACACAGCACAGCCTCAAATCACAGGAGAGCAGAGGGATGCCATGGAATCTTGGGGAACCAAGTGTCCATTCTAAACACGGCGAGGACTCATGGAACCCAGGAGACCATTGTGATGCTGCCCTTTGTCACAATGGGGCCGTGCTTCTGTGAGGATCCATGGGCCCACAATGTTCTCCTGGGTTCCAGGAGGCCCCGCTGTGTCACAGTGGCCCCTCGCTCCCATGAGCCACAGCACGGTCCCCACTGCCCCTGGGTTCTGTGAGGCCGTGCTGCGTTCACAGCTGACACTTGCTTCCATGAGATTCCAGTGTGTCACAGTGGTCCCCATGTTTCCATGAGGTTCTGCTGTGTCCCAGTGGACACTGGGTTCCACAAGAGCTGGCAATGTCCCGCTGGCACCTGTGTCCTGTGGGCCCCACTGTGCCAAAGCAGAGCCTTGGCTCCATGAGATTCCAGGCTGTCCCAATGCTCTGCTGAGCTCCCTGAGGCTGTGCTGTGTCCCAATGGACACCGAGTTCCACCTGCCCTGGCAATATCCAAGTGGCCCCTGGCTTCCACGAGGCCCCGTTGTGTTTGCAGGTGACACTTGGTTCCCCAAGATGTCATTGTCACGCCGCTCTCCTGGGCGCCCTGAGGCCTTGCTGGGCAATAATGGAGCCTTGTTCCTGCCAGACCTGGCAATGCCCCAGTGGCACCTGTGTCCCATGAGGCCCCACTTGGTCACAGCAGAGCCTTGGCTTAACAACTGACCCTTGTTTCCTTGAGATTCCATTTGTGAAAAGCACGTTCCCTCTCCTGTGAAAATGTGAAAAGTTTAATAAAGGACAAAGGGAGACCAGGACCATGGAGCAAAGGTTATCACGGCCGCGTGCATCTTGGCACTCAGCCAGGAGCACCCTGTTACCTTCGGGGATCCCCCTGAAATACCTTTCCCCTTCCATCAGCCTGGTGCATATTCATAGACCCTCATGCATATCCATAAACTACTTTACATATCCCAGGAACGATTTTACATGGCCCCTCCTTGGGTCTGCCTTTTCAGAGCATGTGTGTTTCTTGGCTGTGCTTTTGGCTCCTTCTCTTTATCACCTCCAGTTTTTGGGCCTTGGTCCACTCTGCCTTCAGACGGGGAGTGCTGATAGTTGGCAGATCTGTGCAGGTGTCCTCATCCTGTGTGCATTGGATGTTATCCCATCCAAGCAGGCAGTTTAACACAAGCACACTTCTCTCAGCTATTTCACTACTATGTCTAAGCTCAATTAACGACAGAAATAAAAACTCTATCTTTAGAACAAAGTTACTTTAGCATCACACTTATAAAATACATTCAATATTCGCAAAAAACCAATATTATGATATTTATCTCTAACAGGGTGGAGGAGCCCTGGCCCAGGCTCTGGCCCTGGGGGACACGGGGACGCTGCCGGGGGGTCCCTGTCCCCCTGTCCCCCCCAGGGCCCCGGCCCCCCGTGCCCGTGTCAGGCTCTGGGGTCGATCTCGTGGAACATCCTCTGGGGGAGGCTGCGGCGCCGGGGGCGGGGGGACCCAGGGGGACAGGGGGGGACCCCGCTGTGCACGAGCAGCGTTGGACTGCTCTGGGGGGAGCTGTGAGGGGGCCGGGGCAGAGTGACCTCCCCAGGGACCTCACACAGCCCCCGGGATGTCACACAGCTCCTGTGATGATGTCACACTGCCCCTGTGATGTCACAGTGTCCCTGTGATGTCACACAGCCCCTGTGATGTCACACATCCACCTGTGATGTCACACAGCCCCTGTGATGTCACACTGCCCCTGTGATGTCACAAAGCCCCTGTGATGTCACACAGCCCCTGTGATGTCACACAGCTGTTCTGTGAGTTCACAGGCCACCTGTGAGGCCACACAGTCATCTGTGATGTCATACAGCCTCCATATGATGTCATTCAGCTGCTGTGTGATGTCACAGAGCAGCTTTCTGATGTCACAGTCACCCTATGACATCACAGCCTTCTTCGTGATGTCACAGCCTTCTCTGTGACATCAGACAGCTGCTCTGTGATATCATACTCTATGTCACAACCCACATTCTGATGTCACAGAGCTGCCTTCTATGATGTCACAGCTGCTCTGTGCTGTCACAGCCCCTCAGTGCTGTCACACAGCCCCTTGCTGCCATCCCAGCTGCTCTGTGCCTCTGTGACACAGCCCCAGAGGTGCTGCTGTGACACAGCCCCCTCGGGGCCATCCCCCAGCCCTGCCAGTGCTGAGCCCCTGTGAGCTCTGTCTGTGCCCTGCTGGTGTCCCTGAGGGGCCCTGGCAGTGCCCCAGCCCTGCTGGGCTGTGCACAGGAGCTGCTCCTGGCCAGAGCTGTCTCTCTGCAGCGCTGCCCTTGCCAGGAGCTGCCTCTGGGCCAGGAGCCCGGCCCAGCTCAGCAGCACAGACACAGCACAGGGACTTTAATCACCCTCGGGGGCTTTGCTGCTCTCTGCATCAGACCCAGTCCCTCAGAGGGTGCTCAAAGAGCTTCTCAAGAGCTCAAAGTGAGATTGAAACACTGAAGTTTCGTGTACTTTAAAGAGATCCCTGTGAGGGACAGGACTGAGAAAGTGTCCCCAGGTTCCAGGGAGAGCAGAACACTGCAGGCAGTGATGGCAGCTGGGGACAAGCAAGGCAAAGGTGTCTCTGGTGCTGAGCACAGCTGGATGTGTGTCAGGAATGCAAAGGGCCAAGGCCTGAGCCCCAGGGCCTGGCCAGGCAGATCCAGTCCCTCCCTCCTTGCTCAGGGCTCTTCCCGGGATGGGCACTGGCATGTGGGGATGGGCAATGCCAAGGGAGGAGCCTGGGGCGGCCCTGCCAGGCTGCTGAGCAGGGACAAGGAGGCAATGAGGCCCCAGCCCTGCCAGGGTCACTTGTCCCCTCATGGCCCCAGGCCCAGCAGCCTTGGCCAAAGTGCTGCCCAGGCTGGCTCTGGCAGGGCTGTCTGGCAGCTGCTGCCCATCCCTGTGCCCTGTGCAGCCCAGGCTGTGCCACGGTGTCCCTGCCCTGGCCTCTGTCCCTGCAGGCTGTCGGCATCCCCCGGCTGCCCCGCCTGGCTGGGCCCTTCCTTTGCTGACAGCTCTGCCTCCTGCCTGCCCCTGCTGCCCACACAGAGCCTGGGGCTGCTCCAGGCTCCTGCTGGGGACGTGCTGCACCACAGCCCTGCCCTGGCAGGGAAATTCCTTTCTCCTGCTGCCAGGCTGGGCCTCCCCAGCTGCCCTTGGCATTAATTCTGTCTTTCTCTGGCTGTTTTCCACTATGTCAAAAGGATCCACCAACCTGAAATCTCTCTTTAAACACTCTCATGGCTCTGCTCCACAGTCCTCAGTCTCCACCCCACTGAGCACAGAGCTCCTTTGTCCCTATACAGAGCTCTTGTGCCCAAGGCCTTCAACCCCCTCCTTTGGACATCTCTGGGCCCTCTCCAAGGTGTTTCCAAATGAAAACATTCAGCTCAGAGTCTCAGAAAATCACCAGAGGACAGGGCCAGCCCGACCTGTCTGTCCTGGCTACTTTTGTCTGGGAACAATCCGTGGATATATGGAATTGGGGAGGTCAAATTCTAATTTTGGCCATGGTCCCTGGACAAGAAGGCTGGTTCTTTTCCATAGGAATGAAGGAACAGAGCCCCAGGGTTTCAGGGGCAGATGAGAGGTGACCACCAAAGGACAAAGCCAGCCAGAGCTGGCAGGTTTTGTATTGTGAGATACCCTTGCAAATAGGAATTTTTTTGGGGAGAGTACCAATTTTGGCAATGACCATCAGAAAAGTCAGACAGTTCTTTTCCATAGCAAGGAAAGCACGGAGCCCCAGTGCTCCAGGAGCTGATGAGAGGCAGCCCTTGACATCCCAACATCAGCCAGAGCTGTCAGGTGGCCCTGGGAGGCCAAGCCAGCCAGAGCTGTTCCATGTTCCCTGGGTTCCATGGGGCCCCACAGTGTCCCAATGGTCCCTTGCTTCCATGGGGCCCTGAGGTGTCATAATGCCCCCTTGGTGACACAAGGCCCTGAAGGGTCCCAATGGTCTCCATTGTTCCACCAGGCCCCACAGAGCCATAATGGTCTCTGGGTCCATGAAGCCCCTCTGTGTCACCATGGCCCCTTGGTTCCACAGGCTCCAGGGGTGCCACAATGATCCCCTTGGTTCCACAGGCTCCAGGGGTGCCACAATGATCCCCTTGGCTCCATGGGCTCCAGTGGGGCCACAATGATCCCCTTGGTTCCATGGGCTCCAGTGGTGCCACAATGATCCCCTTGGTTCCATGGGCTCCAGGGGTGCCACAATGATCCCCTTGGTTCCATGACATCCCCACAGTGTCCCAGGGATCTCCATGGGAAGGAAAGAACCCAGCCCCAGGGTTGCAGGGGCAGCCACCAGAGGCCAAGGCCAGCCAGCCTTGACGGTACCAGCAGATTTTGCCTGGGAGCAACCCTTGGATATTCAGAATTTCAGAGGTGGAATCCCAGTTTCAGACATGGACACTGGAGGAGAAGGATGGTTCTTTTCCATAGGAAGGAAAGCACAGAACACCGGTGGTGTTTCAGGGGCAGATGAAAGGCGGCCATCAGAGGCCTAGGCCAGCCAGACCTCTCTGTCCTGGCAGCTTTTGTCTGAAAGCAACCCTTGGATATCGGGAATTTGGGAGGTGGAGCCCCAGTTTTGGCTGTTTCTGCATGGATAAGAGGGACAGCTCTTTTCCATAGGAAGGAAAGCACCCAGCCCCAGAGTTTGGACAGCAGGGCAGAGGCACCCCCAGGAGACCAAGGGCAGCCAGACCTGTCTGTCCTGGCAGCTTTCACCTGGGAGCAATCCTTGGATGTACGGAGTTTTGGAGGTGGAATCCCAGTTTTGTCCATGGTCAAGATGGGTGTTTTTTCCAAAGGAAAGTAAAGCACAAAATCCAAGTGTTTTGGAAGCAGATGAGAGGTGGCCACCCTCAGGCCAAGCCAGCCAGACCTGTCTCTCCTGGCACCTTTTGTCTAGGGGCTTTCCTTGGACATTGGGCATTTTGGAAGTGGAATCTCAATTTTGGCCATGGGCGCCTGGACAGGAAGAAGAGTTCTTTCATTAGGAAGGAAAGCACAGAGCCCCGGTGTTCCAGAGGCAGATGAGTGCCAGCCCTCAGGAAGCCAAGGCCAGCCAGACTTGTGAGTCCTGGCAGCTTTTGTCTGGGAGCTATCCTCGCCTATAGGGAATTCCAGAGGCAGTTGCCCAATTTTGGCCATGAGTACTGGTCGAGATGGATGGTTTTTCCCATAAGAAAGAAAAGCACATGGTCCCAGGGTTTCAAAGGCAGATGAGAGGTGGCCCCAGGTGGCCAAGGCAGCCAGATCTGTCTCTCCTGGCAGATTTCATCTGGGAACAATCTTTGCATGTAAGGGAATTTGGAGAAGGAATCCCAGTTTTGGCCATGGGCCCTGGAGGAGGATCAGGACAGTTCTCTCCCACAGGAAGGAGAGCCCAGAGCCCCAGTGCTTCAGGGGCAGGTGAGGAGCAGCCCTTGACATGCCAAGGTCAGCCAGACCTGTCCAGCAGCCCCTGGGAGGCCAAACCAGCCACACCTGCTCCCTGTGCCCTTGGCTCCATGGGGCCCCACAGTGTCCCAATGGTCTCCTTGATTCCACAAGTCCCTGCAGTGTCACAGTGTTCTCCTTTCTTCTGCAGTGTCACAACGGCCCCTTGGCTTCCCTGAGCCCCTGCAATGTCCCCATGGCCCCTCGGCTCCCTGTGGCCCCGCTGTGTCACAACGGCTCCTTGGTTCCACGGGCCCCACAGCTTCACCCTTGGCCCTTGGTTCCACAGGGGCCTGAGTTTCACAAGGGTCCCCCTGATTCCCTGAGGCACGAGAGTGTCACAGTGGTCTCTTTGCTCCCGTGAGGTTCCACAGTGCCACCGTGGTGTCCTTGGACCTGCACTGTCACAGTGGCCCCTTGGTTCCATGAGTTTCTGGACTGTCAGCAATGGTTTCTTTGTTCCAGAGGGGCCTTGATGTGTCACAAGGGCTCCGTGGCTGGGTTTGTGTCTCACCCACGCTGGAACCCCAGCAGTTGGTAGCCATGTGCATTTCTTTCTATAGAGCTTCTGTCTTCCTGTCTCTCTGTCTTCTCCTTCTAATGCTCTTGATATGGAACATTTTTTGATAGCTCAACAACTGAAGTGATTAAACGTTTCCAGGTGCAATGGGCTGGGTTAAGGAAGTTACTGCTATGGTGGTTTATGTTGAATTGGATGTTTTAGTAAATCTTTTTCCAAAGTTTCTTGATTTTCTGTACTTTGCCAGTAAAACTTTGTGTCATTGTGACCTCTTGAGAATATATGGTTGGTGTTCCTCCTGCGCACCAAACTCCCGCAAAGGAACCCTTGGTTACTGTGAGAAATGACTGCTGACTTTCAAAATTTTAAAAGGTTTATTCAGCCTTAACAGAAATGACAGCAAAAGGACTAAATAAGGAAGAACAGCCCTGGGAGCTTCCCTCGTGGCTGCCCACCGCATGCCTGGCTCCTCCTCAAGATGGACGCTTCGCCTTTTATACCCCGGGGCTGCATCAGCCAACCCTGGCTCCTCCCACAGTCTGTCAGTCAACTCTTCTTTGCTGTTTATTGGTGGAGTCTGCTGTCCTGCAGCTTGATTGGAGGGTCAGGTGCTGTCATGCCACTCCCCCTCCCCTAGGAACAAGATTTTGTCCTCGCCTTCTTTGCGCCTGTCCTGGCTGGCTCAGGCTGTCTGATGGTAACAACAGGGGGGAAAGGGGACTGTGGGGAGACCAGAGGACATCTAAACAACAGACTGCAATAACATAATCACACATCAATAAAGCTTCTCTTCATATTCACACAGAATTCATCCCTTAATTGTGAGAGCCAATCATCTCATTAGCCACCTATAACATAAAGGGAACTAAAATCACCATAAAAAGGCTTGGTTCAACCTAAAATTACCCAAAGAAGCCTAAAATCCACCCATATGACACTAAAATCAGACAAAGGCATCTAAAATCCACCTTAAGCCTGCCCAGTTTATCCTGAAATCACTCAAACAGGCCCAAACCCCACTCAAATGGCCTTATAACATCCAAAGGGATCTAAAATCCACCCTCAAACCCGCCACATTTGGCCAAAAATCAGCCAAAGGGGCCTAAAATCCACCATAAAAGGCTTGAAATCCCTGCAAGGGATCTGAAACCCACCCTGAACCTGCCCAGTTTGGTCTAAAATCACCCAAATGGACCTAAATTCTCCGGGACTGAGACCAAACCCAGCAGCAGAACCGGCACCAGCAGCAAGACTGAGACCGACACTGGAACTGGGATTGGCAGCGCTACAGGACCGGCACCGGGACTAGGACCGAGACCCAGACCAGAACCAGCACCAGAACTGGCACTGGGACCAAGACTGGGACCAAGCCTGACACTGGGACCGGCACCAGGAGCGCTTTGGAACTGGGACTGGCACCGGCAGCGCTCCAGGACTGGGATCAGGACCGAGACTGGAACCCGGCACCCGCACCAGGACTGCTCTGGGACCGGGACCAGGACCGAGACCGGGAGCCCTCCAGGACTGAGACCGAGAGCGTCACCGGAACCAGCACCGAGACTGGCAGCGCTCTGGGACCAGGACCGAGACTGAGATTGGCACTGGGAGCCCTCCGGGAGCAAGACCGGCACCAGTAGCAGCACTGGGTCCAGAACCACTCTGGGACCGAGACTGAGACCGGGACCGGCACCGCTCTGGAATTGAGATTGAAATGAGAACCAGAACCAGCACTGGGAGTGCTCCGGGACTGAGACGGAGACCGAGGCTGCCACTGGGACCGGGATCAGCACCAGGATCACTCTGAGACAGGCACCAGGATCGGAAATGGGATTGGAAATGGGATTGGCACTGGGATCCCTCCTGGGCCTCTGCGTTCACTCCAGGGAGCTTTGGCTGCACCCCCAGGCAGGATGGGGAGGGACCCCTGGGCAGGGCGGGACCCCCTCGGTTCACATTGATCCGCTGCAGCCATCCCGGTCCATATGGTCCAGAGTTTGTATGATCCCAGTCTCTGCCCCTAATCCATATGGTCCCAGCCTGTGAAACCCCGGTCCATTTGATCCCAGTCTGTACAATCCCAACCCATACAATCCCAGTCCATGTGATCCCAGTCTGCATGGTCCTGATCCATATGATCCCAGTCTGTATGGTCCTGCATGGCACACACTCCAAGGATCTGGAATTCCAGTTCCCAGCCAGGAAAAGATGTTCCTGCCCTTGAAGGCAAAGCTCTTAAGAAGGGGCCGAAAGCCAAGTGGAGCAAGAACCTACAGTGACATTTCACTGCCAGCCTTCAGAACTTCAGCCATGGCCATTGTAGCTCCTGCACTGGGAATTCAATCAGGGCAGGGTCTTTGGTGGCAGCTGCCCTGGCTCAAGGGAGGCACTGAGAGAGAAACAGAGCAGGCAAAGAGAGGCAGGAGAGAAAGGAGGACACAAACACAACCAGCTGAGAAGGTGGCACTCAGCAAACAGACCTGCAACTCACTGAAAATGAATGGGAAAGAATCAGTAACCCTGAAAGTTTGATTTACTATCAAATACATCCCACTCACCCAGTCCCACATGATCCCCATCCCACCATGACAAATTGGGATCCCACTTCTCCCAATGTTTTTCCAACCCCATCTCACCAGGCCAGCTGTGGAATCAGGTGAGTTTGGAAGGGGATTGAGTTTTTTTAAGGTGGGAACAAGGCATTTTTTAGTGGGATTGAGCCTGTATGAATTAAAATTCAGTTGTTTTCAGTGGGATTCAGTTGTTTTGAGGTGACCCTCTTGGCTTTTGGAGTGCAAAGAGATGGAGAACACTGCCCGAAATCCCCCCTGCCAGAACCCACAAATCCTCCAGAATATTGTCGACAAACCATCAATTCCCCCTTAAAAACCTCTGAAATTGTGGGACTTTAGACAACTTATTGATCAATCTTTAGACAATCTTTGATCAATTTATTTCATTTAACCCTGTTTTGGCTGTTTTTAAGACATGAAGATGAAGCAAAAGAAAATTAGGCCAAACCAAAAGTAGAAGCAGCCGGATGTGTTCCCAACATGGATCACATGGAATGGGAGTGACCAGGGCTGAGCCCAAAGTGCCTCCTCCAGTGGGGGATGGAGCTGGAGCAGCGCACGAAGCTCTTCCCACACTCAGGGCACTCACAGGGCTTCCCTTAGTGGCGCCTCCATTGGTGTCGGGTCAAGGTAGAGTTCCTGGAGAAGCTCTTCCCACACTGGGGACACTCGTAGGGCCTCTCCCCAGTGTGGATGCGCCGGTGGGTGATGAGGGTGGAGTTGTTCTTGAATCCCTTCCCACAGTCGGGGCATTGGAAGGGCCTCTCCTCTGTGTGACTCTGATAGTGCTGGAGGAGATGGGAGCTGGTCTGAAACCTCTTCCCACACTCCCCACACTCGTAGGGCCTCTCCGCAGTGTGGGTCCTCTGGTGCTTGATCAGGTGGCAGTTCCTCCTGAAGCTCTTCCCACACTCCACGCACGTGTGGGGCTTCTCCCCATCACGGAGCTGCTCATGGAGCACCAGCTCCGAGCTCTGGCTCCATCTCTGGCCGCCTTCCCGGCCCAGGCTGGCTCTTTCCCCCTCAGATCCCTGCCAGCTGCGTTTGCAGCCCCTCCTCGTGCGGCATCTCCGGGCCTTTTCCTCCCCGTTGGCTTCCTGCGCCGTGGAGCCGCTCAAAACGGCCTCTGCCACCAGGTTCTGCCGCGGGCATTTGTCCTCCCTGCTCTCCATGCTCAGCTCCTGCTCTGGGCGAGGAAGGACAAGGACAGGATGGGATTTGCCTCCGTGCCACAGGCAAGGGCAAGGAGATCCCCCCAGGGCTGTGCTGCAGCCGGGGCCGTGCTGGGCTGGGAGATGGAGCAGCACAGAGGGGAAAGGGGCACTGACTTCCTCCTCACCTGCCTCAGTTTCCAGGGGCATCTTCCTCTTCCTTGCAGCCTCCCAGGCGTTGGCAATGTGAAATCCTGGTTTGGGGAAAACAAGGGATGAGCACGTTTATAGGAGCATCGGGGGGGTAGGACGGTCAGGCCGGACGGAGACGAGAGATCTCTGCAGCCAGGTCGTGGCACTTGCGGTTTATTGCAAAGGGCCTGGGTGCAGGGCCCTGCTTGGAGCTGCCAGCCACGGCTCGGAGCAGGCCCGAGAGAAGAGAGGGGTAGAGAGGATCAGAGGGTGGGAGAGTAAGAGGGGAAGAGCGTAAGAGAGTGAGGTTCCTGTTACAATACATTACATCTTCTTCTCTGTTGAATATTCCATTTCTCACTAACCAATCTAGTACAAGATACAAATGCTATAGCATTTACATACAGTCTGTAACAATCATTTCATCACCATACTGTGTTACATTTTAAACCCTAAAAATTCCTCTTTGGACCCCTTCTGCTAAGCTAGCAGCGTCTGCTCTGACCCTTGGTTCTGTCTGCAAGCAGAAAGAATTGTTTCATCAAAAGGGGATTACCTTCAGTCAGGCCACACCATTGTTTTTCAGTTGTTCAGTAATTAAGGTATCCCAAAGCTTGCCTTCATCTTAATCTTGCTTATAGTTTCTGTATTCCCAAAATCTCTGGGCTCCCCACTTTGGGCTCCTGGGGGACACAGGGCTCTGCTCCTCCAGGCTGCCTCTGCCGGCAGCCGCCACCGCCACCCCCCGATGTCCCCCCGAGGGGCCTTTTCCGCTCAGCCTTGGACTTCTTCATTCTCCAAACATCCCCCCAAAAACCCAACCCAGGGACCCCCCCGGGATATTCGGGACGGGCTCCCCCTCACCACTAACCTGCGAAATGGGGGGGGGGGGGGGGGCGATGATCCCAAAGGTGGGGGCTGCAAATTCTGGCAGGCCCGACCCCCTACAGGCTTCCTTGTCCTTTCCTTGATCAGCCTTCCTCCCTCCTATTCCTCCTCCTCCTCCTGCTCCTCCTGCTCCTCCCCCCTAACCCCGCCTCCTCCTCCTCCCCCTCCATCCCTGCCCTTCCCTCCCTCCTCCCCCAGCAGCAGCCGCACCCTCGGTGCCCCGTTCCCGCAGCCCTCGCAGCCCGCGGCAGGAGCGGCGATGGAGCCGGGACAGGTCGGGATGGGCAGCGCGGGGCTCTCGGCTGCTCCCAGCCGCTGCGGGCGGGGGGAAGCCGGCCCGGGCCAAAGGAGAGGCAAACTGGGCAAACTGGGGGCTGCACATCCCAACTGGGCCTTGCTGGGGACCCTGCGTGGCCACTGCCAGCCCTTGGGGCTCCTCTCGGCACATCCGCCAGGGGGGAACGCACACAGGGCTGGGGGATCCCAGCAGTGGCAGCGCTGCCAGGGACTGGGCTGGACTGGGATTAGACTGGGAGTGACTGGGGCTGTACTGGCTTTGGACTGACATCATACTGGGATCATACTGGGAGTGACTGGGACTGTACTGGCTTTGGACTGACATCATACTGGGATCATACTGGGAGTTGTTATGTTTGCCCAATTATCCCAAAAAAACCAACCCAACAATATTTAAAGTAGCAGCAATTTTAATTGAATAAAAATATATATATATAAATAAGGGATAATTTGGTTCTAATAATAGCGCATAAGCAAAGATAACAGGGGGTCCAGAGTTCAGGGCTCTTGGACCCTTGCAACCTCACGTACAAGCTTGCCAGGTGAAGATTCCCCCTTTTTATGCCGTGTGTTAATATTGTCTCCTCCCATTTTCATTTCATCACACTTTTACCTCCGCCCTCATCACCACCTTTGCCACGCATGTGTTGTCACTTGGCTCGGTGGTCGCACAAGTCTTTTGGGGTCTTCTTGATGAAGATTCCGTAGTCTTCCTCTGTGTCCTTTATTTCACCTTTGGGTTACACATGCGCACTAGGCCAATACAATGCAAGCCAAAACTACCATATCACTATATCTTAATATCAGAGTAAGAAATTCCTTATAATTAGCAGTTTCTGGGACCCAACCAGGTTCTTCTTCTTTTCCATTCATTTTTAGCTCCGGGTGTCCTTGGGAGCAGCTGCTGGGAAGGGAATGTGGAGCTCCTCCTTAGGAACATCTGCTGGGAAGGGGGGTGGAGCCCCTCCTTTCCCTCTCTTCTCTTGGCATTACAACTTTTAACTATTTTATTTATTCCCAAATATTAATTACTGTATCAATATTGGTTACTGGTTCAATTTTATCAGCACAAATCATACCTATTTACCACAAGACCCCCATTTCCTTTTTTTTTGATCATTGATTTGTGCTGTATTTAAATCTTTGCCTTGATATGTTCTATATTCTTCAAAATTTTGATTTTCTCATTCTCTCCTTTCAGCTTCAAACTTCTCCAGCATTTCTGCTGCTGCCTCTAGTTTTTCACACTCTTTTTCAAATTTGGTTAGCAGTTCCTGAGCTATTTCAATCTTTTTAGGTCTTTGATCATTTACACAGGTCAATTTAGCTGTTAGGACCATTATAGATTTTGGTTTTCATTTTTCTGTGTATTCTGAATCTAGAGACATTGTTGTAGTCTTCATCTCCTGTATCACTGAATGAATTAGCATAATAAAACACAGAATCATACAAGGCAGAAACAGAAGTCTCAGAATTGAACATAACAACATGAACCCTAATTTTTATCAAACACTTTCAAAGAGGTTATCTCTCCAATCTGCTTTCAGGATTGAATTCTACTTTTGTACTGGCACATGAGCTACCTTTTAATTTCCTCTGCAAGTTCTGTAATAGCTTCTCCATAATTATCAATTTCTACACAACACTCAAATTCACTAAATCTCCCATAAACTCCTCCTTCTTCTGCTAACAGATAGTCTGGGGCAATCTTGTTTTGGTATTCAAAAGCCCACATTTGTGTTTATTGTCTGGCCAACATTTTTAAAGCACCAGAGGTATGATTTGACACCACCTCCACTACTGCTTGGAGCCTTATTAATCGATTCAGCAGGTAAATTGGGGTCCTATATCCCCATGACTGATCTTGGGCCTATGTTGCTGGGTCATAATATGCTATAATCCGTTCTGCAGGCCATTCATCTTCCCCTCATTTTTGGTTTCCTCCTGCTGTTGGAAAATTGAAATTCAAATCTCTTTTATCTCGCTGCAGGGTTTCATACAGTGGAGTTCACAACACATTGCTCTTAGACCTCAGTAAAACAAAGGAGGAGGGTTGTATTACTCCCAAGGTACAGGTTCCTCCTCATCTTTGAGGTAACTCACTGCATGCCCGTTTCCCACAAATCCAATATATCCCATCTGGGACTTTCCAATTCTTATCAGTTTTCTCCAGTTGTTCTCAATAAGATCTCAGGTGGTGGATGGATTGGTAGGGGTTAGCTCCAGGACTTCTGAACCAGCATAAATTAATCTGTTCATCACACTCACAATTTATTTCTTTTATTGGTCCCCAATATCTAACAGGGGTTTTAGATTGCCAAACTTTTGAATGATTATCTATATTAACTACCAATATGGATTTGCAAGGAGTATGCCCTACTACTTTATTACATTTCCTTCCTTCTCGAGTTATACAAATGATTCCAATTACTTGATGGCTTAAAATTCACCCTTCAGGTCTCTTCAATGTTCCAAAAATTTGGGTGTGGTTCCACTTTAAAAATTGCTCTGGAGCTAAGCTCTCACCTTTCCACAGCCATCTTTCAGCCATTTTTAAACTTCCACAAATCCAACATTTGGATAATCCCAATTCTGTAGCAAATCTCTTGCATCAATCTCATAAACAGATTCTTATTCGAGGCTGGCAAATCCCAATCTTTATAGTGCTGTTTTAGCTGTTTATACAATTCAGCCAATTCTTTTGACTTTTCTCTTGTTCTTTCTTCTATTCTCCTTAGTTTCTTTTTCTTCTTTTATTTTTTTCTTTTAATTTTTCTTTTAATGCCCGGCCTCTTATGCCTATACTTGGATCATCTCTATTATCATTCCTTTCAAAGCAAAAGAATCTTTCATATTGAGGGCAAATTTGATCACTATAGGGATAAGGAGCTCGTCTATTATATCTTAAAATATTTATTTTCCACAATACATTTTTCCTTAACACAAACATCTGTAAAGCTGCTGCAATTGTAGCAGACAAAACTAACATATGGGTGTGTCATAAACACAGATTCTATCTTGTCCTTAATCCACACGAGGTGATTACAATAGTTACAAATGTTAAAATTGCTGGGACTTGGGTTTTGTCTTATTTGCTTTTTATTGTTGAAACTCTGTTCGGTGTGGCTTTCTGGCTTTTGCCAACTGCCAGGGTACCAAAATGATGACAGTGAAAATAATCCTTAGGAGATGTACCTTTCTACCTTTCTCAAGACCCCTTGGGTTGCTGCCAAGGGCCAAGATGCCAGTCTTCTCGGTAGCAAAGGTAATATCCCGGGATCTAGTCACTGGTGCTTTTAGTTTCTTTGGCACCCATAGCCCCACAGAGTTTGCTTGTCTCCTTTTAAATGCCATTTCCCAGTTCTGGCTGGTTAAAAGAAATAACTGAAATGACAAAAAACAGGGAAAAGGTTAGGCCGGGATACTATAAGCCGATATTTTCCAAAATTTCAGAGATGTGCCAACCACAATAAGATTTAACTAATTATCTTTTTGCTTCAAGGACAGGGAGTTTATTAAATCACCGCTTCTAAAAGGCACACTCACGGGGCCAATATGTCCCCAGAATGCTCCTATGATGTGGTATATAAACTTCTTCTCCACAACAGCTATTGATTATAAAACACTGGTCTATAATATCGTGAATTGCTCATTCTCTTATTTGCATTATAGCCAATATAGCAAAAACCAATTGATCTAAGTTTTCTATTAATCCAATTGCTGCTGGAAGGGTCCCATCTCCCACTCTCAAAGGTATCTCAAAAATCATTAACAATGCGTTCTATAGTTAGCCAGCTAAATACATAACTATAGCAAAACAAACAGGTCAATTGTCTCTCCTCCTCCCTCTTAGTTATTTCTCCACCATGAGTTAAAACAAAGTGTGCAATACATATCCATGAATGACACCTTAAATCATGTTTACCACACTCCCAACATTTTGTTTGTCTCTGGACTCCTTTAACAACAGGTGTTATCAGTCTCAGTTGCTGGGATTGCAGTTCTGTAACCAATCTTAATAATGTTGCTGGTGGGTGACCCCAGAGATCTTCAATCCTTTTATGCTGTTCTCACTGATTAAGAAAGTCTTTTATTCTTTTCCACCGGCGTTCTTCTGCCTCCAAGCTCAAGGGAATTGCAGTTGGCGGCTATTCTAGGATGCCTAGTTCCTTCTTAATAAATCAGGGTTAATATAAATCAACAAATCTCACCATATGTTTACATTCTTGGAATTACATGTTCCAACAATATTTTAGCCACTGTTTGAGCTGTAGCCCGAGCTGCTGGAAATGCTTTGACTCACTGAGTTAACTGATCTAACTAACAAATATTTCCACTGACCCACTTTAAATAATTCTGTAAAATCACCCTGGATCTTTTCAAATGGCCTGTAGGCTGTTTTGCGTTCTCCAGAGGGAGGGCTCTTCAACAACATCTTATTTACCTTTTGACAGGTGAGACACCCCTGGGTAATTTATTTTTTTCAATTTCAAATATTTCTATACACCCATAAAATTTAAAAAGTGATCACAAAGGGCTCTTGTTCCCCAGTGTGTCTGTCTATGCAAGTTATCTAAGATCTGACGTGCCACTGGTTTTAGCATCATAATCTTGCTCTCAGGAAAAACCCACTTTCCCTCTTTAAAGGTTGTTCCGATTTTCTTTGCAGCTGCCAGTTCTGCTAGTGGAAAGGAAAGTGTCTCCTGCTGAATTTCTTTTTTTTTTTTTTTTTTTTTTTTTTTTTTGTAAGGTCATGATTTGCTTCTTCGTCAGCTAAATTATTTCTCTGACTCTAATATCCCTCCTTCTCTCGTGTCCCTTTACGTGTACCACTGCTATTTTCTTTGAGCTCTTTAAAGCTTCAAGTTTTCTTAACTATCAATTTCCTGTGTATTAACCCTTTCCCTTGAGTGTTTATAAGTCCCCTTTCCTTTCAAATTTTTCTAAAAAGTATGTATTACACTAAAAGCATATTTAGAGCCTGTATAAATAGTCCCTTCTCATCCTTTTAGTATTAATAATGCACAGAGTAATGCATAAAGTTCACAGGCTTGCGCTGACCAGGAGGGACTAAGGGGACCAGACTCTTTTACCCCCAGCTTTTTCTCACATCACCCGAATGCCAACCTGTATCATTAATTCCCAGATTATCTCCTTCAGTTAAAGAATAGATTTCAAGTTTTCCTTTACAGGCTTTTATCTGTAGATTTAAAGTGATTATTAGATCTCTGCCTAACAAATTATTCTCGGCCTCTGGTATCAACAATAAATCATTTATTCCAAATTTCTCATCTGTTTCAATTTGCACCCCTTTAATTACAGGAACGGGAAAAGCCTCTCCTGTAATTCCGACTACTGGAACTCGCTCAGGACTTATCTCACATCTCTGGGGTAATTTTGTCACTGTCGACCGAGAAACTCTTGTATTTACTAAAAATATAGCTTCTTCGCCCTGAGGACTTATTTTTAGCTTTATCAAGGGCTCTTCTAGTAATGTTTCGGTCCTCTTCATTAAACAGAACTCCTGACCTCTCTGATTCTCCTGAAAAGTTTTATCATCTTGCTGTTTCTTTCTGCAATTCTTTTGCAGGTGCCCTTTTTTATGACAATAGTAACAGATAGGTCCTGCACCCCTTAAAGTAGAGCAAGAATTTTTAAAGTGTCTTTTCTTGTGGCGGGAAAAACGCACAGGTCCTGTGTTCTTAAAAATAGATCCTGATATCTGCTGTTTGTTTTTCCCTGCAGATTTTTCTGTATTCAGAGCTGCTTGCATTTCTTGAACTGCTGCCACCCAAATTCTGGCATCTATTTTCGGCTTTTTTTTTTTTATTTCTCTTTACATATACTCTTTGTGCTTCTCTCAGTAACTCTTGAAGTCCCCTGTCCTGCCAATCTTCTAATTTTTCCAGCTTCTTCCTGATGTCACCCCAAGATCTCACCACAAACTGAGTTTTTAACAGAACCTGTCCCACTGCAGTATCAGTATCTATACCTGAATATAATTGTAAGTCTCTTTTTAATCTTTCTAACCATTCTGCTGGGGACTCATCTTTTTTCTGATGCAAACTCAAAACTTTTCGTATATTATGTTTCTTAGGCACTGCCTTCCGAATTTTTTTATTTTTTACTCTTCGGGATTCTCATTCATCTCAAAACCGAATCATCATCCCCAGTGGGCCGTCCTGAGGAATGCTCCCCTCCTGAGAACCCCCCTCATGGTTCTCAGATACTCCAAACTCCTGCGGATTTTTCACACAATCCACAGCCCCTGGGTCAAGGAACTTACTTTCTCCCTGACCCATTTCTGGCGGCAACAAACTAAGAGATCCCCGGTACCTGGAAAGTCTTAGTTTCCCACACTCACCTCGTTTATTACTCTCACTTATTACTCTGTCACTTTGCCTTTTCAATCTACTTGTTCTACTTTTATCTCTCCCTCTGCAGTTTTCTTGTTCCACTCCTATCTCTCTCTCTCTCTCAATCTATTAACCCTGTCCTCTCTCCATCTAATCACATACTAAATTGCCTGCTACCAACCCCTCCAAGGAAATTGAACCTATTCACTCACTCTCCTTCTCAGTTTCCCTACTGGATCAATCTCTCCTGCTCTAGGACCTTCTCACCAAAGACCCCCTCCTCCCCCCGGGTCAAACCCTCCCGGGGTCCCCACTCATTCAATTTTCTTTCACTACTGGGAGATCCCAATCACTTCAGGGGCTTAGGACTGCCCAGCCCCCGTCTCCGACACTCCACACACACTCACACATGCATACAGCCGCCCCCCGACCCAAAACCTCGTGATACTCACAGCCTCCTTTTCTCACGAGGGTCTTCGTGCACAAAGCAGTTTTATATGGGTACTCTCTCTCCTCTAAGCCGGCACTCCGATGGGAACCTCTCCTGCGCGCTTTTACTAACTTAATTTGCTTATGCGTTATTGTAATAAAGACTCTCTTTTCCCAAGGGAGAGTGGTCTAGCCTTGGGACCACTTAAAAGTCTGGTGGGGAGCTCCTTCCCAGAAGCTATCCACCTCCCTGGAGATAAGAGGGTCCCGGGTTTTCGGCACCAAAATTGTTATGTTTGCCTAATTATCCCATTAAAAAAACAACCCAACAATATTTAAAGTAGCAGCATTTTTAATTAAATAGAAATAAATATATAAATAAGGGATAATTTGGTTCTTATAATAGCGCATAAGCAAAAAAAACCGCGGGGTACGCAAGTGCAGGGCTCTTGGAACCTTGCCACCTCATGTACAAGTTTGCCAAGTGAAGATCCCCCCTTTTATGCCATGTGTTAATGTCATCTCCTCCCATTTTCGATTCATCACACTTTCATCTCCACCCTCATCACCACCTTTGCCACGCATGCATTGTCACTTGGCTCGGTGGTCGCACAAGTCTTTTGGGGTCTTCTTGATGAAGATTCCGTAGTCTTCCTCTGTGTCCTTTATTTCACCTTTTGGTTACACATGCGCACCAGGCCAGTACAATGCAAGCCAAAACCATCATATCGGTACATCTTAATATCAGAGTAATAAATCCCTTATAAGTAGCAGTTTCTGGGATCCAACCATGCCGTCCTTCCTTTCTGTTCATTTTTAGCTCCGGGTGTCCTTCAGAGCAGCTGCTGGGAAAGGGAATGTGGAGCCTGTCCTTGGGAACATCTGCTGGGAAGGGGTGTGGGCCCTACCCCCCCCCCCCCCTCCTCTCCCTCTCTTTTTGGACATTTCAAATTTTAACTATTTTTTTCTCCCATATTAATTACTGTATCAATATTGATTACTGTTTCAATTCTATCAGCACCAATCATATCCATTCACCACATTACTCAAAATTTTCAAGAAGAGGGAATTGCAAGACAGCACAGAAAGAGAGAAAGACAAAAAATACAGAGAAGCACACACACAGCTACCTACTCCTGGATTCCAGTGGTGTTCAGATGGAAATTGCAAGAGGAGGTGGGGTCAAGGTGTGTCCTTGCCTTGTGATCAGCCTTCAATACCCCTTGGTCTTCCTGGCCCTTCCCCCAGGTGGGACTTGGGCTCATTTGGTCCCTCAGGAGCTGGGCTGGGGCTGCAGAGGTGGCTGTGGAGCATTGCCTGTGCTGTGCCAGGGACTGGCAGCCACTGCTGGGCTGGGATAGAGGCTCTGGGGGGATTGGGGTTCCAGGGCAGGGCAAGGCTGGGGTTGCAGGGCAGGGCAAGTCTGGTCCTGCCCCTTCCTCCCCCACACACAGAATGTTTTTAGCCAACAATCTCCTCCAGTCTGTCACAATAGGGATTGTTTGTGGTGGGACTCCCAATTCTGGCCATGGGCATCTGGATGAGAAGGACAGTTTTTTCCATAGGAAGGAAAGCAAAGAGCCCCAATGTTTGGAAGGCAGGTGAGAGTTTCACTAAGCCAAGGCCAGCCAGACTTGTTAGGAACGGCAGATTTTGTCTGGAAGCAGTCTTTTGTATTTAAGGAATTTTGGAGATGGAAACCCAATTTTGGCCATGGGCACCTGGAGAAGCAGGACAGTATTTTCCCATAGGAAGGAAAGCACGGAGCCTTCCCCAGTGTTTTGGACACAGATGAGAGGTGACCCTTGTGAAACCATTGCCAGCCACACTTGTCCTAGCAAGATTTCTATAGGAACAATCTCCCGATATAAGGAAATTTGGAGGTGAAATCCCAATTCTGGCCATGGCTGCCTGGAGAAGGACAGTTCTTTTCCATCGGAAGGAAAGCACGGAGCCCCATTGTTTTAGCAGCAGAAGAGACCCTCAACATGCCAAGGTCAGCTGGACCAGTCAGGTGGCTCCTGGGAGGCCAAAGCTGTCGAGTGTGTTCCATATTCCTTTGGTTTTGTAGGGACCCACAGTATAAAAATAGTGTCTTGGATCCATGAGACCTCACAGTGCCATAAGAGTGACTTGTTTCCATGGAATCCAGGAGTGTCACAATGGCTTCTTGATAAAAAGAAGACTTGCAGAGTCACAATGGACCCTTGGTTCAATGGGATCTCACAGTTTCACAGTGGCCCCTGGGTTCCAGAAGGCCCCAAAGTGTTACAGTGGTCCCAACGATTTCATGAGGCCTTGCAGTGTCAAAATAGTTTCCTTGTTTCCATGACACTCTGCAATGCCACAATGGCCCATTGGTTCTATGAGGTCGCAGAGTATCAAAACAGCCCCTTAGTTCTCTTGGCTTCCCCAGGATCACAGTGGCCCCTCGGTTCCACCAGGCCTGGATGTGTTACACTGGCCCCTTGCTTCCATGGGGGCCCACTGTGTCAGAATGGCACCTTGCTTCCATGAGACCTTGCAATGTCACAGTGGTTGCCTTGGCTCTCTGAGGCCCTGTGGTGTCACAATGGCCCCTTGGTACCACGGGGACTCAGAGTGTCAGAATGGTCTCATTGGTTCCATGAAGCCCTTCAGTGTCACAATGATCTCTTTTGGTTCTGCAGTATCACAATGGCACCTTGGTCCCATGAAGCCCTGAAGCCCCTTAGTTCCATTGGGCTCCTCACTGTCACACAAGTTCTCAGTTCCACGGAGCCCTGCACTGTCACAGCGCTCTCCATGGTTCCACGATGCCACACAGGGTCACAAGGGCCCCTCAGTTCTACAAGGCCCCATAGTGTCATAATGTCCCCTTGCTCCCATGAGGCCATGCCATGTCACAATGGTTTCATTGGTTCCACGAGGCCCTGCAGTTCCACAATGGCCCTTGAAGTGTCACAATAGTCTCAGCAGGTTCCCCTGGTGGTTCACAATGGCCTTCTTGGTTCCATGATGCCCTGTTTTGTAACAATGGTCTCATTGGTTCCACAGTCAGAATGGCCCCATGGTCTCATGGAGCCCCACAGCCCCTCTTCGAGCCCCACAGGGTCACTGTGATCCCCTTGATTCCGTGAGGTTCTACCGTGCTAAAATGGCCCCTTGGTTATACAAGACCCTGCAGTGTCACAATGGCCCCTTGGTTCCAGTGGGTCCTGAAATGTCATAATGGTCTCCATGGTTCCATGAGGCCTTACAATGGCACAAGGGACACTTGGTTCCACGAGCTTTTGTACTGCCAACAACAGCCTCCTTAGTACCACGGTGTCACAAGGGACCCTTGGTTCAATGGGGACTCACAATGTCAGAAGGGTCTCCTTGGTTCCATGAGGCCCTGCAGAGCCCCTTGATTCAATGAGGCCTCAAAGTCATATGGCCTCCAGGATTTCCTGAGGCCCTGCAACATCATAATGGACCTTTGGTTCGATGTGTCCCAGCAATGTTCTATGAATCCTTAGTTCCATGGGGCCCTGTAGTGTCACAATGGACTCCTTGGTTTCATGGTGCCACACAGGGTGACTACTGCCCCTTGGCCTGTCAGCACTCCATAGTGTCACAATGATTCCTTGCTTCCATGAGGCCTTCTAGTGTCACAATGGCCCCTTGGTTCAGCGAGGCCTTTGGTGTCACCATGGTCTCCATGATCCCATAAGGCCTTGCAGAGTCACAGCAGACCATTAGTTTCACTGAGCCCCACAGTTTCACTGTGGTCCCCTTGGCTCCACAAGGCTCTGAAGTGCCACAAAGGCCCTTTGGTTTCACAAGGCCTCAAAGTGTAAAAATGGCCTTCATGGTTTCATGAGGCCCTGCTGTGTCACAGTGGACCTTTGGTTCCATGAGGCCCCAGAGTGTCACAGTCGTATCCTTGGTTCCATTGGACCCTTCATCCCATGGAGACCCACAGTGTTCACTGCAGTCCCCTTGATTCCATGAGTCCCTGCCATGCTGTAATGGCCCCTTGGTTCCAGTGGGTCCCAAAGTGTCAGAGCAGCCCCATTGTTCCATGAGGCCCCACAATGTCACTGTGGTCCCCTTGGTTCCACAGGGCCTCACAGTGTAACAATGGACTCTTCATTCCATGAGGTTCCTCAGTCACAATGGTCTCCTTGGATCCACAGTGTCAAAGTGGCCCCTTGGCTCCATGTGGCCACACTGTGTCACAATGGCTCATGGTTCCATGAGGCCACACAGTTTAACAACAGACCCTTGGTTCCATAAGGCCTTGCTGTGTCACAATGGATTTCTGGTTCCATGAGCTTTCACAGTGCCAACAACAGCCTCCTTCATTCTGGAGTGTCTCTGTGGTCTCTTTGTTCCATGAGGTTCCATAGTAGAACATGGTCACCTTGGTTCTGTGAGGTTCTACAGTGTCACAATGGACCCATGGTTCCACAAGGCCTTGCTGCATCAGAATGGCCCCTTGGTTCCAAGAGGTTTCTCAGAGTCACAATGGTCTCCTTGGAGCCATAGTATCACAATGGACCATTAGTTCAATGGGGTCCCAATGTGCCAAAATGGATTTTGGTTCCATTGGGTTCCGCTGTGTCACCATGGACCCTTTGTTCCATGAGTTTGCTCAGTGTCACAGCTGACTCCTTGTTCTGTGAGGCCTCACTGTCACTAAATCTCTGAAATATCAGAATAATGCTCCTTAACAATAATTTGCTATTTCAGAGGGTATCATTTATTTAGCATGAGGTCTAGTGAGGGATAACTCCTAACCCTTTGTGGACATGTAATTCTACCAGTGTCATTAAATGTGTATTACAATTTACTCTTTACCATAAAACCCACCCCAAGTTCCCAGATTCAGTCCTACTTTTTTCTATAACTTCACCCTTGAGCCAGATGTCTTAATCTTTTCTTCCAACCATTCATGCTGGGAAAGCAGCCCCTGCATGCCTTCTTCCTGTGCTGAAAGTTCACAGGCAGGGGAAAAATGGAATGAACCCTTTTGGTATCAAGCCCAAGGCTTTGTGTGGGCAGGCAGAGGCAGGCAGGAGGCAGAGCTGTCAGCAAAGGGAGGGCCCAGCCAGGTGGGGCAGCCGGGGGATGCCGACAGCCTGCAGGGACAGAGGCGCAGGGCAGGGACACCGTGGGACAGCCTGGGCTGCACAGGGCACAGGGATGGGCAGCAGCTGCAAGACAGCCCTGACAGAGACAACTTGGGCAGCACTTTGGCCAGGGAAGACACAAAGAGCACAAAGCCCCAGAGGGTCATTAAAGTCCTTGTGCTGTGTCTGTGCTGCTGAGCTGGGCCAGGCTCCTGGCCCAGAGGCAGCTCCTGGCAAGGGCAGCGCTGCAGAGAGACAGCTCTGGCCAGGAGCAGCTCCTGGGCACAGCCCAGCAGGGCTGGGGCACTGCCAGGGCCCCTCAGGGGCACCAGCAGGGCACAGACAGAGCTCACAGGGGCTCAGCACTGGCAGGGCTGGGGGATGGCCCAGAGGGGGCTGTGTCACAGCAGCTCCTCTGTGGCTGTGTCATAGAGGCACAGAGCAGCTGGGATGTCAGCAAGGGGCTGTGTGACAGCACAGAGTGGGCTGTGTGAGGGCATAGATTGGGCTATGACATCACATAGTTTCTTGTGTGAGGTCATTGAGCATCTACAGCATCACAGAGGGAACTGTGTGACATCACAGAGCAGGCTGTGACTGCATGGCATGGCTGTATGACATCTTAGAGCCAGCTTTGAGGTCAAAGTGTGTGCTGTGACATTACAGTCTGGAAGTATGACATCACAGAGAAAGTTTTCTGTCATCACTGAGGGGGTTGTGACATCACACAGCTGTCTGTGACATCATAGATTAGGGTGTGAGGCCATAGAGCAGATCCTGCCATCATAGAGGATTACAACTGTGACATCAGAGAGTGGGTTGTGACATCACTGGGTGGCTGTGTAACATCACAGAGCAGGCTGTGACATCATAAAACAGACTGTGACATCACAGGGTGACTTTCTGACATCACAGCGACTTCTGTGACTTCATAGTGCAGCTGCATGACATTCCAGGGTGACAGCCCAGAGTTGGTTCTGTGACATCAGTGCTGTGTGATAATTTAGAGGGCTCTGTGACATCACAGGAGGATTTTGGACATCTCAGGTGGCTGTTTGACATCACAGGGAGCTGTGTGACATCCCAGGGGGCTGTGTGACATCACAGGTGGCTGTATGTCACAAGGGCTGTGTGACATCCCAGGGGCTGTGTGACATCCCAGGGGCCGTGTGAGGTCCCTGGGGAGGTCACTCTGCCCCAGCCCCCTCACAGTTTCCCCCAGAGCAGTCCAACCCTGCTCATGCACAGCGGGGTCCCCTGTCTCCCCGGGTCCCCCCGGCCCCGGCCCCGCAGCCTCCCCCAGAGGATGTTCCACGAGATCGACCCCAGAGCCTGACACGGGCACGGGGGGCCGGGGCCCTGGGGGTGGCACAGGGGGACAGGGACCCCCCGGCAGCGTCCCCGTGTCCCCCAGGGCCAGAGCCTGGGCCAGGGCTCCTTCACCCTGTTATGAATGAGGGCTTGAGAGCGCTGAAAAAATCCCCAGCAAGGGAGCAGCAAAAACCAGATTGAATATTAAGGGACAGCAGCACAAAGTTCCTTGGCAAGAGTCACTCTGCTCCTGACTGGACACTTCAGGCCCAGCAAGGAAACAAAGCAACAACAAAACCAAACAAAAAACAGGCAGTCAAACCAGAAATGGACTGAGAACTGCCACGGTGTGTGTGTGTGTGACACAAGAACAGTGACGGCAAGGATAAAAGGAACATGGCCCAAAGGCTTAACAGAGCTACAACTTAATAGGACTTAACTTGTACCTTAACCTTGAGTGATACCTTCAACTTCACAATTTAGCAAAAGAAAAGCACATACAGCATTTAACCTGACTTATAACCTATGACTTAGCAATTTAAAGAGAAAAAATGCTTAACAATATTTAACTTACCTTATAACTTTTATTAAACATAACAACTTTGCAAAATGCCAGCTCTTAGCAGGATTTAACTTCACTTAGACCTTGTGAAGGTCTTAGGACCTTTAACCTTACCTGACTGACAGGCCTGATTGACTGAGGACGTTTAACCTTACCTGACTGACTTACAGGCCTGACTGACTCAGCTATCCAAGGCACTCCAACCCCTCAGAGAGCAGCATTTCTGCCACATTTCCCCAGCACAGGCACTCCTGTGTGCACACAGACACAAAGAGTCAGTGCAAGGCACTTGTGAGAAATTCCCCTGAGGGCAGGAAATGCTCCCTGTGGATCCTTTGGCATCTCCCCAGCGGGCAAAGGGCTGAGCCTGGAGGAGTGGGGGGATCGGCCCAGGCTCCGTCGTTGTTGGGGATCCCCGAGTGCAGCAAACGGGAGAGTTCCCGGCTGGGAGAGGCCCCACTCAGAGGGAGTCGCTGGCCCAGGAGAGCTCCAAGGGCTCCTTTTGGAGCGCTGTTTGCAGGGCCCCAAGAGAGGGGCTTCAGTCCCAGCAATGGTTCATCCTGGCCGCACTTGGCACCACACAGCTTTCTTTGGCAGTGTGGGAACAGGGATGTTGTGCCAGTGAGGGAACAGAAACAGTTCCCAGGGCTGCTCCTCCAGAAAGCAGGAGCTGGTTGGGCAGCAGCAGTGCCTGGAGCAGAGAGTGTTTGTGATGAGCCGCAGAGGAGCTGAGCCCAGGGGCTGTTGGCCAAGGCCCAGCCTCAAGGAGCATTTCTCAGCTGGCAGGGCGGCCTGAGAAGGGGAGGGGGGAATGCAGCAGCACAGGGCCCATGGAACCAAGGGACCAGTGTGACCCTGTGGGGCCTGGTGACACCAAGAGACCAGTGTGACACTGTGGGGCCCTGTGAGACCAAGGGACCATAGTGACACTGTGGGGCCTCATGGAATCATGGAGAGCATTGTTACATTGCTGGGCCTCATGGAACCAAGGGGACTGTACTGACACTGTGTGGCTCCATGGAATACAGGGATCATTGTGACACTGAGAGGCCTCATCAAACCAAGGGTAGGTTTGTGACACCGTGAGGCCTCATGGAACTGTGGAGGTCATTGTGACACTTTAGGATATCATGGAACCAAGGGACCATTGTGACACTGCAGGTCTTCTTGTAATCAAGGGGCCATTTTGGCCGTGTGGGGCCACATAGAACCAAGGGGCCATTGCAACACTTTAGGGCCCCATAAAAGCAAGGAAAGATGGAACAGATCTGGCCGGTTTGGCCTCCCAGGAGCCACCTGACTGGTCCAGATGACTTTAGCATGTTGTGAGGATCACTTCTCATCTGCTACTGAAACACTGGGGCTCTGTGCTTTCCTTCCTATGGAAAAGAACTGCCATTCTCATCCAGGTGCCCATGGTCAGAATTGTGATTTCACCACCAACATTCCCTATTGTGACAGACTGGAGGAGATTGTTGGCTCAAAACATTTTATGTAGGGGAGGAGAAAGAGGCAGGTCCAGCCTTGCCCTGCCCTGGAACCCCAGCCCTGCCCTGCCCTGGAACCCCAATCCCCCCAGAGCCTCTATCCCAGCCCAGCAGTGGCTGCCAGTCCCTGGCACAGCACAGGCAATGCTCCACAGCCACCTCTGCAGCCCCAGCCCAGCTCCTGAGGGACCAAATGAGCCCAAGCCCCACCTGGGGGAAGGGCCCAGGAAGACCAAGGGGTATTGAAGGCTCACCACAAGGCAAGCACACACCTTGACCAACCTCCTCTTGGAATTTCCATCTGAACACCACTGGAATCCAGGAGTTGGTAGCTCTGTGTGTGCTTCTCTGTATCTTTTTTGTCTTTCTCTCTTTCTGTGTTCCTGCAAATTTTGATTAACATTAAATTGAACTGGCTTAGAGTTTGTGAAATTGAATGGGCCAAGTCAATGCTTTCAGAAGTGTTTTTTGTTGACTGAATGTCTTTCATAGTTTGACATGAGAAGAATTTTAAAAAGTAATACAAAACTTTTTGTGTAACTGACAATCTGTTAAACCACTAAGATACTGAACACGCCTCTGTGAAACACAAATGTTAAAGATGAAAAACCCAGGAACTTCCTTTTTCATTTCCAGTCAACAAAGAAGCAGCGGGCCCCTGCCCCAGCTCCCATCTCAACCAAACCAAACCAAACCAAACCAAGGAACCCTGCCGTGGGCTGAGCCCCTTCCCCCCTCCCCAGCCTGCCTCCCCCCTCCCCCACCATCAGCCCCATTCTAACCAAACCAAACCCCAACAACTCCCGAAACAGGAAAATAAAAGGGGCTATAAAAGCCCACAGAGAACAAAGCTAGCCATATCATCTTACCATCAAGTCCTCTTCCCCCAACACAACTAAAACCCAAAACTCCTACAACCTACAACCCATACAAAATAACCTACTTAAAAAAACTTAAACAGAAAAAAGCCAAAAATTAACCATAAAACCAATCCTAACACAACCCAACTACAACTTCCACCACAAGTTACTGGCAGGTCAGGTGTTAATCATTTCAATACTTCAATCCTCCCTCAAGTAAAGAAAAAAAAATAGAAGCATATAAAAAACCAACATAAAACCATCAAGGTCAGTAAAGAAGAAATTAAATCTCAACTAAAAAAGCACAAAGAAACCCCTAATCGTAAAACTAAAATCCTCTTAAAAACTATAAAGAGAAATTTTTTTCTTTAAAACACATAAAACTATTTAAAAACTAAAATTGCTATCACACAAAAACCTCCATGTTAAAAAAATAAATGTTAAAATAACTATAATTTCACAAAAATTTTAACAGGGAAAAAAAAAGTAATCCAGCATCCACAACAGAAGAGATCTATTCCCAGAGATAAAAATCATTTTAAAAGTAAATAATAAAAATCTTTACCTTTAAAAAACTCATCATTATAAGATCCCCATAAGTCAACATGACCCATCAAAAAGCTGAAAAAAGCTTGTACCAATAAAAAAAAATTCACAATAACTGCCATCAGTACACTTCCAGGAAATTCCTTTTCCTAGTGGGAAAAATTTGCCATTTCTTAAAAGTACTCAGGTGATTCAGATAATGAAAATGTGTTTGCATATTAGGAAGTTTACAAGTATTAAAACCTGTGCCCCTTTCCAGGCAGACATCAGCTGTGTGCCCATGAACAGGCAGAGCCACTTGTGCCCTGAGGTGCCCAGCTGGGATTGGATCTCTCCCAGAGCACCTGAGGAAGGGCAGAGCACCTTGACAGCTGCAGGTCCCTGACAGCCCCACAGGGCTCCTGTCCCATCAACATCTGCTCTGCTCCAGTCTGAAACAGGGCCCAGCATGGTGCCGGGATCATCAGAGAGCTGAGGTGCGTGCTGGAATTCAATGGCCTCCCCATCCCACAGCAGCCCTGCATTTCCCTGCTGCAGCCTTGGTCTCCAGCACAGCCATGGAGGCTCTTTGGGCTCTGGGCTGTTGCTGCAGCCCCCAAGGGCAGCTGAGCTCTGCCTTTGGCACAGTCAGGCCTGGCCAGCGCAGGCCATGCTCAGCAATAACTTGTGTGTGCCTGGCCTTGCTGTCAGCCCCGGCAGCGGCTGCGTGGCCCCTTTGTGGCCCTGTGCTGGCCCAGCCATGGTGGCCCAGCCCCTGTGCAGGCCCAGCCCAGGCCAGGAGCATTGCGGCTGGGAATGGCCCCTGTGCCGTGGTGCCCACAGCAGCCTTGGGGCTCTGTGCCCCATGGCCTCCCTGCTGGGCAGCCTCTGCCAGCTCCTGCAGAGCCCCTGGCACCTGTGGGGCTGCACAGACAGCCCTGCCCCGGGCTCTGCCGGCCTCTGGGCCAGCAGAGAGGCAGCCAGGGCTGGCCATGGCTGGGAACAGGCCCTGAGCCCCGCAGGAGGATGGAGCTGGGCCACAGCCAAACTCAGCCCAGGCCAAAGCTGGGCTCAGCAGCCAGGGCTGACAACACGTGGGCACAGAGGCTGGCACTGACAAATGTCCTGGGCCCCCTCCCTGCTCTGTCCGTGCCACCAAGGGCACAGAGCAGCCTCCTCTCTGGGCCACTTGCCTGTTTGCAATGCCTTGCACAGGCGCTGGCCCTGCCCCACAAGGCCTGGCCTGAGTCCTGCCCCTGCCCGCTCAGCCAGGCTGAGATGGACACTGATGGTTTCTGGGCCAGGCTCTGGGAGCCCAGCCCAGCTCCCTGCAAGCTCTGCCAGCTGCCCTGAGCTCTGGGCAGCACCAAGGGCCTCTCTGAGCCCAGCCCAGCCCAGCCGGCTCTGGCCCCACAGCTCTGCTCAGGCCAGGCTGCTCTGGGCACTGCCCCACGGCCTCAGCCCCTGGCAAGGGCACAGCAGCAGCTGCAGCTGCCACAGGACTCAGCCCCAGCCATGGGGGAAGGTGCTGGGCCAAGGCCAAAGGAGGCTCCCTGGCTGCCCTGCTGCCCTCGGGCTGAGGTGCTGAGAGCTCTGCAGCCCCTGCTGCCATCCCATCTGCCCAGGGCAGCACAAGAGCCCCGGCCTTGGGGCCCTCACGAGCTGCTCCTGCTCCAGGCCCAGGGCCCATGCCACAGCGGGGGCAGCCACAAAGCTGTGCCCATTTCTGTTCATTGCTGCTCTGATGGGGATGGATCCTCAGCCGCTTGGAGGTTGCTGATCAATTTATTCCTCCTGAGGCCTCTTCTTTCTTGAGCTCTTCAGTTCAGGAATTCAGTGAGAAGAGCTCATAAACATTTTCTCAAAATGCCTGAACAAGACAAGCTCATGGGAATACTTTAAGTTTTCAGTTCTTCTGTGGATAATTGGTCAGATTTCAGAGTTCTATTCAAAGTGAATATACTATATTGGAAATAATGCAGGGAGAAGTGTTTTTTCCTGTTGAGTTGTCTTTTCTTCTTTATAGTTTTATATCAGCAATCTCTAGTTGATATTGTCCCCAGCACCTCCTAATGCAGTCTGAACAGATATGAAAATCAAGACCCTTCATGGCTGACAATCAATCAGACTTTATCCCCACCCCCTCCCCACCATTTCCCTCATCCAGCCCGTGGCACTCAGAGCAGCTGAGGAATGGAGTCACATCCAGAGGTGTTCCCAGGGCTCGGGATTGGGGTAAGGTCAGTTCAATCTCTTTATTGCTGATCTGGACGAGGCCATCGAGGGCACCCTCAGTCAGTTCCCAGGTGAGCCCAGGCTGGGTGGGAGTGTGGCTGTGCTGGAGGGCAGGAAGCTCTGCAGAGGGATCTGGACAGGCTGGAGCCATCCATGGGCCCAGGACAATGGGATGAGGTTCACCAAGGCCAAGGGCTGGGTCCTGCCCTGGGCTCACAACCACCCCAAATCGCTGGCTGTGCCCTTCCCCTGATCCCCACAGCCTGTCCTGTTTCCTTCATCCCTGCATTGCCAGGGACTCTCTGGGACAAGGGAGCTCTGCTCTGGCTATGGAGGGAGGTGCAAGTGCCACCACTGGAGTGGGAACCACAACTCATCAGGTTTGTGTCCTTTGGGGGTCAGGAACTGGTGAGACTCAGAGGCACAGAAATGTTTCTCTTCATGGCCAACAGACCACAGTTGAACAGGACACAATTTAATAACAATCACAAGTCTTCCCTGAGCTATGTGCAACATCCCAGCAAGCACCTGATGAGTCCAACATCCACAAGTGCTTTCCAAACTAAAATTAATTTCAGACAAATGTGATTCTGTGATAGATATAAACACAATTCAGTTCTTGTATCAGGATACTCATCCTGGAGTGGGTTCAAAACAGCTCCAAAAATTCCTGATTTGCAAAGCTGTCAGTGGTGGATGGAGAAGAGAGGTCAGGCTGCTTTTGGTGTTGAGGAAATGATGAAACCAGCCTGACTCATTTCATCTCCTCCTGTCCTGGCTGATCTCCCCTCTTTCCCCTTCCACCCATTGGCTTTTGTCTCCCACCAGGCCCCTGGTGAAGAGCCTGGCTCTGTGTTCTCCATCCCCTCCTGGCTGGCACTGCCAGGCTGGGATGAGGAGCCCCTCAGCCTTCCCTGCACTGGGCTGGACAAGCCCAGCTCCCTCAGCCTCTGCTCACAGCCCAGGGGCTCCAGCCCCACCTTGGAGGCCCTTCCCAGACCCTGCTCCAGCTGCCAGACATCTTTCCTGCCCTGGGGAACCCAACCCAGGCCACAGTGACCTGGATAATCCACGTCCTTGGTGTCCTGGTCACACAGCCCTGGCCCCTTGTCCCCATGTCAGGCTCTGGGGTGGATCCTGTGGAACATCCTTCGGGGGAGGCTGTGGCTCCAGGTGGGCCGGGGGGATCCCGGGGGACAGGGACCCTGCTGGGCATGAACAGCATTGGACTGGTTGGGAGAAACTGTGAGGGGGAGCTGGGGCAGAGTGACCAACCCAGTGACCTGACACAGCCCTGCTGGGATGTCACAAAGCCCCTCTGGGATGTCACAGCCTCTCTGTGATGTCACAGCCCATTCTCTAATGTCACACAGCTGGTCTCTGATGTCACAGCCAATTCTGTGACGTCCTAATCTGCTCTGTGATGTCAGACCTCTGCCCTGTGATGTCACAGATGGCTCTGCGATATCACAGAGGCAGTCTATGATGTCATAGCTGCTCGATGACCTCATATACCCCATTCTGCGATGTCATAGCCCACTCTGTGATCTTCTGTGAAAGAAGGAAGGGCAGCAAGAAAACTTCTGCACTGGAATTAGGAAGGGCAGACTTTGGCCTATTTAGAATGCAGATTTGGGAGTACCAAATCAGGTTTTGATTTTTTAAAGGGAAACAGCCCTTAAAAACAAAGGGCTCCAGCAAGGATGGACACATTTCAAGAAAGTAATCTTAAGGGGGAAGGAGCTGCCTGTCCCAGTGTGGCCAAAGATGACCTAATGAAGAAAATGCCTGGCCTGGCTGCCCATGGAGCTTTTGTGGGAACTAAAAGGAAAAAAGGACCGGCAGTGCAGGAAGTGTTTAAGGATATTGTTAGGTTAAGCAGAAAGAGAAGATGAGACGTGAAAGCTCAAATAGAGCTTAACTTGGCAGCCTCTGTAAAAAGAATAAAAAATGTTTGTATAAAAAAATGTATAGCAAAAGGAGGGAGAAAGACAACTTCTACTATGTATTGGATGCAGTTGAGAACAGAATAACTGAACATAAGTAAAAGACTAAGCTACCTGTTATAAATTATCAAATCTGTAGCCAAATGTATAAAAATTTAACAAAGATTTATTAGATCAATAACAAAAATAGAATTTAGAAAAAGAACCCCACAGCCAAGACAATATAAGCCCCAAGTGCAGATGCTGGGTGAAACCCAGAGGTTTGACCGACAGAGTGGCGGCATCTTCCAAAGGTTCACACCGAGTGCCCAGAACGGCCAGTTTATATACAGTTTATTCTGTCTGGGGCAGAGATGACCGAATATTTCTTTGTCTCTTTTCACATGTATAATGAAATTTATACATGTGCAGGGAGAGACAAAGGTAAGTCCACATATCCAGACGGATGTCTGTATGTTCAGGCAGGAACTGTATTCACATGTAGTAGGGTGATGCCAGCTTCCAAGGAGAGTAGATGTAGGTGCAAGCTGCAAGCCTTGTGAACAGCCATGGTGTCTCAACAGTAATGGTCCAGGAAGCCTTAGATACTACCTTTCCAGGTGCCGATACCAAGGGCAGCTGCGATCATCGCTCTGGCCAGTCCCATTCATACGGTAACAAGGGTGATAGCATCTCAATGTTGTCCAGGAACTGGTGTGAATAGAAATAAGACTCTGTCCCTGGCCGGAGTGACTAGACAAACTTTAAATTGAACAATATTTTATATACTTATTGCATGAATTATCTCTACTATATATAACATACCTAATATCTTGTTTGCCTCAATTTTCAATAGTAGGACAGGTTGTCCTCAGGACAAGTGTTCTCCTGAGCTGGTAGATGGGCACAGGGAGCAGAACAGGCCCCTGGAATCCAGCAGGAAGCAGCTGGGGACCTGCTGAGACACTCAGATGCTCACAGGTGTGTAGGACCAAATGGGATCCATCCCAGGGGGAGGGGGAGCTGGTGGATGAGCTCCCCAAGCTGCTCTCCATCATTTACCATCAGTCCTGGCTCAGCAGGGAGGTCCCAGAGCACTGGAGGTGCCAGTGTGAGCCCATCCCCAAGCAGGGCTGGAAGGAGGATCTGGGGAACTCCAGGCCTGTCAGCCTGACCTGGGTGCCTGGCAAGGTTATGGAACAGATCACCTTGAGTGCCATCACAGGGCACCCACAGGATGGCCGAGGGATGAGAACAAGCCAGCGTGGATTTCAATATCTGTACTGATGGTCTGCATAAGGGCATTGAGTCCACCATCAGCAAATTTGCAGATGGCACCAAGTTGGCTGGGAGTGTGGATCTGCTGGAGGGTATGAGGGCTCTGGACAGGGCCCTGGACAGGCTGGATCCAGGGCCCAAATCCAACAAGGTGAGGTTTAACAAGTCCAAGTGCCAGGTCCTGCACTTTGGCCACAACAACCCCTGCAGCACTACAGGCTGGGGACAGAGTGGCTGGAGAGCAGCCAGGCACAAAGGGACCTGCAGGCACTGGTGGGCAGCAGGCTGGACATGAGGCAGCAGTGTGCCCAGGTGGCCAAGAAGGCCAATGGCTCCTGGCCTGGATCAGGAATGCTGTGGCCAGCAGGAGCAGGGCAGGGATTCTTCCCCTGTGCTCAGCACTGCTTGGGCAGCACCTCGAGTGCTGTGTCCAGTTCTGGGCCCTCCAGTTTAGGACAGACATGGAGGGGCTGGAGTGTGTCCAGAGAAGGGCAACAAGGCTGGGGAGGGGTCTGGAACATAAGTCCTGTGAGGGGCGGCTGAGGGAGCTGGGGTTGTTTATCCTGGAGAAGAGGAGGCTCAGGGGAGACAAGGCAGTGTCAGGGCAAAGGTTGGACTTGATGAACTCCAAGTCTTTTTCAACCTTGCTGATTCTGGGATTGTCTGAAACCACCCTTGGAGCAGTTGCAGGAGGAGCCCTGGGCCTCCTCTTCAGCAGCTCCAGCAGCCCAGGTCCCTCAGCTTCTCCTGTCAGCCCCAAAGCCCATCCTGTCAGTCCTGCAGAGCCTCTGCAGCTCCTCCTCATTGCCCAGAACAGGGAGCCCCAGAGGCAGACACAGCAGCCCAGATGTGCCCCCCTGGCCTGGGGTGCCTCTGGCAAGGGAGCAGCACCAGGCACTGCAGGAGCCTGCAGACAATTCCTGCAGCACTTGTAGGATGATCCTGCTGCCCAAGGGACGTTCCCATGGTGCCAAGTCAGGAACTGCAATGGGGAGTGGGGCCAGAGAGGAAAGGGCAAACAGGGATGGGCTGTTTGCAGGGCAGGGAACAGGGCTGGGCAAGAGGAAGAAATTTGTATCAGGAAGAGTAAAGAAAGCAAAGGTGAATTCAAGGAAATGCTCAGGGCAGTTTGGGGGTGGCTGCCAGGCAGCCCTGGCTCTGAGCAACAGCGTCTGCAGTGGCACAGGAAACTCCCAGCTGATGGGAACAAACTTTCTGGCTGACTGCAGAGGCCAGGACAAAGCTGAGTGGTTTCCCTGGTGTCCCCCAGCCCTTGCTGGCCCCAGGGGCTGATGGCATTTGTGCTCCCTCAGGTTCATGTCCCCACAGCAACAGCATGGGGGTGCTGCTCCTGCTGTGTGCAATGCAAACAGGGGCTGCTGAGCCAGTGCTGCCGTGGTTGTGCCTGCAAGGATGGGGCACCTGTGTGAGCTGGGGGAGAGGCCAGGGCTGCAGAGGGGGGATGTTGTTGGCAGCTCCATCAGGACGCTTTGGGATGCTGCCCTGGGCTGTGCAGCGCCCTGGGGATGGATCAGCCCCTGCTCTGCTGCTCCTTCCCGTCTGCCCCAGGGCCCTTGCAGAGCCCCAGCCATGCTGTTTGCCCCCAGCCTGCCCACGGCCAGCCTGGGGCTGCTCACGGGGGTTTCTGTGCTGAGCATTGGCCTGGCCGTGTTCCTGAGAGAGCCTGGGCAAGGAGCCTGGAGCCCCCAGGGCCTGGGCTGAGGCGTCAGCACTGCCCCAGCAGTGCCCATGGCCTGTCCCTGCTGCAGCCCCGGCACTGCCAGCCGAGGGCTGTGCCCGGCCCCGAGAGCACTCAGGCCCTGCAGCAACACCAGGGCCAGCAGGGCAGCGGGGCAGGGCCACGGCAGCAGCACTGGCAACACCAAGTGCTGCTGCTGCTGCTGGGCACAGCTGCTGGGCCAGCACTGATTTGCCCCAGCTCTGCACACAGACATTGCTGCTGCAGCTCCAGAGAAGGCAACAAAAGGGCATCTCTGCAGGAAACTCTGCTGGGAGATCCTTTAGATCCCTTAAAGGTACCAAGAGTGCAGCCCCTCACTGATAAAGTGTGTGGCCACAGGGAAGGTAGAGAGAAACAAAATGAGAAATGGTACAAACAATGATATTTCGTTGTGGACAATATGAAAAAAATAAAACAAAAGAAAAAAACCCACAACCAAACAAACAAGAAGTATCAAAGATGACTTTTATTACAAGTGATTTGCAGAAAATGGCCACCAATTTAATGTTTCTGAAAGCATCCAGTTATCAGTCTCCACACTGCAGCCTTGAGCTCCTGGTTCCTCAGGCTGTAGATGAGGGGGTTCAGGGCTGGAGGCACCACCGAGTACAGAACTGACAGGGCCAGATCCAGGGATGGCAAGAAGATGGAGGGGGGCTTCAAGTAGGTAAACACTGAAGTGCTTAGGAACAGGGAGACCACGGCCAGGTGAGGGAGGCAGGTGGAAAAGGCTTTGTGCCGTCCCTGCTCAGAGGGGATCCTCAGCACGGCCCTGAAGATCTGCACATAGGAGAAAACAATGAACACAAAACATCCGAGTCCTAAACAACAGCTTACAGCCAGAAGCCCAACTTCCCGAAGGTGTGAGTGTGAGCAGGAGAGCTTGAGGATCTGGGGAATTTCACAGAAGAACTGGCCAACGGCATTCCCATGGCACAGGGGCAGGGAAAATGTATTGGCTGTGTGCACGAGAGCATTGAGAAAGGCACTGGCCCAGGCAGCTGCTGCCATGTGGGCACAAGCTCTGCTGCCCAGGAGGGTCCCGTAGTGCAGGGGTTTGCAGATGGACACGTAGCGGTCATAGCACATGATGGTCAGGAGGGCAAGCTCTGCTCCAAAAAAGAAAAAAATGAGAAAGACCTGAGCAGCACATCCAGTGTAGGAGATGTTCCTGGTGTCCCAGAGGGAATTGTGCATGGCTTTGGGGACAGTGGTGCAGATGCAGCCCAGGTCAGTGAGGGCCAGGTTGAGCAGGAAGAAGAACATGGGCGTGTGCAGGTGGTGGCTGCAGGCTACGGCGCTGATGATGAGGCCGTTGCCCAGGAGGGCAGCCAGGGAGATGCCCAGCAAGAGGCAGAAGTGCAGGAGCTGCAGCTGCCGCGTGTCTGCCAATGCCAGCAGGAGGAAGTGCCTGATGGAGCTGCTGTTGGACATTTGTTCTGTCTTGGCATAGGGATCTGTAAGAAAAGTAATCATGGAATAGTTGGGTTTGGAAAAGAGTTTAAATATCCCAGCACAGCCTGGGGGCACTTTCCCCCCACTGCCTGCCCAGGGCTCTGCTGCCTGGAGCTGTCCCTGCCAGCAGCTGCTTCCCTGTGCCCAGGGCTGGGCCCTGCCAGTGCTGCCAGAGCCCAGCCCAGCCCTGGGGGCTCAGCTCTGCCCTGCAGAGCCCTCCCAGCTCAGGCACTGCCCAGGGGCAGCTCTGGCTCTGCAGGCTCTGGTGGCAACGTCAGAGCAACCCTGAGGAGGCCGGAAAAGCAACACTGATGCTGCATCTAAGGGGGCCTGTGCTGATTTCTGTCTCTGCATTGTTTATTCAGATCTGAGAGAAATATCTTTTTTAACTTTCCTCAAGCTGAACTGAGATGAATTTCTATATGCAATTTCCCATGCAGGCAACCCAGAGCAGTAGATTAAAAAAGCAGGATTTCCCCTTTTATGCAGCCCCTGTCTTGCTGTGCTCCCTGTATAATCTACTTGGAAATGTTCTGCAGTTAAATGCCATGCTGGGAGCAGTCCTGAACAATGCAGCATCCTCCCCACACAAGGAGAACGCTTCCAAGCCTGACCAGCTGTCTCCTCCCACCCAGATCTTGTCCCCCAGTGCTGGGAGCAGCTGCCAGGGCTGGCTGAGAGCTGTCCCTGGCAGGCAGCAGAGTCCCTGCCCCAGCACAGCGCCCTGGGCTGCAGGACCCTGCTCTGCAGGACAGCCCTGGGCACCCCTGGCTGCTCTGCACAAGAGACAAGCAGAGAATGTACTCACAGGCTCTGGAGGCATTGGGATGTTCCAGCTTCAGGAGATCACTCCAGGAGCTGCAGCTGCACTGTCCTGCAGCCAGAGGTTCCTGTGCCAAGGGCTGGCAGGGATTGTGCCCCAGGCACTTCTCAGCCCCTTCCCAGCCCTGACTGATTGAAGCTCTCTGTGCCTCTGTGCTGTGCCCGGGCTGGCTGCAGGCAGTGCCCCAGCCCTGCTGGGCTGGCAGAAGAGCTGCTCATCAAGAGAAATGTGTTTTTGAAGCTCTTCTTGCTCACCAGGAGCTGCCTCTGTGCCAGGAGCCCAGCCCAGCTCAGCAGCACAGACACAGCAGAAGGACTTGAATGAGCCTCTGGGGCTTTGTGCTCAGGCCCTGAACATCAGTTCCTGTGAGGGAGCTGAAGAAACCTCTCCGGAACTCCAAGGCAGAATCCAACTCCAACGTTTCTTGGACTTTTAATGGGTCCCACTGAGGGACACGACTGAGAAAGTGTCCCAAGGCCCCAGGCAGAGCAGAGAACTGCAGGGAGTGATGACAGGTGGGGACAAAGAGAAGCCAAGTCTTGGTGCCCTGGGCCACAGCAGGGTCTGTGCCAGCAAGCGCTGGGAGGAGACACCTTGTCCTGAGGCCCTGGGGCCTCCTGGCACAGCCCCAGCCAGGCTGGGCACTGTCAGCCCCTTGTCCTGCCCTCAGCATCCCCCCCCAGCCCACATCCCAGTGGCCTCAAGGATCTGCTGGAAGGAGTCCCTGGGGAGCCTTGGGCAGCAATGGCCCTGGGGGCTCCTGAATGCTCCCTGCAGGGACTGCAGGTTTTTCAAAGGACTTGGGGTTTCGCTTTTGCCTTGGAGTCTCTGAGAGGTTTGTGCAATGATGGCCTCCAATTATCTGCTGTAATTAGTCCCTGGAGAGGCTTTGTCAGTAACAACACTCTGTGGGGCTCATTAATACTTCAGGGTACTTCAGTTATTTTAAGGTACTTGGTGTTTCCCTTTTGATACAGACTCTGTGAGAGGTTTGTGCAATCATGGCCCCAATTATCTGCTTTAACAAGTCCCTTGAGAGCTTTGTACTGACACTCACTGCGGCTCATTAATACTTTGAGATACTCAAGGTTTTTAAGGTACTTTTTAGATTTAAGAATACTTTTAGGTACTTTTAAGGATTTTCCTTCCCACACTGAGTCTCTGAGAGGTTTTTGTGCCATCCTGGCCTCCAATTCTCTCCTCCAAGGAGTCCATGAGGAGCCTGTGTTGGGTATCTTCCCCCTTTCTGTTTTACATCAAAGATGGAACTGAAAGAATTTTTTAGGATTTTCTAAAAGCATCCAAACAAATAGGGGACAATTAACAATACTACAACAACCACTATGAGACTTAATAGTCCTGTTTTAGCTCGACATCATCCAGCCCTTTAGTCCCTTGGATTGGAAGAGTTTATTGAACCAGTCTTTGTTTTCCACTTGAAGCTTCTTGAACCCTTCCTTCAGTACCTGAATACTCTTGGGGATTGACTCACTGTGGCTGGAGAGGTTCATGCAACACATGCCCTCAGAGTCTACACAGCCATGCCCATGTGCCCAGAGTAAAAAATTCTATCGCTGTTCTGCAAGGTGGCATGTCTGATGGTCTCTGTGTCTGAGAGCAGGCCACTCAATGTGAGGGAGGTAGCATTGTTTTGCTTACTTAACAGGCACCCAAGATGGTCTAATTGTCCTAAAGCTTTAGCTGCAGCCACCCAGGGTAGTCCAAATTGGGGGTGCTACCATCCGATACCTGGATTAAAGCTTCCAAAGCCATCTCTTTGATATCATCCAATACTTCTCTGGGGATACCTGCTGCTTGATCATCTGGTAGGCTGTGTTGTCCTTCTCCAGCTAGATGGTTGATTGTCAGTTCTGCCCTTGCCTCATAATTAGCATAGTCTGCTCTTAATTGATTTAGTAAACACTTCCATCCCCCTTCCAACAGGGTGTATTCTGTAGGTGACAACATCATGGTCATAATATATTTTAAATCATAGAAGGTTAAGACATGTGCTGTAAACATGGCCCTCATCAGGCCATTAAAACAAGGTAAGACCTTCCTACGGTCTTTAGCTGCCCTACACAGATCCTTGATTTCCCCATAAACCAATGGCTGATACCTGGGATTCTGCCCCCTTCTTTCATAACATCCCGGGGCAACGAGGAGTTTTGAGACTATTTGCCAGTCTCCTTCCTTAACTGCTTCTTTCCGGATCCTTTCCTAGGGATCTTCTGGGGTTGAGGGGTGAGGTGGCTCTGGGGAATCCAAACTGTCTTCTGGGGAGGAAGGATAACTTGGAACAGAAACGTTTGGATTAGAAATAGTGTGACAGTTGGGCTTAGTATCTTTGATCATGGGGTTATATTGTTGGTATAGGGTGAGGCAAAGGGCACTGCCATTTTGTCAGGTGTTGGGGAGGAAGGGCCTTGATTTAGGATGGCGGACTTCCGAGGTGGAGTTCTCGTGGCATGGCCCAGGGTGAAAGGGGAATGATTGACAGTGGGGCATGACCCGCAGTTGTGGGGGTGGAGCCTGGAGGTTCGTTCAGGGTGGAAGAGAAGGCTGTGGGAGCAGGAAGTGGAGGAGCCAAGATGGAGGGAGGATGGTCGGGCTCCCAAGCCACATTCAGGGTCCTTCCATCTTGAGTCTCCAGGGAATGATGCTCCAAGATCGTGTGACCATTGCCATCTTGGACCATCATGTAAAATCTGAGAAAGGCAGGTTTGAGGGGAGGTCCCAAGTTAGGAGTGACCAATGGATTGAGTTTTCAACACACTGCTTGCTGGTGAAGGGTCTCAAGGATGGTGTGGAAAATGGGGAGCATGTGGAGTGCAATGGTGTCCCTTTTTATCAAAAGGTTGTACAGTTTAACTCCCACTGAGTCTCAAAATTCAGTGGTATGGATTTCATCTACAGAGGCATCTGGAAAAATTTTAATGACGTTCCTGATGATTGATTTTAATTTGTTCTTTGAAGATAATATGTCATGATCAGTGAGAATTAAGCATCCATATATGCTCCTTTCTACTTTGGACATCTGGCTGCCCATTTTTCTCTTTCTCTGCCTTATGGGGAAGAGCCACCGCAGCACCCCAAATCAATTATGGGACGTGGGTGCATATTGTAAAAACAAAGTGGCAAAATGGGCAATACATGTCTTTCATTTCCCCAAACCCACCTGCAATCCTGTCGTTGTCCCTGCTGATCCTGGGCAAGGTCCTTTCAAGCAACGATGAATCCGCTGGACCTGGCACCATCCAAAATCCCAGGGAGCACTGGCCTATCCATCAGCTAACCCCAGCTGACTGACACAGGGAGCCCTGAATGTCATGGTCCCTTTTTGGGCACGAAATGTCTCAGTGAGGGTGGCTGAGACAAACCTCTCTGGTTCCCTGACTTAAGGGCGAGGGTGGCAAAAATGAAAAGGAGTGAGTTTGATGGAGTTGCCCAAAAACACCTTTAATAACAGGGTGAAAAACAATAAACACAGAGGATTTGAGCACAGTATGAGGGGCAGGATCCTAAGACCTGGGACAAAGGGGAAGCAACAACATTGACGCTTGGGGCTAGAAAACTAAAACAATAACCATGTAGAAGAAACAAGTAACCAATAAACCAGTAGGGGAGTAGAACTTGGACAACTTAGTATGACGACACTAAAGGCTTATGGGGCAACTCTCAATCTCACCCTAAGTTAAAAGAATGGTTCCTACGACTTGAAACTCATGCCCAGTTCTTCTGGGGTAAAATCTGGATGACTCTGAGTTACAGCTGGGCTAACTACCGCACCACTGCCTTGCACTGGCCCCTTGGGACCATGTGGCCAAACAGAGCCACAAAGATGTCCTTGGTTCCACGAGGCTCTCCAGTGTCACAATGGACCCCTTGGATCCATGGTGCTCTGCAGTGCCACAATGGCCCCTTCATTTCACAAGGTTCCCAATGTCACAATGGTCTCCGTAGGAAGGAAACAAGTGAGCCCCAGTGGTGCAGGGGCAGATGAGAGGCAGTCACCAGAGGCCAAGTGTAGCCAGACTTGACTGTACGGGCAGATTTTGTCTGGGAGTAACACTTGGATATAGAGAATTTTAGATGCAGAATCCCAATTTTGGCCATGGGTGCCTAGACAAGAAAGACAGTTCTTTCCCAAAGGAATGAAAGCACAGAGCCCCAGTGCTTCACGGTCAGATGGGAAGTGGCCCTTGACATGTGAAATTCAGTGGGACCTGTCAGACAGCCCCCAGGAGGCCAAACCAGGCAGACCTGTTCCATGTTCCATTGACTTCATGGGTCCTAACACTGTCAGAATGGTCTCCTTGATTCCATGAGGTCTGGCAATGTCACAATGGCTTCTTGGTTTAATGAGCCCCAACAGAGTCACAAGGGTCCATTGGCCCCAAGAAGCCCCGCTGTGAAACAATGGCTCCTTGTTTCTATTTTAAATCAATCACAATCAAACCACAGTTTGATCATTGATCCTTGCTTCCACAGGGCCCCTGAACTGCACAATGGCCTCCTTGATTCCATGATTCCTGGATTCCACAGTCTCACCATCGTTTCCTTGGATCTCCATTGTCACAACTGACCCATGGCTCCATGAGGTTCCGTAGTGTCACCGTGGTCACTGTCAGAGGCTGGATGAGATCGATGTCCCGAGACACCTTGGGATGCTCGGAATGCCCGTGTGGGGCCAGGGCCGAGTCAGGCCTTGGTTTGTGGTGGGACAGAGCCCCGCCCCCAGCCCTGGCCTGGCAGAGCTGCCAATCACACAGCAGGGGCGGTGCTAACCCAGCTCTGATTGGCCCAGCTGTCAATCAATCACACGCCAGCAGCTGGTGCTACCCTGGCTCTGATTGGACAAGCAACTGGCAGTCCCACCCCCCAGGGGGCGGGCCCATGAAGGCCCAGGGGGTTAAAAGCCGGAGCACGAGGCCAGCCCAGGGTCTGGATCCTGCCTTCTCCTGGGGTTCCTCTGTTAGCGATGCTGGAAGCTGAGCATTTGGTACCTCTGTGTGTGTCTTTCTATGGATCTTCTGTCTTTCTGATGTTCTCTATTTCTTCTCCTTCTAATCCTACGTACTTGGAACATTTTTGGGTAGCTTCAAATGTTAAAGGTTAAAGGATTTTAGGTTAAATGTGTGGGAATCAAGGCATAGGGAATATTTCTCTGTCTACTCTGAGGGGTCCTGACCCCCGGAAAAACACTGCCTTTCACCTACGCCCATGGAGAGGATTTCCAGGACTTTGAGATAGACTAGAATTACCAAAGTGTGAAATAAATTAGAGGGTACTATACTATGTCCCTTGGGTGAGAAATTTAGGTTTTGGGATTTTTAGTATGGTGGAGATAGGAAGCAAGATGGAGGAATTTGGGTGTCTTCCCTGTCTTCTTCTTCATCTGCTCCATTTTCTGCAGTGTTGGTGGCACAGGGTCATTGGTCAAGGAAAGCACAGTGTAAAGGTTACATGGACAGTCAAGGAATTACTTATTGGTCAATAAAGAGAAATAATGTACATTTTAATAGTAAATTGGATGACGCAACTTTAAAAGACCTTGAAACCATACATTTTGGGGCCATTTTGCAGTGTTTTTCCAGCACGCTGAGCCTGGTGTAGACAGCAAGCAAAACTTTAGATAAGATAACGATAAGAAGCTAAAGACTGAAAAAGTCCCGTACATCTCCATTTACCTGGCACAGAATTACTACAGGAGGGTTTCCCCCATCTAGGGAGCCCCCAGAAGGGACCAAAGTAAAACTGGTGCCCTGACAATATTTGTAAAAAGTTGGGTTTTTTTCATAAAGTTGTTTACTGAAGTTTGTTGTCTTAATTGGCCAAACATGTGAAATGTGTTGATTCAATGACTAATGAGGTCCACCTGTAACAAACCAAAGTATAAGATATAAAAGAAGATGATTGAAAAAATGGTGGCTTTTAGCCATTAGCCTTCTGATGTGAGTCTGTGTCATCTATGACTGAACAGTGACATTTGGGGTTTTGTGGGGTCCTTTCTGCACCATACAACCCAACAGGAGATTCTCTAATTAACTTTGCCTGAAGCTCCCACTCTGTCTATGACAGGAACCCCTGTGAGTGTCTGGCACATCCCGGCTCTTTGGCAGCCTGGGCACTCCTGGGATGTCACCGTGGAGCCCCCGTGAGTGCCTGTGACAGATCGGTGCCTTTGCAGCCCAATGTCCCCTGGGATGTCACCATGGAATGGCTGTGACTGCCTCTGACCACAGGGCTCTTTACCATGCCCAGAAAGCCCTGGGAGGTCTCCATGGAGCCCCTGTCTGTGCCTGTGACATTCCAGCTCTGGAACAGCCTGGAGACTCTTGGAGTGTCCCCATGGAACCCCTCTGAAGGCCTGTGACAAATCTGATCCTTAGCAGGCAACCATCCCCAGCCCCCTGTTGCTATGGTCAGTTTCCATGGCAACGATCCCAGCCCCATGTTGCTATGGTCAGTTTCCATGGCAACCATCACCAGCCCCTGTTGCTATGGTCAGTTTCCATGGCAACCATCACCAGCCCCTGTTGCTATGCTCAGTCCCTCGGCAGCTCCATGGAGACCCCATGCCAGGGCTGGTTGCCATGGACACCAGCTCAGGCCTGCAGCCAGAGCCTGTTGCCATGGCAACCATTGGCAGCCCCATCCCCAGGCTCATGGGATCCCAGAAGCACAGAATGGGCTGAGCTGGGAGGGACCCATCAGGATCCTCCAGTCCAACTGCTGGCCCTGCACAGGACACCACAACAATGCCAGCCTGGGCCTGGCAGCGCTGTCCAAACGCTGCTGCAGCTCAGAGAGCCCTGGAGCTGGGAGCCTTCCCTGGGGAACCTGGGCAGGGCCCCAGCAGCCTCTGGGCAAAAACCTTTTCCTGACATCCAAGCTGAGCCTGCCCCCGACTCAGCTGCAGCCGTTCCCTCCACTTCTGTCCCTGGGCACCAGAGGGAAGAGGTTCCCACAGCCCCAGCCAGGGACCCGCTCCCAAGGCTGTTGCCATGGCCACCAGGGCTGGCACCAGCTGGGATGCTCGGTTTCCATGGGCCAGGCTTCCGGAATGGGATTCCCATATTTCCTGCTCCCGCTGAAACCGTGCTGCCCTCACTGCCCTCCCGCCTCCCATGGAAAGCACAAAAGGCAAAGATCCCAGGCTGGGATAAGAACAATTTACTGGGAGCAGCAATGAGATAAGGAACAAAGAGGACAGAAACAATACTGATAACAGAAGGGATAAATAAAACTTGTACAGGGAAAACTACAACACGACTCACTGGGTCTGCCTGGCCACAATTTCCCCCTGTCTGGAAAGGACACCCTTCTCCTCAGGGAGGGAGAGAGAGTCCCTTTCCTGCCCCTGGCAATGTTCTGAGGTGGGAGTGAATGTAATGACACAGCCATGGCCAGACCCTCATGTTCTTCCATCCCACATCATATCATTGGCCGGGCATGAAAAGGAACAGGTGTCTTCCCAACATGGATTACAGGGAATATGGATCACCAGGGCTCCTCTCAATGTAATTTTCCAATGAGGGATGAAGCTGAAGCAGAGGACGAAGCTGCTCCTGCACTTGGGGCATTTGCAGGGCTTCCTTTACTGGTGCCTCCGTTGGTGTATGGTCAAGGCAGAGCTCTGGGTGAAGATCTTCCCACACTGGGGACACTCATAGGGCCTCTCCCCAGTGTGGATCTGCTGGTGCCTGATAAAGTTGGAGTTTGCTTGAAGCCCTTCCTACAGTCAGGGCAGCAGAAGGGCCTCTCATCCGTGTGAATCTGCTCATGGACGAGGAGACTGGAGCTGGTCTGAAACCTCTTCCCACACTGGGTGCACTCATAGGGCCTCTCCCCAGTGTGGATCATTTGGTGGATGACCAGCTGGGACCTCTGACTGAAGGTCATCCCAGATTCCCCACACTCGTAGGCCATTCCTCAGTGTGGATCATCTGGTGGCGGATCAGGGTGCTGCTGTACCTAAAGCTCTTCCCACACTCCAAGCACTTGTAGGGCTTCTCCCCATTATGAAGCTGCTCATGGACCACCAGCGCTGAGCTCTGGCTGAAGCTCTGTCCACCTTCCTGGCTCAGGGTGGGTCTTTCCTCCTCAGAACACCCTGGGCTGGGTTTGCAGACCGTCGTCCTGTGGGATCTCTGAGGGTTTTTCCTCCACGTTGGAATTATGCACCTTGGCACTGCTCAAAACAGCCTCTTCCAAGAGGTTCTGCTGTGGGGATTTTTCCTCCCTGGTCTCCATCCTCAGCTCCTTCTCTGGGGGAGGAAAGACAAAGAGAGGTTGGGATTTGCCTCTGTGCCAGAGGGAAGGGGAAGGAGATCCCCCCAGTGCATCCCCAGCAGGACGGGGTTGGCAGCAGGGTTGTCCTGCAGCGGGGGGCTGTGCTGGGCTGGGAGATGGAGCAGGAGAGACGGGGAAAGGGGCACTGACTTCCTCTTCACCTGCCTGGGGCTTTTGGGGCATCTTCCTCTTCCTTGCAGCCTTCTCCGCCATGTGGCCAAGGTTTAAGGATGGGAAATTTGGTTTTAGGAGGAAAACAAGGGAAGAGTACATTGTCTTTTGTACTGTTTGAAGGCAAACTTTGGGGAGAGTCTAAGTCAGAATTACAATTTAATAAGAAAATTTAGGTCAAGGCAATGATACAGAAACACTGCCCTAAACTAACAGAGTCAGGATGTAGCCTTGTAGCCGTAGGCTGTGGTCTCAATTGTAGTCATATCTGTAGCCGTAGGCTGTGGTCTCAATTGTAGTCATATCCATTGTAGTCATATCCATTGTAGTCATTATTTCTAAAGTCTCATACCTTCTTGGGGGTTTCCTTGCGGCCCGTTCTTCATCATCTGACTCCGTCCTCGGCAGGCTGTTACTGCTTCTTCGAGGTTGCTTCAGGGTTCTGCCTGATTGGGAAACCCAGCCCCCTTTTATCCCAGCTATCCCTGCTGGCCACAGCTGCGCCCAATTAAGGACATTGCAGCTGCAAGCCATTTAGAATCAACTGAGACTTATTGGGGCAAGGCCCATATACAGATATTTAGATATAATACATAGATTTTACTCAAAGGCCATCTCTACTACATAGCCTGACACACTGTTGGTCAGGGTGATGGCAGCAGTCCCATTCAATGGTGGCTGCAGTCCTGTTGCAGTGATGAACATGATTCTGTCAAAGCAGTGATCCTGTAGAAGGGTCTGGTCTTCCTCTGAAGGTCCAGTGGTGGTTCTGGAGGTCTTGTCCTCTGGCAATCCAGTAGGCAAGCTGCTCCTGGTGTTGCAAGGCTCAGCTTATATCCAGGTAGGAATGCTTGGATCCTCCCCCTGGGCGGAGCATCCCACAATGGGATGATGGAATTTGATCAGTCCTGCAGTGACACTCAATGGCCCATTCCCAGAAGATATCTCCCCTGGAGGGCGTTATCAGGGCTGAGTCATGCAAGAGATAAAGAACACTGCCCCACCTGTTTATAGCAGTTGATGAAGATGGGGATTGCAAACATGCATTTGGTTACATCTTGCATTGCAGCCTGAAACAGTGGGGTAATCCCTGCTCAGGGGGTGAACAACACCCCCCTTACCCAAACTGGCTCAGGTGTAAAACCTCCACGCTGGTAAGGCCACACACACAGGGGCCAATGTCACACTTGCCCTGCCCCAGGGGAGGTCTCTGTCCCTGTCACTCCCTTGCTCTCCCCTCCTTTTCTCTTTCTTTCCATCTCTCTCTACCTGACATTTACTGTTCAATGAAATCCATGTTGAATTTGGTCTCGTGTAGCACCTTAATTGGGGCAGAGGAATCTCTCTAACAATTTTCTTAACCATATAGCAATAATTTTTTGGCACAGTGAGTTCAGGGCACTGTTCGCTGACTCCAAGTGCCTTTGACAACAGCATGGTTCCCTCCGCTATGCAGGTTGTTGTTTTCTCTGGAGAAACTTCGAAACTTGGATGCAGCTTCCTCTGAGCAGCTTATGGGAGAAATGATGAGGAAAATGGCTGGTTTAGGTGGCCAGTGAAAAAGAAAATATTTTATTGTCCTTCCTTGAAAAGTTTGTTAAAATCACTGGTGGAAAGGGAGCAAATGTTACCAGCGAGACTGACAAGGTTCATTCACCCCATGGTGAGGAACACAAGGGACTGATGAAAGTCCTACAAGAAGTCCAGCTCAAGTAACTGAATTCCTGAATAACTCCCAAATTCACAGGCTTGGGTTCTTTGACAAATGTGAGAATCATTATTCTCTTCGTCTCTGTCACCTTTGCAACAGCTATACAGAGTTTCCCTTCCTTTTAGTAATATCTGTATTGGGCCGAATTTACACTTTTCTTTTATCAGGATGTGCCAGAAGCTGAGCTGGAGCTGTGCAGGAACCAGTGGAACTTGGAATTGCCACAAAATTGCTTGTACTGTCAGTTTATTCATGTTTGGGATTTGTTTGTATTTTCATCACATGTGACTTGTGGGAAAATCAAATATTCATCAAAGTAATTTATGCAGAGTAAAGTTTGATTTCTGCTAAGTTTATTTTGTCCAATGCCCAGGGGATGCTCAAGGGCTTTCTCTGCCTCTCGCCCTGGGGGATGCTTGGTAGGGCCTTGGGGTGGTTGTCCCTGTCCCTGTCACCCCAGGCCATTCCCCAGGGGTGTCCCTGTCCCTGTCACCCCAGGCCATTCCCCAGAGGGTCTCCATCGTTTTCACCCCAGGGAATGCCTGGGGGGTCTCCCTCCCTCTCACCCCTGTGCCAGGGGGTGCTCGGGGCAGTCTCTGTCCCTCTCAGCCCAGGGGATGCTCGGGGGTCTCTGTCCCCTCGCCCTGGGGGATGCTCGGGGGGGTCTCCATCCGTCTGGCCTCAGGCAATGCCTGTGCAGGGCTGGGCACCAGGGGCTCTGTGTCCCTCTCACCGCTGAGGCTGCTCGGGGCTGGGGGGGCTCTCCGACCTTCTCACACCTGGGGAGGTGTCCTGGGTTGACTATATGATGCTTTTATCCCCAATCGTCTCATTCTGAATGGTGAGTTTTGCACCTTTAAGAGTGCCTCGGAGAGTGAAGGGGGGGAGAGAAGCAGCGGCAGGGTTTTTTTTCAGACACTGCATTCACTCCCCCACATTCCTGCTCCTGGACTGTTGTCTGCGGCTGGACAGACGGCAGGATAGAGCTCTCCTTTGCTTTTGAGTTAGTTTAGCTAGCCGAGGCAAAGAAGTTCCCTGGATTTTTGGGTTTTTTTCCTTTTTCTTTGGACCTCTTGAAACCTGCTCTGGACTGAACATCAAGGGGAGCACCAGCAACTCACACCTGTGGCCCACCGGGCCAGGCCTGGCCTGCGACATTCCAGCACCGGCAGAACTCATCAGAGACTGAGTGAGCAGAGCCACAAGCCGGGGAGGGACTTTTCTAAGTTTGTCATCTCTTTGGAGTGGCAAGGGATTTTATTGTTTGATATTGTTTAGATTTTATTGTTTAATAAACAGTTTTTTTCCACCTTTCTCCAAGGAGATATTTTCTCCCGGACCAGTTGGGGGGAGGGGCTGATTGAATCAGCTTTCCTACCGGAGCTCCTTTGAGGGGATTCTCGCCCAAATTTGCTCTAAACCTGGACATTTATTGGCGCCCAACGTGGGGCTCGAGAAGGTGGAAAAAAGCTCTATTGATTGTGTGTTTGTTGTGCTGGTCAATAGTAGCCATGCTGCTTGATTTTGTAATATCTCTTGGGGTGGAAGCCTTCATGTGTCTCTGGGCTCTAGACTTTTTTGAGGTTACAATACCTTTCTGGTCACTAGGGATATTGTCCCTAACACGTAATTTTTACGGCAGAAGGGTACGGATTGGAATAGCTGTTGTGCTGGCCTGGTGATAATGATTTATAAGGCGTTTACAAAGATGCTGGCCTCTGTTTATGATATTTATGGTTCATGGTTTCTTCGTCCTAGCCTGCAGCCCAATTCCAGTAGTGTGTTTTGGGAATTTATTAGTAATTACACCCAGACTGTTAGAGGAGGAGATGGGAATAAGGCTTTCCAGCCTTTCCTTTCCTTCTTTTCCTATGGATCTGTTATGTCACTTTTTGAGAAGGTTCAGTTTCCCCTGAGTGCTAAAGAGACCATCTTTCTGGTATTTATCTGGTAAGCTTCCTCTATATGGTCTGCAGCTTCTCTAGAATGAGGGCTGAGATATCCAGAAGAGTTGGTGAGACCCCTGACCCAGAAGCAGATGCAGGTGTGAAAAATCCTGAGTGGTGTGGAGAATGGGAAAATATAGGCCAAACCCTGAAGGAATTTTCTGATCCTGTAGACTGGGATTTTCCACGGGAACAAATTCAGAAACCATCTGAGGTGGGAAAGTACCTAAAAGAGAAGTGCTCTGACGATTCTAGGGAGAAAAGGTTAATTGCAATAAGCTGGGCCCTGGCCTATGCTTATCGCACTCTGTTAGATACCGTAGGGCAGCAGACAGAGGCAGGGGGGCAGGGAGATAAGGCAGCAGCTACCACAGTCACTCAGGCTGCAGCCAACAGCCCAGGCTCGAAGCCAGCAGCTAAACCAGATAGTGAGCCTAAGCCACTGCCAGTTGCTCCGGTGAAAAAGCACACAAGCAAGACTAATCGGCCCGTAACAGATGATGATGATCCAGAGGAAGGACCCTCAACACCACCTGATATAAAAGCCAGAGTTAAGGCAACTGACCCAGCATCAGGAGCCAATATTGAGTCTTATTCCCTGAAGGACGTTAGTGGCCTAAGGAAGGATTACACCCGACGACCTGATGAATCCATAATCAGTTGGTTAGTCCGTCTCTGGGATGCTGCAGGCGAGGCTACAATTCTAGATGGCACTGAGGCGAGGCATTTGGGATCCCTGTCACAAGATCCTGTCATTGACCACGAAACGATGAGGGGGACTAACCCTGACAGCCTCTGGGCACGGGTCATGAGAGGTGTCACACAAAGATACCTATGTGCAGACGATCTCTATATGCAGCAAACCCAGTGGAAAACCATAGAACAAGGGATTCAACGCTTGAGGGAAATGGCAGTGGCGGAGCTTGTCTTCTCAGATGATGCAAACACTGTAAATCCAGACTTGGTAACATGCACATCTGTGATGTGGAGAAAACTTGTACGGCTTGGGCCACGAGATTATGCTTCTGCTTTAGCGATAATGAAGCGGGATGATGGTGAGGAGACTGTGCTTGATATGGCAAAGAAGCTCCGAGCATATGCAGATGCAGTACATGGCCCAACACACGCCAGAATTGCAGCCGTGGAAACACGTCTACAAAAATTAGAAGACAAGATCGAGGAGAATCATAAGAAGCTCAGGGAGCAGATTAAAGAAGACCTTATCCAGATCTCAGCAGTACAGATCAAAGGTTCTGGTACCCAAGGCAGACGTTACCCAGATGGTGAGAGAAGGTACACCCCACGAGCTGAGCTGTGGTTCTACCTGCGTGATTGTGGAGAAAACATGGGGAGATGGCATAGAAAACCTACTGCTGCTCTGGCACAACGGGTGCACGAACTGAAAACTCAGAGGGGAAGTTCCAAAAGGGAAGCAGCTCCAGTGGCCAGTAACCGAACTGTCACATATGATGATAATGACAATATTTTTGATCCCCTTGAAGGAACCTCCAAGACATATGCCCAGGTAATGAAGGATAACCAGGCTTAGAGGGGCCCTGCCTCTAGCCAGGTAGAGGCTGGGGAAAACCGTGTTTTTTGGACTGTGTGGATTCATTGGCCTGGCACATCTGAACCACAAGAATACAAAGCTTTGGTTGACACTGGTGCGCAATGTACATTAATCCCATCAAGACATGTGGGGACAGAGTCTGTTTCTATTGCTGGTGTGACAGGGGGATCACAGGATTTTACTTTGGTGGAAGCTGAGGTGAGCCTGACTGGAAAGGAGTGGAAGAAACACCCTATTGTGACTGGCCCAGAGGCCCCATGCATTTTAGGCATAGACTTCCTCCGAAGTGGGTATTTCAAAGACCCAAAGGGACTCAGATGGGCATTTGGAATAGCTGCTGTAGAGACAGGGGCTGTCAAGCAGTTGAACAGCTTGCCTGGACTGTCAGAAAACCCATCTGCAGTAGGTCTCCTGAAGGTGGAAGAGCAACGAGTACCAATTGCCACCTCAACAGTACACCGCCGCCAGTACCGAACGAATCGAGATGCTGTGATCCCCATCCACAAAATGATCCGTGAGCTGGAGAGCCAAGGGGTGGTCAGCAAGACCCACTCACCCTTCAACAGCCCCATTTGGCCTGTGCGTAAATCTGAAGGAGAATGGAGATTGACAGTGGACTATCATGCATTGAATGAAGTGACTCCACCGCTGAGCGCTGCTGTGCCGGACATGCTGGAACTCCAGTATGAGCTGGAGTCCAAGGCAGCAAGGTGGTACGCCACTATAGACATTGCCAATGCATTTTTCTCCATTCCTCTGGCAGCAGAATGCAGGCCTCAGTTTGCCTTCACCTGGAGAGGCGTGCAGTACACCTGGAACCGACTGCCCCAGGGGTGGAAGCACAGCCCCACCATCTGCCATGGACTGATCCAGGCTGCACTGGAAAAGGGTGAGGCTCCAGAACATCTGCAATATATTGATGACATCATTGTGTGGGAGAAGACAGCAGCAGAAGTGTTCGAGAAAGGGGAGAAAATCATCCAGATACTCCTAAAAGCTGGCTTCGCCATCAAGAAGAGCAAAGTCAAGGGACCTGCTCAAGAGATCCAGTTCCTGGGAGTGAAGTGGCAAGATGGACGGCGTCAGATTCCCACCGATGTCATCAACAAGATCACAGCAATGTCTCCACCATCCAGCAAGAAAGAAACACAAGCTTTCCTAGGCGCCATAGGTTTTTGGAGGATGCATATTCCTGAATATAGTCAGATTGTGAGCCCTCTCTACCTGGTCACCCGTAAGAAGAACACTTTCTACTGGGGCCCTGAGCAGCAACAAGCCTTTGCACAGATCAAGCAGGAGATTGCTCATGCAGTAGCCCTTGGCCCAGTCAGGACAGGACCGGAGGTGAAGAACGTGCTCTACTCTGCAGCCGGGAACCATGGCTTGTCCTGGAGCCTTTGGCAGAAGGTGCCTGGGGAGACTCGAGGCCGACCACTGGGATTTTGGAGTCGAAGCTACAGAGGATCTGAAGCCAACTATACTCCAACAGAGAAAGAAATCTTGGCTGCCTATGAAGGAGTCCAGGCTGCCTCAGAGGTAATAGGCACTGAAGCACAACTCCTCCTGGAACCTCGACTACCAGTACTGGGGTGGATGTTCAAAGCAAAGGTTCCCTCTACACACCATGCCACCAGTGCTACATGGAGCAAATGGATTGCTGTTATTACACAGCGTGCCCGTATTGGAAAACTGAATCGCCCTGGGATTCTGGAAATAATTACAAACTGGCCGGAAGGTGAAAACTTTGGTCTCGCTGATGAAGGGGAACAAGAAGTGACACGGGCTGAAGAAGCTCCACCATACAACCAACTGCCAGCAGAAGATACACGATACGCTCTTTTTACTGATGGCTCTTGCCGCATTGTGGGAATGAACCGGAAGTGGAAAGCAGCCGTATGGAGCCCCACGCGACAGGTCGCAGAGGCCACCGAAGGAGAAGGTGGATCAAGCCAGCTTGCTGAACTCAAAGCTGTTCAACTGGCCCTGGACATTGCAGAAAGAGAGAAATGGCCAAAGCTCTACCTCTACACTGATTCATGGATGGTAGCCAATGCTCTATGGGGATGGCTGGAGAGGTGGAAAGAGGCTAACTGGCAGCATAGAGGAAAACCAATTTGGGCTGCTGAAGAGTGGAAAGACATTGCTACCAGGATAGGGAGGCTACCTGTGAAGGTCCGCCATGTAGATGCTCATGTACCCAAGAGTAGAGCTAATGAGGAGCACCAAAACAATGAACAGGTAGACCAGGCTGCAAAGATAGAGGTGTTAAAGATAGATTGGCAACATAAAGGAGAGTTATTTCTAGCTCGATGGGCCCATGATGCCTCAGGTCATCAGGGCAGGGATGCCACCTATAAGTGGGCACAGGACCGAGGGGTGGATCTAACCATGGACAGTATTTCACAGGTTATCCATGACTGTGAGACGTGTGCTGCCATCAAGCAGGCCAAGAGAGTGAAACCCCTGTGGTACGGTGGGCGGTGGTCCAAGTACAAGTATGGGGAGGCCTGGCAGATTGACTACATCACACTGCCCCAGACACGCCAGGGCAAGCGCTATGTGCTGACCATGGTAGAAGCCACCACGGGATGGTTGGAAACCTACCCTGTGTCTCATGCTACTGCCCGGAACACCATCCTGGGCCTTGAAAAGCAGGTCCTTTGGAGGCATGGTACCCCTGAGAGGATCGAGTCAGACAATAGGACTCATTTCAAGAACAGCCTTATCAACACCTGGGCTAGAGAACATGGCATTGAGTGGGTGTACCATATCCCCTACCATGCACCAGCTGCAGGCAAAGTGGAGAGGTATAATGGACTGTTAAAAACCACATTGAAAGCATTAGGTGGGGGATCTTTCAAAAACTGGGAGCAGCATCTGACAAAAGCCACCTGGTTAGTTAACACCCGAGGCTCTACCAACCGGGTGGGCCCTGCCCAATCTGAGCCTTTGCACAGAGTAGATGGAGACAAAGTCCCAGTGGTACATGTCAGAGGTTTGTTAGGGAAGACAGTTTGGATTAATCCTGCCTCAAGTACAGAGAAACCCATTAGTGGGGTTGTTTTTGCTCAGGGACCAGGTTGCACATGGTGGATAATGCAAAAAGATGGAAGAACACGATGTGTACCTCAGGGAGATCTGATTGTTAGGTGAAGTTATGTGTAAATATCACTGTTTGATGAATGTTGTTGCCATTGTCTGTGTATAGCTGTATAATAGATGTATAATGTATGTCCTTGTAGAGTTGTAGAGTTAGAATATATATTAGTTTTAGTAGTAAGCAGACGATATGGGGATAAGGGGTGGAATGTCCTGGGTTGACTATATGATGCTTTTATCCCCAATCGTCCCATTCTGAATGGTGAGTTTTGCACCTTTAAGAGTGCCTCGGAGAGTGAAGGGGGGGGAGAGAAGAAGCGGCAGGTTTTTTTTTTTCAGAAACTGCACTCACTCCCCCACATTCCTCCTCCTGGACTGTTGTCTGCGGCCGGACAGACGGCGGGACAGAGTTCTCCTTTGCTTTGAGTTAGTTTAGCTAGCCAAGGCAAAGAAGTTCCCTGGATTTTTGGTTTTTTTTTCCTTTTTCTTTGGACCTCTTGAAACCTGCTCTGGACTGAACATCAAGGGGAGCACCAGCAACTCACACCTGTGGCCCACTGGGCCAGGCCTGGCCTGTGACATTCCAGCACCGGCAGAACCCATCAGAGACTGAGTGAGCTGAGCCACAAGCCGGGGAGGGACTTTTCTCAGTTTGTCATCTCTTTGGAGTGGCAAGGGATTTTATTGTTTGATATTGTTTAGATTTCATTGTTTAATAAACAGTTTTTTCCACCTTTCTCCAAGGAGATATTTTCTCCCGGACCAGTTGGGGGGAGGGGCTGATTGAATCAGCTTTCCTACCAGAGCTCCTTTGGGGGGATTCTCTCCCAAATTTGCTCTAAACCTGGACATTTATTGGGATCATCCTGGCAGTGAGTGCCACCACACTGAGTCCAACTGGGAGTGCTTTGGAGCAAATGGGATCATACTGGAATGAATGGGGAGTCACTGGGGAAGTGTTGAAGGGAACTGGGGTACACTGGGACATACTGGGAGTGACTGGAAGAAAAGTGAGGGTGAAAGAGAGCAACTGGAACCATGTGGAGCACAACTGGTTCATACTGGCAAGGACTGGGAGCACACTGGGCTCCTCTTTGGATCATACTGGGAGGGACCGGACTAATACTGGGAGCATCTGAGAGTGACTGGGAACACACCCTGCACATCCTTCCCCATACTGGGCCTGACTGGGAGCAACTGGGAGCACACTGGCAGCAAATGGCATCATACTGGGACTGACTGGGCTGACCTAGGAAGCAACTGGAACCATGCTGGAGACAGCTGGGACCATACTGGGAGAGAGTGGAAGCAACTGGGATTATACTGGGACCAGGACTGGAGGGCATCATGTGACGGGGATCAAACTGGAGTATACAGGGATAATATTGGGGTTGAAAGGGAGCTGGGAGGAACTGGAAGGAACTGGGATCATATGGGGAGTGACTGGGATGATACCAAGGGACACTGGGTTCAACTGGGACCATACTGGGAGTGTCTGTAACCATAGGGGAGTGATGGAAGCACACTGGGAACAGCTGGGCCCATGCTGGGAGCAACTGGGATCACTCTGGGGGCACTGGCATCAGACTGGGAGTGACTGGGAGCAACTGGGATTAGACTGCAAGTGACTGGGATCATACTGGCAGTGGCTACACTCATACTAGGATTATACTGGGTGTGAATGGAACCTGACTGGGCCTTACTGGGAGCTACTGGGCCCATGTTGGGAGGGAAATGTGACACACTGGGAGCAACTGGGATCAGCTGGAAGGTTCTGGAACCACGCTGAGTTGACTGAAACTACAACTGGGGCAACTGGGATCATACTGGGAGTAACTGGGACCTCCCTTTGAGCAACAGATGGAAACTGGGATGATGCCAGATGAAACTGGGAGTAACTGGGAAAGACTGGGTTCATTCTGAGGGAACTAAAACATACTGGGAGTGTCTCTGACCATACTGGGGGGCACTGGAACCACACTGGGAACTGCTGGGATCATGCTGGGAGCAACTGGGACCATGCTGGGGGAAACTGAATCCACCCTGGAGGCAACTGGGCACGACTGGGACCCTGCTGGGAGGGACTGGGACTGTTCTTGGGGAAACTGGGATCATAATGGGAGGAACTGGGAACATCTGGAATTATGCTGGGAGCAACTGGGATCACAGTGAGAGCAGCTGAGTCCATACTGGGTTACACTGGGATCACATTGAGAGTGACTGGTATCATACTGGGATTGACTGGGAGTGGCTGGTTTGGTGGATTTTGGGGGGTTTGGATTTTGGGGGATTTTATTGGCATTTTGAGGGGGAGTTTTTCTTGGGGCATTTGGGGCTTTATTGAAAATTTTTGTGGCTTTTTTGTATTTGTGGGTTTTACTGGGATTTTGTTGGGATTTTTTGGGATTCTCAGAAATTCTGGCGGTTTATTGGGATTTTTAGGAGATTTTGGGGCATTTCATTGGAATTGTGGTGGCATTTAGTGGGATTCATTGGGGATTTGGGGTGTTTTGTGGGGCTTTTTGGGTGTTGCCAGGATTTCTTTGGATCTTGGGGGAGATTTTGTGGGACTTTTTATGGTTTTGGGGACATTTTTGGGGAATCTGTGGACTTTAATCAGGATTTTTGGGGTTATTGGGATCTCAAAGGATTCTGTGGGCTTTTATTGGGATTCTAGGGCGTTCTAATGGGATTTTGGGAGCTTTAATTGGAATTTTGTGGGTTTTATTGGGACTTCTGGAGGTTTTAAGGAGACTTTGGTGCCTCTCAGCCCTTCCCCACACCCAAGGAATGCCCCAAAGCCCCTCTAGAATTCCATTAAGACCCCACAAAATCCCCCAAAATTACAAGAAACCCCTCACAAACCCCAGAGAATCTCCAAAAAATCCCAGTGGGACTCACCAAAATTTAAAAGAACTCCCAAAAATTTCAATAAATCCCCCCTCAAGAAACCCCTCACAACTCCAATTAAATGCCCCAAAATCCAAAATCACGTAACTCCCATCAAAACCCAGTAATTCTCCCCCCAAAGCTCAATAATTCCTCCTAAACTCACAATCAAATCCCCCAAAACCCAAAATGCCCTCCCAAAATGCCCCAAATCCTCAAAAAATCCTCCCACAACCCCCTCCCCGGATTCACCAGGGGCCGTCCTGAATCAGGGGGGCCCTCGGAGATTCTTGGGGAGGGGGCGCCATGGGAGACCCCCCAAAAACCGGGGAGGGGGGGGAACCCCTGCTGCGCCTCCTCCCCCCGAAACCCCCAGACCCCGGTTCAGGGCGGGCCTGGGACCCCCCGGGACCCCCAAATCTCCCCCGGGACCCCTCCAGGAACCCCAAACCCCCCAGAGCTCCCCCAGGGTTGGCCCAGAACCACCCTGGACCCCAAAATCCACCCCAGGACCCTCAGACCCCCCCCATTTCCCCCCAAAATTCACCCCAGACCACCTGAGACCCCCCAAATCCATCAGACTGCCCCAAATCCCCCTCAGACCCCTCAATCCCCCCCAACCCTATGAAATCCCCTCAGACTCCCCCAGATTTCCAGACTCACCTCAGAAGACCCCCGATCCCCTCAGAACCCCCCAGTTCCTCTCAAAATCCCACAAAATCCCCTCAGACCCTCCCAATTCCCCTCAGATCCCCCTAAATCCACCTGAGAACGCTCCAGACCCTCGCAAGCTTCCCCCCAAGCTCCCTAAAGCCCCCTCAGACCCACCAAAGCCCTCTCAGACCCCCTCATTCACCCCAGACGCACCGCACATGCCCCTACTGTCCGTCGATGCCCCCAAAAATCCCCAATTTCCCCTCAGACCCGCCCCAAACCCCCCCAGTTTCTCCCCGGCCCCACCTCAGCTCCTCCTCAGCCGCTCCCGCCTCCGCCGCGTGCGCGGGCTCCCGACAATGGCGGCGCGCCCCGCCCCGAACCAACCAATCACGACGCTGCACGTCCCGAACCAACCAATCACTGCGCGGCTCCCCTCAGCAACGCCCGCCTCCCCCGCGCCGCCCCAGCCAATCAGAGGCGAGCCGGAAGCGGCGCCCCCTTCCCCGCGGCCGCCGGGACCCCCCGGGCTCGGGACAGGAGCGGGAGGGGCCTGAGAGGGGATCGGGGGGGGGGGGCGGGGGAGGGCCCGGGGGGTCTGGGGGGGCTTTGGGGAGGGGTCCGGGGGTTTGGGGGGGTCTGGGGGGGCTGGGGAGGGGTCCTGGGGCATTGTGGGGGGACCTGGGGGGTGCGGATGGGTCCTAAGAGGGGTCTCGGGGGGGGGGGGGGGGGTCGTGGGAGGGTCCGGGGGGTTTGGGGAGGGGTCGTAGGAAGGGCTTGGCAGGGTCTGGGGGTGCTGGGATGGTCCTTGGGGGAGTTTGGGGAGGGCTCTGGGGGGTCCTGGGAGGGTTTTGGAGGTTTTGGGGAGGGGCTCTGGGGGCTCTGGAAGGGTTTGGGGAGAGGCTCTGGGGGGGTCTCAGGGCACATCCAGGGCTGGGCCCCATTGGGCTCTGGGGGCAGGTTCCTTCCAGCCACAAGCATTCCAGGGTTCTGTCAGGCACTCCCTGCCCTTCTTGCCTCTGCTCCCAGCTGCAGAATGTGCAGCAGAGCCGCCTTTGCTGTCTGCTCGGGGAGCCCAGGCAGCTGCTGGAGCCTGAGCCTGCCCTGCACAGCTCCCTTGGCAGGCACGGCAGGAGCAGCGCCCTGGCAGCCTCAGCAATCGCCCTCTGGCATCTCTGGCACACTCTGCAATGGGCTGCAATTCCAGCTGCCAGCAAGGAAAAGCTGCTCCTGCCCTTCAGGGCCAAATTCTGAAGGGGCCAAGACACAAGCCCAGCAAGATCTTACACAGACATTTCACTGCCAGCCTCCAGAACCTCATCCACGGCTGTTGGAGCACTGGATGGGGAAGAAAAAAAAAATAAAATCAGGGGAGGGTCTTTGGCTGGGAGCTGCCCCAGGTAAAGAGAGACCCTGGAAGGGAAAAGGAGCAGACCAAGGAAGGCAGGAGAGAAAGCAGGACACAAATGGCAACCAGCTGAGAAGGTGGCACTCTGAAAAGCAAACCTGAACTGATGGAATAGCAATGGGACAGAAAGGAAGAATTCGGAAACTTTCTTTACTCTGATTCTCTGAGCAACCTGTGCAGCCAGGACTTCAGCACCCTGACAGGGAAGAAGCATTTTCTAGATCAAACCTGAACTTGATCCCTTTTACTCTGAGCCCAGTAAATCCCAAGGAACTCATTTGGGGTGGTTTTCATCAAGGGCCCGAGCTCTTTGTTCCAGCACATCCAGCGAGCACCAGGCAGGACAGCACGGGAACCCAGCTCCCAGCTGAGGGACTCAGAACATCTCAACACCAGCAGGGCACATTGCTCATCTTTGCTCCAAGAGATTTGAGAAATGAAAGCCCGGAGATGAGAGCTCTTTCTCAGAGCAGTAATTGCTAGTTTGTGTTAATGAAGTTGATAGGGTCTGAATTGGAAGCGTTGGTCTGTTGTTAAGCATTGAATGTCACAGTTCGAGGAGTTGCCTTTAGTTGCCGCTATTCAGTGTTCCCATTTTAGCCTGGATTTGTGTCTCTCCCCGTCCCACTCTGGATTTGTGCCCCTTTCCGTCTCAGCCCGGATTTGTATCCCTTCCCGTGCCAGGCTGAATTTCAATGAGAGGCTGTGGGAACTCCAGGAACCCTCTGCAAACAACAAAGCAGCCCATAAACGATGACTTTACCCAGCAGAAGCGCACGAAATCACCCAGCCTTGAGCAGAGCCGGAATACGTGCTGCCGCCATCATTTTCATGGCGCTCAGCTTGGAGGATCCCCCTGAGCTCCGAGGCAGCGTTGCCTTCCCAAGGACTCTGGTGAGGACGGAAGCCGCGGCTCTGCCGAGAGACAAAGCTGCGCTGCTGCTCCTCCTCCTCCTCCTCCTCCTCCTGCTGCTGCTGCTGCTGCTGCTGCTGCTGCTCAGCGCGGTCCTGTGGGAGCAGCGGCGCTGTGCGCGACCCCTCGGGTTCCGCCCCAGAGCTGTCTTTAATCGAGGCCTTTTTAAAGGAGCTGCTCTCCTGGCCCTGTTTATCGCACTGCCAGAGCCCCCAGAGCCCCTCCCCAAAACCTCCAAAACCCTCCCGGGACCCCCTCAGGACCCCCCAGAGCCCTCCCCAAACTCCCCCAGGACCATCCCAACACCCCCAGACCCTGCCAAGCCCTTCCTACGACCCCTCCCCAAACCCCCAAGACCCTCCCACGAGCCCCCCCCCCCCCGAGACCCCTCTTAGGACCCATCCGCACCCCCCAGGTCCCCCCACAATGCCCCAGGACCCCTCCCCAGCCCCCCCAGACCCCCCCAAACCCCCGGACCCCTCCCCAAAGCCCCCCCAGACCCCCCGGACCCTCCCCCGCCCCCCCCCCCCCCGATCCCCTCTCAGGCCCCTCCCGCTCCTGTCCCGAGCCCGGGGGGTCCCGGCGGCGGCGGGGAAGGGGGCGCCGCTTCGGGCTCGCCTCTGATTGGCTGGGGCGGCGCGGGGGAGGCGGGCATTGCTGAGGGGAGCCGCACCTTGATTGGTTGGTTCGGGACGTTCGGCGCGGTGATTGGTTGGTTCGGGGCGGGGCGCGCCGCCATTGTCGGGAGCCCGCGCTCGCGGCGGAGCCCGGTGATTGTGAGGGGAGAGCGGAGCTGAGGTGGTGCCGGGGGGAAACTGGGGGGGTTTGGGGCGGGTCTGAGGGGAAATTGGGGATTTTTGGGGGGCATTGACGGGAAATACGGGGGTGTGCGGTGGGTTTGGGGCGAATGAGGGGGGCTTTGGTGGGTCTGAGGGGGCTTTAGGGAGCTTTGGTGGGAGCTTGCTAGGGTCTGGAGCGTTCTCAGGTGGGTTTAGGGGGATCTGAGGGGAATTGGGAGGGTCTGAGGGGATTTTGGGGGGTTGTGAGAGGAACTGCGGGGTTCCTAGGGGATCGGGGGGGTTTTGAGGTGGGTCTGTAGAAATTTGGTGGAGTCTGAGGGGATTTCATAGGGTTTGGGGGGGATTGAGGGGGATGTGGGGCAGTCTGATGGATTTGGGGGGGTCTCAGGTGGGTGTGGCGTGAGTTTTAGGGAGAAATGGGGGAGTCTGATGGTCTTGGGAAGGATTTTGGGGTCCAGGGTGGTTCTGGGCCAACCCTGGGGGAGCTCTGGGGGGTTTGGGGTTCCTGGAGGGGTCCCGGGGGAGATTTGGGGGTCCCGGGGGGTCCCAGGCCCACCCTGAACCGGGGTCTGGGGGTTTCGGCGGGAGCGGGCACAGCAGGGGTTACCCCCCCCCCCCGGTTTTTGGGGGGTCTCCCATGGTGCCCCCATTCCAAAAAGTTCTGAGGGTCCCTCTGATTCAGGACAACCCCTGGTGTTTCTGGGGGGGGGGGGGGGGGGTGGGATTCTGGAGGATTTTTTGAGGATTTGGGGCATTTTGGGAGGGCATTTTGGGTTTGGGGGGATTTGATTGTGAGTTTAGGAGGAATTATTGGAGCTTTTGGGGGAGAATTACTGGGTTTTGGTGGGAGTTACGTGATTTCGGTGGTTTTGGATTTTGGGGCCTTTTATTGGGGTTGTGAGGGGTTTCTTGGGGGAGGATTTACTGAAATTTTTGGGAGTATTTTTAAATTTTGGTGAGTTCCACTGATATTTTTGGAGATTATTTGGGGTTTTTGTGGGTTTTCTTGTAATTTTTTGGGATTTTGTGGGGGTTTTCATGGAACTCAGGAGGGGCTTTGTGGCATTCCCTGGGTGTGGGGAAGGGCTGAGAGGCACCAAAGTCTCCTTATAACCCCTGAAAGTCCCAATCAAACCCATGAAACTCCAGTTAAAGCTCCCAAAATCCCAGTAGAATACCCTAGAATCGCAATAAAAGCCCATAAAATCCTTTGAAATCCCAATAACCCCAAAAATCCTGATTAAAGTCCACAAATTCCCCAAAAATGTCCCCCAAAACATAAAAAGTCCCACAAAATCTCCCCCAAGATCCAAAGAAATCCTGACAACACTCAAACACCCCACAAAACCCCTCAAATCCCACCAAAAATCCCAAAAACCCCCAAATCCCCAATTAATCCCACTTAATGCCACCACACTTCCAATGAAATGCCCCAAAATCTAACAATCCGAATAATAACCCCAAAATTTCTGAGAATCCCAAAAAATCCCAACAAAATCCCAGTAAAATCCCCAAAATTCAAAAAAAAGAGCCACAAAAAATTTCACTAAACCCCCAAACACCCCCAGAAAAACTCCACCTCAAAATGACAATAAAATCCCCCAAAATCCAAACCCCCCAATATCCACCAAACCAGCCACTCCCAGTCAATCCCAGTAGGATTCCAGTTGCTCTCAATAAGATCCCAGTGTAACCCAGTATGGACCCAGCTGCTCTCACTGTGATCCCAGTGTGATCCCAGTTGCTCCCAGCATAATTCCAGCTGTTCCCAGTTCCTCCCATTATGATCCCAGTTGCCCCAGGAATAGTCCCAGTCCCTCCCAGCAGGGTCCCAGTCGTGCCCAGTTGCCTCCAGGGTAGATTCAGTTTCCCCCAGCATGGTCCCAGTTGTTCCCAGTGTGGTTCCAGTCACCCCGGTATGGTTCCAGACACTCCCAGTATATCCCAGTTGCCCCCAGCATGTCTCAAGGCCCCCAGCAGGAGCCTCAAGAGCCTGGAGAGGGGCAGGGGGGACTCCTTGGAGCCGCTGCAGCCCAGAGCAGAGAATGAGGGGAGAAGGGAGCCCGGGAGCCCAAAGAGCCCCGGCATCCCGGAATGGGGAGAGCCAAGAGGGGGGAGCTTTTGGCATTGCTGGCACTGCCAGCAGCCTGGGCAGGGCGGGCACCCAGGAGAAGGGGGACCCCCAATCCAAGCGTGACCCCAGCAGCTGGGACAGGGGGGAACCCCGAACACCCGAGGGGAGGGACCGGGGATGGGGAATTCCTGGGAGGCTTTTTCAGGGCTGAATCTTGGTGTTAGGGAAGGTTTATGGAGCCCAGATGGCCGGTGACTTGTAGAGATGGACTTGGGCAGAGGAGCCTTCAAAGTATATGTGCTCATCCCTTGTTTTCCCCAAACCAGGATTTCCCATTGCCAACCCCTGTGAGGCTGCGAGGAAGAGGAAGATGCCCTGGGACACTGAGGCAGGTGAGGAGGAAGTCAGTGCCCCTTTCCCCTCTGTGCTGCTGCATCTCCCAGCCCAGCACGGCCCTGGCTGCAGCACAGCCCTGGGGGGATCTCCTTGCCCTTGCCTGTGGCACGGAGGCAAATCCCATCCTGTCCTTGTCCTTCCTCGCCCAGAGCAGGAGCTGAGCATGGAGAGCAGGGAGGACAAATGCCCGCGGCAGAACCTGGTGGCAGAGGCCGTTTTGAGCGGCTCCACGGCGCAGGAAGCCAACGGGGAGGAAAAGGCCCGGAGATGCCGCACGAGGAGGGGCTGCAAACGCAGCAGGCGGGGATCTGAGGGGGAAAGAGCCAGCCTGGGCCGGGAAGGCGGCCGGAACTGGAGCCAGAGCTCGGAGCTGGTGCTCCATGAGCAGCTCCATGATGGGGAGAAGCCCCACACGTGTGGGGAGTGTGGAAAGAGTTTCAGGAGGAACTCCAACCTAATCGAGCACCAGAGGATCCACACTGGGGAGAGGCCCTACGAGTGTGGGGAGTGTGGGAAGAGCTTCAGGAGGAACTCCAACCTGATCAGGCACCAGGTGGTCCACACTGGGGAACGGCCCCACGAGTGTGGGGAGTGTGGGAAGAGCTTTAGCCAGAGCTCCAGCCTGATCGTGCACCAGATGACCCACACTGGGGAGAGGCCCTACGAGTGTTCCAAGTGTGGGAAGAGGTTTAAGAGAAGCTCCCATCTCCTCCTGCACTATCAGAGTCACACAGAGGAGAGGCCCTTCCAATGCCCTGACTGTGGGAAGGGATTCAAGCACAACTCCCACCTCATCACCCACCGGCGCATCCACACTGGGGAGAGGCCCTACGAGTGTGATAAATGCAGGAAGAGGTTTCAGACCAGCTCCCATCTCCTCCAGCACTATCGGATTCACACAGAGGAGAGGCCCTTCCAATGCCCCGACTGCGGGAAGGGATTCAAGCACAATTCCACCCTCGTCAAGCACCGGCGCATCCACACTTGGGAGAGGCCCTACGAGTGTCCCCAGTGTGGGAAGAGCTTCTCCAGCAGCTCTCCCTTTACCCGACACCAACAGAGGCACCACTAAGGGAAGCCCTGCGAGTGCCCCGATTGCGGGAAGAGCTTCGTGCGCTGCTCCAGCCTCATCCCCCTCTGGAGGAGGCACTTTGGGCACAGCCGTGCTCTCTCACATTCCCTGTGATCCATGGTGGGTACACACCTGCTTCTTCTCCTCTTAGTTTGGCCTAATTTTTTTTCTCTTCTCCATCTCTTTGCCCTCCAAACGCCACGAGGGAATCAATCTGTCACCTCAAAACCACTCAAATCCCACTGAAAACAAATGTTCTTTAACCCATAAAGCTCAAACCCCTCTCAGATTGCTTGTTTCCTCCTCAAAAAACCTCAATCCCACGCCAAACTCACTCCATTCCACAGCCAGCAGGGTGAGATGGGTTTGGGAGGCGATTGGTAGAAGTGGGATCACAATTTGGAGCAGTGGCATGGGGATTGTGTGGAGCCGGGTGGGATGTATTCAATACCAAATAAAACTTTCAGAGTTACTGATTCTGTCCCATTCATTTTCCGTCAGTTCTGTTTGTGGACTGTCGCCTTCTCAGCTGTTTCAATTCTTATAAAAGTCCCATTTTTTAAATCATCTAGCCTCTAACAATTGAAAAACTAATATCCAAATAAAACCACGCAACCCCTATAAATCTTTTTAAAAAAATTGTAATTGTTTTAGAGTACTTAAGGATGGTTTTAAAGTTTAATTGTTTGGGTAAAATATATGAGAAATTATAGTGGTGTTTGGTTTTGTGTTTGGTATATTTGTAATATGAATTGTTTTCCTAAGGTGTGTTAGTTTGCATGTTAGTTTTTTTAGATATTTTTTATCTCAAGTATATTAGTTACTGAGTTAAAACTTTCAAAAGGTATTTTGTGATATATAATTTGTTTATTTATATGCATTGGTAATATTATAGTAATAGTTGTTGGTTTCGATTGAATCATTGTTGGAGTATTGAAAAAAAAGTGTTGAGATTTTTATATTTCATTTTTATAATAGTTTATTTAATTTCAATTATTCTTTCTTTGTTTATAATTTTATTGCAGTTTGTTGAGGGGATAGGAAGGAAGTTCAAGGGCAGGAACGTTTTTTCCTGGCTGGGAACTGGAATTCCAGACCCTGGGAGTGTTTGCAGGACTACACACACTGGGATCAGCTGGACTGGGATCAAATATGGATTGGGATCCTATGGACTGGGACCACACAGACTGGGATCACCTGGACTGGGATCCTATGGACTCAGATCCCAGGGACTGGGACCATATGGATCAGGACCACAGAGACTGGGATCAAATATGGGCTTGGACCATTTGTTAAAGTAACTTTGTTCTATAGTTTTTATTTCTGTTGTTAATTATGCTCAGTGAAATAGCTGCTTGGGTTAAACTGCCTGCTTGGATGGGATAACATCCAGTGCACACAGGATGAGGACACCTGCACAGATCTGCCAACTATCAGCACTCCCCGTCTGAAGGCAGAGTGGACCAAGGCCCAAAAACTGGAGGTGATAAAGAGAAGGAGCCAAAAGCACAGCCAAGAAACACACATGCTCTGAAAAGGCAGACCCAAGGAGGGGCCATGTAAAATCGTTCCTGGGATTTGTAAAGTAGGTTATGGATATGCATGAGGGTCTATGAATATGCAACAGGCTGATAGAAGGGGAAAGGGATTTCAGGGGGATCCCCGAAGGTAACAGGGTGCTCCTGCCTGAGTGCCAAGATGCACCCGGCCGTGATAACCTTTGCTCCATGGTCCTGGTCTCCCATTGTCCTTTATTAAACTTTTCACATTTTCCCAGGAGAGTGAACGTGCTTTTCACAAATGGAATCTCGAGGAAACAAGGGTCAGTTGTTAAGCCAAGGCTCTGCTGTGACCAAGTGGGGCCTCATGGGGCACAGGTGCCACTGGGGCATTGCCAGGTCTGGCAGGAACCAGGCTCCATTATTGCCCAGCAAGGCCTCAGGGCGCCCAGGAGAGCGGCGTGACAATGACATCTTGGGGAACCAAGTGTCACCTGCAAACACAACGGGGCCTCGTGGAAGCCAGGGGCCAGTTGGATATTGCCAGGGCAGGTGGAACTCAGCGTCCATTGTGACCCAGCACAGCCTCAGGGAGCTCAGCAGAGCATTGGGACAGCCTGGAATCTCATGGAGCCAAGGCTCTGCTTTGGCACAGTGGGGCCCACAGGACACAGGTGCCAGCGGGACATTGCCAGCTCTTGTGGAACCCAGTGTCCACTGGGACACAGCAGAACCTCATGGAAACATGGGGACCACTGTGACGCACTGGAATCTCATGGAAGCAAATGTCAGCTGTGAACGCAGCACGGCCTCACAGAACCCAGGGGCAGCGGGTACCGTGCTGTGGCTCGTGGGAGCGAGGGGCCACTGTGACACAGCGGGGCCTCCTGGAACCCAGGAGAACACTGTGGGCCCATGGATCCTCACAGAAGCACTGAGGGTGGTGAGGGAAGGCAAGCAATCAATCAATATGATTGGTAAAGCAAGCTTCGGTTTATTTTGAGTACACCGGTACTTTTATATTGTTTTTCAGTAATTATGCATACTTGCCATTTGTTTATTGGTTTAATTGCTCATACATGTCGTGAGTTTACTGGTTTAAAACAAGAGATTACATTTACATATTCCTCCTACTTTGTGGTTATGCATACTTTATGGTTTCGGTTCTCGTTGCTGTCCTTGCCCTTTCGACCTTGTTAGCAGGCAGGATGCAGCATCTTCCTATCATGGCGTGTGGCCTGGGTATGCTAAGTACGGCTCACTTCTGCTAAGCTGCTAAGTTAACATGTATGCTAAGTTGACATGGGGTTTGCTTGTACAACATTTCCACGGATCCATGGCCCTTTTCCTCCAGCCATTCTTCCACAATTCTCTCTTTTTCTTTTTGTACAAGCAAAGCCCTATCGATTACTTGCGTTACATTTTTCATAATACAAGAATAGACAATTCTAATAACTATTATGATCGCAAGCACTATTCCTAACCAGCGTAATCCTTCTTTCATAAGGGATATGAGCCAGGGAGATAAACCCCCAAAAATAGAAGACAGCCAGCTATCAAATGGATTATCATTTACCATGAGCTTCTGCGTATGCTCTTTTAGCCATTGGAGCTGTTTATGGATTGAAACGCTATGGTCTGATAGATTGAAACAACACATGTCTTCAAAGTCTTCACAACCGTGTCCTTGTGCTAGCAATAAAAAATCTATGGCAGCCCTATTTTGTAATACTGCATGGCGTATGCTATCACCATCAGTAGTGAGTTCATCTAACACTGCAGACGTGATGTTGACTTGTTTTCCTGTCTAACACACCAGTCGACTCAATAGCGTGAGGGCCCGTGCAGAGGCTACTCCTGGCGCGAAAAGTGATGCCAATAGAATTGATGGTGGTTCCCATAATTGTACATCATCTCTACATTCAGGGCCTAACTGATGTACACTGCATCTTGAGCGTTGGGACTTGTGACTGATGTTAAGCATCTGGTGAATGCTAGGGGCAAATAATGTTAGTTTGCCGAAATAACATGGTCCTCCCAGAGCCTTCTGAGCACTGCAGGCCAGGCTCTATCCCCGCAGATAGGAAAACCCCAGGAGGTAGCATTTTTGCTACAATGCCTTGTATGGTTGTTCTTGCAGATCCTTAATGTCTTTAAATTTTTCAAGATATAATTTCAGAGTCTGATTAGTTCTTTCCACTATAGCTTGTCCTGTGGGAGAGTGAGGAACTCCTGTGGAGTGTTGGATTCCCCATTGCTGGCAAAACTTTCTCATTCGTTCACTGCTGTAGGCTGGGCCGTTGTCTGTCCTAATCTGCTTTGGAACGCCCATTCCAGCAAAACAGCTGCTCAAATGACGCGTTACATGAGAGGCCTTTTCTGCTGCTTGCACAGTCGCGCACACGAACCGACGGTAGGTGTCCACTGTGACATGCACATACTTTAGCCTCCCAAACTCAGGGACATGCGTAGCAATTCACACTTGGTTCCATGAGATTCCACCACGGTGTCACCATGGTCTCCTGGGTCCTGGAACAATTCACACTTGGTTCCATGAGATTCCACCATGGTGTCACCATGGTCTCCTGGGTCCTGGAACAATTCACACTTGGTTCCATGAGATTCCACCACGGTGTCACCATGGTCTCCTGGGTCCTGGAACAATTCACACTGGGTTCCATGAGATTCCACCACGGTGTCACCATGGTCTCCTGGGTCCCATGAGGCCCCTCTCTGTGTCACAGTGTTCTCCGTGGTTTCCTGAGAAGCTGATGTGTTGACAGTTGATCCTTGGTTCCTTGAGATTCCATTGCATCCCAGCGGTGTCCTTGGTTTCATAAAGCCCAGGTTTGTCACAAGGGAGCCTTGGTTTCAGGATATTCCATGGTGACACAATGGCCTCACCACTCTCTGAGGCTGCACTGTGAAACAGTGGACACCTGGTTCCATGAGATTCTGTGGGGTAACAGTCAATTCTTTTGCTTCTTTTCTGCCAAGGTCGGGATGAAATCACAAGACAGCATTTCTTGTTTGGACTCAGGTGTTCATTAGCTCTTGTCTCTAGAACAGTCTCACAAGCTGTGAGTTCTGCAGCACTTCGCTAACAAGGTAAAAATGGAGCCCCATCTCTCTCTCTGCAAGGTCTTTTAAGGATAAACAGTCCAGTTAAGAAATGACACCTAAATTATTTTTACTTTTTACCCAATAACCAACAACCCGTGCCCGACAACGGGGACTTTTTTATCCAATTAGACAATACCACCCAAACCTGAGGATGAGGAGAAAGAAGAGGGAGGATGAGGAGAAAGAAGGAGAAGGAGAAGGAGAAGGAGAAGGAGAAGGAGAAGGAGAAGGAGCAAACGGAGGAGAAGAAGATGATGAAGGAAAAGGAGAAGGAAAAGAAGAAGGTGAGGAAGAAGAAGAAGAAGGTGAAGAAGAAGGCAGATAAAAAGGATCACCTCCACCCTGAAAACTCCATCTTGCTTTATATATATTACTATATTTTAAAACCTTAAACTCCAAGTTGTCCACCCTGTGATATTACACCCTTCTATTCAAACTCCACACCCATTATCCCAGTTCTGTCATTCCATTTTGGAAGCCTGCTCCACAGCCTCAGGTCAAATGCAGTGTTCTCTTGGGGGTCAGTGTCTGTCAGCTCAGAAAGTCCGAAATTCTCAGCAGCCAGGGTTCCAACAGGTAACAATGTTCTCCTGTGTTACAGGTTCCATCAGGCCCAGCTCTGTCCCCATGGACACCTGGTTCCATGAGATTCCATGGGGTAACAATGTTCTCCAGTGTTCCATCAGGCTCTTTCCCCATGGACAACTGGTTCCATGAGATTCCATGGGGTAACAATGTTCTCCAGTGTTCCATCAGCCCCGGATCTGTCACCATGGACACTCGGTTCCGTGGGCAGTGGCCGTGTCCCAGTGGCACCTGTGTTCCAGGGCACCCCTGTCTGACCAGGGACAGTTTGTTCCAGGACATTCCATGGGGCTGGGATTGGGGAGGGGTCCGGGATTGTGGGGATGGGTCCATTCCGGGACTGGGGTGGGGTCTCTCCCTGGGATTGGGGTCCGGGATTGGGTCAGGGACCCTCCCGTTCCTGTTCCCATTCCTGATCCCAATGCTGTTTCCAATCTCGATGCCGTTCCCAATCCCATTCCTGATCCCGCTCCTATTCCTGTTCGCAGTCCCGTTCCTGATCCCATTCCCATTCGCGTTCTTGTTCCCAATACCGATCCCGCCGCTGTTCCCAGGGAATGGCTCCGATCTCAACCTCGACCCCAAACTCGGTGGGGGGACAAACATTGGGGTCAAACACCCCAAAACCTGGGGTCAACTCCCCTCCACTCCAAATCCTGGGGCTTCAAACACTAGAGGAGTCAAACACCCCCAAACCCAAACTCTGGGATTTCAACCTGCCCCACCCCAGCCAGAACCCCAGATTTTAGGCTCAAACCCCCAAAATCCCAGATCCTGGGGTGTCAAACACTCCCCAGTTCCCAAACATTGGGGTTAAATCCCCCCAACCCCAAATCCCGGAGTTTGACACATCTGAGGTGTCCAACACCCCCCCCCGTTCCCAAAGTCTGGAGTCAAACACCCCCTAAATCCCAAATCCTGAGGTGTCAAACATCCCCAAACCCCCCATTCCCCAAACTTTGGGGTCAAAGGCCCCCCAATCCCAAACTCTGGGGTGTCAAACCCCCCGATCCCCCAACTTTGGGGTTAAATCACCCCAAATCCTGGGGTCAATTCCCTAAATTCTCAAACTTTGGGGTCAAACCCCCCAGATCCTCAAATCATGGAGTTTGAAATATCTGGGGTGTCCAACTGCCCTGATCCCAAAGTTTGGGGGTCATATCCCCTGATCCCTAAATCCTGGGGACAAAATCTCCCGAACCCCAAATCCTGGGAACAAACACCCCCAAATCCCAAACCCTGGGGTGTCAAACATCCCCAATTCCCAAAGTTTGGGGTAAAATCCCCAAGCTCTGAGATGTCAAACCTCCCCAAACCCCAAATCTTAGGATCAAACCCTCCCAATCCTCAACAATTGGGGTCAAACCTCCCAGTCTCCAAATTTTGGGGTCAAAACCCAAGGACCCCAAATCCTGGGGTGTGAAACACCTCCAAATCCCAGATTCTGGGATCAACACCTCCCCCAAAACCCCAAGGTGTCAAAATCCACTAAACCCCAAATTTTAGGATTGAACCCCCCAGTTCCCAAATTTTGGGGTCAAAACCCAAGGACCCCAAATTCTGGGGTGTCAAACACCCCCAGTTCCAAAACTTTGGGGTCAAATATCCCCAAATCCCAAATCCCGAAGTGTCAAAAACCCCGAAATTTTAGTATCACCACCCCCCCCCCCATTCCCCAAAATTTGGGGTTATTTGGGGTATAGTTGGGGTTATTTGGGGTTTAATTTGGGTTATTAGGGGTTTATTTGGGGCAGCTCCAGGTGCAATGTCTGCAGAGAGACCCTGAGTACCATGCTGGGAAAAACCCCAAAAACCCCTCAGGAACCCCAAAATTCCTGGGGGCTGGGAAAGGGGATTTGGGATGGGGATCTGGGGTGGCAAAAGGGGATTTGGGGTGACAGAAGAAGGATTTGGGGAGAGGAAATTTGGGGTGGAAAAAGAAGGATTTAGGATGGATAAAGGAGATTTTGGTGTGAAAGAAGGAGGATTTGGGGTGGGGAAAAGGGATCTGGAGTGGGAAAAGAGGGTTTGGGGAGAAAACAGAAGGATTTGGGGTGTACAAAGAAGGATTTGAGGCAGAAAAAGGAGATTTGAGCAGTAAAAGGGGATTTGGATGGGAAAATGGGTTGAGGGTGGGGATTGCAGGGCCAGAAGAGCCCTTCAGATGTGTCCCTTTGGTGCTGCCTCCCTGGCTGCTCCCAGCCCCTCCAGAAGCAGCACCTGGCTGGCTCCTGGCCTTGCCCGTGCCCATTCCAGCAGGGCTGGCCCGAGGGGAGCCCCCCAGGCGGTGCCTCTGCCCCCAGCCCCTGTGGGCAGTGTGTGGCTGCTCGGGTGGGCTCCAGAGGGGAAGGGCCTTGCAGCAGAAAGTGCCCAGAGAGCCCAGAGCCAAAGAGTCTCTCCCCTGCAGGCACTGCTGCTCCGGTGCATTGAAATATCTCCAGTGCTGGAGGGGGCTGATGGCTGTTCCTCATCCCACGCAAAAAGAAGCTGATGGTTGGATATTACTGGAGAATTTCTCTCCAGTTGAGCCTGGCAGGGGGTTCTTTACAGGGAGAAGCTGCTACAATAAATACCCTGATGCCTCCCCCAGGCTCTGTGTGTTTCAACACTCTTGGCCTTTCCTGATGCTTCTCAAATGAAAAGAAATTCCTGGGGCAGCTGCAGCTGCCCTCTCACCATAAAATACTGTGACATCAGTTGGTTTTCCAGGCGGTCCAGCTCTTACAGTGGCTGTCCTGGCATGTGTACAAACCCTAAAGATGTTCATATCCCTACAGGGTGACACAGGGTTTTTCCTGTTGTTAAGACCTGGAAGACTTCGAGGTTTACAAATAGAAGGGGGAGTAATTGCAAGGTGCTGTACTGTATTTATAGTGGTCTTTAATAAGTAATAAAATTACACATGAACCGTGATAGGAAAATAACTTGCTGCAGGAAAAATTCCTCAGGATACCAGGTTATTCTCAAGGTCTACTGCTGTCATTGAGTAGGGAAAGACACACAACAAGCCACGTCTGAATAACAACAGATTAATGTTGTGCTCTCTTCCTGAGTCTCCTCTCAAATGATCAGGGATTGACAAAGAGAAAGGAATTTTAAGAGCTGTTTTGGTTATTTCAGAGAAAGTTTAAAAGGGAGAAGGGAGTGGGGTGATGAGGAGGCTGTCATTACCTATCAGTTTCAGTGCTGTCTATTGCAGCAAAGATGAGCAATGTGCCCTGCTGGTGCTGAGATGTTCTGAGTCCCTCAGCTGGGAGCTGGGTTCCCGTGCTGTCCTGCCTGGTGCTCGCTGGATGTGCTGGAACAAAGAGCTCGGGCCCTTGATGAAAACCACCCCAAATGAGTTCCTTGGGATTTACTGGGCTCAGAGTAAAAGGGATCAAGTTCAGGTTTGATCTAGAAAATGCTTCTTCCCTGTCAGGGTGCTGAAGTCCTGGCTGCACAGGTTGCTCAGAGAATCAGAGTAAAGAAAGTTTCCGAATTCTTCCTTTCTGTCCCATTGCTATTCCATCAGTTCAGGTTTGCTTTTCAGAGTGCCACCTTCTCAGCTGGTTGCCATTTGTGTCCTGCTTTCTCTCCTGCCTTCCTTGGTCTGCTCCTTTTCCCTTCCAGGGTCTCTCTTTACCTGGGGCAGCTCCCAGCCAAAGACCCTCCCCTGATTTTATTTTTTTTTCCTTCCCCATCCAGAGGGGAAGAAAAGAGCTCTGGATGAAGTTCTGGAGGCTGGCAGTGAAATGTCTGTGCAAGATCTTGCTGCCCTTGTGTCTTGGCCCCTTCAGAATTTGGCCCTGAAGGGCAGGAGCAGCTTTCCTTGCTGGCAGCTGGAATTGCAGCCCATTGCAGAGTGTGCCAGAGATGCCAGAGGGCGATTGCTGAGGCTGCCAGGGCGCTGCTCCTGCCGTGCCTGCCAAGGGAGCTGTGCAGGGCAGGCTCAGGCTCCAGCAGCTGCCTGGGCTCCCCGAGCAGACAGCAAAGGCGGCTCTGCTGCACATTCTGCAGCTGGGAGCAGAGGCAAGAAGGGCAGGGAGTCCCTGACAGAACCCTGGAATGCTTGTGGCTGGAAGGAACCTGCCCCCAGAGCCCAGTGGGGCCCAGCCCTGGATGTGCCCTGAGACCCCCCCAGAGCCTCTCCCCAAACCCTTCCAGAGCCCCCAGAGCCCCTCCCCAAAACCTCCAAAACCCTCCCAGGACCCCCCAGAGCCCTCCCCAAACTCCCCCAGGACCATCCCAACACCCCCAGACCCTGCCAAGCCCTTCCTACGACCCCTCCCCAAAACCCCCCAGACCCTCCCACGACCCCCCCCCCCCGAGACCCCTCTTAGGACCCATCCGCACCCCCCAGGTCCCCCCACAATGCCCCTGGACCCCTCCCCAGACCCCCCAGACCCCCCCAAACCCCCGGACCCCTCCCCAAAGCCCCCCCAGACCCCCCGGACCCTCCCCCGCCCCCCCCGATCCCCTCTCAGGCCCCTCCCGCTCCTGTCCCGAGCCCGGGGGGTCCCGGCGGCGGCGGGGAAGGGGGCGCCGCTTCCGGCTCGCCTCTGATTGGCTGGGGCGGCGCGGGGGAGGCGGGCGTTGCTGAGGGGAGCCGCGCCGTGATTGGTTGGTTCGGGGCGGGGCGCGCCGCCATTGCTGGGAGCCCGCGCACGCGGCGGAGGCGGGAGCGGCTGAGGAGGAGCTGAGGTGGGGCCGGGGGGAAACTGGGGGGGTTTGGGGCGGGTCTGAGGGGAAATTGGGGATTTTTGGGGGCATTGACGGGAAACACGGGGGTGTGTGGAGGGTTTTGGGTGAATGGGGGTGTCTAAAGGGGCTTTGGTGGGTGTGACGGGGCTTTAGGGAGCTTTGGGTGGAGCTTGAGAGGGTCTGGAGCGTTCTCAGGTGGGTTTAGGGGGATCTGAGGGGAATTGGGAGGGTCTGAGGGGATTTGGGGGGATGGCGAGAGGAACTGGGGGGGTTGTGAGTGGATCGGGGGTCTTCTGAGGTGAGTCTGTGGAAATTTGGGGGAGTCTGAGGGGATTTCATAGGGTTTGCAGGGGATTGAGGGGTCTGAGGGGGATGTGGGGCAGTCTGATGGATTTGGGGGGTCTCAGGTGGGTCTGGGGTGAATTTTGGGGTGAAATGGGGGGGGGGTCTGAGAGTCCTGGGGAGGTTTTTGGGGTCCAGGGTGGTTCTGGACCAACCCTGGGGGAGCTCTGGGGGGTTTGGGGTTCCTGGAGGGGTCCCGGGGGAGATTTGGGGGTCCCGGGGGGTCCCAGGCCCGCCCTGAACCGGGGTCTGGGGGTTTCGGAGGGAGGGGGGCGCAGCAGGGGTTCCCCCCCCCTCCCCGGTTTTTCGGGGGTCTCCCATGGTGCCCCCTGCCCAAAAAGCTCCGAGGGCCCCCCTGATTCAGGACGGCCCCTGGTGAGTCTGGGGGGGTTCTGGGGGAATTTTTTGAGATTTGGGGCATATTGAGAGGGCATTTTAGGTTTTGGGGGATTTGATTGTGAGTTTAGGAGGAATTATTGAGCTTTTGGGGGAGAATTACTGGGTTTTGGTGGGAGTTATGTGATTTCGGTGGTTTTGGATTTTGGGGCATTTAATTGGAGTTGTGAGGGGTTTCTTGAGGGGGGATTTATTGAAATTTTTGGGAGTTCTTTTAAATTTTGGTGAGTCCCACTGGGATTTTTGGAGATTCTCTGGGGCTTTTGAGGGGTTTGTTGTAATTTTGGGGGATTTTGTGGGGTCTTAATGGAATTCTAGAGGGGCTTTGGGGCATTCCTTGGGTGTGGGGAAGGGCTGAGAGGCACCAAAGTCTCCTTAAAACCTCCAAAAGTCCCAATAAAACCCACAAAATTCCAATTAAAGCTCCCAAAATCCCATTAGAACGCCCTAGAATCGCAATAAAAGCCCACAGAATCCTTTGAGATCCCAATAACCCCAAAAATCCTGATTAAAGTCCAGAGATTCCCCAAAAATGTCCCCAAAACCATAAAAAGTCCTACAAAATCTCCCCCAAGATCCAAAGAAATCCTGGCAACACCCAAAAAGCCCCACAAAACACCCCAAATCCCCAATGAATCCCACTAAATGCCACCATAATTCCAATGAATTGCCCCAAAATCTCCTAAAAATCCCAATAAACCCCCCCCCGAATTTCTGAGAATCCCAAAAAAATCCCAACAAAATCCCAGTAAAACCCACAAATACAAAAAAGCCACAAAACTTTTCAATATACCCCCAAACACCCCCAGAAAAACTCCCCCTCAAAATGCCAATAAAATCCCCCAAATCCAAACCCCCCAAAATCCACAAAACCAGCCACTCACAGTCAATCCCAGTATGATTCCAGTCACTCTCAATGTGATCCCAGTGTAACCCAGTATGGACTCAGCTGCTCTCACTGTGATCCCAGTGTGATCCCAGTTGCTCCCAGCATAATTCCAGATGTTCCCAGTTCCTCCCATTATGATCCCAGTTGCCCCAAGAACAGTCCCAGTCCCTCCCAGCAGGGTCCCAGTCGTGCCCAGTTGCCTCCAGGGTAGATTCAGTTTCCCCCAGCATGGTCCCAGTTGCTCCCTGCATGATCCCAGCTGTTCCCAGTGTGGTTCCAGTCCCCCCAGTATGGTCAGAGACACTCCCAGTATGTTTTAGTTCCCTCAGAATGAGCCCAGTCTTTCCCAGTTACTCCCAGTTTCATCTGGCATCATCACAGTTTCCATCTGTTGCTCAAAGGGTGGTCCCAGTTGCTCCCGGTATGGTTCCAGACACTCCCAGTATATCCCAGTTGCCCCCAGCATGTCTGTAGTCTTGATGCAGGAGCCTCAAGAGCCTGGAGAGGGGCAGGGGGGACTCCTTGGAGCCGCTGCAGCCCAGAGCAGAGAATGAGGGGAGAAGGGAGCCCGGGAGCCCAAAGAGCCCCGGCATCCCGGAATGGGGAGAGCCAAGAGGGGGGAGCTTTTGGCATTGCTGGCACTGCCAGCAGCCTGGGCAGGGCGGGCACCCAGGAGAAGGGGGACCCCCAATCCAAGCGTGACCCCAGCAGCTGGGACAGGGGGGAACCCCGAACACCTGAGGGGAGGGACCAGGGATAGGGAATTCCTGGGAGGCTTTTTCAGGGCTGAATCTTGGTGTTAGGGAGGGTTTTCTGGAGCCCAGATATCCAGTGACTTGTAGAGATGGACTTGGGCAGAGGGACCTTGATACTCAGTGTGCTCATCCCTTGTTTTCCCCAAACCAGGACTGCCCATTGCCAACCCCTGGGAGGCTGCGAGGGAGAGGAAGATGCCCCGGGACACTGAGGCAGGTGAGGAGGAAGTCAGTGCCCCTTTCCCCTCTGTGCTGCTCCATCTCCCAGCCCAGCATGGCCCTGGCTGCAGCACAGCCCTGGGGGTATCTCCTTGCCCTTGCCTGTGGCACGGAGGCCAATCCCATCCTGTCCTTGTCCTTCCTCGCCCAGAGCAGGAGCTGAGCATGGAGAGAAGGGAGGACAAATGCCCGCGGCAGAACCTGGTGGCAGAGGCCGTTTTGAGCGGCTCCACGGCGCAAGAAGCCAACAGGGAGGAAAAGGCCCGGAGATGCCGCACGAGGAGGGGCTGCAAACGCAGCAGGCGGGGATCTGAGGGGGAAAGAGCCAGCCTGGGCCGGGAAGGCGGCCGGAGATGGAGCCAGAGCTCGGAGCTGGTGCTCCATGAGCAGCTCCGTGATGGGGAGAAGCCCCACACGTGTGGGGAGTGTGGGAAGAGCTTCAGGTGGAACTGCCACCTTATTGTGCACCAGACGAGCCACACTGGGGAGAGGCCCTACGAGTGTGGGGAGTGTGGGAAGACCTTCAGTTGGATCTCTGACCTGATCAGGCACCAGAGGAGCTACACAGGGGAGAAGCCCTTTGAGTGTGGGGAGTGTGGGAAGAGCTTCAGTGAGAGCTGCAGCCTGATCAGGCACCAGAGGATCCATACTGGGGAAAGGCCTTTCAAGTGTTCCGAGTGTGGGCAGAGCTTCAGCCGGAGCTCCAACCTGATCCTGCACCAGAGGACCCACACTGGGGAACGGCCCTATGAGTGTTCCAAGTGTGGGAAGAGGTTTCAGACCAGCTTCAATCTCCTCCGGCACTATCAGAGTCACAGAGAGGAGAGGCCTTTCCAATGCCCCGACTGTGGGAAGGGATTCAAGCACAACTCTGACCTCGTCAGGCACCGGCACATCCACACTGGGGAGAGGCCCTACGAGTGTGATAAATGCAGGAAGAGGTTTCAGACCAGCTCCCATCTCATCCAGCACTATCAGAGTCACACAGAGGAGAGGCCTTTCCAATGCCCCGACTGTGGGAAGGGATTCCAGCGCAACTCCCACCTCATCACCCACCGGCGCATCCACACAGGGGAGAGGCCCTACAAGTGTCCCCAGTGTGGGAAGAGCTTCTCACAGAGCTCTCACTTGACCCAACACCAACAGAGGCACCACTAAGGGAAGCCCTGCGAGTGCCCCGAGTGCGGGAAGAGCTTTGTGCGCTGCTCCAGCTCCATCCCCCAGTGGAGGAGGCACTTTGGGCACAGCTCTGGTCACTCACATTCCCTGTGATCCATGTTGGGAACACACCTGGCTGCTTCTCCTTGTGGTTTCACCTTAATTTTTCTCTGCTTCTTCTTCATCCCTTAAAAACACCCCAATCATGGTTAAATGAAATAAATTGATCAAAGATGTCTAACGTTCCACAATTTCAGAGGTTTTTAAGGGGGAATTGGTGGTTTTTGGACAACATTCTGGAGGATTTGTGGGTTCTGTGGGGGGATTTTTCACAGTGTTCTCCATCTCTTTGCACTCCAAAAGCCAAGAGGATCACCTCAAAACTACTGAATCCCGCTGAAAACAACTGAATTTTAATTCATACAGGCTCAATCCCACTAAGAAATGCCTTGTTCCCACCTCCAAAAAACTGAATCCCACGTCAAACTCACTTGATTCCACAGCCACCGGGGTGAGATGGGGTTGGAAAAACATTGGGAGAAGTGGGATCCAAATTTGGACTGATGGGCTTGGGATTGTGTGGGGTTGATTGGGTGGGATGTATTTGATAATAAATAACGCTTTCAGGGTTACTGATTTCTGTCCCATTCATTTTCAGTCCATTGCAGGTCTGTTTGCAGAGTGCCACCTTCTCAGCTGGTTGTGTTTGTGTCCTCCTTTCTCTCCTGCCTCTCTTTGCCTGCTCTGTTTCTCTCTCAGTGCCTCCCTTGAGCCAGGGCAGCTGCCACCAAAGACCCTGCCCTGATTGAATTCCCAGTGCAGGAGCTACAATGGCCATGGCTGAAGTTCTGAAGGCTGGCAGTGAAATGTCACTGTAGGATCTTGCTCCACTTGGCTTTCGGCCCCTTCTTAAGAGCTTTGCCTTCAAGGGCAGGAACATCTTTTCCTGGCTGGGAACTGGAATTCCAGATCCTTGGAGTGTGTGCCATGCAGGACCATACAGACTGGGATCATATGGATCAGGACCATGCAGACTGGGATTGTATGGGTTGGGATTGTACAGACTGGGATCAAATGGACCGGGGTTTCACAGGCTGGGACCGTATGGATTAGGAGCAGAGACTGGGATCATACAAACTCTGGACCGTATGGACCGGGATGGCTGCAGCGGATCAATGTGAACCGAGGGGGTCCCGCCCTGCCCAGGGGTCCCTCCCCATCCTGCCTGGGGGTGCAGCCAAAGCTCCCTGGAGTGAACACAGAGGCCCAGGAGGATCCCAGTGCCAATCCCATTTCCAATCCCATTTCCGATCCTGGTGCCTGTCTCAGAGTGATCCTGGCGCTGATCCCGGTCCCAGTGCCAGCCTTGGTCTCCGTCTCAGTCCCGGAGCACTCCCAGTGCTGGTTCTGGTTCTCATTTCAATCTCAATTCCAGAGCGGTGCCGGTCCCGGTCTCAGTCTCGGTCCCAGAGTGGTTCTGGACCCAGTGCTGCTGCTGGTGCCAGTCTTGCTCCCGGAGGGCTCCCAGTGCCAATCTCAGTCTCGGTGCCGGTCCCAGAGTGCTGCCAGTCTCGGTGCTGGTTCCGGTGACGCTCTCGGTCTCAGTCCTGGAGGGCTCCCGGTCTCGGTCCTGGTCCCAGTCCCAGAGCAGTCCCCGTGCGGGTGCCGGGTTCCAGTCTCGGTCCTGATCCCAGTCCTGGAGTGCTGCCGGTGCCAGTCCCAGTTCCAAAGCGCTCCTGGTGCCGGTCCCAGTGTCAGGCTTGGTCCCAGTCTTGGTCCCAGTGCCAGTTCTGGTGCTGGTTCTGGTCTGGGTCTCGGTCCTAGTCCCGGTGCTGGTCCTGTAGCGCTGCCAATCCCAGTTCCAGTGTCGGTCTCAGTCTTGCTGCTGGTGCCGGTTCTGCTGCTGGGTTTGGTCTCAGTCCCGGAGAATTTAGGTCCATTTGGGTGATTTTAGGCCAAACTGGGCAGGTTTAGGGTGGGTTTCAGATCCCTTGCAGTGATTTCAGGCTTTTTGGGGCAGATCTTGGGCCCCTTTGGCTGATTTTAGGCCAAATGTGATGGGTTTGAGGGTGGATTTTAGATCCCTTTGGATGTTCTAAGCCCATTTGAGTGGGGTTTGGGCCCGTTTGGGTGATTTTAGGATAAACTGGGCAAGTTTAAGGTGGATTTTAGATGCCTTTGTCTGATTTTAGTGTCATATGGGTGGATTTTAGATCTTTGGGATCTTAGATTTTAGATTTTTGGATCTTTGGGTAAATTTAGGTTGAACCAAGCCTTTTTATGGTGATTTTAATTCCTTTTGTGTTATAGGTGGCTAATGAGATGATTGGCTCTCACAATTAAGGGATGAATTCTGTGTGAATATGAAGAGAAGCTTTATTGATGTGTGATTATGTTATTGCAGTCTGTTGTTTAGATGTCCTCTGGTCTCCCCACAGTCCCCTTTCCCCCCTGTTGTTACCATCAGACAGCCTGAGCCAGCCAGGACAGGCGCAAAGAAGGCGAGGACAAAAACTCGTTCCTGGGGAGGGGGCGTGGCATGACAGCACCTGACCCTCCAATCAAGCTGCAGGACAGCAGACTCCACCAATAAACAGCAAAGAAGAGTTGACTGACAGACTGTGGGAGGGGCCAGGGTTGGCTGATGCAGCCCGGGGTATAAAAGGCGAAGCGTCCATCTTGAGGAGGAGCCAGGAACGCGGTGGGCAGCCACGAGGGAAGCTCCCAGGCCTGTTCTTCTTTATTTAGTCCTTTTGTTGTCATTTCTGTTAAGGTTGAATAAACCTTTTAAAATTTTGAAAGTCAGCAGTCATTTCTCACAGTAACCAAGGGTTCCTTTACTGGAGTTTGGTGCACAGGAGGAACACCAACCATATATTCTCAAGAGGTCAAAATGACACAAAATTTTACTGGCAAAGTACAAAAAATCAAGAAACTTTGGAAAAAGATTTAATAAAAAATCCAATTCAACATAAACCACCATAGCAGTAACTTCATTAACTCAGCCCATCACACCTGGAAACGTTTAATCACTTCAGTTGTAGAGCTATCAAAAAATGTTCCATATCAAGAGCATTAGAAGGAGAAGACAGAGAGACAGGAAGACAGAAGCTCTATAGAAAGAAATGCACATGGCTACCAACTGCTGGGGTTCCAGCATGGGTGAGACACAAACCCAGCCACGGAGCCCTTGTGACACATCAAGGCCCCTCTGGAGCAAAGAAACCATTGCTGACAGTCCAGAAACTCATGGAACCCAGGGGCCACTGTGACAATGCAGATCCAAGGACACCACGGTGGCACTATGGAACCTCACGGGAGCAAAGAGACCATTGTGACACTCTGGTGCCTCAGGGAATCAGGGGGACCCTTGTGAAACTCAGGCCCCCATGGAACCAAGGGCCAAGGATGAAGCTGTGGGGCCCGTGGAACCAAGGAGCCGTTGTGACACAGCGGGGCCACAGGGAGCCGAGGGGCCATGGGGACATTGCAGGGGCTCAGGGAAGCCAAGGGGCCGTTGTGACACTGCAGAAGAAAGGAGAACACTGTGACACTGCAGGGACTCGTGGAATCAAGGAGACCATTGGGACACTGTGGGGCCCCATGGAACCAAGGGCACGGGGAGCAGGTGTGGCTGGTTTGGCCTCCCGGGGGCTGCTGGACAGGTCTGGCTGTCCTTGGCATGTCGAGAGCTGCTCCTCATCTGCCCCTGAAGCACTGGGGCTCTGGGCTCTCCTTCCTATGGGAGAGAACTGTCCTGATCCTCCTCCAGGGCCCATGGCCAAAACTGGGATTCCTTCTCCAAATTCCCTTACATGCAAAGATTGTTCCCAGATGAAATCTGTCAGGAGAGACAGATCTGGCTGCCTTGGCTACCTGGGGCCACCTCTCATCTGCCTTTGAAACCCTGGGACCATGTGCTTTTCTTTCTTATGGGAAAAACCATCCATCTCGACCAGGCACCCATGGCCAAAATTGGGCAACTGCCTCTGGAATTCCCTGTAGCCAAGGATAGCTCCCAGACAAAAGCTGCCAGGACTGACAAGTCTGGCTGGCCTTGGCTTCCTGAGGGCTGGCCCTCATCTGCCTCTGGAACACTGGGGCTCTGTGCTTTCCTTCCTAATGAAAAGAACTCTTCTTCCTGTCCAGGCACCCATGGCCAAAATTGAGATTCCACTTCCAAAATGCCCAATATCCAAGGAAAGCCCCTAGACAAAAGGTGCCAGGAGAGACAGGTCTGGCTGGCTTGGCCTGAGGGTGGCCACCTCTCATCTGCTTCCAAAACACTTGGACTTTGTGCTTTACTTTCCTTTGAAAAAAAACCACCCATCTTGACCATGGCCAAAACTGGGATTCCACCTCCAAAACTCCGTACATCCAAGGATTGCTCCCAGGTGAAAGCTGCCAGGACAGACAGGTCTGGCTGCCCTTGGCCTCCTGGGGGTGCCTCTCCCCTGCTGTCCAAACTCTGGGGCTGGGTGCTTTCCTTCCTATGGAAAAGGACCATCCTTCTTCTCCATGCAGAAACAGCCGAAATTGGGGTTCCACCTCCCAAATTCTCGATATCCAAGGGTTGCTTTCAGACAAAAGCTGCCAGGACAGAGAGGTCTGGCTGGCCTAGGCCTCTGATGGCTGCCTTTCATCTGCCCCTGAAACACCACCGGTGTTCGGTGCTTTCCTTCCTGTGGAAAAGAACCATCCTTCTCCTCCAGTGTCCATGTCTGAAACTGGGATTCCACCTCTGAAATTCTGAATATCCAAGGGCTGCTCCCAGGCAAAATCTGCCAGTGCCATCAAGGCTGGCTGGCCTTGGCCTCTGGTGGCTGCCCTGCAACCCTGGGGCTGGGTTCTTTCCTTCCCATGGAGATCCCTGGGACACTGTGGGGACCTCATGGAGCCAAGGGGATCATTGTGGCACCCCTGGAGCCCATGGAACCAAGGGGATCATTGTGGCACCACTGGAGCCCATGGAGCCAAGGGGATCATTGTGGCACCCCTGGAGCCCATGGAGCCAAGGGGATCATGGTGGCACCCCTGGAGCCCATGGAACCCAGGGGCCCTGGTGACACAGAGGGGCGTCATGGACCCAGAGGCCATTATGGCTCTGTGGGGCCTGATGGAACCATGGAGACCATTCCAACCTTCAGGGCCTCGTGTCACCAAGGGGGCATTATGACACCTCAGGGCCTCCTGGAAGCAAGGGACCATTGGGACACTGTGGGGCCCCATGGAACCCAGGGAACATGGAACAGCTCTGGCTGCCTTGGCCTCCCAGGGCCACCTGACAGCTCTGGCTGATGTTGGGATGTCAAGGGCTGCCTCTCATCAGCTCCTGGAGCACTGGGGCTCCGTGCTTTCCTTGCTATGGAAAAGAACTGTCTGACTTTTCAGATGCCCATTGCCAAAACTGGTACTCTCCCCAAAAAAATTCCTATTTGCAAGGGTATCTCACAATACAAAACCTGCCAGCTCTGGCTGGCCTCGGCCTTTGGTGGTCACCTCTCATCTGCCCCTGAAACCGTGGGGCTCTGTTCCTTCATTCCTATGGAAAAGAACCAGCCTTCTTGTCCAGGGACCATGGCCAGAATTAGAATTTGACCTCCCCAATTCCATATATCCACAGATTGTTCCCAGACAAAAGTAGCCAGGACAGACAGGTCAGGCTGGCCCTGTCCTCTGGTGATTTTCTGAGACTCTGAGCTGAATGTTTTCATTTGGAAAAACCTTGGAGAGGGCCCAGAGATGTCCCAAGGAGCGGTTTGGAGGCCTTGGGCACAAGAGCTCTGTATAGGGACAAAGGAGCTCTGTGCTCAGTGGGGTGGAGACTGAGGACAGTGGAGCAGAGCCATGAGAGTGTTTAAAGGGAGATTTCAGGGATGGGGGATCCTTTTGACATAGTGGAAAACAGCCAGAGAAAGACAGAATTAATGCCAAGGGCAGCTGGGGAGGCCCAGGCTGGCAGCAGGAGAAAGGAATTTCCCTGGCAGGGCAGGGCTGTGGTGCAGCACGTCCCCAGCAGGAGCCTGGAGCAGCCCCAGGCTCTGTGTGGGCAGCAGGGGCAGGCAGGAGGCAGAGCTGTCAGCAAAGGAAGGGCCCAGCCAGGCGGGGCAGCCGGGGGATGCCGACAGCCTGCAGGGACAGAGGCGCAGGGCAGGGACACCGTGGCACAGCCTGGGCTGCACAGGGCACAGGGATGGGCAGCAGCTGCCAGACAGCCCTGCCAGAGCCAGCCTGGGCAGCACTTTGGCCACGGCTGCTGGGCCTGGGGCCACGAGGGGACAAGTGACCCTTGCAGGCCTGGGGCCTCATTGCCTCCTTGTCCCTGCTCAGCAGCCTGGCAGGGCCGCCCCAGGCTCCTCCCTTGGCATTGCCCATCCCCACATGCCAGTGCCCATCCCGGGAAGAGCCCTGAGCAAGGAGGGAGGGACAGGATCTGCCTGGCCAGGCCCTGGGGCTCAAGCCTTGGCCCTTTGCATTCCTGACACACATCCAGCTGTGCTCAGCACCAGAGACACCTTTGCCTTGCTTGTCCCCAGCTGCCATCACTGCCTGCAGTGCTCTGCTCTCCCTGGAACCTGGGGACACTTTCTCAGTCCTGTCCCTCACAGGGATCTCTTTAAAGTACAAGAAACTTCAGTGTTTCAATCTCACTTTGAGCTCTTGAGAAGCTCTTTGAGCCCTCTCTGAGGGACTGGGTCTGGTGCAGAGAGCAGCAAAGCCCCCGAGGGTGATTAAAGTCCCTGTGCTGTGTCTGTGCTGCTGGGCTGGGCCGGGCTCCTGGCCCAGAGGCAGCTCCTGGCAAGGGCAGCGCTGCAGAGAGACAGCTCTGGCCAGGAGCAGCTCCTGGGCACAGCCCAGCAGGGCTGGGGCACTGCCAGGGCCCCTCAGGGACACCAGCAGGGCACAGACAGAGCTCACAGGGGCTCAGCACTGGCAGGGCTGGGGGATGGCCCCGAGGGGGCTGTGTCACAGCAGCACCTCTGGGGCTGTGTCACAGAGGCACAGAGCAGCTGGGATGGCAGCAAGGGGCTGTGGGACAGCACTGAGGGGGCTGTGACAGCACAGAGCAGCTGTGACAGCATAGAAGGCAGCTCTGTGACATCAGAATGTGGGTTGTGACATTGAGTATGATATCATAGAGCAGCTGTCTGATGTCACAGAGAAGGCTGTGACATCACGGAGAAGGCTGTGATGTCATAGGGTGACTGTGACATCAGAAAGCTGCTCTGTGACATCACACAGCAGCTGAATGACATCATATGGAAGCTGTGTGACATCACAGATGACTGTGTGGCCTCAGAGGTGGCCTGTGACCTCACAGAACAGCTGTGTGACATCACATTGGCTTTGTGACATCACAGGGGCTGTGTGACATCCCAGGTGGATGTGTGACATCACAGGGGCTCTGTGACATCACAGGGACACTTTGACATCACAGGGGCTGTGTGACATCACAGGTTGCTGTGTGACATCACAGGGGGCTGTGTGAGTTCCCTGGGGAGGTCACTCTGCCCCGGCCCCCTCACAGCTCCCCCCAGAGCAGTCCAACGCTGCTCGTGCACAGCGGGGTCCCCCCCTGTCCCCCCAGGTCCCCCCGCCCCCGGCGCCGCAGCCTCCCCCAGAGGATGTTCCACGAGATCGACCCCAGAGCCTGACACGGGCACGGGGGGCCGGGCCCTGGGGGGGACAGGGGGACAGGGACCCCCCGGCAGTGTCCCCGTGTCCCCCAGGGCCAGAGCCTGGGCCAGGGCTCCTCCACCCTGTTATAGAGAAATATCATAATATTGGCTTTTTGCAAATATGAAAATGGATTTTAGATGGGTGATGCTAAAGTAATTTTGTTTTAAAGATCTTGTTTTTATTTCTGTTATTAATTGAGCTTAGACATGGTAGTGAAATAACTGATATACGTGTGCTTGTGTTAAATTGCCTGCTTGGATGGGATAACATCCAATGCACACAGGATGAGGACACCGGCACAGATCTGCTAACTATCAGCACTCCCCGTCTGAAGGCAGAGTGGACCAAGGCCCAAAAACTGGAGGTGATAAAGAGAAGGAGCCAGAAGCACAGCCAAGAAACACACATGCTCTGAAAAGGCAGACCCAAGGAGGGGCCATGTAAAATCGTTCCTGGGATATGTAAAGTAGGTTATGGATATGCATGAGGGTCTATGAATATGCACCAGGCTGATGGAAGGGAAAGGTATTTCAGGGGGATCCCCGAAGGTAACAGGGTGCTCCTGGCTGAGTGCCATGATGCACCCGGCCGTGATAACCTTTGCTCCATGGTCCTGGTCTCCCTTTGTCCTTTATTAAACTTTTCACATTTCCACAGGAGAGTGAACGTGCTTTTCACAAATGGAATCTCAAGGAAACAAGGGTCAGTAGTTAAGCCAAGGCTCTGCTGTGACCAAGTGGGGCCTCATGGGACACAGGTGCCACTGGGGCATTGCCAGGTCTGGCAGGAACAAGGCTCCATTATTGCCCAGCAAGGCCTCAGGGCGCCCAGGAGAGCGGCGTGACAATGACATCTTGGGGAACCAAGTGTCACCTGCAAACACAACGGGGCCTCGTGGAAGCCAGGGGCCACTTGGATATTGCCAGGGCAGGTGGAACTCAGTGTCCATTGTGACCCAGCACAGCCTCAGGGAGCTCAGCAGAGCATTGGGACAGCCTGGAATCTCATGGAGCCAAGGCTCTGCTTTGGCACAGTGGGGCCCACAGGACACAGGTGCCAGCAGGACATTGCCGGCTCTTGTGGAACCCAGTGTCCACTGGGACAAAGCAGAACCTCATGGAAACATGGGGACCACTGTGACGCACTGGAATCTCATGGAAGCAAGTGTCAGCTGTGAACGCAGCACGGCCTCACAGAACCCAGGGGCAGCGGGGACCGTGCTGTGGCTCGTGGGAGTGAGGGGCCATTGAGACACAGCGGGGCCTCCTGGAACCCAGGAGAACATTGTGGGCCCATGGATACTCACAGAAGCACGGCCCCATTGTGACAAAGGGCAGCATCACAATGGTCTCCTGGGTTCCATGAGTCCTCGCTGTGTTTAGAATGGACACTTGGTTCCCCAAGATTCCATGGCATCCCTCTGCTCTCCTGTGATTTGAGGCTGTGCTGTGTCACAATGGACACTTGCTTCCGCCAAGGCTGGAGATGTCCCAGTGGCACTGGGCTTCCATGAGGCCGTGCTTTGTCACAGTGGGGCCGTGGTTCCATGAGATTCCATTGTCCCACAATGGTCTCCTGGGTGCCACGAGGCCTGCCTTTGTCACAGGGGAACCTTGCTTGCACCAGCCTTGGCAGTGTCCCAGTGGCACAGGGGTTCCATGAGACCCTGCCATGTCACAGTGGGCCCTTGGTTCCATCAGGTTCCATTGTGTCACAGTGCTCTCCCAGGTCCCATGGGGCCTTGGTCTGACACAGTGGGGTCTTGTTCCTACTGGGCCTGACAATGTCCCAGTGGCACCTGTGTCCCACAAGGCCCCACTTGATCAAAGCAGAGCCTTGCTCCCATGAGATTCCACTGGGTCACAATGTTCTGCTTGGTTTCATGAGAACCTGATGTGTTGACAATTGATCCTTGGTTCCATGAGATTCCATTGTATCACAGCAGTATCCTTGGTTCCATGAGGCCCAGCTTTGTCACAACTGGACCTTGGTTCCATGAGACTCCATTGTATCACAGCAGTGTCCTTGGTTCCATGAGGCCCTGCTGGGTCACAGTGGAGCCTTTGTGCCATTCATTTCCATGGTGCCACAATGATCTCCAGCATTCCATGAGGCCATGCTGTAAAACAGTGGACCCTTGGTTCCATGAGTTTCCATTCCATCAGGATGATCTCTTGCATTCCATGAGGCCCTGCTGTGTCACTAAGGAGCCTTTGTTCCCTGTGTTCCCATTGGGACACAATGGTCTCCAGCGCTCCATGAGGCTGAGCCGTGAAACTCTGGGCACTTGGTTCCATGAGATTCCACCACGGTGTCACCATGGTCTCCTGGGTCCTGGAACAATTCACACTTGGTTCCATGAGATTCCACCACGGTGTCACCATGGTCTCCTGGGTCCCATGAGGCCCCTCTCTGTGTCACAGTGTTCTCCGTGGTCTCCTGAGAAGCTGATGTGTTGACAGTTGACCCTTGGTTCCTTGAGATTCCATTGCATCCCAGCGGTGTCCTTGGTTTCATAAAGCCCAGGTTTGTCACAAGGGAGCCTTGGTTTCAGGATATTCCATGGTGACACAATGGTCTCACCACTCTCTGGGGCTGCACTGTTAAACAGTGGACACCTGGTTCCATGAGATTCCGTGGGGTAACAGTCAATTCTTTTGCTTCTTTTCTGCCAAGGTTAGGATGAAATCCCAAGACAGCATTTCTTGTTTGGACTCAGGTGATCATTAGCTCTTGTCTCTAGAACAGTCTCACAAGCTGTGAGTTCTGCAGCACTTGGCTAACAAGGTAAAAATGGAGCCCCATCTCTCTCTCTGCAAGGTCTTTTAAGGATAAACTGTCCAGTTAAGAAACGACACCTAAATTATTTTTCTTTTAACCCAATAACCAACCATCCATGCCCAAGAAGGCAGACTTTTTTATCCAATTACACAATACCACCCAAACCTGAGGAGGAGGAGGAGGAAGAGGGAGGATGAGGAGGAAGAGAAGGAGGAGGAGAGGGAGAAGGAGGAAAGAAAGAAGGTGAAGAAGGAGAAGGAAAAGAAGATGAGGAAGAAGAAGAGGAAGAAGAGGATGAAGAAGAGGAAGAGGAAGAGGAAGAGGAAGAGGAAGAGGAAGAGGAAGAAGAAGAAGAAGAAGAAGAAGAAGAAGAAGAAGAAGAAGAAGAAGAAGAAGAGGAAGAAGAAGAAGAAGGTGGCAGCAGCAGCAGCAAAGAAGAAGGATCAGCCTCCACCCTAAAACCTCCTCCATCTTGCTTTACATATATTACTATATTCTAAAACCTTAAACTCCAAGTTGTCCACCATTTTATATTACACCCTTCTATTTAAGCTCCACACTTAAAATCTCAGTTCTATCATTCCATTTTGGAAGCCTTCTCCACAGCCTCAGGTCAAATGCAGTGTTCTCTTGGGGGTCAGTGTCTGTCAGCTCAGAAAGTCCGAAATTCCCCGCAGCCAGGGTTCCAACAGGTAACAATGTTCTCCTGTGTTCCAGTAGGTTCCATCAGGCCCGGCTCTGTCACCATGGACACCTGGTTCCATGAGATTCCATGGGGTAACAATGTTCTCCAGGGTTCCATCAGGCTCTGTCACCATGGACCCCTGGTTCCGTGAGATTCCATGGGGTAACAATGTTCTCCAGTGTTCCATCAGGCTCTGTCACCATGGACACCTGGTTCCATGAGATTCCATGGGGTAACAATGTTCTCCAGTGTTCCATCAGCCCCGGCTCTGTCCCCATGGTCACTCGGTTCCGTGGGCAGTGTTCGTGTCCCAGTGGCACCTGTCTTCCAGGGCACCCCTGTCTGACCAGGGACAGTTTTTTCCAGGACATTCCATGGAGTCCCAGCGGTCACTTGGGTTCCATGCAGGTGCCTGGGGAGCGGGAGCTCAGCCCAAATATCCTGGGGGTCCCTGGGCTGGTGTTTTTGGGAGGAATCTTTGGATCTTGCAGGGCTCCAAAGCTGAGCTGCGGATGCCCCTTGGGACAGAGAAGAGCATCATGGAAGCCAGGAGACCCTGATGGAGCCAGGAGACCCTGATGGAGCCAAGGCTCAGGGGGACACAGAGGGACCTCATGGGAGCCAGGAGAGCGCTGTGAGGCTGTGGAACAATGTGGCACCGAGGTTTCACTGGGGCTCGACAGAAGCTCCTGGAGACAAGGAAGCACTGGGAGGCTCCGGAATCAGCGTCTGCAGGAGGATTTTCTACTCCCTCCTGGGATGCTGGTGGACAGTAAAGCCTGAGGCAGCCTCCCAAGGGCCCGGCTGTGTCACCAGCGGGGGCCACATCTGGGGGGACGCCCTGTCAGCCCTGGCCCTGCTGCTCCTCCTGGCCGGGCGTGGAGCTGCTGGGAGCCCGGGCTGGGGGAATCCTCAGGGCTGTGCAAGGAAAGGTTCCCCACAAACAGCCCTGGAGTGAGATGTGCAGTGTGAAAAATGCCAAACATTTGTTTTTAAATTTTTTAAAGTTTAATAGTAATAAAATGGTTATAAAAATAGTAATACAATTAGAGTAATAATGATTTGGACAATTTGAATTAGGACAATATGAGACAATAGAGACAAAGAGTTACAAACGTCCGGGTACCTTTTTCTGGGCAGCATGAGCCTTAAAAAGGACACCCCTTAAAAACAGTGGCCTGTTGCATATTCATACACTTCATACATGATGCATAAATTCCATTCAAACACAGGATTCTGTCTCGTCAGTGCCACCTTCTTCCTCTCAATCCTAACAGCGCCTTCGAGGTGGGAAGAAGTTCTTTTCTTCTGATAAGAGGGCAATCAATTCTCTTTCTCTGAAGAATTTAGGTGTCCTGTGGCTGCTATCTCGCTGCTAGTCCTTTCTTTAAAAAAAGAATCCTACATAGCATAGTTTCTATTTTAACATTTTTAATAACCTAAAACTATATTTAACACACTACTAAAGAGAATTAATACAGCATTACTTTCTAACACAACACATATAATATTCATTTCAATATTTGCAAAAAACCAATCATAAAATACGCATTTTTCACATGCAGGCAAAGCCAGCGAGACAGCAGAGAAAGCGAGAGAGCAGAGCAAGTGACACAACAAACACACCGAGAGCAAGAGAGCAAGTTTGAACAGAACCTGCAAAGGGCAAAATCAGCTCAAACCAGGTTAGAGTGAAGAACAAGGAGCGCCAGGCATGGGATGATGATCCAGGTAAAACGTTCCAACGTGAGGAGGACGACAGAAGCATTCATCAAAGGCCCAACGCGCTGTTGCTGTTACGGCGTAGCGACCTGGTTCTAGAGCTGGCACGGTGACCCACGTCCAGGGTCACTCGGTCCACATGCTACAGACACCAGTATGGTGGATAGCAAAATGGCCTTTATTAAGAAGTTTTAGGGGTTTATAAAGGCTTTGGCAGTCTGTGTCACTTCCATCCAATTGGATGTTGCCAGGTGCAGAGCCAAGGTCAGACTGCAAGGTGAGGGGGGGCTTCTTGTCTGCCCGTACAAACTGAGATCTTCCGCACACAGATCTCTGACTGTCCACATTTCCCCCCCCCCCCCCCATGATTAGTAAAAATCTCAGAAAGTTATAAAATGTAGAGGTTACAAAATTTCATAGGTTAGTAGAATTAGTGTAAAATTGTAAGTGTGTTAGTAACTAGCACGCTTTAAAGCAACTGTCTGCGCTCGAGAAACAAAATGTTTGCCACTTCTAAACGTCTTCTAACAAATAGCACCAGCTTGTTTAGTATGCAAGGTCTGAAAACTAGGGTTAGTAAGATCATTGTGACTGGACCTATCAGGGTAGAAATCAGGGTGGTGAGCCATGGAGACCGGTTGAACCAGGATTCGAACCAACCCTGTTGGGCTTCCCTTTCTTTCTGTCTCTGAGCCAGTCTGTTTCGGAGTTCTGCCATGGAGTCTCTGACGACTCCCGTGTGGTCTGCATAAAAGCAGCATTGTTCTTTCAAGGCGGCACACAGACCTCCTTGCTGCATGAACAAGAGGTCCAGTCCTCGCCTGTTCTGCAGGACCACCTCTGAGAGTGAGGAGACTGACTTCTCCAGAAAGGAGATGGATTTCTCGATCCTCTGCAGATCTTCGTCGATGGTCATCTGCAGCTGGGACAGTCCTTGATGTTGCGCTGCCAGGGCCGACACGCCCGTTGCCATTCCCGCTGCTCCTAGGCCGAGCAGCATTGCGATAGTTATACCTGTTAGTATTTCTCTTTTGTGGAGCCGGCTGGGTTCTTCAAGGAGGTGATACACCTCCTCGTCGGGGTGGTACAGGACCCTAGGAACGATCAGAACTTGGACACAAAAGTCGTTAGAGTCACTGAATTTGGCAAGAAACACACAAGGGCTCACACCAGATCTCTGGCAAACCCACATCCCCAAAGCGGATGGGACGACCCACTTGTTGTTCTTTCGGTCGGGCTTGACCACGACAGTGCAGACGTTGCCTTTCCACCTGGCCAGGGTGGCATTGCCAAAGCATCTGCCCCGACCTGTGACTTGACTCAGGGTGATCCCTTTGCGGGGTGTGTCCCACCTGCACTGGGAAGGGGCATCGGCTCTGGAATAACTAAAAGGGGCATCTAAAGCGACTCCTTCATAAAAAGGGGGTTTGACATCGTAGCAAAGCCAGCAGGAGTCTGTCAGGTTAGGGTTAGATTCGTTCAGAGATAGATAGGTAGCTTCTAGCATGCGAAGGATTGGGTCCGAGTCCGACCCGGCTGACCGGCCTATCTGAAAGGCATCAGTGTCGCCGGTTGGGATGTCGGTGGCCTTTGTGGGCAAGGCCTTGGATCATGTTTCTCTCTGAGTCTACTCATTGCCAGAACCGGATTGGGTCTGACTGGGGGCAGTTTGCTGCCACGTGGCCAGTCTGGCCACACTCAGAGCATGCCATGGCATTCATTATTGCAGTGAAAACTGCTGCTTGAATGGGAGCTAGGTGTTCCTCTTTTGCAACGTGTCTGATCATGGCAGCTATGTTAGACCCTTGCGGCAGCGATCTTAAAATGTCTTTGGTGGCTGAGTTGCATTGCTGGTGTAGGCACTCTGCCAACACAGGGTCTTTCGCCTCTGGGGGTAATGTTGAGGAATCCAAGGCAGCCTGCAAGCGATCCACAAACTGAGTGAAGCTCTCACTTTCACTCTGCTTTATTGTGGCCCAAGGCGAGGGTTTGGCTATTACCTTGGACGCCACGTCGATGGCCTCTCTGGCTGCGCGGGTAGCTGTCATGACTTCATGTGCCTGCAAGCCCTCAGCCTGTGCTTGGGGGGGTGATCACTGTAGGGTCTGTGTCCATTAGCCTCTGTATGCTGGAGCCATGCAGTGGATGATCTGCCCCTGTTGCCAGTGCAAGCTGCTTAAGGCAGTTATCCTCCTACTCTTGCTTGAAAACGATCATCCCTGCTCCATCAAAAATCATTCTACAAGTCTGCTTAATATCAAAAGGCAACATGTCATCCCCTCTGAAAACACCGTCAATAAGTGTGGAGACCATGGCCGAATTAATCCCTGTATCTGCGATTGCTTTAATAATTGCCTGCACATCTTTCGGGTTTACTGGGGAGTAGGTCCTTTGGTTTCCCCCTGCCCCCCCACCCCCCCCCCACCCCCCCCCCCCCCCCCGGACTGGAAACACCAGTTTCGCCGATGGTGTGTATTGGGCACATGCAATTTTTATTTTCCGCCAATCTGTGAGTGGGGTTTGATCTTTCTCTGATGTCCCTTTTACCCATGCGGGAGCGCTGTGGCTAGTGACCTTATATACTGCTGCTCTCTTTCTGTTAAAACCCGAATCCGAGTCGGAACTCTCCGATCCCCTCTCAAGCTCCGAGCTCCAATCTGAGTCTGAGCCGGAAACCGACTGGTCGGTCATTTCCGGGCTGCTCTGCCTTTTCCTCGGGCTCTGACCCCGCCCCTTCTTACGTGGGTTGGGCCGTTCCCTCCCCCTGGGGTCCCCCCGTCTCATGCTGGGGGAGGTCCTTGCCCTACAAGAACTTAAAGTGAACTGAGCGCTCTGATTGGTCTGACGCTCCTCCGCGGGGGCCGCCCCGTCCCCCCACTCACCTGCGCCTGCGTTGTTAGGCAGGCTGACTGCATTTCCGCCCTCCGCGCCTTCTTTTCCACCCTGACCACGCGGTCCGACGCCATTTTCAGACTCATACGGCGGAGGTGGTGTGCTATTATCCCCCCCTTCGGGGTCCAGCGACTTCGCCGTTTCCCGCGCTTCCTCTGCGAGCCCCTGCCAAAACAACCGCCCGTGTTTTTCCCCTCGGATGGTAACTCGATCTGCCAGAGGGAGTCTGCCATTCGCGGTTTCACGCCGCCGCTTTGATCAAAGCCCTCTGCGGTCTGGGTCGCCGCCCCCACCCCCAACTGCGGCGGGGCCATTAACCATGCTTGAGCGGCTTTCCAGATCTCTTGCTCTTCCCTGGCCTTTTTCAGAGCCTGCACAACCCTGCCCCAGGACTTAAGCACCTTCCCCGCTCCGGACGTCATAGTTTCCTCAGCTAAAACCTTAGTACAAGTATCCCATATCTCCGGATGGAGAATATCCACCGGACTATCAATCACCCCAAGCTTTATAAGTCTCGGTATAGCAAGACTTAAATCTTTCAGCTTACAATCTATACCCCATTGAGAATGCACTTGGCTAATGACCTTCGCCGTGACTTCCATGGTCCACCACAGGTCCAGAAGCGTCCCTTCCACTGCACAAGGCCCGCTGTGCAGCCACCAGTCCCCTGTCCAGGCGATCCCCGAACTCCGGGTGCTGATCATTCCTGGGTTCGGCACCAGTTTTTGCCGTTACAGCGTAGTGACCTGGTTCTAGAGCTGGCACGGTGACCCACCTCCAAGGTCACTCGGTCCACATGCTACAGACACCAGTATGGTGGATAGCAAAATGGCCTTTATTGAGAGGTTTCAGGGGTTTATAAAGGCTTCGGCAGTCTGTGTCACATCCATCCAATTGGATTGGTCCAGGTGCGGAGCCAAGGTCAGACTGTGAGGTGAGGGAGGGCTTCTACCTGTACAGACCGAGATCTTCTGCACGCAGATCCCTAGCTCTCCACATTTCTCCTCTGGACTGTGATTGAAGAGGGGGTAATGTCCTAGTCACTGTTCCAGTGGAACTAATTGAGCTATCCTCTGTCCTTTCTCAATTCGTATCGGAAAAGGAGTATACATGATAACACAAATTTCCCCAGTAAAATCAGCATCTATTACTCCAGTCAAAACAAATAATCCCATTATGGTGGCTGACGATCGTCCCAGCAACAAAGCTCCCATAGGTTGTCCTTTAATGAAAATTGGTCCCTTTATTCCGGTGGGAACCTTTTCCACTTTGGTGGTCATCAGTGTTACTGTTACTGAGGCTGCCACGTCCAGCCCGAGGCTGCCGATTGTGGCTGGCTGAAGGCTCCCGGTTGTGGCTGGCTGAGGGTCCTCAACTGTGGCTGGTTGAAGGAAAGCTGAGTTGGAGTGCTGACAGCTGCTATTTGTGTCTGCACGCGGCGGCTGCTGTTGTTGAACGCGTTGATCCTGGCGTTTCCTGAATGGCGTCGGCAGGCTCCGGTGTTATGGGTACCCGAGCGGCAGTTGTGACACCAGACAGTTGCAGCTCTGCAGGCGAGGCGGGTGTGGCCGGTACCTCCACACCTGTAGCACTTGAATCCGCCAGTAGATGGAGCTCGTGGAGCACTTGTTGCCACAGCCTGGAGCGGTGCCAGTGCAGCCAGGACCTGGCTCTGCAAAGCTTCTGCTTGCTTCTGAGACGCTTCTGCCTGCTTCTGTAACCCTGCTCCTAATTCCTTAATTGCCTCAACTAACATTGCTTGACTTCCCAAGGGCACATTCGCCATACGTTCTAAAGCTTCCTCTATAGTCCAATTAGCTCCTAGGGTGTTCAACACACTCCTCGTAGTCTGATTACAGTTTTGGAGTGCACACTGTTTTAATAAAGCTCCCTTCATGTAATCAGGGACTCCTGCACGCTCAATAGCAGTGGCTGCCTTATCTATAAAGGATCCAAATGACTCCTCTCTCCTTTGCTTTATCCCCATATAGGAAGGAATTCCTCCTGGTTCTTTTATTCTATCTATAGCCAATCGTGCCAGGCGCATTGCTTCCCTGCACTTATCAGGACCTATTAAAGCTTGTGCTTCTGTCCGAAGAAAAGGTCCTAACCCCATTAATTCATCTAAGGTTATTCCAAACAATGGATCGCCTTGCTGCCTCTGTTCTGCCACACATTGCTGACAAAGTGCCTGCCAATGTGCCCCAAACAAGATTTGTTGATGTTGGGTTAAAATTAACTTCGCTATCCCTCTACAATCAGCTGGCAGCAAAACCTGTGTCCCCCAGATGTAATCAAGCATCTGCTTTGTAGGTTCACCAGTCACTCCAAACTGACTAACTGTATCTCGTAACTGCATCTCGTAACTGCGACAACAACTTCCAGTCTAAAGCAGTAATTGCTGCTTGAAAGCCTCCCCCTGCCAAAGGAGTAAATATCACTGGGCAAGCCACATCCATAGCCACTTCCAAAGACTCCTTCCCACCCCCCAACTCCATGAAGTGTTTTGCTACCCGCTGCCCACGCCGCTTTTTGCTCCCTTGCTATGGCCCCCGCCAGACCAGCTTCTGACCCAGGGAGAGGCTCATTGCTGGGAGGAGGGGAAGGGGGGTCTGGCCATGGGACAGGCGGTGTGGACGGTGCTGTAACAGCACGAGCGGGGAGTGAGTTATGTGAGGAGGAGGCTGATGTCGGCGGCAGAATTACTGTTGATGTGGCAGGGGGTAAAGGACACTCTGAACCTTCCCCATAACTCTTATTCTTATCATGGGCTATTCTAGCTTGCTGTGCTGCCTTCTTTTCTGCCTGATACTGCACTAACTCATCATGCACGATTTGCCACGGCTTTCCCATTTTCCGTGCAGTTTTATTATCAGCTATAGTTGCCAACCACAACTTGTCCCCAAATTTTTTCCACTCTGCTAACTCGTATACTGTATGAGGATTCTGAAAAACCCTCAATGTATGCCCATAATCTAACAAAACAGGAAGTTCTCCCTGCAAATCTATGCCCTTAACTTGTCGCTTTTGTAAAAAACTAATAAATAAGTCATACGCTGCTTGCCTTTCTGGTTCCATGGTTTCGTCAGTGCTGTTGCAGCCATTACAAGGTCGACGGCAGCACGTATCGGCCAGGCAACTTCTATAAGCTCACCTGGAGCTAACCGACACCTTCCCCTTTGTTTCAGCAGCGTTTAGTCGCCGTCCCGGCTGCAATAGGACCCAAACTCGTTCACCGATCCACTTGGCTCCATGATTGCCGGTGCAGAAATTATCCAAAGGTCATCACGTTGGCGTCGAGGTCACCATTTTGTAGTATCGGCGGTAGAAAAAGCAGCACTCCAATATGGGTGATCAGCAGATCTCATTTATTGATCAGAAGGCGCATACATTTATATTGGAGTTAATGAACCTAATGCATATTGCAAAGCTGAGCTCAGGATAGGTCAATTACTTATCATTCAACTACGCCTACTTCTGCATTCTTGTGATTTCTTTATTGCTACTTTTTAAACTATTCTCCATGTTTTCTGGCAAACCTTCTCTTTTCTATCCTCATGTTGCACAAAGGTCGAGCCATCCTTGTCAGTGATTGGACACTGACTGCTGACTTCTTGCTCCGTGTCCTTCATGCTCTACTAGTGGTACGTGCCCTTTTTCAGCTAGCCGGAGATCCACAAAGCTCTCCACAGGTGGCCATCAAGCGAGTGTCCCGGGAGCGCATCTCGCAGTGGGCGCGGCTGGGAGTGAGCGCGGCCAGCAGGAGGAGCTGGCGGGGCGTGCCGGGCAGGGCTGAGGCGAGGCCCGGCAGGGCGGCAGCCGGAACGCTGCGAGGGCAGCGAGCGTGGAGTGAGCGGGGGCTGCGCAGCGCCCTGGACCAGGCCATGGCGAGCCGCGGCAGGGCGGGCAGGGGCTGCCCGAGGCGCAGCGCAGCATCGGCCCCGCTGACGGCATCGCGGTCCCCCCGCAGCGCAAGGGCGCCCATGTGCCCCTGGAGCTGGCGCTGCTGTGGAAGGTGTCGCGGCCTGGCTTCCGCGGCGTTGTGCGGCTCCTGGACTGGTTCGAGGTGCCCGAGGGCTTCGTGCTGCTCATGGAGCGTCCGCAGCACTGTCAGCACCTCTGGTACTCCCTGCACGAGCGGTGGTTCCTGACGGAGCCCGTGGCGCGGGGGCTGTTCCGCCAGGTGCTGGAGGCCATGCGGGGCTGCAGCAGCCGCGGCGTCCTGCAGCACCACATCAAGGCCAAGAACGTCCTTGTCGACCTGGCCATGGGCGAGGCGAAGCTCATCGATTTCAGCTGTGGCACCATCCTCCAGGACACGTTCTACACCCGGATGTCAGGTGAGCCCAAAGCCAGGGCCCAGCTGGGCTGCGGAGGTTCCCCCCTTGTAGAGGATCTTGTTCAGACATGGCTTATAGAAAAAGGCCATGATCATATACAGCTGGTTAAGCAGTGAAGAAGCAGCTGTGAGAACCAAGTTCTCAGCCTTTTCACTTACAAGTAAAACAGTAACACTGTGTCCTTGGTTTAATGATGAGAAACACGGTAGGGAAAACATGGAGTCCTTGAGGCTGATCATAACAAGCAACAGCAGAGTGTGAGAAACAAGTATTATTTTCAATAAAGATACCACAGGTATGAGCAACATAAGGAGGGGTTAACATGCAGTTTGTAACCAATGATGAGGTTGATTTTGGAATATGCATGAACTTCATTAACACCACTATAAGAGTGTGTAAGTTGGATCAATAAAGCCAAGACCAATAATCATCAATAGGATGTGTAGGTCTCCCTTCATTCCCGGCACCCCCTTGGCTGGCAGAAGGGAAAGAGGGAGAGAAGGAAGGAGGGAGAATCCTTCTTCAGCCAGCTGCAGCCTAGTTGGTTTTTGGCAGGGCAGGGGTGTAGGCTCAAGATATCGCATCTCGCGATATTAGGAGTGGGAATTTCAAACCTCTATGTAACCCCTCCCCAAATAAAAATTCATCGGAACATCAGAACACTTCATGACATGCAGCAGCTAGTGGGATCATTACAGGGGCTTCGCAACATCATTCTGATCCCTCCTGAGATCATGGATCCCTTAAACGACTTCTTAAAAGGGAAGAACCCATGGGAGGGTAAAGTACTGACGCCAGAGGCAGTGAGCTCGCTTGACTTCATCGAGCGTCAGATGGCGGCAACCACGCTCGCCAGGTGGGGCTCAAACATGCTGGTTGATTTGTATGTCCATCTCACGAGGAGAGGGGGAGTAGGAGCACTAGCCCAGGGACCTCCTGATAAAGCCCAACCAATACAATGGGTGGTCCTGGGAAAACCATCACGTGCCTTCTCCCCAGGGGTTGAGTGCCTTGGCAACCTCATTATGAAAGGCAGGAAGCTTGCTCTGAGGCACCTCGCCACTGAACCCACCAGGATATATCTACCCTTTCGGTAAGCAGCTTCCTACACAGTCACCAGTGATATCTGAATACCTGGCCATGGCCCCTCGCTGGATTTGGGGGAGAGATTCGGTATGTGGCAAAACCCCCATGGACGCAGTTGCTGGCGGTCATCGACATCAACTTACCACCCAAAGTAATTGACCGGCCACACGAGGGACCCACCGTTTTCACTGAGGCATCTTCTTTAACATCCTCTGCAGCAGTAGTGTGGCAGACAGGAGAGCGGTGGCAGTGCATTAAAACAACAGATCCTGCACTGTCAGTCCAACAACTCGAGGCAGCCACTGTGGCACTGGCAGGTGGACTGTTCCCGGAGGAACACCTCAATATTGTAACAGACTCCATATTCCTGACCCGACTCTGTCTAGCCATGGCCGGACCCGGCGTGGCGGTGTCCGCAGTAGCAACGATGCTGGAAGAGGTGCTCTACTCATGGAAGGGCACTGTGTCCATCATCCATGTCAACAATCACAGTCTGGTCAAAGGATTCTTTCAAGTCAGTAACGACAAAGCAGATGCCACCGCGAGAGGGCTGTGGACTGTGAGAGAAGCCCATCAGCTGCATGAATCTCTGCATGTTGGGGCCAGAGCACTTGTGAGAAAGTGTGGGATCACTGTCACTGATGCAAGGCATGTCGTTGCCTCATGCCCTTACTGTCAGAGGTCACCATTATGGTCCAGCAGCATCAATCCTAGGGGCACCAAGGCCACTGATATATGGCAGATGGACTTGACGTTATGCCAGCTGCTGAGACCCTGAGCATGGTTAGCGGTCACAGTAGACACTTACAGCAGGATAATCATGGCCACACAACATCAAAGAGCTGACTCCCAAGCAACGGTCCACCACTGGCTAACAGCCATGGCATGGCTAGGTATCCCAGCAGATTAAAACAGATAATGGTCTGAGCTTTGCCTCTAAATCAATACAAGCGTTTGCGTCAAAATGGGATATAACGTTAGTCCACGGTATCCCCTACAACAGTACTGGCCAGGCCATAGTCAAACGGGCCAACCAAACCCTAAAAAATAAACTGGAAGTGCTAGCAAAGGTGGAAAGTGTCACCAATTCCATCCCACCGAGAGATCAAGCACGTATTCTGGCAGCCAACCTACTAGCTCTGAATCAGTTTCCAAGAGGAGACGAAAGCAAAAGTCCAGCCCAGAGGCACTGGGCCACCCGGGCGTTAGAGGAAGGCCCACACGTACTAATCAAGAATGACTTAGGAGAGTGGGAAGTGGGTAGGAGGCTGATACTCATGGGGCGAGGGTACACCGCCGTAAAGAGAGATGGCGAAATTAAGTGGTGCCCACTCAAATCAGTAGAGCCTGACCTTCAGGGCAGAAACTAAGGAAATCGGAAAAGTTTCTTTTGCAGGACCGGACCCTCAGACACCCCCCACGGCCCGTATACCTCGCTCCCAGAAGGCTGCATTGAGTCATCAGACAGCCCGATGGCAGACTACACCGGGGTCGTGAGGAAACCCAGTGAGAGGCCGGCGCAAAACAGAACTGGGGGAAAGAAAAAAGGAGCTCAGCACTGGTCCTAGGTGGTGTCCGTCAAGTAGGGTTGGAACTCTGGCCAAGTTCTGACTCTACTTGGATGGAATACCAACCAACCCAGAACCTTTCCTGCACCAAAGGGTTCAAAGGGTGTTTTGGGGAGAACATGAGTCTGGACATGGGCTCTCCAAAACGCCCTGGTTTTAAAGTCAAAGAGATCGCAGATTCTGGGAGGACAGTCTGGTGCTATAATGCCAACAGATAAGCTGAGGAAGGTCCTGTGAAGATGCCTGAGGTCATGATTCAGCCCCATGGCTGATGGCCCTGTATTGTAAATAAGCTTGTGTTGTTTTTTTTAGAGATAGTTAGTTTTTCTTTTGCGTTACATTGTTCAACTTTTCATTTCATTTATTAAATATTTACAGTCATAAGTTTGTTACAGTTCTTTGTTTTGTTAAAGTTACAAGTTTGTTACTGTCCCACTGGGCAGTTTAAATTTTTAGCATTTTCTATGTCATGAAAGGGGGGGGGAAATGTAGGATCAAGATATCCCATCTCGTGATATTACGCCTAACCCCTTCCCCTTTACCGTTACCCCCGTTATAAATTACCCTGCCCCGCCGTTAATAACGCCATTTCACCGCCCATCACAGAGGTGTCAGCGTGTGCTTTGGTCCTGTGGCAAGGGTGCTGCCACAGTCGCCCACAACCCGGGACACCGCGCCCTTAGCCGCGGCCACACTGAGGGAAAACACACGCTGATTGGTTAGTGAAGGAAAGGGAAAGGCGGGCGTTGCTGAGAGAAGGCACGCGGTGATTGGTTGGTTTAGGGCAGAAGACAAAAGAGTTGCTGACAAAAGGCGTGCAGTAATTGGTTAATTTGGGGTGTGGCACGCCGCTATTGGCTGGGAATAGTCTGGGATTTTTAAGGGAATATTCTCAGTTTTTTTTGTGGAAAAATTCCTGGATTTTTCTGGGAAATTTCCCGTTTTTCATAGGAGAAACATTTCTGGATTTTTTTGACCCCAAATGACCCCAAATAATGCAAACAACCCCAAAACACTCTAAATAAACCCCAAAAATACCCAAATAATACCTAAAATTCTCCCAAATACCCCCAAACAAATCAAAATAACACCAAAAAAAACCAAAGTAAACCCAATTTAAACCCAAATAACTCCAAATGATCTCAAGTACACATAAAAAACCACAAATACACCAACATAAACCCCCAAAACCCCAAAAAATTCCAAATAAACCCAAATAAACCCAACTACTTCCAAATAACCCCAAATAAACAGAAATAAACCAAGTAAAACCCAAGATAAACCCCAAATACTCCAGAAATAACCCCCCAAAAAACCCCCAAAAAACCCCCAAATAAACCCAAATAACCCCAGTTCCTCCCGTCCCCACCCCAAAACAGATTCTAGCCAATCAGAGCGCGTGGCACTGATGACGAAAGAATTGCTGAGCAGAAACTCAGAGCACTGGCCCCCTCAGCGATTTTCAGCCAATCAACGCCCGGCTTGGCTCTGACTCATCAGTTGTCAGGCAAAGACCAAGGCTTCTCACTGCGTTCAATAATCAGAGACCGCGTGGGGTAATTTCCAGCCAATCAGAGCGTGCCTCGCTGATGACTCATCAGTTGCCAGGAGCGGAATTTGGGGAGGGGGGAGGTGACCCTGGGAATGGGGTGGGGACCACAAATTAATGCAAAACCGGGTCGGGACCCCAAAACGGAGCAGGATGGGACTGGAGCCCCCAAAACCAAACACGGGGGAGCGGATGGGACCCCAAAATTGAGCTGGGAAGGAAATGGGACCCCTAAATTGGATGAAGCCAATTTCGTTCCTGGAATATGTAGAGTAGTTTATGGATATGCAAAAACATCTATGAATGTGCAACAGGCTGATGTAATGGGAGACAAGGTCCATCGAGCAAAGGTTATTATGGCCACCAAGACCCCCAGTTATTTTCAGGGACACCCCTTAATAATTCTGGCTTTAATTACAACAGCCTGTTGCATATTCATAGACCCTTATGAAAATCCATAAAATAATTTACATATTCCAGGAACAATTTTACACGGCCCCTCCCTGGAGGTGTCTCCCCATTTCAGGAGCCTCCCCTGAAATGGAAAATGTAAACCCCCTCCCTTTAAGTAATAATAATATTAATATAATATAGAAAATAATTAATTTTGAAATGAAGGGGCTCTCAGGCAAAGATATGGGAGTAGAAAAAACAGTTCTTTATTAGGGGAAATCAAAAATACAAATGCAGTGGTACAAAAAAAAAAAAAAAGGAAACAGTGACAGAGTCAGAATCCTCTGGGAATCCAGTGGAAAAGGTTGATCCTCTGGGAATCCAGTGGGAAAAGGGCTGCTCCTCAGGGAATCCAGTGGAAAAGGTTCATCCTCTGGGAATACAGTGGGAAAAGGCTGATCCTGTAGGAACCCACTGGGAAAAGGGCTGATTGTCTGGGAATCCAGTGGGAAAAGCTTGATACTCTAGGAATCCAGTGGAGAATGAGCCTGATCCTTTGGAATCCAGTGAGAAAAGGGCTGATCCTTTGGGAATCCATTCCTTACCCCCAAAGACAGGGCAAAGGCAGGGCCGTGGGACTTTAATAGGATATCCCAAGGGTGGAGTTGGGGTTTGGGTCAAGGGAGGAGTTCTCAGCAACACAAGAAGGGTGAAGTTAAATTCCTGCCACTTAGCAAAAGCAGCACTCCACACAGATTTAGTCCCCAAATCCTAAATTCCCTCTAAAAGCAGAGAGAAATGATGGAACTTCAGATATAATTGACCAATTTCCTTCATTTAACCCAGTTTAGTGTGTTTTTAAGGGATGAAGATGAAGCAGAGGAAAATTAAGGTCAAAACAAAATGAGAAGCAGCCAGGTGTGTTCCCAACATGGATAACAGGGAATATGAGTGACCAGGGCTGTGCCCAAAGTGCCTCCTCCAGTGGGGGATGGAGCTGGAGCAGTGCATGAAGCTCTTCCCGCACTCGGGGCACTCACACGGCTTCCCTTAGTGGTGCCTCTGTTGGTGTTGGGTCAAATTAGAGCTGAAGGAGAAGCTCTTCCCACACTGGGGACACTCGTAGGGCCTCTCCCCAGTGTGGATGCGCCGGTGGGTGATGAGGTGGGAGTTGCGCTGGAATCCCTTCCCACAGTCGGGGCAGCGGAAGGGCCTCTCCTCTGTGTGAATCCGATAGTGCTTGAGGAGATCGGAGCTGGTCAGAAACCTCTTCCTGCATTTATCACACTCGTAGGGCCTCTCCCCAGTGTGGATGCGCCGGTGCTTGACGAGGTCGGAATTGTTCTTGAATCCCTTCCCACACTCGGGGCATTGGAAGGGCCTCTCCTCTGTGTGACTCTGATAGTGCCGGAGGAGACTGGAGCTGCTCTGAAACCTCTTCCCACACTTGGAACACTCGTAGGGCCTCTCCCCAGTGTGGGTCCTCTGGTGCGTGTTCAGGTGGGAGCTCTTGCTGAAGCTCTTCCCACACTCCCCACACTCATAGGGCTTCTCCCCAGTGTGGATCCTCTGGTGCCTGATCAGGTCGCAGTTCCACCTGAAGCTCTTCCCACACTCCACACACGTGTGGGGCTTCTCCCCATCATGGAGCTGCTCATGGAGCACCAGCTCCGAGCTCTGGCTCCATTTCCGGCCGCCTTCCCGGCCCAGGCTGGCTCTTTCCCCCTCAGATCCCCGCCTGCTGCGTTTGCAGCCCCTCCTCGTGCGGCATCTCCGGGCCTTTTCCTCCCCGCTGGCTTCCTGCGCCGTGGAGCTGCTCAAAACGGCCTCTTCCACCAGGTTCTGCCACAGGCATTTGTCCTCCCTGCTCTCCATGCTCAGCTCCTGCTCTGGGCGAGGAAGGACAAGGACAGGATGGGATTTGCCTCCGTGCCACAGGCAAGGGCAAGGAGATCCCCCCAGGGCTGAGCTGCAGCCGGGGCTGTGCTGGGCTGGGAGATGCAGCAGCACAGAGGGGAAAGGGGCACTGACTTCCTCCTCACCTGCCTCAGTGTCCCGGGGCATCTTCCTCTTCCTCGCAGCCTCCCAGGGGCTGGCAATGGGAAATCCTGGTTTGGGGAAAACAAGGGATGAGCACGTTTATAGGAGCATCGGGGGGGTAGGACGGTCGGGACAGACGGAGACGAGAGATCTCTGCAGCCAGGTCGTGGCACTTGCGGTTTATTGCAAAGGGCCTGGGTGCAGGGCCCTGCTTGGAGCTGCCAGCCACAGCTCGGAGCAGGCCCGAGAGAAGAGAGGGGGAGAGAGGATGAGAGGGTGGGAGAGTAAGAGGGGAAGAGTGTAAGAGAGTGAGGTTCCTGTTACAATACATTAAATCTTCTTCTGTGTTGAATATTCTATTTCTCACTAACCAGTCTAGTACAAGATACAAATCCTATAGCATTTACATACAGCCTGTAACAATCATTACATCACCATACTGTGTTACATTTTAAACCCTAAAAACTCCTCTTTGGACCGCTTCTGCTCAGCCAGTAGGGTCTGCTCTGACCCCTGGACCTGTCTGCAAGCAGAGGGAATTGTTTCATTTAAAGGGGATTACTTACAGTTTTGCCACACCATTGTTTTCCAGTTGTTCAGCAACTAAGGCATCTCAAAGCTTGCCTTCATTTCAATCTTGCTTATAGTTTCCATATTCCAAAAATCTTTTCCCAGACAATCATATTTATAAGGCATTCCTGTTTCATCTTCCCCAAAACACGCCGAGTTTCAAGGTCCCTCTAGTTGTGCATCTCTAAAAGTAGTGCATCTCTACAAGCCACTGGGTATCGGGGCTCCAGAAAACCCTCCCAAAACACCAAGATTCAGCTTTGAATAAGCTTCCCAGGAGTTCCCCATCCCTGGCCCCTCTCCTCTGGTGTTCAGGGTTCCCCCCTGTCCCAGCTGCTGGGGTCACGCTTGGATTGGGGGTCCCCCTTCTCCTGGGTGCCCGCCCTGCCCAGGCTGCTGGCAGTGCCAGCAATGCCAAAAGCTCCCCCCTCTTGGCTCTCCCCATTTCGGGATGCCGGGGCTCTTTGGGCTCCCGGGCTCCCTTCTCCCCTCATTCTCTGCTCTGGGCTGCAGCAGCTCCAAGGAGTCCCCCCTGCCCCTCTCCAGGCTCTTGAGGCTCCCGCCAATGGCGCCGCTCCCCCCTCTCTGGGCTCCCCACTTTGGGCTCCTGGGGGACACAGGGCTCTGCTCCTCCAGGCTGCCTCTGCCGGCAGCTGCCACCCCCACCCCCCGATGTCCCCCCGAGGGGCCTTTTCCGCTCAGCCTTGGACTTCTTCATTCTCCAAACATCCCCCCAAAAAACCCAACCCAGGGACCCCCCGGGATATCTGGGCCAGAATCCCCCTCCCCGCTCACCGGCGTGATGTGGGGGGCGAATGATCCCACAGGTGGGGCTGCGAATTCAGGCAGGGCTGGAGCCCTTCGCTCCATCAGCTCAGCCTTGATCCGCCTTTGTCCCTCCTCTTCCTCTTCCTCCCGCTCCTCTCTCTTATCCCCACCTCCTTCTTCTCTTCCATCCCGCCCCTTCCATCCCTCCCCCTCCTCCTCCCCCCTAACCCCGCCTCCGCCTCCCTCTCCATCCCTGCCCTTCCCTCCCTCCTCCTCCTCCCCCAGCAGCAGCCGCACCCTCGGTGCCCCGTTCCCGCAGCCCTCGCAGCCCACGGCAGGAGCGGGGATGGAGCCGGGACAGGTCGGGATGGGCAGCGCGGGGCTCTCGGCTGCTCCCAGCCGCTGCGGGCGGGGGGAAGCCGGCCCGGGCCAAAGGAGAGGCAAACTGGGCAAACTGGGGGCTGCACATCCCAACTGGGCCTTGCTGGGGACCCTGCGTGGCCACTGCCAGCCCTCTGGGCTCCTCTCGGCACATCCGCCAGGGGGGAACGCACACAGGGCTGGGGGATCCCAGCAGTGGCAGCGCTGCCAGGGACTGGGCTGGACTGGGATCAGACTGGGAGTGACTGGGGCTGGACTGGCTTTGGACTGACATCATACTGGGATCATACTGGGAGTGACTGGGGCTGTACTGGCTTTGGACTGACATCACACTGGGATCGTACTCGGAGTGACTGGGACTGTATTGGCTTTGGACTGACATCATACTGGGATCGGACTGGGAGTGACTGGGGCTGTACTGGCTTTGGACTGACATCATACTGGGATCGGACTGGGAGTGACTGGGGCTGGACTGGCTTTGGACTGACATCATACTGGGATCGGACTGGGAGTGACTGGGGCTGGACTGGCTTTGGACTGACATCATACTGGGATCGTACTGGGAGTGACTGGGGCTGTATTGGCTTTGGACTGACATCATACTGGGATCGGACTGGGAGTGACTGGGGCTGGAATGGCTTTGGACTGACATCATACTGGGATCATACTGCCATGCCAGGGCAGACTGTGATCACACTGATGGACACTGGGATCATACTGGGAGTGACTAGGAGCCTGCTGGGGGAAATTGAGACCATGTTAGGGGCAAATGGGATATACTGGGAGTGACTGGGATTATGCTGAGCCTGACTGGGAGCAGCTGTGAGCAACTGGGATCATGCTAGGAGAAACTGGGAGGAACTGGGAGTGACTGGGTGCATGCTGGGGGTGATTGAAAACTGCTGGGCTTATACTGGGATGAACTGGGATCATGCTGGAGGTGACTGGGATCATCCTGGCAGTGAGTGCCACTACACTGAGGCTGACTGGGAGTGCTTGGGAGCAAATGGGATCATACTGGAAGGAACTGGAAAGATGCTGGAGGGAACTGGGCTACACTGGGACATACTGGGAGGGACTGGAACCAAAGTGAGGGTGAAAGAGAGCAACTGGAACCATGTGGAGCACAACTGGTTCATACTGGCAGGGACTGGGAGCACACTGGGCTCATCTTTGGATCATACTGGGAGGGACTGGACTAACACTGGGAGGATCTGAGAGCGACTGGGAACACACCCTGCACATCCTTCCCCATACTGGGCCTGACTGGGAGCAACTGGGAGCACGCTGGCAGCAAATGGCATCATACTGGGACTGACTGGGCTGATCTAGGAAGCAACTGGAACCATGCTGGAGGCAGCTGGGACCATCCTGGGAGAGATTGGAAGCAACTGGGATTATACTGGGACCACACTGGGAGGGCTGGCATGTGACTGGGATCAAACTGGAGCTTACTGGGATCATACTTTGGGCTACTGGGAGCCACTGAGGGAAACTGTGATGATGCTGCAAGCAAACTGGAGGAACTGGGAAGGACTGGATGCCTCCTGGAGGCAACTGGGACATACTGGGCATGACTGGGGGATCATACTGGGAGAACTGACACCTTACTGGGGCCACTGGCAGTGCCTGGAAATGACTACAGACATGCTGGGGCAACTGGGATATACTGGGAGTGTCTGGAAGCATACTGGGGGGACTGGAACCACCCTGGCAACAACTGGGACCATGCTGGGGAGAACTGGGACCACACTGGGGGCAACTGGGAGTGAGTGGGACCATGCTGGGAGGGACTGGGATCATATGGGGAGTGACTGGGACTAGAGCAGGGACAACTGGGTTCAACTGGGACCATACTGGGAGTGTCTGTAACCATAGGGGAGTGATGGAAGCACACTGGCAACAGCTGGGCCCATGCTGGGAGCAACTGGGATCACACTGGAGGCACTGGCATCAGACTGGGAGTGACTGGGATCATACTGGGAGTGGCTACAATCATCCTGGGATTAGAGTGGGTGTGACTGGACCCTGACTGGGGGTTACTGGGAGCTACAGGGCCCATGCTGGCAGCCAACTTGGGACACAATTAGAGGAAGTGGGAGCAACTGGGATAAAACTGGGGGCATGTGAACCACCCTGAGGGAACTGGGAGTGCCTGGCAATGACTGCCAGAATGTTCAGGGCAACTGGGATATACTGGGAGCGTCTGAGACCATATGGGTGGTGACTGGGACCAGACTGGGAGGGACTGCGAATATGCTGGGGGAACTGGGAACACGCTGGGGGCAAGTGGGAGTGAGAGAGGCCCTGCTGGGAGACACTGGGACCATACTGGGAGCGACTACGACTGTGGTAGGGGAGAATTGAGGGAACTGGGAACACACTGGATGAAAGTGGCAGGAACTGGGAGCAACTGGGACCATGCTGGGAAGAAATTGCATCAGCATAGGGAATGACTGGGAGTGACTGGGCTCATACTGGGAGCAGCCACTGCCGGCACTGGCACCCCCGAACCCCGTTCCCGGCCATCCCGCCCCTCCAGCCCCAGCACCCCCCATTGCCGGGGGCCTGGCAATCCCAGGGGTCCCCCCCCATCTCGGGGTCCCCACTTTGCCCTTCTGGGGCTCTCCTCTCTCGGGGCTCCTGCTCGGGGAAGCCGCGGCTCTCCCGGGGCTCCCCAGAACCGGTGTCCCCCCCGCCGCTGCCGCCGCTCCCGCGCGGTCCCCACGTGGCCCCGGCAGAGCTCGCAGGGCCCGGCCGGGAAGCCCAACCCCCACCGCGGGGGGACCCCGCATCCCCCCGCCCCCCGCCGGGGCTCTGCCGCCACCCGCACCGGGACCCCCCAAAAACACCTCCCGGGGACCCCCCCATGTCCCCCCGAGGGCCATCTGCGGCTCGGCTTTGGAGCCCTGCCAGCTGCAAACATCCCCCCAAAAAACCCCAATCCCAGGCACCCCCCGGCACATTTGGGCCGCGCTCCCCCCTGCCCGGCCACCTGCGGGAATGGGGGGCGATGCTCCCGGGGCTGCGGCGACTCCAGGGTTCCCTCTCCCCTTCTCCAGCTGCTTCTGCTGCCGCTCGGCCTCTTCCTCCCTCCCTCCTCCTCCTGCCCCGTTCCCGAAGGCCGAACCGTGAGGGGAAAGGGGGCGGGGAAAGGGCGGAACCGTGAGGGGAAAGGGGGCGGGGAAAGGGCCGAACCGTGAGGGGAAAGGGGGCGGGGAAAGGGCGGAACCGTGAGGGGAAAGGGGGCGGGGCCAAGGGGAGGCGCGGTCCTAAAAGGGCCCGGTTTGGTTTAAAATCACCCAAAAGGGCCTCAAATGCAGCTGAAATTCTGCCAGGTCTGGCCTAAAATCAGCCAAAGGGGCCCTGAAATCCATCCTAAATCCACCAGATTTGGATTGAAATCAGCCAAATGGCATTAGACGTATCTAAATGGGTCTAAAATCCAACCTAAAGGGCCTAAAATTTCCCCAACTGTTTTAAGACCCATACAAAATGGCCTAAAAAACACCTTTTAATCTCACAAACGCAAGTAAAATCTACCATAAAAGAACCTGTTTTTTCCTAACCCAAATGGGCCTAAATTCCAGCTGCTTTTGCGTTTAAGTCACCCAAATTTGCCTGGAACCAAAACAAGTGGACCTAAAATCCATCCTAAAAAGGCTTGGTTTGACCTAGAAACATAACAATCCACACAAATGAGCCTATATTCACCAAAAAAGAGGGCCTAAAATCACCCACACAGTATTAAGATTCACCCATTTGGAAGTAAAATCATCCAAAGAGATCTAAAATCCATCCTAAATCAGCCCAGATTATTCTAAAATCACCTGAATGGGCCTAAACCCCACCCACATGGGCCTCAAACCATCCAAAGGGATCCAAAATCCCCCTCAACCCCACCAGATGGGGCCTCCAATCAGCCCAAGGGGCCTAAAATCCCCCCGGCCAGGCTGGGAATCCCTGCCAGGGATCGGAGCCCACCCTGACCCTGCCCAGGCCGGCCCCAAACGCCCCCGAGGGGCCGAGGCTGAGGCCGAGCCCGGGATGGGCTCCGGGCTCGCTCCGGGCCCGCCGCGTTCGCTCCGGGCAGTTTTGGCCGCGGCCCCGGACGGGCCTGGGCGGGACTGGGAGGGCCCAGGGAGGGCTGGGCAGGGCTGCGGCATTTGGGGCTCTGTGGCCTGGGGGAGTTTGTTGGGAGCTCAGGGGCGATTCTTGGGGTGTGTGGAGAGAAGGGTTGGGTGTGGGGAGTTGGGGAATTTTGGGGGGTTTATTGGCACCTTGGGGGGGGGTTCTGGGGGTGTTTTGCGGGTTTTTGAATTTTTTGGGGGAGGGGTTATAATGTTGGAGGGATGACTGGGATTTTTTGGGATTCTCTGGAATTATGGGGGTTGCTTTGGGTGGTTTTTAGGGGATTTTGGATGTGTGGTCCAATTTTACTGGAACTGTGGGGGTATTTAGTTGAATTCTTTGGGGGGTTTAGGTATTTTTGGGAATTCTTTGGGATTTTTGTTGGGAGTTGGGGGGGTTTTATTGCATTTTTGGGGCGTTGCCAGGATTTCTTTATGTCTTGGGGGGGGGATTTTTTTGTGATTTTTTATGGTTTTGGGGATATTTTTTGGGGATTTTTGGGGTTTAATCAGGATTTTAGGGGGGTTGTTGGGATTTCAAGACACGTTGTGGGCTTTTATTGGGATTCCAGGGTGTTCTAATAGGATTCTGTGAGGTTTAGTTGGGACTTGAGGGGTTTTATTGGGACTCTTGGGTGTTTTAAGGACATTTTCATGCCTCTCAGCCCTTCCCCAACCCCCGGGGACTGCCCTAAAGACCCCCAAAATTCTACTAAACTGCCCCCAAATCCCATAAAAATAACTAGAAGATTCTCCAAAACCCCAGAGAATCCCAAAAAATCTCAGTGGAACCCACCAAAATTTAAAAAACCTCCTAAAAATGTCAATAAATCCTCCCCCAAAAATACCCCACAATCCCCCCCCCCAAAAAACACCCAAAATCCAAAACCCCCCACACATAAACAAAACCCCCCAAAATCATGTAACCACCCCAAACCCCAATAATTCCCCCCAAACTCCCAACAAAATCCCACAAAGCCCAAAAAAGCCACCCCAAAATCCCCAAAAACCCTCTCAAAACCCCAAAATCCTCACAAATCCCCCCAGACTCACCAGGGGCCGTCCTGAATCAGGGGGGCCCTCGGAGATTCTCCCCCCGGGAGAAATCTCCCCCGGGACCCCTCCAGGAACCCCAAACCCCCCAGAGCTCCCCCAGAGTTGGCCCAGAACCACCCTGGACCCCAAAAATCTCCCCAGGACCCTCAGACCCACCCATTTCCCCCCAAAATTCACCCCAGACCCACCTGAGACCCCCCCAAATCCATCAGACTGCCCCAAGTCCCCCTCAGACCCCACAATCCCCCCCAAACCCTATGAAATCCCCTCAGACTCCACCAAATTTCCACAGACCCACCTCAGAAGACCCCCGATCCCCCCAGAACCCCCCCAGTTCCTCTCAAAATCCCCCAAAATCCCCTCAGACCCTCCCAATTCCCCTCAGATCCCCCTAAACCCACCTGAGAACGCTCCAGACCCTCTCAAGCTTCCCCCAAAGCTCCCTAAAGCCCCCTCACACCAACCAAAGCCCCCTCAGACTCCCTCATTTCGCCCAAACCCACCGCACACCCCCGGTTTCCCGTCAATGCCCCCAAAAATCCCCAATTTCCCCTCAGACCCGCCCCAAACCCCCCCAGTTTTCCCCCCGGCCCCACCTCAGCTCCTCCTCAGCCGCTCCCGCCTCCGCCGCGTGCGCGGGCTCCCAACAATGGCGGCGCGCCCCGCCCCGAACCAACCAATCACTGCGCGGCTCCCCTCAGCAACGCCCGCCTCCCCCGCGCCGCCCCAGCCAATCAGAGGCGAGCCGGAAGCGGCGCCCCCTTCCCCGCCGCCGCCGGGACCCCCCGGGCTCGGGACAGGAGCGGGAGGGGCCTGAGAGGGGATCGGGGGGGGCGGGGGAGGGTCCGGGGGGTCTGGGGGGGCTTTGGGGAGGGGTCCGGGGGTTTGGGGGGTCTGGGGGGGCTGGGGAGGGGTCCTGGGGCATTGTGGGGGGACCTGGGGGGGTGCGGATGGGTCCTAAGAGGGGTCTCGGGGGGGGGGGGTCGTGGGAGGGTCTGGGGGGTTTGGGGAGGGGTCGTAGGAAGGGCTTGGCAGGGTCTGGGGGTGTTGGGATGGTCCTGGGGGAGTTTGGGGAGGGCTCTGGGGGGTCCTGAGGGGGTCCCGGGAGGGTTTTGGAGGTTTTGGGGAGGGGCTCTGGGGGCTCTGGAAGGGTTTGGGGAGAGGCTCTGGGGGGGTCTCAGGGCACATCCAGGGCTGGGCCCCATTGGGCTCTGGGGGCAGGTTCCTTCCAGCCACAAGCATTCCAGGGTTCTGTCAGGGACTCCCTGCCCTTCTTGCCTCTGCTCCCAGCTGCAGAATGTGCAGCAGAGCCGCCTTTGCTGTCTGCTCGGGGAGCCCAGGCAGCTGCTGGAGCCTGAGCCTGCCCTGCACAGCTCCCTTGGCAGGCACGGCAGGAGCAGCGCCCTGGCAGCCTCAGCAATCGCCCTCTGGCATCTCTGGCACACTCTGCAATGGGCTGCAATTCCAGCTGCCAGCAAGGAAAAGCTGCTCCTGCCCTTCAGGGCCAAATTCTGAAGGGGCCAAGACACAAGCCCAGCAAGATCTTACACAGACATTTCACTGCCAGCCTCCAGAACTTCATCCAGGGCTGTTGGAGCACCTGGATGGGGAAGGAAAAAAAAAAAAATCAGGGGAGGGTCTTTGGCTGGGAGCTGCCCCAGGTAAAGAGAGACCCTGGAAGGGAAAAGGAGCAGACCAAGGAAGGCAGGAGAGAAAGCAGGACACAAATGGCAACCAGCTGAGAAGGTGGCACTCTGAAAAGCAAACCTGAACGGATGGAATAGCAATGGGACAGAAAGGAAGAATTCGGAAACTTTCTTTACTCTGCTTCTCTGAGCAACCTGTGCAGCCAGGACTTCAGCACCCTGACAGGGAAGAAGCATTTTCTAGATCAAACCTGAACTTGATCCCTTTTACTCTGAGCCCAGTAAATCCCAAGGAACTCATTTGGGGTCATTTTCATCAAGGGCCCGAGCTCTTTGTTCCAGCACATCCAGCGAGCACCAGGCAGGACAGCACGGGAACCCAGCTCCCAGCTGAGGGACTCAGAACATCTCAGCACCAGCAGGGCACATTGCTCATCTTTGCTCCAAGAGATTTGAGAAATGAAAGCCCGGAGATGAGAGCTCTTTCTCAGAGCAGTAATTGCTAGTTTGTGTTAATGAAGTTGATAGGGTCTGAATTGGAAGCGTTGGTCTGTTGTTAAGCATTGAATGTCACAGTTCGAGGAGTTGCCTTTAGTTGCCGCTATTCAGTGTTCCCATTTTAGCCTGGATTTGTGTCTCTCCCCCGTCCCACTCTGGATTTGTGCCCCTTTCCGTCTCAGCCCGGATTTGTATCCCTTCCCGTGCCAGGCTGAATTTCAATGAGAGGCTGTGGGAACTCCACGAACCCTCTGCAAACAACAAAGCAGCCCATAAACGATGACTTTACCCAGCAGAACCGCACGAAATCACCCAGCCTTGAGCAGAGCCGGATTCCGTGCTGCCGCCATCATTTTCATAGCGCTCAGCTTGGAGGATCCCCCTGAGCTCCGAGGCAGCGTTGCCTTCCCAAGGACTCTGGTGAGGACGGAAGCCCCGGCTCTGCCGAGAGACAAAGCTGCGCTGCTGCTCCTCCTCCTCCTCCTCCTCCTGCTGCTGCTCAGCGCGGTCCTGTGGGAGCAGCGGCGCTGTGCGCGACCCCTCGGGTTCCGCCCCAGAGCTGTCTTTAATCGAGGCCTTTTTAAAGGAGCTGCTCTCCTGGCCCTGTTTATCGCACTGCCAGAGCCCCCAGAGCCCCTCCCCCAAAACCTCCAAAACCCTCCCAGGACCCCCTCAGGACCCCCCAGAGCCCTCCCCAAACTCCCCCCAGGACCATCCCAACACCCCCAGACCCTGCCAAGCCCTTCCTACGACCCCTCCCCAAACCCCCCGGACCCTCCCACGACCCCCCCCCCCCCCCCCGAGACCCCTCTTAGGACCCATCCGCACCCCCCAGGTCCCCCCACAATGCCCCAGGACCCCTCCCCAGCCCCCCCAGACCCCCCCAAACCCCCGGACCCCTCCCCAAAGCCCCCCCAGACCCCCCGGACCCTCCCCCGCCCCCCCCGATCCCCTCTCAGGCCCCTCCCGCTCCTGTCCCGAGCCCGGGGGGTCCCGGCGGCGGCGGGGAAGGGGGCGCCGCTTCCGGCTCGCCTCTGATTGGCTGGGGCGGCGCCGGGGAGGCGGGCGTTGCTGAGGGGAGCCGCACCTTGATTGGTTGGTTCGGGACGTTCGGCGCGGTGATTGGTTGGTTCGGGGCGGGGCGCGCCGCCATTGTTGGGAGCCCGCGCACGCGGCGGAGGCGGGAGCGGCTGAGGAGGAGCTGAGGTGGGGCCGGGGGGAAACTGGGGGGGTTTGGGGCGGGTCTGAGGGGAAATTGGGGATTTTTGGGGGCATTGACGGGAAATAGGGAGGTGTGCGGTGGGTTTGGGGTGAATGAGGGGGTCTGAGGGGCTTTGGTTGGTCTGAGGGTGCTTTAGGGAGCTTTGGGGAAGCTTGCGAGCGTCTGGAGCGTTTTCAGGTGGGTTTCTGGGGATCTGAGGGGAATTGGGAGGGTCTGAGGGGATTTTGGGGGATTGCGAGAGGAACTGGGGGGTTCTGAGGGGATCTGGCGGGTTCTGAGGGCGGTCTGGAGAAATTTGCGGGAGTCTGAGGAGATTTCATAGGGTTTGGGGGGGATTGAGTGTTCTGAGGGGGATTTGGGGCAGTCTGATGGATTTGGGGGGTCTCAGGTGGGTCTGGGGTGAATTTTGGGGGGAAATGGGGGTTCTGAGAGTCCTGGGGCGGTTTTGGGGGTCCAGGGTGGTTCTGGGCCAACCCTGGGGGAGCTCTGGGGGGTTTGGGGTTCCTGGAGGGGTCCCGGGGGAGATTTGGGGGTCCCGGGGGGTCCCAGGCCCACCCTGAACCGGGGTCTGGGGGTTCCGGGGGGAGGGGGCACAGCAGGGGTTCCCCCCCCCCCCCGGTTTTTGGGGGTCTCCCATGGCGCCCCCTCCCCAAGAATCTCCGAGGGCCCCCCTGATTCAGGACGGCCCCACTGAGTCTGGGGGGTTCTGGGGGGATTTTGGGGTTTTGAGAGGGATTTTGGGGATTTTGGGGTGGCTTTTTTGGGCTTTGTGGGATTTTGTTGGGAGTTTGGGGGAAATTTGTGGGATTTTGTTGGGAGTTTGGGGGAAATTATTGGGTTTTGGGGGTGGGGTTACATGATTTTGGGGGGGGTTTGTTTATGTGTGGGGGGGTTGGATTTTGGGTGTTTTTTTGGGGGGGATTGTGGGGTTTTTTGGGGGGAGGATTTATTGAAATTTTTAGGAGGTTTTTTAAAATTTTGGTGGGTTCCACTGGGATTTTTTGGGATTCTCTGGGGTTTCCGAGTAATCTTGTAGTAATTTTTAGGGGATTTGGGGGCGGTTTAGTAGAATTTTGGGGGCCTTTGGGGCGGTCCCTGGGTGTAGGGAAGGGCTGAGAGGCATGAAAAATGGTCCCTTAAAACACCCAAAAAGTCCCAATAAAACTCCTAAAGTCCCAACTAAACCTCACAGAATCCTATTAGAACACCCTGGAATCCCAATAAAAGCCCACAAAGTGTCTTGAAATCCCAACAACCCCACCAAAATCCCAATTAAACCCCAGAAATCTCCCAAAAATGTCCCCAAAAACCATAAAAAGTCGCAAAAAAAGCCCCCCCCCCCCCCCCAAGACTGAAAGAAATCCTGGCAACACCCCAAAAACCCAACAAAACCCCCCCCAACTCACAATAAAAATCCCAAAATATTCCTAAAAATACCCAAACCCCCAAGGAATTCAACTAAATACCCCCACAATTCCAGTAAAATTGGACCACACATCCAAAATCCCCTAAAAACCACCCAAAACAACCCCCATAATTCCAGAGAATCCCAAAAAATCCCAGTCATCCCCCCCCAAAATTATAACCCCCCACAAAAATTCAAAAACCCCCCAAAACACCCCCAGAACCCCCCCCAAGGTGCCAATAAAGCCTCCCAAAATTCCCCAACTCCCCCACACCCAACCCTTCTCTCCACACACCCCAAGAATCGCCCCTGAGCTCCCAACAAACTCCCCCAGGCCACAGAGCCCCAAATGCCGCAGCCCTGCCCAGCCCTCCCTGGGCCCTCCCAGTCCCGCCCAGGCCCGTCCGGGGCCGCGGCCAAAACTGCCCGGAGCGAACGCGGCGGGCCCGGAGCGAGCCCGGAGCCCATCCCGGGCTCGGCCTCAGCCTCGGCCCCTCGGGGGCGTTTGGGGCCGGCCTGGGCAGGGTCAGGGGTGGGCTCCGATCCCTGGCAGGGATTCCCAGCCTGGCCGGGGGGATTTTAGGCCCCCTTTGGCTGATTGGAGGCCCCATCTGGTGGGGTTGAGGGGGATTTTAGATCCCTTTGGATGATTTGAGGCCCATGTGGGTGGGGTTTAGGCCCATTAAGGTGATTTTAGAATAATCTGGGCTGTTTTAGGATGGATTTTAGATCACTTTGGATGATTTTAACTTCCAAATGGGTGAATCTTAAGGCTGCGTGGGTGATTTTAGGCCCTCTTTTTTGGTGATTTTGGGCACATTTGTGTGGGGTTTTATGTTTTAAGGTCAAACCAAGCCTTTTTAGCGTGACTTTTAGGTCTCCTTGTGTTGGTTCCAGGCAAGTTTGGGTGACTTAATGCAAAAGCAGCTGGAATTTAAGCCCATTTGGGTCAGGGAAAAAAAACAAAAAACAGGAAAAAACAGGTTCTTTCAGGGTGGATTTTAGGTGCATTTGAGATATGAAAAGGTGATTTTAGGTCCTTTTGTATGCCCCAAAATATTTGGGGCAATTTTAGGCCCTTTAGGTTGGATTTTAGACCCATTTGGATACTTTTAATGCCATTTGGCTGATTTCAATCCAAATCTGGTGGATTTAGGATGGATTTCAGGGGCCCTTTGGCTGATTTTAGGCCAAACCTGGCGGAATTCAGCTGCATTTGAGGCCCTTTTGGGTGATTTTAAAACCAAACCGGGCCCTTTTAGGACCGCGCGTCCCCTTGGCCCCGCCCCTTTCCCCTCACGGTTCCGCCCTTTCCCCGCCCCCTTTCCCCTCACGGTTCGGCCTTTGGGAACGGGGCAGGAGGAGGAGGGAGGGAGGAAGAGGCCGAGCGGCCGCAGAAGCAGCTGGAGAAGGGGAGAGGGAACCCTGGAGTCGCCGCAGTCCCGGGAGCATCGCCCCCCATTCCCGCAGGTGGCCGAGCAGGGGGCGAGCGCGGCCCAAATGTGCTGGGGGGTGCCTGGGTTTGGGGTTTTTTGTGGGGGATATTTGTAGCTGGCAGGGCTCCAAAGCCGAGCCGCAGATGGCCCTCGGGGGGACATGGGGGGGTCCCCGGGAGGTGTTTTGGGGGGTCCCGGTGCTGGTGGCGGCAGAGCCCCGGCGGGGGGCGGGGGGATGCGGGTCCCCCCACAGTCGGGGTTGGGCTTCCCGGCCGGGCCCTGCGAGCTCTGCCGGGGCCACGTGGGGACCGCGCGGGAGCGGCGGCAGCGGCGGGGGGGACACCGGTTTCTGGGGAGCCCCGGGAGAGCCGCGGCTTCCCCGAGCGGGAGCCCCCGAGAGAGGAGAAGCCCAGAAGGGCAAAGCGGGAACCCCGGGCGGGGGGGTGGGGGGACCCCTGGGATTGCCGGGCCCCCGGCATTGGGGGGGGGTGCTGGGGCTGGAGGGGCGGGATGGCCGGGAAAGGGGTTCGGGGGTGCCCGTGCCGGCAGTGGCTGCTCCCAGTATGAGCCCAGTCACTCCCGGTCATTCCCTTTGCTGATGCAATTTCTTCCCAGCATGGTCCCAGTTGCTCCCAGTTCCTGCCACTTTCATCCAGTGTGTTCCCAGTTCCCTCAATTCTCCCCCAGCACAGTCCTATCCACTCCCAGTATCATCCCAGTCTCTCCCAGCAGGGCCTCTCTCACTCCCACTTGCCCCCAGCGTGTTCCCAGTTCCCCCAGCACATTCCCAGTCCCTCCCAGTCTGGTCCCAGTCACCACCCGATGGTCTCAGACCCTCCCAGTAGATCCCAGTTGCCCTGAACATTCTGGCAGTCATTGCCAGGCACTCCCAGTTCCCTCAGGGTGGTTCACTTGCCCCCAGTTTTATCCCAGTTTCTCCCAGTTCCTCTAATTGTGTCCCAAGTTGGCTGCCAGCATGGGCCCTGTAGCTCCCAGTAACCCCCAGTCAGGATCCAGTCACACCCACTTTAATCCCAGTCTGATTGTAGCCACTCCCAATATGAACCCAGTCACTCCCCAGTCTGATGCCAGTGCCTCCAGTGTGATCCCAGTTGCTCCCAGCATGGGCCCAGCTGTTCCCAGTGTGCTTCCATCACTCCCCTATGGTTACAGACACTCCCAGTATGGTCCCAGTTGAACCCAGTTGCCCCTGCTCTAGTCCCAGTCACTCCCCGTATGATCCCAGTCCCTCCCAGCATGGTCCCACTCACTCCCAGTTGCCCCCAGCATGGTCCCAGTTTGTTCCCAGTGTGGTTCCAGTCCCCCCAGTATGCTTCCAGACACTCCCAGTATATCCCAGTTTGCCCCAGCATGTCTGTAGTCATTTCCAGGCACTGCCAGTGGCCCCAGTAAGGTGTCAGTTCTCCCAGTATGATCCCCCAGTCATGCCCAGTATATCCCAGTTGCCTCCAGCAGGCATCCAGTCCTTCCCAGTTCCTCCAGTTTGCTTGCATCATCATCCCAGTTTCCCTCAGCTGCTCCCAGTAGCCCAAAGTGTGATCCCAGTCGCTCCCTTTCAACCCCAGTATGATCCCAGTAAGCTCCAGTTTGATCCCAGTCACATGCCAGCCCTCCCTGTGTGGTCCCAGTATAATCCCAATTCTTTCCAATCTCTCCCAGTATGGTCCCAGCTGCCTCCAGCATGGTTCCAGTTGCTTCCTAGATCAGCCCAGTCAGTCCCAGTATGATGCCATTTGCTGCCCGCGCACTCCCAGTTGCTCCCAGTCAGTCCCAGTATGGGGGATGATGTGCAGGGTGTGTTCCCAGTCACTCTCAGATCCTCCCAGGGTTAGTCCAGTCCCTCCCAGTATGATTCAAAGATGAGCCCAGTGTGCTCCCAGTCCCTGCCAGTATGAACCAGTTGTGCTCCACATGGTTCCAGTTGCTCTTTCACCCTCACTTTTGTTCCAGTCACTCCCAGTATCCCCCAGTGTACCCCAGTTCCCTGCAGCATCTTTCCAGTTCCTTCCAGTATGATCCCATTTGCTCCCAAGCCCTCCCAGTCAGCCTCAGTGTAGTGGCACTCGCTGCCAGGATGATCCCAGTCAGCTCCAGCATGATCCCAGTTCATCCCAGTATAAGCCCAGCAGTTTTCAATCACCCCCAGCATGCACTCAGTCACTCCCAGTTCCTCCCAGTTGCTCCTAGCATGATCCCAGTTGCTCACAGCTGCTCCCAGTCAGGCTCAGCATAATCCCAGTCACTCCCAGTTTATCCCATTTGCCCCTAAAATGGTCTCAATTGCCCCCCGGAACCTCCTACTCACTCCCAGTATGATCCCAGTGTCCATCAGTGTGATCACAGTCTGCCCTGGCATGGCAGTATGATCCCAGTATGATGTCAGTCCAAAGCCAGTACAGCCCCAGTCACTCCCAGTATTGATCCCAGTATGATGTCAGTCCAAAGCCAGTACAGCCCCAGTCTCTCCCAGTCCGATCCCAGTCCAGCCCAGTCCCTGGCAGCGCTGCCACTGCTGGGATCCCCCAGCCCTGTGTGCGTTCCCCCCCTGGCGGATGTGCCGAGAGGAGCCCCAAGTGGCTGGCAGTGGCCACGCAGGGTCCCCAGCAAGGCCCAGTTGGGATGTGCAGCCCCCAGTTTGCCCAGTTTGCCTCTCCTTTGGCCCGGGCCGGCTTCCCCCCGCCCGCAGCGGCTGGGAGCAGCCGAGAGCCCCGCGCTGCCCATCCCGACCTGTCCCGGCTCCATCCCCGCTCCTGCCGCGGGCTGCGAGGGCTGCGGGAACGGGGCACCGAGGGTGCGGCTGCTGCTGGGGGAGGAGGAGGAGGGAGGGAAGGGCAGGGATGGAGGGGGAGGAGGAGGCGGGGTAAGGGGGGAGGAGCAGAGGGAGGGATGGAAGGGAAGGGATGGAAGAGAAGAAGGAGGTGGGGATAAGACCGAGGAGCGGGAGGGGGGAGGAAAGAATAGGAGCGGGAGGAAGAGGAAGAGGAGGGACAAAGGCGGATCAAGGCTGAGCTGACGGAGTGAAGGGCTCCAGCCCTGCCTGAATTTGCCGCCCCACCTGTGGGTTCATCGCCCCCCACATCACGCCGGTGAGCGGAGAAGGGAATTCTGGCCCAGATATCCCGGGGGGTCCCTGGGTTGGGTTTTTGGGGGGATGTTTGGAGAATGAATAAGTCCAAGGCTGAGCGGAAAAGGCCCCTCGGGGGGACATCGGGGGGGTGGCGGTGGCGGCTGCCGGCAGAGGCAGCCTGGAGGAGCAGAGCCCTGTGTCCCCCAGGAGCCCAAAGTGGGGAGCCCAGAGAGGGGGAGCGGCGCCATTGGCGGGAGCCTCAAGAGCCTGGAGAGGGGCAGGGGGGACTCCTTGGATCCGCTGCAGCCCAGAGCAGAGAATGAGGGGAGAAGGGAGCCCGGGAGCCCAAAGAGCCCCGGCATCCCGGAATGGGGAGAGCCAAGAGGGGGGAGCTTTTGGCATTGCTGGCACTGCCAGCAGCCTGGGCAGGGCGGGCACCCAGGAGAAGGGGGACCCCCAATCCAAGCGTGACCCCAGCAGCTGGGACAGGGGGGAACCCTCGAACACCCAAGGGGAGGGACCAGGGACGGGGAACTCCTGGGAAGCTTTTTCAGAGCTGAATCTTGGTGTTTGGGAGGGTTTTCTGGAGCCCAGATACCCAGTGGCTTGTAGAGATGCACTACTTTTAGAGATGCACTACTAGAGGGACCTTGAAACTCAGCGTGTTTTGGGGAAGATGAAACAGGAATGCCTTATAAATATGATTGTCTGGGAAAAGATTTTTGGAATATGGAAACTATAAGCAAGGATGAAATGAAGGCAAGCTTTGAGATGCCTTAGTTGCTGAACAACTGGAAAACAATGGTGTGGCAAAACTGTAAGTAATCCCCTTTAAATGAAACAATTCCCTCTGCTTGCAGACAGGTCCAGGGGTCAGAGCAGACCCTACTGGCTGAGCAGAAGCGGTCCAAAGAGGAGTTTTTAGGGTTTAAAATATAACACAGTATGGTGATGTAATGATTCTTACAGGCTGTATGTAAATGCTATAGGATTTGTATCTTGTACTAGACTGGTTAGTGAGAAATAGAATATTCAACACAGAAGAAGATTTAATGTATTGTAACAGGAACCTCACTCTCTTACACTCTTCCCCTCTTACTCTCCCACCCTCTCATCCTCTCTCCCCCTCTCTTCTCTCGGGCCTGCTCCGAGCTGTGGCTGGCAGCTCCAAGCAGGGCCCTGCACCCAGGCCCTTTGCAATAAACCGCAAGTTCCACGACCTGGCTGCAGAGATCTCTCGTCTCCGTCCGTCCTGACCGTCCTACCCCCCCGATGCTCCTATAAACGTGCTCATCCCTTGTTTTCCCAAACCAGGATTTCCCATTGCCAGCCCCTGGGAGGCTGCGAGGAAGAGGAAGATGCCCCGGGACACTGAGGCAGGTGAGGAGGAAGTCAGTGCCCCTTTCCCCTCTGTGCTGCTGCATCTCCCAGCCCAGCACGGCCCCGGGTGCAGCACAGCCCTGGGGGGATCTCCTTGCCCTTGCCTGTGGCACGGAGGCAAATCCCATCCTGTCCTTGTCCATCCTCCCCCAGAGCAGGAGCTGAGCATGGAGAGCAGGGAGGACAAATGCCCGCGGCAGAACCTGGTGGCAGAGGCCGTTTTGAGCGGCTCCACGGCGCAGGAAGCCAACGGGGAGGAAAAGGCCCGGAGATGCCGCACGAGGAGGGGCTGCAAACGCAGCTGGCGGGGATCTGAGGGGGAAAGAGCCAGCCTGGGCCGGGAAGGCGGCCGGAGATGGAGCCAGAGCTCGGAGCTGGTGCTCCATGAGCAGCTCCGTGATGGGGAGAAGCCCCACACGTGTGGGGAGTGTGGGAAGAGCTTCAGGTGGAACTGCGACCTGATCAGGCACCAGAGGACCCACACTGGGGAGAGGCCCTATGAGTGTTCCAAGTGTGGGAAGAGGTTTCAGAGCAGCTCCAGTCTCCTCCGGCACTATCAGAGTCACACAGAGGAGAGGCCCTTCCAATGCCCCGAGTGTGGGAAGGGATTCAAGAACAATTCCGACCTCGTCAAGCACCGGCGCATCCACACTGGGGAGAGGCCCTACAAGTGTGATAAATGCAGGAAGAGGTTTCTGACCAGCTCCGATCTCCTCAAGCACTATCAGATTCACACAGAGGAGAGGCCCTTCCAATGCCCCGACTGTGGGAAGGGATTCCAGCGCAACTCCCACCTCATCACCCACCGGCGCATCCACACTGGGGAGAGGCCCTACGAGTGTCCCCAGTGTGGGAAGAGCTTCTCCTTCAGCTCTAATTTGACCCAACACCAACGGAGGCACCACTAAGGGAAGCCCTGTGAGTGCCCCGAGTGCGGGAAGAGCTTCATGCGCTGCTCCAGCTCCATCCCCCACTGGAGGAGGCACTTTGGGCACAGCCCTGGTCCCTCACATTCCCTGTGATCCATGTTGGGAACACACCTGGCTGCTTCTCATTTTGGTTTGACCTTAATTTTCCTCTGCTTCATCTTCATCCCTTAAAAACACACTAAACTGGGTTAAATGAAGGAAATTGGTCAATTATATCTGAAGTTCCATAATTTCTCTCTGCTTTTAGAGGGAATTTAGGATTTGGGGACTAAATCTCTGTGGAGTGCTGCTTTTGCTAAGTGGCAGGAATTTAACTTCACCCTTCTTGTGTTGCTGAGAACTCCTCCCTTGACCCAAACCCCAACTCCACCCTTGGGATATCCTATAAAAACCCCATGGCCCTGCCTTTGCCCTGTCTTTGGGGGGGTAAGAAATGGGTTCCCAAAGGATCAGCCCTTTTCTCACTGGATTCCAAAGGATCAGGCTCATTCTCCACTGGATTCCTAGAGTATCAAGCTTTTCCCACTGGATTCCCAGACAATCAGCCCTTTTCCCAGTGGGTTCCTACAGGATCAGCCTTTTCCCACTGTATTCCCAGAGGATCCACCTTTTCCCACTGGATTCCCTGAGGAGCAGCCCTTTTCCCACTGGATTCCCAGAGGATCAACCTTTTCCACTGGATTCCCAGAGGATTCTGACTCTGTCACTGTTTCCTTTTTTTTTTTTTTGTACCACTGCATTTGTATTTTTGATTTCCCCTAATAAAGAACTGTTTTTTCTACTCCCATATCTTTGCCTGAGAGCCCCTTCATTTCAAAATTAATTATTTTCTATATTATAATAATATTATTATTACTTAAAGGGAGGGGGTTTACATTTTCCATTTCAGGGGAGGCTCCTGAAATGGGGAGACACCTCCAGGGAGGGGCCGTGTAAAATTGTTCCTGGAATATGTAAATTATTTTATGGATTTTCATAAGGGTCTATGAATATGCAACAGGCTGTTGTAATTAAAGCCAGAATTATTAAGGGGTGTCCCTGAAAATAACTGGGGGTCTTGGTGGCCATAATAACCTTTGCTCGATGGACCTTGTCTCCCATTACATCAGCCTGTTGCACATTCATAGATGTTTTTGCATATCCATAAACTACTCTACATATTCCAGGAACGAAATTGGCTTCATCCTGTTTAGGGGTCCCATTTCCTTCCCAGCTCAATTTTGGGGTCCCATCCGCTCCCCCGTGTTTGGTTTTGGGGGCTCCAGTCCCATCCTGCTCCGTTTTGGGGTCCCGACCCGGTTTTGCATTAATTTGGGGTCCCCACCCCATTCCCAGGATCACCTCCCCCCTCCCCAAATTCCGGTCCTGGCAACTGATGAGTCATCAGCGAGGCACGCTCTGATTGGCTGGAAATTACCTCACGCGGTCTCTGATTATTTAACGCAGTGAGAGGCCTTGGTCTTTGCCTGACAACTGATGAGTCAGAGCCAAGCCGGGCGCTGATTGGCTGAAAGTCGCTGAGGGGGCCAGTGCTCTGAGTTTCTGTTCAGCAATTCTTTCGTCATCAGTGCCACGCGCTCTGATTGGCTAGAATCTGTTTTGGGGTGGGGACGGGAGGAACTGGGGTTATTTGGGTTTATTTGGGGGTTTTTTGGGGGTTTTTTGGGGGTTATTTCTGGAGTATTTGGGGTTTATCTTGGGTTTTTACTTGGTTTATTTCTGTTTATTTGGGGTTATTTGGAAGTAGTTGGGTTTATTTGGGTTTATTTGGAATTTTTTGGGGTTTTGGGGGTTTATGTTGGTGTATTTGTGGTTTTTTTATGTGTACTTGAGATCATTTGGAGTTATTTGGGTTTAAATTGGGTTTACTTTGGTTTTTTTGGTGTTATTTTGATTTGTTTGGGGGTATTTGGGAGAATTTTAGGTATTATTTGGGTATTTTTGGGGTTTATTTAGAGTGTTTTGGGGTTGTTTGCATTATTTGGGGTCATTTGGGGTCAAAAAAATCCAGAAATGTTTCTCCTATGAAAAACGGGAAATTTCCCAGAAAAATCCAGGAATTTTTCCACAAAAAAACTGAGAATATTCCCTTAAAAATCCCAGACTATTCCCAGCCAATAGCGGCGTGCCACACCCCAAATTAACCAATTACTGCACACCTTTTGTCAGCAACTCTTTTGTCTTCTGCCCTAAACCAACCAATCACCGCGCGCCTTCTCTCAGCAACGCCCACCTTTCCCTTTCCTTCACTAACCAATCAGCGTGCGTTTTCCCTCAGTGTGGCCGCCGCTAAGGGCACGGTGTCCCGGGTTGTGGGCGACTGTGGCAGCACCCCTGCCACAGGACCAAAGCACACGCTGACACCTCTGTGATGGGCGGTGAAATGGCGTTTATTAACGGCGGGGCAGGGTAATTTATAGCGGGGGTAACAGTAAAGGGGAAGGGGTTAGGCGTAATATCACGAGATGGGATATCTTGATCCTACATTTCCCCCCCCCCCTTTCATGACATAGAAAATGCTAAGAATTTAAACTGCCCAGTGGGACAGTAACAAACTTGTAACTTTAACAAAACAAAGAACTGTAACAAACTTATGACTGTAAATATTTAATAAATTAAATGAAAAGTTGAACAATGTAACGCAAAAGAAAAACTAACTATCTCTAAAAAAAACAACAGAAGCTTATTTACAATACAGGGCCATCAGCCATGGGGCTGAATCATGACCTCGGGCATCTTCACAGGACCTTCCTCAGCTTATCTGTTGGCATTATAGCGCCAGACTGTCCTCCCAGAATCTGCGATCTCTTTGACTTTAAAACCAGGGCGTTTTGGAGAGCCCATGTCCAGACTCATGTTCTCCCCAAAACACCCTTTGAACCCTTTGGTGCAGGAAAGGTTCTGGGTTGGTTGGTATTCCATCCAAGTAGAGTCAGAACTTGGCCAGAGTTCCAACCCTACTTGACGGACACCACCTAGGACCAGTGCTGAGCTCTTTTTTTCTTTCCCCCAGTTCTGTTTTGTGCCGGCCTCTCACTGGGTTTCTTCACGACCCCGGTGTGGACTGCCATCGGGCTGCCTGATGACTCAATGCAGCCTTCTGGGAGCGGGGTATACGGGCCGTGGGGGGTGTCTGAGGGTCCGGTCCTGCAAAAGAAACTTTTCCGATTTCCTTAGTTTCTGCCCTGAAGGTCAGGCTCTACTGATTTGAGTGGGCACCACTTAATTTCGCCATCTCTCTTTACGGCGGCGTACCCTCGCCCCATGAGTATCAGCCTCCAACCCGCTTCCCACTCTCCTAACTCATTTTTGATTAGTACATGTGGGCCTTCCTCTAACGCCCGGGTGGCCCAGTGCCTCTGGGCTGGACTTTTGCCCTCGTCCCCTCTTGGAAACTGATTCAGAGCTAGTAGGGTGGCTGCCAGAATACGTGCTTGATCTCTCGGTGGGATGGAATTGGTGACACTTTCCACCTTTGCTAGCACTTCCAGTTTATTTTTTAGGGTTTGGTTGGCCCGTTCGACTATGGCCTGGCCAGTACTGTTGTAGGGGATACCGTGGACTAACGTTATATCCCATTTTGACACAAACGCTTGTATTGATTTAGAGGCAAAGCTCAGACCATTATCTGTTTTAATCTGCTGGGATACCTAGCCATGCCATGGCTGTTAGCCAGTGGTGGACCATTGCTTGGGAGTCAGCTCTTTGATGTTGTGTGGCCACGATTATCCCGCTGTAAGTGTCTACTGTGACCACTAACCATGCTCGGGGTCCCAGCAGCTGGCATAACGAAAAGTCCGTCTGCCATATATCAGCGGCCTTGGTGCCCCTAGGATTGATGCTGCTGGACCATAATGGTGACCTCTGTAAGGGGTCAGTAAGGGCATGAGGCGACGACATGCCTTGCATCAGCAACAGTGATTCCGCAATTTTTTTGAATGCTCCTGCCCCGACATGCAGAGATTCATGCAGCTGATGGGCTTCTCTCAGGGTCCACAGCCCTCTCGCAGCAGCGTCTGCTTTGTCATTACCGACTTGAAAGAATCCCTTGACTGGACTGTGGCTGTTGACATGGATGACGGACACGGTGCCCTTCCATGAGTAGAGCGCCTCTTCCAGCATCGTTGCTACTGCGGACACCACCACGCCGGGTCTGGCCATGGCTAGACAGAGTCGGGTCACGAATATGGAGTCTGCCACAATGTTGAGGTGTTCCTCCGGGAACAGTCCACCTGCCAGTGCCACGGCGGCTGCCTCGAGTTGTTGGACTGACAGTGCAGGATCTGTTGTTTTAATGCACTGCCACTGCTCTCCTGTCGGCCACACTACTGCTGCAGAGGATGTTAATGAAGATATGTTGGTGAAAACGGTGGGTCCCTTGTGTGGCTGGTCGATTACTTTGGGTGGTAAGTTGATGTCGATGACCGCCAGCAACTGCGACCATGGGGGTTTTGCCACGTACCGAATCTCTCCCCCAAATCCAGCGAGGGCCATGGCCAGGTATTCAGATATCACTGGTGACTGTGTAGGAAGCTGCTTACGAAAGGGTAGATATATCCTGGTGGGTTCAGCGGCCAGGTGCCTCAGAGCAAGCTTCCTGCCTTTCATGATGAGGCTGCCAAGGCACTCAACCCCTGGGGAGAAGGCGTGTGATGGCTTTCCCAGGACCACCCATTGTATTGGTTGGGCTTTATCTGGAGGTCCCTGGGCTAGTGCTCCTACTCCCCCCTCCTTGTGAGATGGACATACAAATCAACCAGCATGTTCGAGCCCCACCTGGCGAGCGTGGTTGCTGACATCTGACGCTCGATGAAGTCAAGCGAGCTCACTGCCTCTGGCGTCAGTGCTTTACCCTCCCATGGGTTCTTCCCTTTTAAGAGGTCATTTAAGGGACCCATGATCTCAGGAGGGATCAGAATGATGTTGCGAAGCCACTGTAATGATCCCACTAGCTGCTGCATGTCATGAAGTGTTTTGATGTTCCAGTGAATTTTTATTTGGGGAGGGGTTACATAGAGGCTCGAAATTCCCACCCCTAAAAAGGTCATGCACGGTCCTCTTTTTATCTTTGCGCTGGCGATTTCAAACCCATTTACTTTTAGGACCTCCGAGACCGCGGATACTACCTGGCTTGCTGAAGGTGCAGCGATCAAGATGTCATCCATGTATTGAATGATGGTTGCGGCAGGATCACTTTGATGGACTGGCGCTAGCGCTCAGTCCACGGTCATCTGGCAGATGGCTGGGGAGTTGACCATACCTTGAGGCAGCACCCGCCACTGGAAGCACAAGTTTGGTTGCTGACTGTTCAGAAAGGTCACTGAGAAAGCGAACCGCTCTCTGTCCTCATCATGGAAAGGGATGGAGAAGAAGCAATCCTTGATATCCAGCACCGCGCAGGGTTGCCCTTTTGGCACCATCGAATTCATTGGTAGTGACGTCTGCACAGGTCCCATCGGCTGGATTTTCTTATTTATCTCTCACAGGTCATGTAGGAGGCGAAAGCCTTCTCCGGATCATTTGGGTATGACGAAAATTGGAGTGTTCCACAGGCTTGTGGAGGGCTCGATGTGGTTCTTCTGTATCTCTCAGGTAATCAGTTCCAGGAGGGCAGTCATTCGAGGCTTCAACAAGGGCCACTGCTCAACCCACACTGGATCTAGTGATTGCCACGTTAGTTTGATGGGCAGTTGTGGGTGTGTAGCAGTGGCCCTCAGAATAAATTTGTCATTCGGACATCTAACAGGGTTAGGGCATCTCTTCCTAGCAAGGGTGGATGTCCGGACATCACATACGGGGATAGGGTGATGGTTCTACCTGGTCCCCTCTCCGTGCAGAGCGTTAGGGCCATGAGCTGGCTGCTTTTTCAGGCACAGGACAGCCCTCCAACCCCACCTACCATGGGGGCCTCTTCCAACTTCCACTGCAAAGGCCAGTGTTTATCGGGCATCACAGTGACATCCAATCCTGTATCGACCCAAAAAGGGATACAAATAGCAGAGCCATCAGAGTTATTATGGAGATGGCAAGCAGCCCACACTATCAGTGGGTGCCTGCCCACCTTCGCAGTGAATGTCACCCACGGATCTCTCTCCCACCTCTTCATGGCCAGGGCCACCCAGGAGCCTCATCCCCAGGGAGTGTTCTCGGTATCTCTGGGGTGTGGATGGGTTTGGCCAGACCGTTGGCTGGGTTGTGTAGCTGACCGCAGGAGGAGGCAGAGGGTGTGGGAGTTCCGTGCCCCATTGACAGTTGGCACAGCTGGGCTGCTTCACGTTCTGAGTGGGAGGGGGCTGTGCGTGGCCCGGGCACCCCCTCCCCATCTCGTTTCCCTGATCCTTAGACTTGCCCTCCCTAGCGAAGTGCCCCTTCCTACCACATGTCCAGCAGGCCCTCTGGGTCACATTCAGCGGGGGAAATGGCTGCCAGTGGGTATCCAGGCTGAGGGCATTTTGCCACGATATGCCCCCCCTGGCCACACTTAAAACAAGTCATTGCATTGGTTATAGCAGCGTGGACAGCTGCTTGAATTGGGGCTAGGTGTTCCTCTTTAACAACATGCCTTATCATATCGGCTAGAGTAGCCCCGGGTGGCAGCGACCACAAGATGTCCTTCGTGGCGGTGTTACACTGCTGGCGCAGGCACTCCGCCAGCACAGGGCCCTTTGCTTCTGACCGCAGAGTAGAAGAATCAATTGCCACCTGGAGGCGCTCCACAAACTGCGTAAAACCCTCACTCTCATTCTGCTTCATTGTGGACCATGGCGATGGTCTGGCAATGACTTCAGAGGCAGAGCGAACAGCCTCTCTGGCCGCTCGGGTTGTTGCTACTACCTCCTGGGCCCGAAGGCCCTCAGCCTGCGCCTGGGGGGTGATCATAGTCGGGTCCGTGCCCATTAAACGCTGCAGGCTGGAGCCATGCAGTGGATGGTCTGCCCCGGACACCAAGGCTAGCTGTCTTGCGCAGTTGTCCTCCCACTCTTGTTTAAAAACAATCATTTCCGCCCCATCAAAAATTAACCTACATGTCTGCTTGATGTCAAAGGGGAGCATGTCATCCCCCCCAAAAACACTGTCAACAAGAGTGGAGACCATCACAGAATTAATTCCTCGGTCTGCAATTGCCTTCACAATCGCCTGCACATCCTTGGGGTTCACAGGCGTATAGGTTCTTTGGTTTCCGCCTGGCCCCCCGACCCGGATGGGAAACGCTAGCTTGGCCGGAGGAGCCCACTCGGCACACGCTATTTTTGTTTTCCTCCAGTCCGTAAGAGGGGTTTGTTTCCTCCCTGGCTTTTCCTTGACCCAAACAGGAGGATTGCAGTGGCTACCCTTATGTGCCCTCACTCCCTCTTCCTCTGTATCAGAAAAGCCAGAATAAGAGTCGGGATCAGCAGCGGACCACTGATCCCAGTCCGAGTCCGAGTCAGTCCTGGAACTCGACTGACTGGTGACTTCCGGGTTCCCGGACCTTCCTTCTGCCTTAACCCCGTGCCACTCTCTCCCTCTAAGCTCGCTCCACCTCCTGCTGTAATGTGATCTCTGACACACACTCCGAGAAGTGTCAGCTTTCCCTCTGTGCTCCTTCCCTCTGTGGTACCCGCGCATGCCTGCATTAACTTGCAGCCCTTCTTTATCTCCGCTGATCGCGGACGCGGCCGTGTCCACGTTCTTCCCTTTTAGGGGCTTGCCACTCCGCGGCACGCAGGGCGGAGGCCTCACCCAGGCTCCCTCGGAGCGCGAATCAATGGCGGCCCCACTCTGCGGTCCTGCGCTAACGGCCCCGCTCCACGCTCCTAGCTTAACAGCTGCACTCCGCGCCCCTAGGCTAACGGCCCTGCACAGCACTTCTGACTCAATGGCCGCCGCCCGCGCTTCCTCCAAAAGGCCGTCCCAAAATGATTTTTTTTCTCTACTCGGGGGCATTCCCGCGGCTGCAAATCGTCACCCTCAGCGGACTCACAATCACCCACATCCTGCCGGGGCCCCTCCTGCAAGCAGCCCTGGGCGGCCCCCCACTTTCCCCACTCCTGCCCAAGAGCCCGCATAACCCTGCCCCATAATTCAAAAATGACCTTGAAAAGGGACTCCATTCTCTCCCTCACTGGTCCCTCGGCGTGAGCCCTCCTCTTTTGCTAGCCTGGCGCGAGCCCTTCTCCTGCACTAATCATGATGAGAGCCTTCCTCTTCCATCGTCTGCGGTGTGAGGCCTCCTCCTTTGCCGATTTTCCAGAGCAAGACTTCCTCCTCCACTTCCCTGGTGCAAGCCTTCCTCCTTCGCCAGCCCCTAGCGCGAGCGTTCCTCTTTCGCCGATCCTCCAATGGGAGATTTTCCCCCTTCTGTTGGTCCTCCGGGAGTGTCCTCCCCGCCAGAGACAGTCCCGCTGCTCCGGTTGCCATTCCCTCGCCCTGGAGATTCCGGCTTCCAGGTTCAATCCCGGGTTCTCAGCACCACTTGTTGCCGTCGCTAGGGCGTGGTGTCCCGGGTCAAGTAGGGCTCAGTGGCAGCACCCCTACAACACGGACCAAAGCACACGCTGACACCAATGTGGTGGTCGGTGAAATGGCATTTATTAATGGCTGAACAGGGTAATTTATAACTGGGGTTAACGGTAAGGGGTAAGGGGGTAACGGTAAAAGGAAAGGGGTTAGGAGTAATATCGCGAGATGTCCAAGATAACGCTATATCTTGCTCCGACACAAGACCAAAGGTCTGAGATTTCCCTGCATTTGGGTTTCCAACAACACTGCTGCTGTTGGTTGCAGAGTGCCCAGGATCCCTCTTGCAAGTCAGCTCTGGCAGGAACAAGGCGGCTGCCAGGGGCTGCTTGTGGCCTCTGCCAGCCCATTGCTCAGGGCTTGCCAGCGCCCCAGCCCCTCAGGCCCTGCCCCAGCCCGGCCAAGCTGCCCGGCAGCAGCGCCGCAGCCCCACAGCAGCTCCAGAGCAGCCCCATCCAGAGGCACCCGGGAGCCCTCAGCCCCGCAGCCAGCAGCACACGGGCAGGAGGACACGGGTGGCGCTTCCTGCCTGGCACCGGGCTCGTGGCCATCTCCAGGCACCGCTCTGGCAGGGATCCCCACAGCTCCGGCCCCTGCCCGGCCGCTCTGTGGGCAGCACAAAGGCTTCAGCAGAACCACCACAGGCCAAGGGGCTTCTGGCCATTTCCCCTTGCCCGCTGCACGCCTGGGCAGCTGGCTGAGCACAAGCACCCTTTCCCCCCCTCCTCCCCTATGCCCTGCGCACCCTGGGCAGCAAAAAAATCCATCCTGGGAATCTGTGGATATAACACAGTCTATATTTACATGGTAAAAGAAAACAAAAAACAAAAAACAAAAACAGAAAAGAACATTCTTGAAGGAAAATTCCTCCTGACTCAGGTGGCCCCAGCAACAAGAGCTTCTGGCATCAGCTCTCCACAGAGCTCCGGCAGGGCAGGCAGCTGAGCCGTAACAGGCGAGGCCGTGTCTTCCATGCCCTGTGCAGGTGATTTTGGAGCCACTGCAACCTGGAGATGGGAGCCCGCTCTCCTGACTTGAGGACGCACAGGGTTTGAATTGCCAGGCTTCCAACGGCGAGGCTGATGTCATTCGTTTTGTCTTCAAGGGCTGCAAGAGAGAGGAACAGAGCCACGCTCAGAGCCGGATCTGCGGGGAGCCCAGGAGAGCCCCCTGCAAGGGCCATCCCAGCCGGCTCTTGCCACAGCCAGGAGGGAGCAGGGAGCGAGGGGATCAGCCCCAAGCTGCTGGCCACCAATGGCCCAGGTGGTCCTGAAAGCTCCGTGTGCTCTGAGCCCGGGAGCAGAGCCCTCCGCAGCCGGGCCAGGGCTTGCAGCTCTGCCCCCGGCAGCCCGCGCTGCCAGCCCGCTGCCCTCACTCACTCACCAGAGCAGATCAGCTGCAGCTCTGGCTGCTGCCCCCTCAGGTGCCGCCCGGCCATGCCTGTGAACACAGAGCCTGTCACGGCCCCAGCGGCACAGCTCCCTGCCAGCGGCGCTGCCGGCGCTGTGGCCACACGGGCTGCTGGCCCGGCAGGGCTCAGCCCGGCCCTTGCCGCACGCTGCCGGCCCAGGGCACGGCTGCCAGAGGGCGGCAGCAGCAATGCCCAGCCCAGCCGGGGCTCCACGGCGCCGGGCCCGGCTGGCGCTGCCGGGGCAGCAGGCGGGACTGGGGCCGAGCTGCGGCGGGCCGGGCCGGGGAGGGAGCCCGGGCTCGGGACTCACCCATGAACCTGATGGCCGCCTCTCGCAGGGGCTCCTGTGGGCTCTGCAGGTAGCGCAGGGCCCGGCGCAGGTGCTCGGCCGCTCGGCTCCTGTCCTCTGCCAGCTGCAGAGAGCGGCGGCAGGGAAGGGTTGGCGCGGGCTCAGCCCCTGGGCCGGGCGCTGTCTGCGCCCAGCCCCGGCCTCCCCTGCCCTCCCAGGCCTGAGGCGCGGCCAGCAGCCGCTGGCCAAGGGCTCCCGAGGGCAGGGGGCAGCGGGCCGGCTGCTGCCCGGGGAGCCGCGGTGCCGGCCCGCAGCCCCGCCGGGCCGGGGCTCCATGGGCACCCGGCTCGGGCCCACGGGAGCCTGGAGCAGAGCCCGCGCGGCCTCTGGCTGCAGCAGCGGGCAGGGGCACGGCTGCCAGCCCCGGACACTGAGCGCCGCCCTCAGGGGCCTTCTCCAGCCCGAGGCTGGCGCTTGCAGGCCCTCCTTACCAGGCACTTGCTGAACTTCCACAGTTTCTGCTCCTTCACCAGCTTTTTGAGATCCCTCCTCTTCGTTAACTTGACCGCAAAAAGCAGCGTTTCCCGAGAAGCCTGGAGAGCAGCAGAGATGCAGAGATGGCCCCAGAGCCCTGGGCACGGGACCCGCCTCCCCGTGCCATGGCCTGGAGGAGGCTGCGCTCCAGCAGGCGCAGGGCAGGAGGCAGCCGAGCCCCCTGCCAGGGGGACAGCAGCAGCCCACGAGTCCTCACCTCTGCCACACGCTGATTCTCATCATTGCAGTGGAAGAAGAGTGGAAGCAGGCTCTGTTGCACAGGGCTTTCCAAAGGTGTTTCTCTCTCTCCCAAGTACTCCATCATGTCTCGGAAGAGTTTGATGGAGAGCAGCCGTACCTGGCTATTATCCTACATGAAAAAAAAGGAAAAAAATTCCTCAGCATTGGCTCCTCCAGCCCCCCCTGGGCACAGGCCTGGACATGCACAGACCACACAGTTTCCAGGCAGCAGACAGTGGCTGTGGCTGGGGACACAGAGCCTTACATGGTCAAAGAGTGGCAGGAGCACCTCAGCCAGCTGCAGGGCAATGGGGCTTGACATCAGCATTTGTGATTTGTGCAGGAATATAAAGCTGAGTGTGACGAGTGCCATCCCAGCTATCTCTGCATTGTTTTCCCACAGCAGGTCCATGAGGCTTTGGGTCAGGTTCCACGTTCTTTCGGCCTGTGCGGAACATAAGTCTGTGAAACGCCACCCTGCTGCCACAGAGCCCAGAGGCCAAAGGCCTGTCCCGAAGCACTGGGGCAGCTAAGGAGGGAGGCAGGAGAGCTGGAAGCAGCTGCCCCAGCGCCCAAAGCCTAGGCAAGGCCAAGTGAGTGTGTTGCCAGCGCAGCTTCAGCCACCGCCCCCTTCTCACCAATGAGGGATCATCAATGAGCTCGAGCAGGGCCCTGAGTGCCAGGCGACGCCTCTCCCTGCATTGGCTCTGCAGGTACCTTGAAGAGACCTTCACAACACTGTCACCACATTGACTGGGATCCAGGCACTGGAGGAGCTGAAAGGCACGGGAGGGCAGTGACAGGGGAGCCGGCCGGCAGGAGCTCGGAGCCGCACAGGGCCGGGCCCCGGCAGCAGCAGCAGCAGCAGCAGCAGCAGCAGCAGCAGCAGCAGCAGCAGCAGCACAGGGCGCGGGCACCGTCCCAGGCGGCTGCGGCCACGAGAGGCCCGAGAGCTGGGAGGCAGCTCAGGCAGGCAGCGCTGCACAGCCGGCTCACCTCCACAAGGAACGCCAGGGCGGGCAGATCCCAGTGTGGCTCCTGTGTGCTGAGCAGGCCGAGGAGGTGGAGTGCAATACTGGAGCACAACTGAAGACAAGCATGGCGCATCTCCCTAGGAGGCCGAATGAGCAAATCTCTGCAAGGACAGGCTGACAGAGCCTGCTGGTCTTTCAGCACCATCCTGCAAGGGGACCTGGGGCCTTTAGGAGGTTGCAGCAGTTTTCGGCTCTTTGGAATTGCCCAGGCTGGCCAGCAACCGCAAGCAGCACGAGGAGCACACTTCCTGATATCGGGGGTTCGGGACAGCACTTCAGGCAGACGCATGCGCAGCGTTTATAGCTGACGACACTGCCAGGTGCGGACGGAGCTGAAAATAAGCTGCGGAGGACGGGAAGGAAAGAGCAACCTCCGACCAGGGCAAGTCCAGGTTTTAATGAAATTCCAACACGCGACGAGATACCCAGGGGACCAACCGACCAGACACATGGGGTGGGGCGGGATGCACATGGTTTTAAGGGGTAAGGGGGATAGGGGTGGAACCAAACCCGCGGCAAATAGGAATCCAGGGGGGAGCAGGGTACATTGGATTGGCATACACAGAGAACGAATTAAAACAACTTTGAGGAGGGGTCCCAGTCCCTAAGCCAATCACCACATGCCCAGGACAGAAGGTTCTGGATGCAAAAGGTGGTGACTGGCAGGCATCTCACATTGGGTTACTGGGGTAACCAGGGAGGGGTACAAATGGATACACAGGTTGTCAGGGAAACCGGGGTGACAGACATTTACCAGGGAAAGGAGAGAGAATCAGGGCAGAACCATTATAACCAAAGGGGGAACAGAACAGTACAACCTTACCAGGGGGAGTAGAACAACACAACACAACACCAGGCCCATGCTGGGAGCCAACTGGGGACATAATTAGAGCAACTGGGAGCAACTGGGAGACAACTGGGGGCAAGCGAACCACGCTGAGGTGACTGGGAGTGCCTGGCAATGACTGCCAGAATGTTCAGGGCAACTGGGATATACTGGGAGTGTCTCAGACCACGTGGGTGGTGTGAGAGTCTGTCTGAAATATCCCTCATCTGCCTCACGATCATCATTGGGGGACCACTGAATAAAAGACCCCCCAGTCTAAAATCTCTGGCTCTGTAGGAGAAAGTCACACGCCAAGGGCTCTGGGACCTGAGAGCATTGCTGGGCTCTTGTCCACAGGTGTGTTTGCAGTCTGCTACACTGAGCCCAGTGAGAAGAAGAAGGGGGGCACTGTGCCCTGTTTGCAACAACAGCCTTGGGAGCTGTCCCGCCTCTCAGCCTGGCTGGACTTCTGAGTTCTGGGTGGTCCCTGCAGCAGACCCCTCTCACTCGTTTGCAGCCGCCGTGACAGACAGACTGATATGTGAGAAGCCTCTCCATCAAGGACTGAGACATGGAACCCCCCGTGTGCAAAGGCCCCTCTGCTCCTCCCAAGGACTGGGACTGAAACCCCCAGCCCGGGGCAGGTGTGTGGGGGGACCAAAGCTGACCAAAGCGAGATGTTTGCCTGCAGGTTGTGACCGGCTGGACCAAGAAGAGAAAATGGCTCTCGGTTACTGCTGAGAGCATGGACTACCTGTTACATCTATTCCTTATTGCATCTGTTCCCCCCCCCCCACAATATCCAATAGAGTTATCATAATAAAAACCTTTGAGTTAGCGAGAGACTTTGAGATCTCCCCGACGTAACAGGCGGATCCTCGACTGCACTGGACCAAAGGACTTCGTCTCTATGTTTGGTAGCTCTATCCCCCTCTTTCTCTCTCTCTCTCTTTTGTCTCTCTCTCTTCCTCTATCTTTTTCTCTCCCTTAATCCCTCTATCGCATTTTGCTGTGGTCATTCAATAAAGGTGCATTTGTTTTGATTATCATTGCAAACCCCCTTGTACCGTGTTGGTTCTTTCTGCACCCTGAGATCAAATCCACGAACCATCACGAAACCCATCCGTGAGGATGGGTCGTGACACTCCCCAAGGACCCCCCCCAAAATTCCTCCCCAGAGCCCCCCCCAGACCCCTCCAAAACCCCTTCAAGTTCCCCCCAGACCCTGCCCGAGTACCCCCCCAAACCTCCTCAAGACCCCTCCCCAAATTCCCCTCACGACCCCTCCAGGACCCCTCACCTGTTCCTGCGCCCTCCTCAGCAGCTCCCGGAGCCCCCCGTCCTCTCCCAGCGCCTCCCCCGCTCTCTCCAGCGCCTCCCGCAGGACCCGCCCGAGCCCGGGGCGGCTCCCGGGGGTCCCTGAGGGGGTCCCAGGGGGCGGCGGGGGGGGGAGGGGGCGCCCGCTCCATGCCCGGCCCCAGCGCCAGGGGGCGCCGCTTCGGGCTCGGCTCTGATTGGCTGCAGCGTCGCGGGGAAGGCGGGAGTTGCTGAGAAAATGCGCACGGTGATTGGTTGGTTTGGTTCAGAGCACGGTGATTGACAGGAAAGGTGCAAGGGAAGCGGGGAGTTGCTGAGGGGAGACGCGCGGTGATTGGTTCTGTTTTGGAGGGGGGAGGCGGGAGTTGCTGAGGGGAGCCGCATGGTGATTGGTTGATTTTGTTCAGGGCACGGTGATTGACAGGAAAGGAGCATGGGAGGCGGGAGTTGCTAAGGGAGACACGCGGCGATTGGTTGGTTTAGGAAATAGAAAGGCGGGCGTTGCTGAGAGGGGGGTGCGCGGTGATTGGTTCGTTCAGAGCGAGGGAGAAGAGAGTCGCTGAGGGGAGACGCGCGATGATTGGTTGGTTTAGGAAAGGGAAAGGCGAGCATTGCTGAGGGAAGTCGAGCGGTGATTGGTTGGGGTTAGGGCAGTGGAGGCAAAAGTTGCTGAGGGAAGAGGCGCAGTGATTGGTTGATTTGGGGCGCAGCGCACCGCTATTGGCTGGGAAAAGTCCGGGATTTTTAAGGGAATATTCCCGGTTTTTTAGGGGAAAAATTCCCGGATTTTTTTGGAAAAATTCCCGTTTTTCAGAGGAGAAACATTTCTGGATTTTTTGACACCAAATGACCTCAAATAACCCAAATATCCCTAAAAAATCTCCCAAAACCACAAATACCTAAAAAACGCTACTAACCTCAAACAAATCCAAATAACCCCAGAAAACCCCAAATAACTCCAAATTACTGCAAGTACACTTAAATAAACCCCGTACACCCCAACAAAACAAAAATAAGCTGAAAGAATCCCCAAATAACTCCATATAAACCAAATAACCAAACCGAATTAACCCAAAAAAAACCCCAAATACTTCCAAATAACCCAGATTGAAAAATAAACCAAAAGAATCCCAAACAAATCAAATTAAAAGCAAAAAATCCCACCAAAAAAAAAAAAAACGAAAACCAAAAAACCCAACCCAAATAAACTCAAATAAACAAATTTAAACCCAAAATACACCCAAAGAACCCTACATAACCCCAAATAAACAAAGAAAACCTCAAATACACCCCAAATAATCCCTAAATAAGCCCAAATGAACCCCAAATAACGCCATTTCCTCCCGTCCCTACCCCTAAACAGATCCCGGCCAATCAGAACGCGCGAGGCGTTCTTATGGCGATCCAGTTGCTTGGCGGAACCTCAGAGCACTGGCCCCGCTCAGCGATTTTCAGCCAATCAGCGCCCGGCGCGACTCTGACTCATCAGTTGCTAAGCAGAGACCAAAGCCTAACACTGCGTCAATAATCAGAGACCGCGCGGGGTCATTTCCAGCCAATCAGAGCGTGCGTAGCTGATGACTCATCAGTTGCCAGGAGCGGAATTTGGGGAGGGGGGAGGTGACCCTGGGGATTGGGGGGGGACCCCAAATCCAAAACCGGGTCGGGACCCCAAAACGGAGCAGGAGGGGCCTGGAGCCCCCAAAACCAAACACGGGGAAGGGGATAGGGGGAACGATCAGAAAGGGGATGGAGAGTGGGGAAAAGAGGGGGGCGGGACCCCAGAATTGAGCAAGGAGAGGGATGGGACCCCCCACACAGGACGAAGCCAATTTTGTTCCTGGAATATGTAAAGTAGTTTATGGATGTGCAAAAAGTCTATGAATATGATGTAATGGGAGACAAGGACCATCGAACAAAGGTTATTATGGCCACCAAGACCCCCAGTTATTTTCGGGGACATCCCTTCATTAATCTGGCTTTAATTACACCACCCTGTTGCATATTCATTGACCCTCATGCATATCCATACACTAATTTACATCTTTCAGGAACTATTTTACATGGCCTGTCTTTGGGGGTGTCTCCCCATTTCAGGAGCGTCCCCCGGATAGAAAACCGTAAATCCCACTCCCTCTGAATAACAATAATAATAATATTAATATAAATAATGATAATAAACTATAAAAATAATAATTAATTTTGAAATGAAGGGGCTGTTAGGCAAAGGTATGGGAGCAGAAATAACAGTTCTTTATTAGGAACAATAAAAAATACAAATGCAGTGGTACAAACAAAAAAAAAAAAAAACAGTGACAGAGTCAGAATCCTCAGGGAATACAGTGGGAAAAGGGCTGATCCTTTGGGAATCCATTTCTTACCCCCAAAGACAGGGCAAAGGCAGGGCTGTGGGGTTTTTATAGGATATCACAAGGGTGGAGGTGGGGTTTGGGCCAGGGGAGGAGTTCTCAGCAACACAAGAAGGGTGGGATCAAATTCCTGCCACTTAGCAACAGCAGCACTCCACACAGAATGTGTCCCCAAATCCAAAACTCCCTCTAAAACAACTGAGAAATTATGGAACTTCAGATATATACAATCAATTTCCTTCATTTAACCCAGTTTTGGGTGTTTTTAAGGGATGAAGATGGAGAGAGGAAAATTAGGGCCAAACCAAAAGGAGAAGTACCCAGATGTGTTCTCACCATGGATCAGAGGGAATGTGAGTGACCAGGGCTGTGCCCAAAGTGCCTCCTCCAGTGGGGGTGGAGCTGGAGCAGTGCACGAAGCTCTTCCCGCACTCGGGGCACTCGCAGGGCTTCCCTTAGTGGTGCCTCTGTTGGTGTCGGGTCAAGTTAGAGCTCCTGGAGAAGCTCTTCCCACACTGGGGACACTCGTAGGGCCTCTCCCCTGTGTGGATGCGCCGGTGCCTGATGAGGGTGGAGTTGTCCTTGAATCCCTTCCCACAGTCGGGGCATTGGAAGGGCCTCTCCTCTGTGTGACTCCAATAGTGCCGGAGGAGACAGGAGCTGCTCTGAAACCTCTTCCCGCATTTATCACACTCGTAGGGCCTCTCCCCTGTGTGTGTGCGCTGGTGGGTGATGAGGTGGGAGTTCTCCTTGAATCCCTTCCTACACTCAGGGCATTGGAAGGGCCTCTCCTCTCTGTGACTCTGATAGTGCCGGAGGAGATGGGAGCTGGTCTGAAACCTCTTCCCACACTTGGAACACTCGTAGGGCTTCTCCCCAGTGTGGATCCTCTGGTGCCTGATCAGGTGGCAGTTCCACCTGAAGCTCTTCCCACACTCCCCGCACGTGTGGGGCTTCTCCCCATCATGGAGCTGCTCATGGAGCACCAGCTCCGAGCTCTGGCTCCATCTCTGGCCGCCTTCCCGGCCCAGGCTGGCTCTTTCCCCCTCAGATCCCCGCCTGCTGCGTTTGCAGCCCCTCCTCGTGCGGCATCTCCGGGCCTTTTCCTCCCCGTTGCCTTCCTGCGCCGTGGAGCCGCTCAAAACGGCCTCTTCCACCAGGTTCTGCCGCGATTTGTCCTCCCTGCTCTCATGCTCAGCTCCTGCTCTGGGCGAGGAAGGACAAGGACACGATGGGATTTGCCTCCGTGCCACAGGCAAGGGCAAGGAGATCCCCCCAGGGCTGAGCTGCAGCCGGGGCCGTGCTGGGCTGGGAGATGCAGCAGCACAGAGGGGAAAGGGGCACTGACTTCCTCCTCACCCTGCCTCAGTGTCCCAGGGCATCTTCCTCTTCCTCACAGCCTCCCAGGGGATGGAAATGGGAAATCCTGGTTTGGGGAAAACAAGGGATGAGCACGGTGAGTTTCAAGGTCCTCTGCCTGAGTCCATCTCTACAATCACTGGGTATCTGGGCTCCATAAAACCCTCCCAAACATGAAGATTCAGCCCTGAAAAAGCCTCCCAGGAATTCCCCGTCCCTGGTCCCTCCCCTCTGGTGTTCAGGGGTTCCCCCCTGTCCCAGCTGCTGGGGTCACGCTTGGATTGGGGGTCCCCCTTCTCCTGGGTGCCCGCCCTGCCCAGGCTGCTGGCAGTGCCAGCAATGCCAAAAGCTCCCCCCTCTTGGCGCTCCCCATTTCGGGATTCCGGGTTGTCACGATCCACTGGTACAAGCAGGGTGGTGATGGTTTATTTTACCCATCTCAACGTGTGAAAGACACAGAGCAGGGAACTTTCAGCATTAATCAAAACAAATGCACCTTTTATTGAGTGCCCACAGCAAATGTGAAAAAGGATAAGAAGGAGGTAAAGGAGATAAAGGAGAGAGAGAAAGAGTGGGGGGAATAGCTACCAATGGAGAGACAAAATCATCGTGGTCTGGCCAATAGATCTGTCTGGTCGTGTTGGGGAGAATCTCAAGGTCTTTCATTAACTCAGGGGTCTTTTATAGTTGAGGGAACAAGTACAGGACAGTGCAGAAAAAGTTGGGAACAAGCCCAGACAGTCCAGTTCCAAACAGGACAAACCAGTCCCAGCAGTGAGCGGGGCCCATTGTTTCAGGACTGGTTGCCATGGAAACCAGCCTTGGTCCAGCGAACACACCTGCAGTCAGCCCTTGGCAGACATCCCGCTCCAGTCAGCCCAGCGCCCCCGGAGAGAATTTTGAGGGTCTCAGTCTCAGTTCTTGGGAGGGGGCTTCAATCTCCGTCCCTGACAGCAGTTGTGAGGCAGATGAGGGATGTTCCATGGGGGATCACCAAAGTTAAAGCCAGTGGCGTCCTGGCCCAGAGGAGGGAAATTCATGGGCTGTTGGGGTGAGCGGGGATCGTGAGGCAGCTGTAAGCACACAGAGCGAGCCGCTCATTGCAGGCCCTGCCCCAAGCAGTGCAGCGTGGGCACAGCAAGCACAGCTGCAAACAATCACTGGGCAGGGATCCACCTCAGCCAGGCCAGAGCTGCAGTCAGGGACTTCAGGGGCTGAGTCTCTGTCCTTGCGAGGGTCAAGAGGCAAATGAGGGAAACTTGGGACCGTCCCGTACCCGGGTCTGTTTGGGCTCCCCCGGGCTCCCTTCTCCCTCATTCTCTGCTCTGGGCTGCAGCGGCTCCAAGGAGTCCCCCCTGCCCCTCTCCAGGCTCTTGAGGCTCCCGCCAATGGCGCCGCTCCCCCTCTCTGGGCTCCCCACTTTGGCTCCTGGGGGACACAGGGCTCTGCTCCTCCAGGCTGCCTCTGCCGGCAGCCGCCACCACCACCCCCCGATGTCCCCCCGAGGGGCCTTTTCCACTCAGCCTTGGACTTCTTCATTCTCCAAACATCCCCCCAAAAACCCAACCCAGGGACCCCCGGGATATCCGGGCTGAGCTTCCACTAACCTGCGCAATGCGGGGGGGTGATGATCCCAAGGGTGGGGGCTGCGAATTCAGGCTGGGCTCGACTGCCTCCTTCCTTCTACTTTCCTTGATCAGACTTTGTCCCTCCTCCTCCCCTCCTCCTCCCCCCCATACCCCACCTCCTCCAGGAACCAGTTGCAATGTGAATGGCTTCAGTTCCTGGACAGGGTGGTTTCACAAGCATAAGTTCAGACTTTACTAATATTTTATCCATACATACACCTATCTCTATAGCATGAATTATTTTCACTACATATAACACCAGTAACTCCCAGTACGATCCCAGTATGAGTCTAATATGATCCCGGCCTTTCCCAGCAGGGCACCAGTCACTCCCACTTGCCCCCACTTGCCCCAGAATGGCCCCAGTTTCCCCCAGCACATTCCCAATCGCTCCCAGTCAGGTCCCAGTCACCACCTGGATGGTCTCAGACCCTCCCAGTACATCCCAGTTGCCCTGAACATTCTGGCAGTCATTGCCAGGCACTCCCAGTTCCCTCAGCGTGGTTCACTTGCCCCCAGTTTTATCCCAATCAAAGATTTAATCACTCTCAATATATCCCAGTTGTTACTAGTATGCATCCTATCATTCCCAGTTGCTCCCAGTTCCTCCCAGTGTGTGCACAGTTGGCTCCCAGCAGGGCCTGGTAGTTCCCAGTAACCCCCAGTCAGGGTCCAGTCACACCCATTGCAATCCCAGTGGCTCCAAGGATGATCCCAGTAACTCCCGCTACAATCCCAGTCACTTTCACTATGATCCCAGTTGTTCCCAGTCAACCCCAGTATGACCCCAGTCACTCCCAGATCCTCCAGTGTTATTCCAGTCATGCCCAGAGTGACTCCCTGTCACTCCAGTGTGGGCCCAGTTGCTCCCATTTACTTCCAGTATGGTTCCAGTCATGGCCAGCACCTTTCCAGTCACTCCCAGTCTGGTTCCACTCGGATCCCAGTCACTCTCAGATACTCCCAGTACTCTTCCAGTCACACCCAGTGTGATCCCAGTCAGTGCCAGTATGATCCCAGTATGACCCCAGCATGGACACAGCTGCTCCCCATTATCACTCAGCTGGGTTCCAGTTGCTCCCATTTACCCCCACTATGGTTTCAGTCTCTCCCAGTATAACTCAGCTGCCCCCAGCATGTTCCCAGTCACTCCCAGTTGGTTGAAGTTGCTTCCAGCCTGATCCCAGTTGCTCACAGCCACTCCCAGTCACCCTCAGTGCAGTCCCAGTTGCTGAAAGTGTGATCCAGTATGATCCCAGTCTCCCCCAGCATGGGCCCAGCTGCTTCCACTGTGATCCCAGTAGGATCCCAATTGCCCCCAGCATGGTTCCAGTTGCTGCCTGTTCCTCCCAGTATGGTCCCAGTTGAACCCAGTTGTTCCTGCTCTAGTCCCAGTCACTCCCCATATGATCCCAGTCCCTCCCAGCATGGTCCCAGTTGTTTCCAGTGTAATTCCAGTCCCCCCAGTATGGTTCCAGACACTCCCAGTATATCCCAGATGCCCCCAGCATGTCTGTAGTCATTTCCAGACACTGCCAGTGGCCCCAGTAAGGTGTCAGTTCTCCCAGTATGATCCCCCAGTCATGCCCAGTATATCCCAGTTGCCTCCAGCAGGCATCCAGTCCTTCCCAGTTCTTCCAGTTTGCTTGCACCATCATCCCAGTTTCCCTCAGTGGCTCCGAGTGGCCCAAAGTGTGATCCCAGTCACTCCCTTTCAACCCCAGTATGATCCCAGTAAGCTCCAGTTTGATCCCAGTCACATGCCAGCCCTCCCAGTGTGGTCCCAGTATAATCCCAATTGCTTCCAATCTCTCCCAGGATGGTCCCAGCTGCCTCCACCATGGTTCCAGTTGCTTCCTAGATCAGCCCAGTCAGTCCCAGTATGATGCCATTTGCTGCCAGCATGCTCCCAGTTGCTCCCAGTCAGGCCCAGTATGGGGGTGATGCACAGGGTGTGTTCCCAGTCACTCTCAGATACTCCCAGTATTAGTCCAGTCCCTCCCAGTATGATCCAAAGATGAACCCAGTGTGCTCCCAGTCCCTGCCAGTATGAACCAGTTTTGCTCCGCATGGTTCCAGTTGCTCTCTTTCACCCTCATTTTCCTTCCAGTCATTCCCAGTATCCCCAGTGTACCCCAGTTCCCTCCATTATCTTTCCAGTTCCATCCAGTATGATCCCATTTTCTCCCAAGCACTCCCAGTCAGCCTCAGTGTAGTGGCACTCACTGCCAGGATGAACCCAGTCACCTCCCGCATGATCCCAGTTCATCCCAGTATAAGCCCAGCAGTTTCCAATCACCCCCAGCGTGCACCCACTCAATCCCAGTTCTTCCCAGTTGCTCACAGCTACCCCCAGTAACCCTCAGCATAATCCCAGTCACTCCAGTATATCCCATTTGCCCCTAACATGGTCTCAATTGCCCCCAGCAGGCTCCTACTCACTCCCAGTATTATCCCAGTGTCAATAAGTGTGATCACAGTCTGCCCTGGCATGGCAGTATGATCCCAGTATGATGTCAGTACAAACCCAGTACAGCCCCAGTCACTCCCAGTACGATCCCAGTATGATGTCAGTCCAAAGCCAGTACAGTCCCAGTCACTCCCAGTACGATCCCAGTATGATGTCAGTCCAAAGCCAGTACAGCCCCAGTCACTCCCAGTACGATCCCAGTATGATGTCAGTCCAAAGCCAGTCCAGCCCCAGTCACTCCCAGTCCAATCCCAGTCCAGCCCAGTCCCTGGCAGCGCTGCCACTGCTGGGATCCCCCCAGCCCTGTGTGCGTTCCCCCTGGCGGATGTGCCGAGAGGAGCCCCAAGGGCTGGCAGTGGCCCCGCAGGGTCCCCCAGCAAGGGCCCAGTTGGGATGTGCAGCCCCCAGTTTGCCCAGTTTGCCTCTCCTTTGGCCCGGGCCGGCTTCCCCCCGCCCGCAGCGGCTGGGAGCAGCCGAGAGCCCCGCGCTGCCCATCCCGACCTGTCCCGGCTCCATCCCCGCTCCTGCCGCGGGCTGCGAGGGCTGCGGGAACGGGGCACCGAGGGTGTGGCTGCTGCTGGGGGAGGAGGAGGAGGGAGGAAAGGGCAGGGATGAGGGGGAGGAGGAGGAGAAGGGATGGAAGGGGCGGGATGGAAGAGAAGAAGGAGGTGGGGATATGACAGAGGAGCGGGAGGAGGGGGATGGAAGAGGAGGAGGGGGAGGAGAAAGTGGAGTAAAGGAGGCGGGGTGAGGTGGGAGGAGGAGAGGGAGGATGGAGGGAGGAGGAGAAGGAGGTGGGGATCAGACGGAGGAGCAGCGGGAGGAAGAGGAGGTACAAAGGCGATCAAGGCTGACCAGACGGATCCACGCGGTCTGGTCGAGTTCTGCCTGAGTTCGCAGCCCCCACCTGTGGGATCATCGCCCCCACCATCGCGCTGGTGAGCGGGGAGCGGAGCCCGGCCCGGATATCCCGGGGGGTCCCTGGGTTGGGTTTTTGGGGGGATGTTTGGGGAATGAAGAAGTCCAAGGCTGAGCGGAAAAGGCCCCTCGGGGGGACATCGGGGGGTGCCGGTGCCGTCCTGCCGGGGACGCCCTGGGGGGATCTCCTTGCCGTTCCCTGTGGCACCGAGGCAAATCCCATCGTGTCCTTGTCCTTCCTCGCCCAGAGCAGGAGCTGAGCATGGAGAGCAGGGAGGACAAATGCCCACGGCAGAACCTGGTGGAAGAGGCCGTTTGAGCGGCTCCACGGCGCAGGAAGGCAACGGGGAGGAAAAGGCCCGGAGATGCCGCACGAGGAGGGGCTGCAAACGCAGCTGGCGGGGATCTGAGGGGGAAAGAGCCAGCCTGGGCCGGGAAGGCGGCTGCAGCTGGAGCCAGAGCTCGGAGCAGCTGGTGCTCCATGAGCAGCTCCATGATGGGGAGAAGCCCCACACGTGTGGGGAGTGTGGGAAGAGCTTCAGGTGGAACTCCCACCTGATCAGGCACCAGATGACCCACACTGGGGAGAGGCCCTACGAGTGTGGGGAGTGTGGGAAGAGCTTCAGCCAGAGCTCTGGCCTGATCGTTCACCAGAGGAGCCACACTGGGGAAAGGCCTTTCAAGTGTTCCGCGTGTGGGAAGAGCTTCAGCGAGAAATCCAGCCTTAACTCACACCAGAGGATCCACACAGGGGAGAGGCCCTTCGAGTGTGGGGAGTGTGGGCAGAGCTTCAGGCAGCGCTCTGGCCTGATCAAGCACCAGAGGACCCACACTGGGGAGAGGCCCTACGAGTGTGATAAATGCAGGAAGAGGTTTCAGAGCAGCTCCTGTCTCCTCCGGCACTATCAGAGTCACAGAAAAGAGAGGGCCCTTCCAATGTCCCGACTGTGGGAAGGGATTCCAGTGCAGCTCCAACCTCATCATCCACCAGCGCACACACACAGGGGAGAGGCCCTACGAGTGTGATAAATGCAGGAAGAGGTTTCTGACCAGCTCCCATCTCTTCCAGCACTATCAGAGTCACGCAGAGGAGAGGCCCTTCCGCTGCCCCGACTGCGGGAAGGGATTCCAGCGCAACTCCACCCTCGTCATCCACCAGCGCATCCACACTGGGGAGAGGCCCTACGAGTGTCCCCAGTGTGGGAAGAGCTTCTCCAGGAGCTCTACCTTGACCCGACACCAACAGAGGCACCACTAAGGGAAGCCCTGCGAGTGCCCCGAGTGCGGGAAGAGCTTCCTGCGCTGCTCCAGCTCCGTCCCCCACTGGAGGAGGCACTTTGGGCACAGCCCTGGTCACTCACATTCCCTGAGATCCATGTTGGGAACACACCTAGCTGCTTCTGCTTTTAATTTTGACTTTTTTTCTTTTCTCCCATCACTTTGCACTCCAAATGCCAAGAGGGATCACTGTCACATCAAAACCACGGAAATCCCACTGAAAATATTTCAATCTTACCTCAAAAGGGCTCAATTCCACTTAAAAAAACCTCAATCCCACACCAAACTCGCTCGATTCCACAGCCACCACAGTGAGATGCGGTTGGGAGGAGACTGGGAGAAGTGGGATCCCAATTTGGATCAGTGGGATGGGGATTGTGTGGGGCTGGCTGGGTGGGATGTATTTGATACTAAATAAAACTCTCAGACTTAACTGATTTCTCTCCCGTTCATGTTCAGTCCGTTGCAGTTCTGTTTGCAGAGTGCCGCCTCCCAGAGCTCCCTTCACAGTTGCCGCCGTTGGACTGAGCCGGCCCCTTTCCCCTCACGGTTCCGCCCTTTCCCCGCCCCTTTCCCCTCACGGTTCCGCCCTTTCCCCGCCCCTTTCCCCTCACGGTTCCCGCCCTTTCCCCGCCCCCTTTCCCCTCAGGGTTTCAGCCGGTTTGGGGGAGAGGAGCAAGGCTAGGGGAGATGGAAAAGGAGGGATGAAGGCAGAGAGAGAGCAGAGATGGAAGGAGGAGAAGAAGGTAGGCTTAGGGAGCAGGAGGAGAGGAGATGGAAGGGGAGGGATGGAAGAGGAGAAGGTTGGGGAGATAACACAAAGCAGCGGGAGGAGGGATGGAAGAGGAGGAGCGGGAGGAAGAGGAAGAGGAGGGACAAAAGCGGATCAAGGCTGAGCTGAAGGCTCCGGACGGCCGAGCCCAGCCTGAATTCGTAGCCCCATCTGTGGGATCATCGCCCCCCCCCCCCCCCCCCCCCCCCCCCCATCGCGCAGGTGATGAGGGTGGGGGAGCTGGGCCCGGATATCCCGGGGGGTCTCTGGATTGGGTTTTTGGGGGGATGTTTGGAGAATGAAGAAGTCCAAGGCTGAGCGGAAAAGGCCCCTCGGGGAGACATCGGGGGGGTGGCGCTGCCGTCCTGCCGGGGATGCCCTGGGGGGATCTCCTTGCCCTTGCCTGTGGCACGGAGGCAAATCCCATCCTGTCCTTGTCCTTCCTCGCCCAGAGCAGGAGCTGAGCATGGAGAGCAGGGAGGACAAATGCCCGCGGCAGAACCTGGTGGCAGAGGCCGTTTTGAGCGGCTCCACAGCGCAGGAAGGCAACGGGGAGGAAAAGGCCCGGAGATGCCGCACGAGGAGGGGCTGCAAACGCAGCTGGCGGGGATCTGAGGGGGAAAGAGCCAGCCTGGGCCGGGAAGGCAGCCGGAGATGGAGCCAGAGCTCGGAGCTGGTGCTCCATGAGCAGCTCCATGATGGGGAGAAGCCCCACACGTGCGGGGGGTGTGGGAAGAGCTTCAGGTGGAGCTCCGACCTGATCAGCCACCAAAGGGCCCACACTGGGGAGAGGCCCTACGAGTGTGATAAATGCAGGAAGAACTTTCAGACCAGCTCCCATCTCCTCCAGCACTATTGGATTCACACAGAGGAGAGGCCCTTCCAATGCCCCAACTGTGGGAAGGGATTCAAGAACAAAACTGTCCTCGTCACCCACCGGCGCCTCCACACAGGGGAGAGGCTGTACGAATGTCCCCCAGTGTGGGAAGAGCTTCTCCAGGAGCTCTCACTTGACCCGACACCAACGGAGGCACCACTAAGGGAAGCCCTGCGAGTGCCCCCGAGTGCGGGAAGAGCTTCGTGCGCTGCTCCAGCTCCGTCCCCCACTCGAGGACGCACTTTGGGAACAGCCCTGGTCCCTCACATTCCCTGTGATCCATGTTGGGAACACACCTGTCTGCTTCTACTTTTGATTTCACTTTAATTTTTTTCTATTCTCCATCTCTTTGCACTCCAAAAGCCAATATGGATACATCTATCACCTCAAAGTCACTCAAATCCCACTGAAAACAATTCAGTCTTACCTCAAAAGTGCTCAATCACACCTCAACAAAACTCAATGCCATACCAAACTCACTTGATCCTCAGCCACCTAAGTAAGATGGGGTTAGGAAGACACTGGCAGAAGTGGGATCCCAGTTTGGAGTGCTGGGATGGGGTTTGTGTGCGGCTGGGTTTGTGGGATGTATTTGATAGCAAATAAAACCTCAGACTTACTGATTTCTCTCCCGTTCATGTTCAGTCCGTTGCAGTTCTGTTTGCAGAGCGCCGCCTCCCAGTGTCCCCTCACAGTGGCCGCCCTTGGCCTGAGCCCGCCCCTTTCCCCTCACGGTTCCGCCCTTTCCCCGCCCCTTTCCCCTCACGGTCCGCCCTTTCCCCGCCCCCCTTTCCCCTCACGGTTCCGCCCTTTCCCCGCCCCCCTTTCCCCTCACGGTTCCGCCCTTTCCCCGCCCCCTTTCCCCTCACGGTTCCGCCCTTTCCCCGCCCCCTTTCCCCTCACGGTTCCGCCCTTTCCCCGCCCCCTTTCCCCTCACGGTTCGGCCTTCGGGGAACGGGGCAGGAGGAGGTGGAGGGAGGAAGAAGCCGAGCGGGCCGCAGCACAAGAGGAGAGGGAGAATCTCGTGGCCCGAGCGCTCCCTGGAGTCGCCGCAGCCCCGGGAGCATCGCCCCCCATTTTGCAGGTGCCCAGACAGGGGAGAGTTCGGCCCAAATGTCCCGGGGGGTGCCTGGGTTTGGGGTTTTTTGTGGGGGATGTTTGCAGCTGGCAGGGCTCCAAAGCTGAGCCGCAGATGGCCCTCGGGGGGACATGGGGGGTTCCCAGGAGGTGTTTTTGGGGGTCCCTGCGTCTGCAGTGGCTGCTCCCAGTATGAGCTTAGTCATTCCCTGTATGAGCCCAGTTGTTCCCCCCATGTGCTCCCAGTTTCCTCAGCACTCTTAGTATGAGCTTGGTCACTTCCCCTCACTCCCTGAAAAATCCTATTTGCTCCCATTATGAGCTCAGTCACTGCCAGTGATTCCCTATGATGATGCAATTTGATCCCAGCACGGTCCCAGTTCTTCCCAATTTCATTCACCATGTTCCCAGTTCTCCTATTGTCCCTAGCATAGTCCTAGGAATTCCCAGTATGATCCCAGTCCTTCCCACTTGCCCGCAGTGTGTTCCCAGTTCCACCAGAATATTCCCAGTTTCTCCCAGTGTGGTTCCAGTCACCACCTGGATGGTCTCAGACACTCCCAGTATATCCCAGTTGCCCTGAACATTCTGGCAGTCATTGCCAGGCACTCCCATTTCCCTCAGCGTGGTTCACTTGCCCCCAGTTTTATCCCAGTTACTCCCAGTTCCTCTAATTAAGTCCCCAGGTAGCTCCCAGCATGGGCCTGGTAGCTCCCAGTAACCCCCAGTCAGGGTCCAATCACACCCACTCTGATCCCAGTATGATTGCAGCCACTCCCAGGATGATCCCAGTCACTTGCAGTCTAATCCCAGTTGCTCCCAGACACTCCCAGTACAATTCCAGTGCCCCCAGTGTGATCCCAATTGCTCCCTGTCAATGCCAGCATGACCCCAGTAGCCTCCAGTATGATCCCAGTGACTCCCTGTATCTCCCAGTATGATCCCAGTTTTCTTCCAGCTTGTTCCCAGTCACTCCCACCTCTTCCCAGTTGCTTTCAGGCATGATTCCAGTCACCCTCAGAGTGATCCCAGTTGCTCCCAGCATGGGCCCAGCTGTTCCCAGTGTGCTTCCATCACTCCCCTATGGTTACAGACACTCCCAGTATGGTCCCAGTTGAACCCAGTTGCCCCTGCTCTAGTCCCAGTCACTCCCCATATGATCCCAGTCCCTCCCAGCATGGTCCCACTCACTCCCAGTTACCCCCAGTGTGGTCCCAGTTCTCCCCAGCATGGTCCTGGTTGTTCCCAGTGTGGTTCCAGTCATCTCAGTGTGGTTCCATGTTGAGAGTTTTTGCAGATTGAGGAGTTCTTGCAGGACAATGGCCATATTCAGCCGATGCACAATCCAGCCTGCTTGTACTAATGGACAATGGACACGAGCACAAACAATGAATAATGGACATGTTCAGAAATGGGGTCGCTATATCCTGGAAAGAGATACAAGAAGAGTCATCAGGACTCAGGAAGTTTGTCAGGGAGCTTGGGAAAGTAAGAAAAAAGTGAGCCATGGGTGGACCAGACGAGCACAGCAAGATGTGTGAAAAATTAGGTGATCCAATCAGCATTCTATTATAGATGTGTGAGCAGCTGGGATTAACCAATCATGTGTTAACCAGAGACGTGTGGACAGTGGGAGATTTATTATAAATATAGTCTTGTGAGGGATAGTAAATTTGGCTTCCCTGGATCACGTTGGTCATGGTGTGATGTCCCTGAAGCTGCGCACCCCGCATTCTGCCTTCCTTGGTCTGCTCCTTTTCCCTTCCAGGGTCTCTCTTTACCTGGGGCAGCTCCCAGCCAAAGACCCTCCCCTGAGGTTTTTTTTTTTTTTTTTTTTCTTCCCCATCCAGGTGCTCCAACAGCCCTGGATGAAGTTCTGGAGGCTGGCAGTTGAAATGTCTGTGTAAGATCTTGCTGCCCTTGTGTCTTGGCCCCTTCAGAATTTGGCCCTGAAGGGCAGGAGCAGCTTTTCCTTGCTGGCAGCTGGAATTGCAGCCCATTGCAGAGTGTGCCAGAGATGCCAGAGGGCGATTGCTGAGGCTGCCAGGGCGCTGCTCCTGCCGTGCCTGCCAAGGGAGCTGTGCAGGGCAGGCTCAGGCTCCAGCAGCTGCCTGGGCTCCCCGAGCAGACAGCAAAGGCGGCTCTGCTGCACATTCTGCAGCTGGGAGCAGAGGCAAGAAGGGCAGGGAGTCCCTGACAGAACCCTGGAATGCTTGTGGCTGGAAGGAACCTGCCCCCAGAGCCCAATGGGGCCCAGCCCTGGATGTGCCCTGAGACCCCCCCAGAGCCTCTCCCCAAACCCTTCCAGAGCCCCCAGAGCCCCTCCCCAAAACCCTCCAAAACCCTCCCAGGACCCCCCAGAGCCCTCCCCAAACTCCCCTAGGACCATCCCAACACCCCCAGACCCTGCCAAGCCCTTCCTACGACCCCTCCCCAAACCCCAAACCCCCTGGACCCTCCCACAACCCCTCCCCCCCCGAGACCCCTCTTAGGACCCATCCGCACCCCCCAGGTCCCCCCACAATGCCCCAGGACCCCTCCCCAGCCCCCCCAGAACCCCCCAAACCCCCGGACCCCTCCCCAAAGCCCCCCCAGACCCCCCGGACCCTCCCCCGCCCCCCCCGATCCCCTCTCAGGCCCCTCCCGCTCCTGTCCCGAGCCCGGGGGGGTCCCGGCGGCGGCGGGGAAGGGGGCGCCGGTTCCGGCTCGCCTCTGATTGGCTGGGGCGGCGCGGGGGAGGCGGGCGTTGCTGAGGGGAGCCGCGCCGTGATTGGTTGGTTCGGGGCGGGGCGCGCCGCCATTGTTGGGAGCCCGCGCACGCGGCGGAGGCGGGAGCGGCTGAGGAGAAGCTGAGGTGGGGCCGGGGGGAAACTGGGGGGGTTTGGGGCGGGTCTGAGGGGAAATTGGGGATTTTTGGGGGGCATTGACGGGAAATAGGGGGGTGTGCGGTGGGTTTGGGGTGAATGAGGAGTCTGAGAGGGCTTTGGTGGGTCTGAGGGGGCTTTAGGGAGCTTTGGGGGAAGCTTGAGAGGGTCTGGAGCGTTCTCAGGTGGGTTTAGGGGGATCTGAGGGGAATTGGGAGGGTCTGAGGGGATTTTGGGGGATTTTGAGAGGAACTGGGAGGTTCTGAGGCGATCGGGGGTCTTCTGAGGTGAGTGTGGAAATTTGGTGGAGTCTGAGGGGATTTCATAGGGTTTGGGGGGGATTGAGGGGTCTGACGGGGATGTGGGGCAGTCCGATGGATTTGGGGGGGGGTCTCAGGTGCGTCTGGGGTAAATTTTGGGGGGAAATGGGGGGGGTCTGAGAGTCCTGGGGAGGTTTTTGGGGTCCAGGGTGGTTCTCGGCCAACCCTGGGGGAGCTCTGGGGGGTTTGGGGTTCCTGGAGGGGTCCCGGGGGAGATTTGGGGGTCCCGGGGGGGTCCCAGGCCCACCCTGAACCGGGGTCTGGGGGTTTCGGGGGGAGGGGGCACAGCAGGGGTTCCCCCCCCTCCCCGGTTTTTTGGGGGGTCTCCCATGGCGCCCCCTCCCCAAGAATCTCCGAGGGCCCCCCTGATTCAGGACGGCCCCTGGTGAGTCTGGGGGGTTCTGGGGGCATTTTTTGAGGATTTGGGGCATTTTGGGAGGGCATTTTGGGTTTTTGGGGATTTGATTGTGAGTTTAGGAGGAATTATTGAGCTTTTGGGGGAGAATTACTGGGTTTTGGTGGGAGTTACGTGATTTCGGTGGTTTTGGGTTTTGGGGCATTTTATTGGGGTTGTGAGGGGTTTCTTGCAGGAGGATTTACTGAATGTTTTGGGAGTATTTTTAAATTTAGGTGAGTTCCACTGAGATTTTTAGAGATTCTCTGGGGCTTTTGAGGGGTTTGTTGTAATTTTGGGGGATTTTGTGGGGTTTTCATGGAATTCTAGAGGGGCTTTGGGGCCTTCCTTGGGTGTGGGGAAGGGCTGAGAGGCACCAAAGTCTCCTTAAAAGCCCCAAAAGTCCCAATCAAACCCACAAAATCCCAATTAGATTTCTCAAAATCCCATTAGAACACCCTAGATTCCCAATAAAAGCCCACAGAATCCTTTGAAATCCCAATAACCCCCAAAATCCTGATTAAACTCTTCAAATCCCCCCAAAAATGTCCCCAAAACCATAAAAAGTCCCACAAAATCTCCCCCAAGATCCAAAGAAATCTGGCAACACCCAAAAAAAACCCACAAAACCCCCCAAATCCCACCAAAAATCCCCAAAAAACCCCAAATCCCCAATGAATCCTGCTAAATGCCACCACAATTCCAATGAAATGCCCCAAAATCTCCTAAAAAATCCCAATAATAACCCCAAAATTTCTGAGAATCCCAAAAAAAATCCCAGTAAAACCCACAAAATTAAAAAAAAAAACACAAAAAATTAAATAAACCCCTAGAAAAACTCCCCCTCAAAATGCCAATAAAATCCCCCAAGTCCAAACCCCCCAAAATCCACCAAACCAGCCACTCCCAGTCAATCCCAGTAGGATTCCAGTTGCTCTCAATGAGATCCCAGTGTAACCCAGTATGGACCCCGCTGCTCTCACTGTGATCCCAGTATGATCCCAGTTGCTCCCAGCATAATTCCAGATGTTCCCAGTTCCTCCCATTATGATCCCAGTTTCCCCAAGAACAGTCCCAGTCCCTCCCAGCAGGGTCCCAGTCGTGCCCAGTTGCCTCCAGGGTGGATTCAGTTTCCCCCCAGCATGGTCCCAGTTGCTCCCAGCATGATCCCAGCTGTTCCCAGTGTGGTTCCAGTGTCCCCAGTATGATCAGAGACACTCCCAGTATGTTTTAGTTCCCTCAGAATGATCCCAGTCTTTCCCAGTTACTCCCAGTTTCCTCTAGCATAATCCCAGTTTCCATCTGTTGCTCAAAGGGTGGTCCCAGTTGCTCCCAGTATGGTTCCAGACACTCCCAGTATATCCCAGTTGCCCCCAGCATGTCTCAAGGCCCCCAGCAGGAGCCTTGAGAGCCTGGAGAGGGGCAGGGGGGACTCCTTGGAGCCGCTGCAGCCCAGAGCAGAGAATGAGGGGAGAAGGGAGCCCGGGAGCCCAAAGAGCCCCGGCATCCCGAAATGGGGAGAGCCAAGAGGGGGGAGCTTTTGGCATTGCTGGCACTGCCAGCAGCCTGGGCAGGGCGGGCACCCAGGAGAAGGGGGACCCCCAATCCAAGCGTGACCCCAGCAGCTGGGACAGAGTTGAACCCAGTTGCTCCTGCTCTACTCCCAGTCACTCCCCAGATGATCCCAGTCCCTCCCAGCACGGTCCCACTCACTCCCAGTTACCCCCAGTGTGGTCCCAGTTCTCCCCAGCATGGTCCTGGTTGTTCCCAGTGTGGTTCCAGTCATCTCAGTGTGGTTCCATGTTGAGAGTTTTTGCAGATTGAGGAGTTCTTGCAGGACAATGGCCATATTCAGCCGATGCACAATCCAGCCTGCTTGTACTAATGGACAATGGACACGAGCACAAACAATGAATAATGGACATGTTCAGAAATGGGGTCAGTGTATCCTGGAAAGAGATACAAGAAGAGTCATCAGGACTCAGCAAGTTTGTCAGCGAGCTTGGGAAAGTAAGAAAAAAGTGAGCCATGGGTGGGCCAGACGAGCACAGCAAGATGTGTGAAAAAATTAGATGATCCAATCAGCATTCTATTATAGATGTTTGAGCAGCTGGGATTAACCAATCATGTATTAACCAGAAACTTGTGGACAGTGGAGATTTATTATAAATATAGTCTTGTGAGGGATAGTAAATTTGGCTTCCCTGGATCATGTTGGTCATGGTGTGATGTTCCTGAAGCTGCGCACCCTGCCCAGGCGGGCTCTGCTGTGCCCGTGGCAGCGCCAGGGGAGTGCCCTGTCCCTGCCCTGAGCCCAGCACGAGCCTTTCCTTGGCCGTTCTGTCCCTGCCCGGGGCAGGAGGGCACTGCCGGAGCGGCTTTGGTGGCCCCGGGCACCCGGCCGGGCTGCAGCCGCTGCAGGGGCCCCTGGGGAATGTTCCAGAGCAAAGCTCAAAGCAAACAACAGTTCCTGGAGGGGATTCTGCCCCTGGGCCTGTGCTGGGAGCCCAAGGGAACAGCCCCAAGTGCTGGAGCTCAGTGTCCCTCGGCCAGGCCGTGTTCCCTGGCTCTGCCCTGTGCCCTGTCCCTGTCCCCTGTCCCTGTCCCTCAGCTGTCCTTGTCCCCTGTCACCTGTCCCTGTCCCTGTCCCTTGGTTATGTGGGGTCGGAGGTGGCAGCAGAACCCGCGGCAGCCCTGGGGGAGAACAACCCTGACCCCAGCTGGCCCAGTTCCCCCCAGGGGTGCCCAGGTCACTCCCAACATGGGCCCTGTGGCCCAGTATGGTCCCAGTCACTCTCAGTTACATCCAGTACAATCCCAGTATGGTCCCAGTCACTCCCGGTATGATCCCAGTCACTCTCAGTATGATGCCATTTGCCCCCACTATGGTCCCAGTTGCTCCCAGTCACCCAGTATGCTCCCAGTCACTCCCAGTACAATCCCAGTCACTCCCAGTTTGGTCCCAGTCACTCTCAGTACGATGCCATTTGCCCCCAGTGTGGTTCCAGTTGCTCCCAGTACAATCCCAGTCACTCCCAGGTACTCCCAGTATTACTCCAGAAGCTTCCTTTAGGGTTGCTCTGTGATCCCAGTCACTCCTGGTCTCTCCCAGTATATCCCAGTTGCCCCCAGTGTGATTCCACACACTCCCAGTTGCTCCCAGTAGCTTCCACCATGATCCCAGTTGCTCACAGTGACTCCCAGTCAAATCCAGCATGATTCCAGTCACTCCCTGTATATCCCAGTTGCCGCAGCATGGTCCCAGCTGTTCTCAGCCTGCTCCCAGTCACTTCCAGTATGATCCCAGTATGACCCCAGTCACCCTCAGTGTGGTGCCAGTTGCTCCCAGTATGATCCCAGTTGTCCCCAGCATGATCCCGTTTCCTCTGAGGGTGATCCCAGTTGCCCCTAGCACAGACCCAGTCATTCCAAGTGTGATCCCAGTCTCCCCCAGCATGGTCCCAGTCAAACCAGCCACCCCCAGTATGGTTACAGACACTGCCAGTATATCCCAGTTGCCCTCAGCATACCCATAGTCATTCCCAGTCACACCCAGCTACCCCAGTACAGTTCCAGTTTCCACCATTATGATCCCAGGCACTCCCAGTGTATCCCAGTTGCTGCCACTATGATCCTTGTTGCCCCAGTTCTGGTCCTGCTGGGTCCCAGTGTGCTCTGATCCTGCTCCAGTGGGTCAGAGTCCTGGGAGCGGTGTGTCCCAGTTTATCCCGGTGTATCTCAGTGTATCCCAGTGTGTCCCGGTGTGTCCCGGTGTATCCCAGTCCATCCCAGTCTGTCCCAGTCCATCCCAGTCTGTCCCAGTCCATCCCAGCGTGTCCCAGTCCATCCCAGCCCGTTCCAGTCCATCCCAGACTGTCCCAGCCCGTCCCAGTCCATCCCAGTGTGTCCCAGTCCATCCCAGTGTGTCCCAGTCCATCCCAGCCTGGGTCTGAGTCATGCCCAGTTGCCTCAAGCATGGTCTGAGATGTCCCCAGCAAGATCCTAGCTGTTCCCAGTGTGGTTCCAGTCCCCCCAGTATGGTTCCAGTCACTCCCAGTTTATCCCATTTGCCTCTAACATGGTCTCAATTGCCCCCCGGAACCTCCTACTCACTGCCAGTATGATCCCAGTATGATCCCAGTGTCCATCAGTGCAGTCACAATCTGCCCTGGTATGGCAGTATGATCCCAGTATGATGTCAGAACAAAGCCAGTACAGTCCCAGCATGATACCAGTATGATATCAATAGAAACTTAGTACTGTCCCAGTCACTCCCAGTACGGTCCCAGTACGATGTCAGTACAAAGCCAGTACAGTCCCAGTCACTCCCAGTATGATCCCAGTATGATGTCAGTCCAAAGCCAGTACAGTCCCAGTCACTCCCAGTACGATCCCAGTATGATGTCAGTCCAAAGCCAGTACAGCCCCAGTCACTCCCAGTCCAATCCCAGTCCAGCCCAGTCCCTGGCAGCGCTGCCACTGCTGGGATCCCCCAGCCCTGTGTGCGTTCCCCCCTGGTGGATGTGCCAAGAGGAGCCCCAAGGGCTGGCAGTGGCCACGCAGGGTCCCCAGCAAGGCCCAGTTGGGATGTGCAGCCCCCAGTTTGCCCAGTTTGCCTCTCGTTTGGCCCGGGCCAGCTTCCCCCCGCCCGCAGCGGCCGGGAGCAGCCGAGAGCCGCACGCTGCCCATCCCGACCTGTCCCGGCTCCATCCCCGCTCCTGCCGCGGGCTGCGAGGGCTGCGGGAACGGGGCACCGAGGGTGCGGCTGCTGCTGGGGGAGGAGGAGGAGGGAGGGAAGGGCAGGGATGGAGGCGGAGGAGGAGGCGGGGTCAGGGGGGAGGAGGAGAAGAAGGGATGGAAGGGGAGAAGGAGGTGGGGATAAGACAGAGGAGGAGCGGGAGGAAGAGGAGGGACAAAGGTGGATCAAGGCTGAGCTGGCGGATGCACGCGGTCCATCCCTGCCTGAATTCGCAGCCCCACCTGTGGGATCTTCGACCCCCCCAATCGCGCCGGTGAGCGGGGAGCGGAGCCCGGCCCAGATATCCCGGAGGGTCCCTGGGTTGGGTTTTTGGGGGGATGTTTGGAGAATGAAGAAGTCAAAGACTGAGCGGAAAAGGCCCCTCGGGGGGACGTCGGGGGGGTGGCGGTGCCGTCCTGCCGGGGACACCCTGGGGGGATCTCCTTGCCCTTGCCTGTGGCACGGAGGCAAATCCCATCCTGTCCTTCCTCGCCCAGAGCAGGAGCTGAGCATGGAGAGCAGGGAGGACAAATGCCCGCGGCAGAACCTGGTGGAAGAGGCCGTTTTGAGCGGCTCCACGGCGCAGGAAGCCAACGGGGAGGAAAAGGCCCGGAGATGCCGCACGAGGAGGGGCTGCAAACGCAGCTGGCGGGGATCTGAGGGGGAAAGAGCCAGCCTGGGCCGGGAAGGCAGCCGGAGATGGAGCCAGAGCTCGGAGCTGGTGCTCCATGAGCAGCTCCATGATGAGGAGAAGCCCCACACGTGCGTGGAGTGTGGGAAGAGCTTCAGGAGGAACTCCAACCTGATCAGGCACCAGGTGGTCCACACTGGGGAACGGCCCCATGAGTGTGGGGAGTGTGGGAAGAGCTTCAGCCGGAGCTCCAGCCTGATCGTGCACCAGATGACCCACACTGGGGAGAGGCCCTACGAGTGTTCCAAGTGTGGGAAGAGGTTTCAGACCAGCTCCCATCTCCTCCTGCACTATCAGAGTCACAAAGAGGAGAGGCCCTTCCAATGCCTCGACTGTGGGAAGGGATTCAAGCACAACTCCCACCTCATCACCCACCAGCGCATCCACACAGGGGAGAGGCCCTATGAGTGTGATAAATGCAGGAAGAGGTTTCTGACCAGCTCCCATCTCCTTGAGCACTATCGGAGTCACACAGAGGAGAGGCCCTTCCGCTGCCCTGATTGTGGGAAGGGATTCAAGAGCAACTCCCACCTCGTCAGGCACCAGCGCATCCACACTGGGGAGAGGCCCTACGAGTGTTCCCAGTGTGGGAAGAGCTTCTCACAGAGCTCTCACTTGACCCAACACCAACAGAGGCACCGGTAAGGGAAGCCCTGCGAGTGCCCCGAGTGCGGGAAGAGCTTCGTGCGCTGCTCCAGCTCCATCCCCCACTGGAGGAGGCACTTTGGGCACAGGCGTGGTCTCTCACATTCCCTGTGATCCATGTTGGGAACACACCTGCTTCTTCTCCTCTCGGTTTGGCCTCATTTTTTTTCTCTTCTCCATCTCTTTGCTCTCCAAAAGCCACGAGGGAATCAATCTGTCACCTCAAAACCACTCAAATCCCACTGAAAGCAAATGATCTTTAACCCATAAAGCTCAAACCCCTCTCAGATTGCTTGTTTCCTCCTCAAAAAACCTCAATCCAACGCCAAACTCACTCCATTCCACAGCCAGCAGGGTGAGATGGGTTTGGGAGGCAATTGGTAGAAGTGGGATCACAATTTGGAGCAGTGGCATGGGGATTGTGTGGTGCTGGGTGGGATGTATTCAATACCACATAAAACTTTCAGAGTTACTGATTCTGTCCCATTCATTTTCCGTCAGTTCTGTTTGTGGACTGTCGCCTTCTCAGCTGTTTCAATTCTTATAAAAGTCCCATTTTTTAAATCATCTAGCCTCTAACAATTGAAAACCCAATATCCAAATAAAACCACGCAACCCCTATAAATCTTTTAAAAAAAATTGTAATTGTTTTAGAGTACTTAAGGATGGTTTTAAAGTTTAATTGTTTGGGTAAAATATATGAGAAATTATAGTGGTGTTTGGTTTTGTGTTTGGTATATTTGTAATATGAATTGTTTTACTAAGGTGTGTTAGTTTGCATGTTAGTTTTTTTAGATATTTTTTATCTCAAGTATATTAGTTACTGAGTTAAAACTTTCAAAAGGTATTTTGTGATATATAATTTGTTTATTTATATGCATTGGTAATATTGTAGTAATAGTTGTTGGTTTCGATTGAATCGTTGGAGTATTGAAAAAAAAGAGTTGAGATTTTTATATTTCATTTTTATTATAGTTTATTTAATTTCAATTATTCTTTCTTTGTTTATAATTTTATTGCAGTTTGTTGAGGGGATAGGAAGGAAGTTCAAGGGCAGGAACATTTTTTCCTGGCTGGGAACTGGAATTCCAGACCCTGGGAGCGTTTGCAGGACTACACACACTGGGATCAGCTGGACTGGGATCAAATATGGATTGGGATCCTATGGACTGGGACCACACAGACTGGGATCACCTGGACTGGGATCCTATGGACTGATATCCCAGGGACTGGGACCATATGGATCAGGACCACACAGACTGGGATCAAATATGGGCTTGGACCATTTGTTAAAGTAACTTTGTTCTATAGTTTTTATTACTGTTGTTAATTAAGCTCAGGGAAATAGCTGCTTGTGTTAAACTGCCTGCTTGGATGGGATAACATCCAATGCACACAGGATGAGGACACCTGCACAGATCTGCCAACTATCAGCACTCCCCGTCTGAAGGCAGAGTGGACCAAGGCCCAAAAACTGGAGGTGATAAAGAGAAGGAGCCAAAAGCACAGCCAAGAAACACACATGCTCTGAAAAGGCAGAGCCAAGGAGGGGCCATGTAAAATCTTTCCTGGGATATGTAAAGTAGTTTATGGATATGCATGAGGGTCTATGAATATGCACCAGGCTGATGTAAGGGGAAAGGTATTTCAGGGGGATCCCCAAAGGTAACAGGGTGCTCCTGGCTGAGTGCCAAGATGCACCCGGCTGTGATAACCTTTGCTCCATGGTCCTGGTCTCCCTTTGTCCTTTATTAAACTTTTCACATTTTCACAGGAGAGTGAACGTGCTTTTCACAAATGGAATCTCGAGGAAACAAGGGTCAGTTGTTGAGCCAAGGCTCTGCTGTGACCAAGTGGGGCCTCATGGGACACAGGTGCCACTGGGACATGGCCAGGTCTGGCAGGAACAAGGCTCCATTATTGCCCAGCAAGGCCTCAGGGCGCCCAGGAGAGCGGCGTGACAATGACATCTTGGGGAACCAAGTGTCACCTGCAAACACAACGGGGCCTCGTGGAAGCCAGGGGCCACTTGGATATTGCCAGGGCAGGTGGAACTCAGTGTCCATTGGGACACAGCACAGCCTCAGGGAACTCAGCAGAGCATTGGGACAGCCTGGAATCTCATGGAGCCAAGGCTCTGCTTTGGCACAGTGGGGCCCACAGGACACAGGTGCCAGCGGGACATTGCCAGCTCTTGTGGAACCCAGTGTCCACTGGGACACAGCAGAACCTCATGGAAACATGGGGACCACTGGGACACACTGGAATCTCATGGAAGCAAGTGTCAGCTGTGAACGCAGCACGGCCTCACAGAACCCAGGGGCAGCGGGGACCGTGCTGTGGCTCATGGGAGCGAGGGGCCACTGTGACACAGCGGGGCCTCCTGGAACCCAGGAGAACATTGTGGGCCAATGGATCCTCACAGAAGCACGGCCCCATTGTGACAAAGGGCAGCATCACAATGGTCTCCTGGGTTCCATGAGTCCTCGCTGTGTTTAGAATGGACACTTGGTTCCCCAAGATTCCATGGCATCCCTCTGCTCTCCTGTGATTTGAGGCTGTGCTGTGTCACAATGGACACTTGCTTCCACCAAGGCTGGAGATGTCCCAGAGGCACTGGGCTTCCATGAGGCCGTGCTTTGTCACAGCGGGGCCTTGGTTCCATGAGATTCCATTGTCCCACAATGGTCTCCTGGGTGCCACGAGGCCTGCCTTTGTCACAGGGGAACCTTGCTTGCACAAGCCTTGGCCATGTCCCAGTGGCACAGGGGTTCCATGAGCCCCTGCCGAGTCACAATGGGGCCTTGGTTCCATCAGGTTCCATTGTGTCACAGTGCTCTCCCAGGTCCCATGAGGCCTTGGTCTGACACAGTGGTGTCTTGTTCCTACTGGGCCTGACAATGTCCCCGTGGCACCTGTGTCCCACGAGGCCCCACTTGATCAAAGCAGAGCCTTGCTCCCATGAGATTCCACTGTGTCACAATGTTCTGCTTGGTTTCATGAGAACCTGATGTGTTGACAATTGATCCTTGGATCCCAGAGATTCCATTGCATTGCAGCCCTGTCCTTGGTTCCATGAGGCCCAGCTTTGTCACAACTGGACCTTGGTTCCATGAGACTCCATTGCATCACAGCGGCATCCTTGGTTCCACGAGGCCCTGCTGGGTCACAGTGGAGCCTTTGTGCCACTCGTTTCCATGGTGCCACAATGGTCTCTTGCATTCCATGAGGCCCTGCTGTGTCACTAAGGAGCCTTTGTTCCCTGTGTCCCCATTGGGACACAATGGTCTCCAGCGCTCCATGAGGCTGAGCCGTGAAACTCTGGGCACTTGGTTCCATGAGATTCCACCGCGGTGTCACCATGGTCTCCTGGGTCCTGGAACAATTCACACTGGGTTCCATGAGATTACACGGTGTCACCCACCCGATCTCCTTTAGCCTTCAGTTACATTTTAAAAGTCACAATTACAACACTTCATTAGCATACCCACATTTGCATAAATCCTTGTCACAGTTTTACAACCCTGTGCGGCTTCAGCACCTGCGTCAGTTCCTCCTGTGGTGCTTGTCAGTCTTCTGGTGCTCATTTGAGGAAGGCTTCTGTCGTCCTCCTCACGTTGGAACGTTTTACCTGGATCATCAGCCCATGCCTGGTGCTCCTTGTTCTCCAGTCTAACCTGGTTTGAGCTGATTTTGCCCTTTGCAGGTTCTGTTCAAACTTGCTCTCTTGCTCTTGGTGCCTTTGCTGTGTCGCTTGCTCTGCTCTCTCGCTTTCTCTGCTGTCTCGCTGGCTTTGCCTGCACATCTCGCTCCAGGGCTGCTTGTGGGGAACCTTTCCTTGCACAGCCCTGAGGATTCCCCCCAGCCCGGGCTCCCAGCAGCTCCACGCCCGGCCAGGAGGAGCAGCAGGGCCAGGGCTGACAGGGCGTCCCCCCAGATGTGACCCCCGCTGGTGACACAGCCGGGCCCTTGGGAGGCTGCCTCAGGCTTTACTGTCCACCAGCATCCCAGGAGGCAGCAGAAAATCCTCCTGCAGACGCTGGAGGGGCTCCTGGGGGTCCCCAGTTCCTCCCGTCCGCACCCCGAAACAGATCCTGGCCAATCAGAGCGCGCGGCGCTGATGACGATCCAGCTCCCGGGCAGAAACTCGGCGCACTGGCCTCGCCCGGCGATTCTCAGCGAATCAGCGCTCCGCTTGGCTGTGACTCATCAGTTGCCGGGCAGAACCCAGCGGCTCTCACAGCGCTGGCCAATCTGAGACTGCGCGGGGCCATTTCCAGCCAATGAGAGCGTTTGTCGCTGATGACTCATCAGTTGCCAGGAGCGGAATTTGGGGCGGGGGAGGTGACCCCGGGGATGGGGATGGGGCGTGCGGGGGCAGCCGGGGCCGCACTGGTGGCACTGGGGGCGCTGGGAGCCCCCCCGGCCGCGGGGGGAGCGGGGGGCGCGGGGACAAGGGGGGCGGGGCCCCAAATTCAACCAAAGGGGGGTCGGGACCCCCAAAGGGAGCAGGAGGGGCCTGGAACCCCCAAAACCAAGCACGGGGGAGGGGACTGGGGACAGGGGGAACGATGGGGAAGGGGCGGGAGAGGGGGCAAAAGAGGGGTATGGGACGCCCAAATTGAGAGGGGAGGGAGCTGTGCACTGGGGGAAACCACCATCAAATCCCATAAAAATCCCATTAAATCCCATTAAAATCCCATGACATCTCATTAAAATCCAAAAAAATCCTATTAAATTCCATTAAAATCCCATTAAATTCCATTAAAATCCTACTAAATTCCTATTAAAATCCATTAAAATCCCATCCAATCCTATGAAATGATCCCAAACCCACACAGAATTGGCCCTGAATTACCCCATACACACATGGCCCTAAAAACCCCAAAATGTGAAAAATTACCCCAAATTATCCCAATTTTACCCTGAATAACCCCCAAAAAACCCCAAATAACGCCAAAGGCACACAAAGAACCAAAATCCCCAAAATGACCCCAAATGCCCCAAATTACCCCAATCCCATAAATGACCCCAAATCCCATAAATGGGACTGGGAGAGGGGAGGAGAGGGGAGGGAAAGGTGGAGTGGGACAATCTGGGCGAGAAAATCAAACTCTGCAGTCAGAGCAGGGATTTGTTTGTCCAGCGCTGGGAGCGAGGGGGATCTCCTGGCAAAAACCCACTGGATCTCCTTTAGCCTTCAGTTCCATTTTCAAAGTCACAATTACAACACTTCATTAGCACACTCACATTTGCATAAAGCTGTGTCTCGGTTTCACAACCCTGTGTGGCCTCAGCGCCTGCGTCAGTTCCTCCTGTGGTGCTCGTCACTCTTCTGGTGCTCTTTTGATGAAGGCTTCTGTTGTCCTCCTCACGTTGGAACGTTTTACCTGGATCATCAGCCCATGCCTGGCGCTCCTTGTTCTCCAGTCTAACCTGGTTTGAGCTGATTTTGCCCTTTGCAGGTTCTGTTCAAACTTGCTCTCTTGCTCTGGGTGCGTTTGCTGTGTCGCTTGCTCTGCTCTCTCGCTTTCTCTGCTGTCTCGCTGGCTTTGCCTGCACATCTCGCTCCAGGGCTGCTTGTGGGGAACCTTTCCTTGCACAGCCCTGAGGATTCCCCCAGCCCGGGCTCCCAGCAGCTCCACGCCCGGCCAGGAGGAGCAGCAGGGCCAGGGCTGACAGGGCGTCCCCCCAGATGTGGCCCCCGCTGGTGACACAGCCGGGCCCTTGGGAGGCTGCCTCAGGCTTTATTGTCCACCAGCATCCCAGGAGGGAGCAGAAAATCCTCCTGCAGACGCCGATTCCGGAGCCTCCCAGCGCTTCCTTGTCTCCAGGAGCTTCTGTTGAGCCCCAGTGAAACTTCGGTGCCACATTGTTCCACAGCCTCACAGCGCTCTCCTGGCTCCCATGAGGTCCCTCTGTATCCCCCTGAGCCTTGGCTCCATGAGGGTCTCCTGGCTCCATCAGGGTCTCCTGGCTTCCATCAGGGTCTCCTGGCTTCCATCAGGGTCTCCAGGCTCCACCAGGGTCTCCTGGCTTCCATCAGGGTCTCCTGGCTCGATCAGGGTCTCCAGGCTCCATCAGGGTCTCCAGGCTCCATCAGGGTCTCCAGGCTCCATCAGGGTCTCTTGGCTCCATCAGGGTCTCCTGGCTTCCATCAGGGTCTCTTGGCTCCATCAGGGTCTCCTGGCTTCCATCAGGGTCTCCTGGCTCCATCAGGGTCTCCTGGCTCCATCAGGGTCTCCCGGCTCCATCAGGGTCTCCTGGCTTCCATCAGGGTCTCCTGGCTTCCATGATGCTCCACTCTGTCCCAAGGGGTATCGGCAGCTCAGCTTTGGAGCCCTGCAAGATCCAATGATTCCCCCCAAAAACACCAGCCCAGGGACCCCCAGGATATTTGGGCTGAGCTCCCGCTGCCCAGGCACCTGCATGGAACACAAGTGACCGCTGGGACCCCATGGAATGTCCTGGAACAAACTGTCCCTGGTCAGACAGGGGTGCCATTGAACACAGGTGCCACTGGGACACGAACACTGCCCACGGAACCGAGTGACCATGGGGACAGAGCCGGGGCTGATGGAACACTGGAGAACATTGTTACCCCATGGAATCTCATGGAACCAGGTGTCCATGGTGACAGAGCCGGGCCTGATGGAACCTACTGGAACACAGGAGAACATTGCTACCTGTTGGAACCCTGGCTGCTGAGAATTTCGGACTTTCTGAGCTGACAGACACTGACCCCCAAGAGAACACTGCATTTGACCTGAGGCTGTGGAGAAGGCTTCCAAAATGGAATGAGAGAACTGGGATGATGGGTGTGGAGTTTGAATAGAAGGTGTAATATCACAGGGTGGACAACTTGGAGTTTAAGGTTTTAAACTGTAGTAATATATATAAAGCAAGATGGAGGTTTTAGGGCGGAGGCTGATCCTTTCTCTTTGCCTTCTTCACCTTCTTCTTCTTCCTCACCTTCTTCTCCTCCTTCTCCTTCTTCTTCTCCTTCTCCTCTTCCTCCCTCTTCCTCCTCCTCCTCCTCAGGTTTGGGTGGTATTGTGTAATTGGATAAAAAAGTCTCCCCGTTGTTGGGCATGGGTGGTTGGTTATTGGGTTAAAAGTAAAAATAATTTAGGTGTCATTTCTTAACTGGACAGTTTATCCTTAAAAGACCTTGTAGAGAGAGATGGGGCTCCATTTTTACCTTGTTAGCCAAGTGCTGCACAACTCACGGCTTGTGAGACTGTTCTGGAGACAAGAGCTAATGAACACCTGAGTCCAAACAAGAAATGCTGTCTTGGGATTTCATCCCAACCTTGGCAGAAAAGAAGCAAAAGAATTGACTGTTACCCCACGGAATCTCATGGAACCAGGTGTCCACTGTTTCACAGTGCAGCCCCAGAGAGTGGTGAGACCATTGTGTCACCATGGAATATCCTGAAACCAAGGCTCCCTTGTGACAAACCTGGGCTTTATGAAACCAAGGACACCGCTGGGATGCAATGGAATCTCAAGGAACCAAGGGTCAACTGTCAACACATCAGCTTCTCAAGAAACCATGGAGAACACTGTGACACAGAGAGGGGCCTCATGGGACCCAGGAGACCATGGTGACACCGTGGTGGAATCTCATGGAACCAAGTGTGAATTGTGCCAGGACCCAGGAGACCATGGTGACACCGTGGTGGAATCTCATGGAACCAAGTGCCCAGAGTTTCACGGCTCAGCCTCATGGAGCGCTGGAGACCATTGTGTCCCAATGGGAACACAGGGAACAAAGGCTCCTTAGTGACACAGCAGGGCCTCATGGAATGCAAGAGATCATCCTGATGGAATGGAAACTCATGGAACCAAGGGTCCACTGTTTTACAGCGTGGCCTCATGGAATGCTGGAGACCATTGTGATGGAATGGAAACTCATGGAACCAAGGGTCCACTGTTTTGCTGTGTGGCCTCATGGAATGCAAAGGTTATCACGGCTGGGTGCATCTTGGCACTCAGCCAGGAGCACCCTGTTACCTTCGGGGATCCCCCTGAAATACCTTTCCCTTCCATCAGCCTGTTGCATATTCATAGACCCTGATGCATATCCATAAACTACTTTACATATCCCAGGAACGATTTTACATGGCCCCTCCTTGGCTCTGCCTTTTCAGAGCATGTGTGTTTCTTGGCTGTGCTTTTGGCTCCTTCTCTTTATCACCTCCAGTTTTTGGGCCTTGGTCCACTCTGCCTTCAGATGGGGAGTGCTGATAGTTGGCAGATCTGTGCAGGTGTCCTCATCCTGTGTGCATTGGATGTTATCCCATCCAAGCAGGCAGTTTAACACAAGCTATTTCACTGAGCTTAATTAACAACAGAAATAGAAACTATATCTTTACAACAAAGTTAGTTTAACACCACAGATATAAAATCCATTTTCATATTTGCAAAAAGCCAATATTATGATATTTATCTCTAACAGGGTGGAGGAGCCCTGGCCCAGGCTCTGGCCCTGGGGGACACAGGGACACTGCCGGGGGGTCCCTGTCCCCCTGTGCCACCCCCAGGGCCCCGGCCCCCCGTGCCCGTGTCAGGCTCTGGGGTCGATCTCGTGGAACATCCTCTGGGGGAGGCTGCGGCGCCGGGGACGGGGGGACCTGGGGGGACAGGGGGGGACCCCGCTGTGCACGAGCAGCATTGGACTGATCTGGGGGGAGCTGTGAGGGGGCCGGGACAGAGTGACCTCCCCAGGGACCTCACACAGCCACCGTGATGTCACACTGCCTCCTGTAATGTCACACAGCCCCTGGGATGTCACACAGCCTCTGTGATGTCACACAGCCCCTGTGATGTCACACAGCTGCTCTCTGAGTTCACAGGCCACCTGTGAGGCCACAAAGTCATCTGTGATGTCACACAGCCTCCATATCATGTCATTCAGCTGCTCTGTGATGTCACAGAGCAGATTTGTGATGTCACAGTCTTGTCTGTGATGTCACAGCCTTGTCTGTGATGTCACAGCCTTCTCTGTGACATCACACAGCTGCTCTATGATATCATACTCCATGTCACAACCTACATTCTGATGTCACAGAGCCACCTTCTATGATGTCACAGCCCCCTCTGTGCTGTCACAGCCCCCTCAGTGCTGTCCCACAGCCCCTTGCTGCCATCCCAGCTGCTCTGTGCCTCTGTGACACAGCCACAGAGGTGCTGCTGTGACACAGCCCCTCGGGGCCATCCCCCAGCCCTGCCAGTGCTGAGCCCCTGTGAGCTCTGTCTGTGCCCTGCTGGTGTCCCTGAGGGGCCCTGGCAGTGCCCCAGCCCTGCTGGGCTGTGCCCAGGAGCTGCTCCTGGCCAGAGCTGTCTCTCTGCAGCGCTGCCCTTGCCAGGAGCTGCCTCTGGGCCAGGAGCCCGGCCCAGCCCAGCAGCACAGACACAGCACAGGGACTTCAATCACCCTCGGGGGCTTTGCTGCTCTCTGCATCAGACCCAGTCCCTCAGAGAGGGCTCAAAGAGCTTCTCAAGAGCTCAAAGTGAGATTGATACACTGCAGTTTCTTGTACTTTAAAGAGATCCCTGTGAGGGACAGGACTGAGAAAGTGTCCCCAGGTTCCAGGGAGAGCAGAACACTGCAGGCAGTGATGGCAGCTGGGGACAAGCAAGGCAAAGGTGTCTCTGGTGCTGAGCACAGCTGGATGTGTGTCAGGAATGCAAAGGGCCAAGGCCTGAGCCCCAGACCCTGGCCAGGCAGATCCTGTCCCTCCCTCCTTGCTCAGGGCTCTTCCCGGGATGGGCACTGGCATGTGGGGATGGGCAATGCCAAGGGAGGAGCCTGGGGCGGCCCTGCCAGGCTGCTGAGCAGGGACAAGGAGGCAATGAGGCCCCAGGCCTGCCAGGGTCACTTGTCCCCTCGTGGCCCCAGGCCCAGCAGCCGTGGCCAAAGTGCTGCCCAGGCTGGCTCTGGCAGGGCTGTCTGGCAGCTGCTGCCCATCCCTGTGCCCTGTGCAGCCCAGGCTGTGCCACGGTGTCCCTGCCCTGGCCTCTGTCCCTGCAGGCTGTCGGCATCCCCCGGCTGCCCCGCCTGGCTGGGCCCTTCCTTTGCTGACAGCTCTGCCTCCTGCCTGCCCCTGCTGCCCACACAGAGCCTGGGGCTGCTCCAGGCTCCTGCTGGGGACGTGCTGCACCACAGCCCTGCCCTGACAGGGAAATTCCTTTCTCCTGCTGCCAGGCTGGGCCTCCCCAGCTGCCCTTGGCATTAATTCTGTCTTTCTCTGGCTGTTTCCCACTATGTCAAAAGGATCCACCATCCCTGAATGTGCTCTTTAAACACTCTCATGGCTCTGCTCCACTGTCCTCAGTCTCCACCTCACTGAGCACAGAGCTCCTTTGTCCCTATACAGAGCTCTTGTGCCCAAGGCCTCCAAACCCCTCATTGGGACATCTCTGGGCCCTCTCCAAGCTGTTTCCAAATGAAAACATTCAGCTCAGAGTCTCAGAAAATCACCAGAGGACAGGGCCAGCCCAGCCTGTCTTGCCCTGGCTACTTTTGTCTGGGAACAATCCGTGGATATATGGAATTGGGGAGGTCAAATTCTAATTTTGGCTATGGTCCCTGGACAAGAAGGCTGGTTCTTTTCCATAGGAATGAAGGAACTGAGCCCCAGTGTTTCAGGGCCAGATGAGAGGTGACCACCAGAGGCCAAGGCCAGGCAGAGCTGGCAGTTTTTTTCTGGGAGATACCTTTGCATTGAGGAAATTTTTTAGGGAGAGTACCAATTTTGGCAATGGGCATCTGAAAAGTCAGACAGTTCTTTTCCATAGCAAGGAAAGCATGGAGCCCCAGTGCTCCAGGAGCTGATGAGAGGCAGCCGTTGACATCCCAACATCAGCCAGAGCTGTCAGGTGGCCCTGGGAGGCCAAGGCAGCCAGAGCTGTTCCATGTTCCCTGGGTTCCATGGGGCCCCACAGTGTCCCAATGGTCCCTTGCTTCCATGGGGCCCTGAGGTGTCATAATGCCCCCTTGGTGACACGAGGCCCTGAAGGTTGGAATGGTCTCCATGGTTCCATCAGGCCCCACAGAGCCATAATGGCCTCTGGGTCCATGAAAACCCTCTGTGTCCCCATGGCCCCTTGGCTCCATGGGCTCCAGTGATGCCACAATGATCCCCTTGGCTCCGTGGGCTCCAGTGATGCCACAATGATCCCCTTGGCTCCATGGGCTCCAGGGGTGCCACAATGATCCCCTTGGCTCCACGGGCTCCAGTGGTGCCACAATGATCCCCTTGGCTCCATGGGCTCCAGAGGTGCCACAATGATCCCCTTGGTTCCATGGGCTCCAGTGATGCCACAATGATCCCCTTGGTTCCATGAGGTCCCCACAGTGTCCCAGGGATCTCCATGGGAAGGAAAGAACCCAGCCCCAGGGTTGCAGGGGCAGCCACCAGAGGCCAAGGCCAGCCAGCCTTGACGGTACTGGCAGATTTTGCCTGGGAGCAGCCCTTGGATATTCAGAATTTCAGAGGTGGAATCCCAGTTTCAGACATGGACACTGGAGGAGAAGGATGGTTCTTTTCCATAGGAAGGAAAGCACAGAACACCGGTGGTGTTTCAGGGGCAGATGAAAGGCGGCCATCAGAGGCCTAGGCCAGCCAGACCTCTCTGTCCTGGCAGCTTTTGTCTGAAAGCAACCCTTGGATATCGGGAATTTGGGAGGTGGAACCCCAATTTTGGCTGTTTCTGCATGGATAAGAAGGACAGTTCTTTTCCATAGGAAGGAAAGCACCCAGCCCCTGAGTTTGGACAGCAGGGGAGAGGCACCCCCAGGAGGCCAAGGGCAGCCTGACCTGTCTGTCCTGGCAGCTTTCACCTGGGAGCAATCCTCGGATGTACGGAGTTTTGGAGGTGGAATCCCACTTTTGGCCATGGTCAAGATGGGTGGTTTTTTTCCAAAGGAAAGTAAAGCACAAAGTCCAAGTGTTTTGGAAGCAGATGAGAGGTGGCCACCCTCAGGCCAAGCCAGCCAGACCTGTCTCTCCTGGCACCTTTTGTCTAGGGGCTTTCCTTGGACATTGGGCATTTTGGAGGTGGAATCTCAGTTTTGGCTGTGGGTGCCTGGACAGGAAGAAGAGTTCTTTTCATTAGGAAGGAAAGCACAGAGCCCCGGTGTTCCAGAGGCAGATGAGTGCCAGCCCTCAGGAAGCCAAGGCCAGCCAGACTTGTCAGTCCTGGCAGCTTTTGTCTGGGAGCTATCCTTGGCTATAGGGAATTCCAGAGGCAGTTGCCCAATTTTGGCCATGGGTGCCTGGTCGAGATGGATGGTTTTTTCCCATAAAAAAGAAAAGCACATGGTCCCAGGGTTTCAAAGGCAGATGAGAGGTGGTCCCAGGTAGCCAAGGCAGCCAGATCTGTCTCTCTTGGCAGATTTCATCTGGGAACAATCTTTGCATGTAAGGGAATTTGGAGAAGGAATCCCAGTTTTGGCCACGGGGCCCTGGAGGAGGATCAGGACAGTTCTCTCCCACAGGAAGGAGAGCCCAGAGCCCCAGTGCTTCAGGGGCAGGTGAGGAGCAGCCCTCGACATGCCAAGGTCAGCCAGACCTGTCCAGCAGCCCCTGGGAGGCCAAACCAGCCACACCTGCTCCCCGTGCCCTTGGTTCCACGGGGCCCCACAGTGTCCCAATGGTCTCCTTGATTCCACGAGTCCCTGCAGTGTCACAGTGTTCTCCTTTCTTCTGCAGTGTCACAATGGCCCTTGGCTTCCCTGAGCCCCTGCAATGTCCCCATGGCCCCTCGGCTCCCTGTGGCCCCGCTGTGTCACAACGGCTCCTTGGTTCCACGGGCCCCACAGCTTCACCCTTGGCCCTTGGTTCCACAGGGGCCTGAGTTTCACAAGGGTCCCCCTGATTCCGTGAGGCACCAGAGTGTCACAATGGTCTCTTTGCTCCCATGAGGTTCCATAGTGCCACCGTGGTGTCCTTGGATCTGCATTGTCACAGTGGCCCCTGGGTTCCATGAGTTTCTGGACTGTCAGCAATGGTTTCTTTGCTCCAGAGGGGCCTTGATGTGTCACAAGGGCTCCGTGGCTGGGTTTGTGTCTCACCCACACTGGAACCCCAGCAGTTGGTAGCCATGTGCATTTCTTTCTATAGAGCTTCTGTCTTCCTGTCTCTCTGTCTTCTCCTTCTAATGCTCTTGATATGGAACATTTTTTGATAGCTCTACAACTGAAGTGATTAAAGGTTTCCAGGTGTGATGGGCTGAGTTAATGAAGTTACTGCTACGGTGGTTTATGTTGAATTGGATTTTTTATTAAATCTTTTTCCAAAGTTTCTTGATTTTTTGTACTTTGCCAGTAAAATTTTGTGTCATTTTGATCTCACGAGAATATATGGTTGGTGTTCCTCCTGTGCACCAAACTCCAGCAAAGGAACCTTTGGTTACTGAGAGAAATGACTGCTGACTTTCAAAATTTTAAAAGGTTTATTCAGCCTTAACAGAAATGACAACAAAAGGACTGAATAAGGAAGAACAGGCCTGGGAGCTTCCCTCGTGGCTGCCTACCACGTGCCTGGCTCCTCCTCAAGATGGACGCTTCGCCTTTTATACCCTGGGGTTGCATCAGCCAACCCTGGCCCCTCCCACAGTCTGTCAGTCAACTCTTCTTTGCTGTTTATTGGTGGAGTCTGCTGTCCTGCAGCTTGATTGGAGGGTCAGGTGCTGTCATGCCACGCCCCCTCCCCTAGGAACAAGGTTTTGTCCTCGCCTTCTTTGCGCCTGTCCTGGCTGGCTCAGGCTGTCTGATGGTAACAACAGGGGGGAAAGGGGACTGTGGGGAGACCAGAGGACATCTAAACAACAGACTGCAATAACATAATCACACATCAATAAAGCTTCTCTTCATATTCACACAGAATTCATCCCTTAATTGTGACAGCCAATCATCTCATTAGCCACCTATAACATAAAGGGAACTAAAATCACCATAAAAAGGCTTGGTTCAACCTAAAATTACCCAAAGAAGCCTAAAATCCACCCATATGACACTAAAATCAGCCAAAGGCATCTAAAATCCACCTTAAGCCTGCCCAGTTTATCCTGAAATCACTCAAACAGGCCCAAACCCCACTCAAATGGCCTTATAACATCCAAAGGGATCTAAAATCCACCCTCAAACCCGCCACATTTGGCCAAAAATCAGCCAAAGGGGCCTAAAATCCACCATAAAAGGCTTGAAATCCCTGCAAGGGATCTGAAACCCACCCTAAAACTGCCCAGTTTGGCCTAAAATCACCCAAATGGACCTAAATTCTCCGGGACTGAGACCAAACCCAGCAGCAGAACCGGCACCAGCAGCAAGACTGAGACCGACACTGGAACTGGGATTGGCAGCACTACAGGAACGGCACCGGGACTAGGACCGAGACCCAGGCCAGAACCAGCACCAGAACTGGCACTGGGACCAAGACTGGGACCAAGCCTGACACTGGGACCGGCACCAGGAGCGCTTTGGAACTGGGACTGGCACTGGCAGCGCTCCAGGACTGGGATCAGGACCGAGACTGGAACCCGGCACTCGTACCGGGACTGCTCTGGGACCGGGACCAGGACCGAGACCGGGAGCCCTCCAGGACTGAGACCGAGAGCGTCACCGGAACCAGCACCGAGACTGGCAGCGCTCTGGGACCGGCACCGAGACTGAGATTGGCAGTGGGAGCACTCCAGGAGCAAGACTGGCACCAGTAGCAGCACTGGGTCCAGAACCACTCTGGGACCGAGACTGAGACCGGGACTGGCACCGCTCTGGAATTGAGATTGAAATGAGAACCAGAACCAGCACTGGGAGTGCTCCGGGACTGAGACGGAGACCGAGGCTGGCACTGGGACCGGGATCAGCACCAGGATCACTCTGAGACAGGCACCAGGATCGGAAATGGGATTGGAAATGGGATTGGCACTGGGATCCTCCTGGGCCTCTGTGTTCACTCCAGGGAGCTTTGGCTGCACCCCTGGGCAGGATGGGGAGGGACCCCTGGGCAGGGCGGGACCCCCTCGGTTCACATTGATCCGCTGCAGCCATCCCGGTCCATATGGTCCAGAGTTTGTATGATCCCAGTCTCTGCCCCTAATCCATATGGTCCCAGCCTGTGAAACCCCGGTCCATTTGATCCCAGTCTGTACAATCCCAACCCATACAATCCCAGTCCATGCGATCCCAGTCTGTATGGTCCTGATCCATATGATCCCAGTCTGTATGGTCCTGCATGGCACACACTCCAAGGATCTGGAATTCCAGTTCCCAGCCAGGAAAAGATGTTCCTGCCCTTGAAGGCAAAGCTCTTAAGAAGGGGCCGAAAGCCAAGTGGAGCAAGAACCTACAGTGACATTTCACTGCCAGCCTTCAGAACTTCAGCCATGGCCGTTGTAGCTCCTGCACTGGGAATTCAATCAGGGCAGGGTCTTTGGTGGCAGCTGCCCTGGCTCAAGGGAGGCACTGAGAGAGAAACAGAGCAGGCAAAGAGAGGCAGGAGAGAAAGGAGGACACAAACACAACCAGCTGAGAAGGTGGCACTCTGCAAACAGACCTGCAATGGACTGAAAATGAATGGGACAGAAATCAGTAACCCTGAAAGGGTTATTTATTATCAAATACATCCCACCCAACCAACCCCACACAATCCCAAGCCCATCAGTCCAAATTTGGATCCCACTTCTCCCAATGTTTTTCCAACCCCATCTCACCCCGGTGGCTGTGGAATCAAGTGAGTTTGACGTGGGATTCAGTTTTTTGGAGGTAGGAACAAGGCATTTCTTAGTGGGATTGAGCCTGTATGAATTAAAATTCAGCTGTTTTCAGTGGGATTCAGTAGTTTTGAGGTGATCCTCTTGGCTTTTGGAGTGCAAAGAGATGGAGAACACTGTGAAAAATCCCCCCACAGAACCCACAAATCCTCTAGAATATTGTACAAAAACCATCAATTCCTCCTTAAAAACCTCTGAAATTGTGGAACGTTAGACATCTTTGATCAATTTATTTCATTTAACCATGATTGGGGTGTTTTTAAAGGATGAAGAAGAAGTTGAGGAAAATTAAGGTGAAACCACAAGGAGAAGCAGCCAGGTGTCTTCCTAACATGGATCACAGGGAATGTGAGTGACCAGAGCTGTGCCCAAAGTGCCTCCTCCAGTGGGGGATGGAGCTGGAGCAGCACACGAAGCTCTTCCCGCACTCGGGGCACTCGCAGGGCTTCCCTTACCGGTGCCTCTGTTGGTGTTGGGTCAAGTGAGAGCTCTGTGAGAAGCTCTTCCCACACTGGGGACACTCGTAGGGCCTCTCCCCAGTGTGGATGCGCTGGTGGGTGATGAGGTGGGAGTTGCGCTGGAATCCCTTCCCACAGTCGGGGCAGCGGAAGGGCCTCTCCTCTGTGTGACTCTGATAGTGCTGGAGGAGATGGGAGCTGGTCTGAAATCTCTTCCTGCATTTATCACACTCGTAGGGCCTTTCCCCAGTGTGGATGCGCCGGTGCCTGACGAGGTCAGAGTTGTGCTTGAATCCATTCCCACAGTCGGGGCATTGGAAAGGCCTCTCCTCTCTGTGACTCTGATAGTGCTTGAGGAGATGGGAACTGGTCTGAAACCTCTTCCCACACTTGGAACACTCATAGGGCCGTTCCTCTGTGTGGGTCCTCTGGTGCAGGATCAGGTTGGAGCTCCGGCTGAAGCTCTGCCCACACTCGGAACACTTGAAAGGCCTTTCCCCAGTATGGATCCTCTGGTGCCTGATCAGGCTGCAGCTCTCGCTGAAGCTCTTCCCACACTCCCCACACTCAAAGGGCTTCTCCCCTGTGTGGCTCCTCTGGTGCCTGATCAGGTTGGAGTTCCTCCTGAAGCTCTTCCCACACTCCCCACACTCGTAGGGCCTCTCCCCAGTGTGGATCCACTGGTGCTCGATCAGGTGGCAATTCCTCCTGAAACTCTTCCCACACTCCATGCACGTGTGGGGCTTCTCCCCATCATGGAGCTGCTCATGGAGCACCAGCTCCGAGCTCTGGCTCCATCTCCGGCCGCCTTCCTGGCCCAGGCTGGCTCTTTCCCCCTCAGATCCCCGCCAGCTGCGTTTGCAGCCCCTCCTCGTGCGGCATCTCTGGGCCTTTTCCTCCCCGTTGGCTTCTTGCACTGTGGAGCCGCTCAAAACGGCCTCTGCCACCAGGTTCTGCCGCGGGCATTTGTCCTCCCTGCTCTCCATGCTCTGCTCCTGCTCTGGGCGAGGAAGGACAAGGACAGGATGGGATTGGCCTCCGTGCCACAGGCAAGGGCAAGGAGATCCCCCCAGGGCTGTGCTGCAGCCGGGGCCGTGCAGGGCTGGGAGATGCAGCAGCACAGAGGGGAAAGGGGCACTGACTTCCTCCTCACCTGCCTCAGTGTCCCGGGGCATCTTCCTCTTCCTCGCAGCCTCCCAGGGTTGGCAATGGGAAGTCCTGGTTTAGGGAAAACAAGGGATGAGCACACTGAGTTTGAAGGTCCCTCTGCCCGAGTCCATCTCTACAAGTCACTGGATATCTGGGCTCCAGAAAAACCTCCCAAACACCAAGATTCAGCTCTGAAAAAGCCTCCCAGGAGTTCCCCATCCCTGGCCCCTCCCCTCTGGTGTTCAGGGTTCCCCCCTGTCCCAGCTGCTGGGGTCACGCTTGGATTGGGGGTCCCCCTTCTCCTCAGTGCCCGCCCTGCCCAGGCTGCTGGCAGTGCCAGCAATGCCAAAAGCTCCCCCCTCTTGGCTCCCCCCATTTCGGGATGCCGGGGCTCTTTGGGCTCCCGGGCTCCCTTCTCCCCTCATTCTCTGCTCTGGGCTGCAGCGGCTCCAAGGAGTCCCCCCTGCCCCTCTCCAGGCTCTTGAGGCTCCCGCCAATGGCGCCGCTCCCCCCTCTCTGGGCTCCCCACTTTGGGCTCCCCACTTTGGGCTCCTGGGGGACACAGGGCTCTGCTCCTCCAGGCTGCCTCTGCCGGCAGCCGCCACCGCCACCCCCCGATGTCCCCCCGAGGGGCCTTTTCCGCTCAGCCTTGGGCTTCTTCATTCTCCAAACATCCCCCCAAAAACCCAACCCAGAGACCCCCTGGGATATCCGGGCTGAGCTTCCCCTCACCACTAACCTGTGCAATGGAGGGGGGGCAATGATCCCAAAGGTGTGGGCTGCGAATTCAGGCAGGGCTGGACCCCTTGGGTGCTCCCTTCTACTTTCCTTGCTCAGCCTTTTTCCCTACTCTTCCTCCTACTCTTCCTCCTCCCCCCTTACCTCACCTCCTCCTCCCCCTCCATCCCTGCCCTTCCCTCCCTCCTCCTCCTCCCCCAGCAGCAGCCGCACCCTCGGTGCCCCGTTCCCGCAGCCCTCGCAGCCCGCGGCAGGAGCGGGGATGGAGCCGGGACAGGTCGGGATGGGCAGCGCGGGGCTCTCAGCTGCTCCCAGCCGCTGCGGGCGAGGGGAAGCCGGCCCGGGCCAAAGGAGAGGCAAACTGGGCAAACTGGGGGCTGCACATCCCAACTGGGCCTTGCTGGGGACCCTGCGTGGCCACTGCCGGCCCTTGGGGCTCCTCTCGGCACATCCGCCAGGGGGGAACGCACACAGGGCTGGGGGATCCCAGCAGTGGCAGCGCTGCCAGGGACTGGGCTGGACTGGGATCGCACTGGGAGTGACTGGGGCTGTATTGGCTTTGGACTGACATCATACTGGGATCGTACTGGGAGTGACTGGGGCTGTACTGGCTTTGGACTGACATCATACTGGGATCATACTGCCATGCCAGGGCAGACTGTGATCACACTGATGGACACTGGGATCATACTGGGAGTGACTAGGAGCCTGCTGGGGACAATTGAGACCATGTTAGGGGCAAATGGGATATACTGGGAGTAACTGGGATTATGCTGAGGGTGACTGGGAGCAGCTGGGAGCAACTGGGATCATGCTAGGAGCAACTGGGAGGAACTGGGAGTGACTGGCTGCATGCTGGGGGTGATTGGAAACTGCTGGGCTTATACTGGGATGAACTGGGATCATGCTGGAGGTGACTGGGATCATCCTGGCAGTGAGTGCCACTACACTGAGGCTGACTGGGAGGGCTTGGGAGCAAATGGGATCATACTGGAAGGAACTGGAAAGATGCTGGAGGGAACTGGGCTACACTGGGGGATACTGGGAGGGACTGCAAGGAAAGTGAGGGTGAGAGAGAGCAACTGGAACCATGTAGAGCACAACTGGTTCATACTGGCAGGGACTGGGAGCACACTGGGCTCATCTTTGGATCATACTGGGAGGGACTGGACTAACACTGGGAGCATCTGAGAGTGACTGGGAACATACCCTGAACATCCTTCCCCCTACTGGGCCTGACTGGCAGCAACTGGGAGCACGCTGGCAGCAAATGGCATCATACTGGGACTGACTGGGCTGATCTAGGAAGCAACTGGAACCATGCTGGAGACAGCTGGGACCATCCTGGGAGAGATTGGAAGCAACTGGGATTATACTGGGACCACACTGGGAGGGCTGGCATGTGACTGGGATCAAACTGGAGCTTACTGGGATCACACTTTGGGCTACTGGGTGCAACTGAGGGAAACTGGGATGATGCTGCAAGCAAACTGGAAGAACTGGGAAGGACTGGATGCCTGCTGGAGGACACTGGGATATACTGGGATATACTGGGGGATCATACTGGGAGAACTGACACCTTACTGGGGCTACTGGTAGTGTCTGGAAATGACTACAGACATGCTGGGGGCAACTGGGATATACTGGGAGTGTCTGGAATCATACTGGGGCAACTGGAACCCCACTGGGAACAACTGGGACCACACTGGGAACAACTGGGAGTGAGTGGGACCATGCTGGGAGGGACTGGGATCATATGGGGAGAGACTGGGATGATACCAAGGGACACTGGGTTCTACTGGGACCATACTGGGAGTGTCTGTAACCACAGGGGAGTGATGGAAGCACACTGGGAACAGCTGGGCCCATGCTGGGAGCAACTGGGATCACTCTGGGGGCACTGGCATCAGACTGGGAGTGACTGGGAGCAACTGGGATTAGACTGCAAGTGACTGGGATCATACTGGCAGTGGCTACACTCATACTGGGATTATACTGGGTGTGAATGGAACCTGACTGGGGCTTACTGGGAGCTACTGGGCCCATGTTGGGAGGGAAATGTGACACACTGGGAGCAACTGGGATCAGCTGGAAGGTTCTGGAACCATGCTGAGTTGACTGAAACTACAACTGGGGCAACTGGGATCATACTGGGAGTAACTGGGACCTCCCTTTGAGCAACAAATGGAAACTGGGATGATGCCAGATGAAACTGGGAGTAACTGGGAAAGACTGGCATCATTCTGAGGGAACTAAAACATACTGGGAGTGTCTCTGACCATACTGGGAGCAACTGGGATCATAATGGGAGGAACTGGGAACATCTGGAATTATGCTGGGAGCAACTGGGATCACAGTGAGAGCAGCTGAGTCCATACTGGGTTACACTGGGATCACATTGAGAGTGACTGGTATCATACTGGGATTGACTGGGAGTGGCTGGTTTGGTGGATTTTGGGGGGTTTGGATTTTGGGGGATTTTATTGGCATTTTGAAGGGGAGTTTTTCTTGGGGCGTTTGGGGGTTTATTGAAAAGTTTTGTGGCTTTTTTGTATTTGGGGATTTTACTGGGATTTTGTTGGGATTTTTTGGGATTCTCAGAAATTCTGGAGGGTTTATTGGGATTTTTAGGAGATTTTGGGGCATTTCATTGGAATTGTGGTGGCATTTAGTGGGATTCATTGGGGATTTGGGGTGTTTTGTGGGGCTTTTTGGGTGTTGCCAGGATTTCTTTGGATCTTGGGGGAGATTTTGTGGGACTTTTTATGGTTTTGGGGACATTTTTGGGGAATCTGTGGACTTTAATCAGGATTTTTGGGGTTATTGGGATCTCAAAGGATTCTGTGGGCTTTTATTGGGATTCTAGGGTGTTCCAATGGGATTTTGGGAGCTTTAATTGGAATTTTGTGGGTTTTATTGGGACTTCTGGAGGTTTTAAGGAGACTTTGGTGCCTCTCAGCCCTTCCCCACACCCAAGGAATGCCCCAAAGCCCCTCTAGAATTCCATTAAGACCCCACAAAATCCCAAAAAATTACAAGAAACCCCTCACAAACCCCAGAGAATCTCCAAAAAATCCCAGTGGGACTCACCAAAATTTAAAAGAACTCCCAAAAAATTTCAATAAATCCCCCCTCAAGAAACCCCTCACAACTCCAATAAGATGCCCCAAAATCCAAAATCACGTAACTCCCATCAAAACCCAGTAATTCTCCCCCCAAAGCTCAATAATTCCTCTTAAACTCACAATCAAATCCCCCAAAACCCAAAATGCCCTCCCAAAATGCCCCAAATCCTCAAAAAAATCCTCCCACAACCCCCCCCCCCGGATTCACCAGGGGCCGTCCTGAATCAGGGGGGCCCTCGGAGATTCTTGGGGAGGGGGCGCCATGGGAGACCCCCCAAAAACCGAGGCGGGGGGGGTGGGGAACCCCTGCTGTGCCCCCTCCCCCCGAAACCCCCCAGACCCCGGTTCAGGGCGGGCCTGGGACCCCCCGGGACCCCCAAATCTCCCCCGGGACCCCTCCAGGAACCCCAAACCCCCCAGAGCTCCCCCAGGGTTGGCCCAGAACCACCCTGGGCCCCAAAAACCTCCCCAGGACTCTCAGACCCCCCCATTTTCCCCCAAAATTCACCCCAGACCCACCTGAGACCCCCCCAAATCCATCAGACTGCCCCAAATCCCCCTCAGACCCCTCAATACCCCCCAACCCTATGAAATCCCCTCAGACTCCCCCAGATTTCCACAGACTCACCTCAGAAGACCCCCGATCCCCCCAGGACCCTCCAGTTCCTCTCAAAATCCCCCAAAATCCCCTCAGACTCCTCCCATTCCCCTCAGATTCCCCTAAACCCACCTGAGAACTCTCCAGACGCTCTCAAGCTTCCCCCAAAGCTCCCTAAAGCCCCCTCAGCACGCACCAAAGCCCCGTCAGATCCCCTCATTCCCCCCAAACCCACCGCACACCCCCCGATTTCCCGTCAATGCCCCCAAAAATCCCCAATTTCCCCTCAGACCCGCCCCAAACCCCCCCAGTTTCCCCCCGGCCCCACCTCAGCTCCTCCTCAGCCGCTCCCGCCTCAGCCGCGTGCGCGGGCTCCCAACAGCGCCGGCGCGCCGCGCCCCGAACCAGCCAATCACGACGCTGCCCCCGCCCCGAAATAACCAATCACGGCGCGGTTCCCCTCAGCAACGCCCGCCTCCCCCGCGCCGCCCCAGCCAATCAGAGGCGAGCCGGAAGCGGCGCCCCCTTCCCCGCCGCCGCCGGGACCACCCCGGGCTCGGGACAGGAGCGGGAGGGGCCTGAGAGGGGATCGGGGGGGGCGGGGGAGGGTCCAGGGGGTCTGGGGGGGCTTTGGGGAGGGGTCCGGGGGTTTGGGGGGGCTGGGGAGGCTGGGGAGGGATCCTGGGGCATTGTGGGGGGACCTGGGGGTGCGGATGGGTCCTAAGAGGGGTCTCGGGCGGGGGGGGGTCGTGGGAGGGTCTGGGGGGTTTGGGGAGGGGTCGTAGGAAGGGCTTGGCAGGGTCTGGGGGTGTTGGGATGGTCCTGGGGGAGTTTGGGGAGGGCTCTGGGGGGTCCTGAGGGGGTCCCGGGAGGGTTTTGGAGGGTTTGGGGAGGGGCTCTGGGGGCTCTGGAAGGGTTTGGGGAGAGGCTCTGGGGGGGTCTCAGGGCACATCCAGGGCTGGGCCCCATTGGGCTCTGGGGGCAGGTTCCTTCCAGCCACAAGCATTCCAGGGTTCTGTCAGGGGCTCCCTGCCCTTCTTGCCTCTGCTCCCAGCTGCAGAATGTGCAGCAGAGCCGCCTTTGCTGTCTGCTCGGGGAGCCCAGGCAGCTGCTGGAGCCTGAGCCTGCCCTGCACAGCTCCCTTGGCAGGCACGGCAGGAGCAGCGCCCTGGCAGCCTCAGCAATCGCCCTCTGGCATCTCTGGCACACTCTGCAATGGGCTGCAATTCCAGCTGCCAGCAAGGAAAAGCTGCTCCTGCCCTTCAGGGCCAAATTCTGAAGGGGCCAAGACACAAGCCCAGCAAGATCTTACACAGACATTTCACTGCCAGCCTCCAGAACTTCATCCAGGGCTCTTTGAGCACCCGGATTGGGAAGGAAAAAAAAATAAAATCAGGGGAGGGTCTTTGGCTGGGAGCTGCCCCAGGTAAAGAGAGACCCTGGAAGGGAAAAGGAGCAGACCAAGGAAGGCAGGAGAGAAAGCAGGACACAAATGGCAACCAGCTGAAAAGGTGGCACTCTGGAAAGCAAACCTGAACGGATGGAATAGCAATGGGACAGAAAGGAAGAATTTGGAAACTTTCTTTACTCTGCTTCTCTGAGCATGCTGTGCAGCCAGGACTTCAGCACCCTGACAGGGAAGAAGCATTTTCTAGATCAAACCTGAACTTGATCCCTTTTACTCTGAGCCCAGTAAATCCCAAGGAACTCATTTGGGGTCGTTTTCATCAAGGGCCCGAGCTCTTTGTTCCAGCACATCCAGCGAGCACCAGGCAGGACAGCACGGGAACCCAGCTCCCAGCTGAGGGACTCAGAACATCTCAGCACCAGCAGGGCACATTGCTCATCTTTGCTCCAAGAGATTTGAGAAATGAAAGCCCGGAGATGAGAGCTCTTTCTCAGAGCAGTAATTGCTAGTTTGTGTTAATGAAGTTGATAGGGTCTGAATTGGAAGCGTTGGTCTGTTGTTAAGCATTGAATGTCACAGTTCGAGGAGTTGCCTTTAGTTGCCGCTATTCAGTGTTCCCATTTTAGCCTGGATTTGTGTCTCTCCCCGTCCCACTCTGGATTTGTGCCCCTTTCCGTCTCAGCCCGGGTTTGTATCCCTTCCCGTGCCAGGCTGAATTTCAATGAGAGGCTGTGGGAACTCCACGAACCCTCTGCAAACAACAAAGCAGCCCATAAACGATGACTTTACCCAGCAGAAGCGCACGAAATCACCCAGCCTTGAGCAGAGCCGGATTCCGTGCTGCTGCCATCATTTTCATAGCGCTCAGCTTGGAGGATCCCCCTGAGCTCCGAGGCAGCGTTGCCTTCCCAAGGACTCTGGTGAGGACGGAAGCCGCGGCTCTGCCGAGAGACAAAGCTGCGCTGCTCCTCCTGCTCCTCCTGCTCCTCCTCCTCCTCCTGCTGCTGCTGCTGCTGCTGCTGCTGCTGCTCAGCGCGGTCCTGTGGGAGCAGCGGCGCTGTGCGCGACCCCTCGGGTTCCGCGCCCAGAGCTGTCTTTAATCGAGGCCTTTTTAAAGGAGCTGCTCTGCTGGCCCTGTTTATCGCACTGCCAGAGCCCCCAGAGCCCTCCCCAAAACCTCCAAAACCCTCCCGGGACCCCCTCAGGACCCCCAGAGCCCTCCCCAAACTCCCCCAGGACCATCCCAACACCCCCAGACCCTGCCAAGCCCTTCCTACGACCCCTCCCCAAACCCCCCCAGACCCTCCCACGACCCCCCTCCCCCCGAGACCCCTCTTAGGACCCATCCGCACCCCCCAGGTCCCCCCACAATGCCCCAGGACCCCTTCCCAGCCCCCCCAGCCCCCCCAAACCCCCGGACCCCTCCCCAAAGCCCCCCCAGACCCCCCGGACCCTCCCCCGCCCCCCCCGATCCCCTCTCAGGCCCCTCCCGCTCCTGTCCCGAGCCCGGGGGGTCCCGGCGGCGGCGGGGAAGGGGGCGCCGCTTCCGGCTCGCCTCTGATTGGCTGGGGCGGCGCGGGGGAGGCGGGCGTTGCTGAGGGGAGCCGCGCCGTGATTGGTTGGTTCAGGGAGTGCGGCGCGGTGATTGGTTGGTTCGGGGCGGGGCGCGCCGCCATTGTTCGGAGCCCGCGCACGCGGCGGAGGCGGGAGCGGCTGAGGAGGAGCTGAGGTGGGGCCGGGGGGAACCTGGGGGGATTTGGGGCGGGTCTGAGGGGAAATTGGGGATTTTTGGGGGCATTGACGGGAAATAGGGGGGTGTGCGGTGGGTCTGGGGTGAATGAGGAGGTCTGAGAGGGCTTTGGTGGGTCTGAGGGGGCTTTAGGGAGCTTTGGGGTCAGCTTGAGAGGGTCTGGAGCGTTCTCAGGTGGGTTTAGGGGGATCTGAGGGGAATTGGGAGGGTCTGAGGGGATTTTGGGGGATTTTGAGAGGAACTGGGGAGTTCTGAGAGGATCGGGGGTCTTCTGAGGTGAGTCTGTGGAAATTTGGGAGAGTCTGAGGGTATTTCATGGGGTTGGGGGGGACTGTGGGGTCTGAGGGGGATTTGGGGCAGTCTGATGGATTTTGGGGGTCTCAGGTGCGTCTGGGGTGATTTTTGGGGGGAAATGGGGGGGTCTGAGAGTCCTGGGGAGGTTTTTGGGGTCCAGGGTGGTTCTGGGCCAACCCTGGGGGAGCTCTGGGGGGTTTGGGGTTCCTGGAGGGGTCCCGGGGGAGATTTGGGGGTCCCGGGGGGTCCCAGGCCCGCCCTGAACCGGGGTCTGGGGGTTTCGGGGGGAGGGGGCACAGCAGGGGTTTCCCCCCCCCCCCCCGGTTTTTGGGGGTCTCCCATGGCACCCCCTGCCCAAAAAGCTCCGAGGGCCCCCCTGATTCAGGACGGCCCCACTGAGTCTGGGGGGTTCTGGGGGATTTGTGGGGATTTTGGGGTTTTGAGAGGGTTTTTGGGGATTGTGGGGTGGCTTTTTTTGGGCTTTGTGGGAATTTTGTTGGGAGTTTGGGGGGAATTGTTATGGTTTGGGGTGGTTACATGATTTTGGGGGGTTTTGTTTATGGGGGGGGGTTGGATTCTGGGTGTTTTTTGGGGGGGATTGTGGGGTTTTTTTGGGGGGAGGAATTATTGAAATTTTTAGGAGGTTTTTTAAATTGTGGTGTGTTCCACTGAGATTTTTTGGGATTCTCTGGGGTTTCTGAGAATCTTGTAGTAATTTTTAGGGGATTTGGGGGTGGTTTAGTAGAATTTTGGGGGCCTTTGGGGCGGTCCCTGGGTGTGGGGAAGGGCTGAGAGGCATGAAAATGTCCTTGAAACACCCAAAAGTCCCAATAAAACCCCTCAAGTCCCAACTAAACCTCACAGAATCCTATTAGAACACCCTGGAATCCCAATAAAAGCCCACAAAGTGTCTTGAAATCCCAACAACCCCCCAAAATCCCAATTAAACCCCAGAAATCCCCCAAAAATGTCCCCAAAAGCATAAAAAGTCACAAAAAGCCCCCCCCCCCAAGACTGAAAGAAATCCTGGCAACACCCCAAAAATGCAACAAAACCCCCCAACTCCCAACAAAAATCCCAAAGAATTCCCAAAAATACCCAAACCCCCAAAGAATTCAACTAAATATCCCCACAGTTCCAGTAAAATTGGACCACACATCCAAAATCCCCTAAAAACCACCCAAAACAACCCCCATAATTCCAGAGAATCCCAAGAAATCCCAGTCATCCCCCCCCCGCAAAACACCCCCAGAACCCCCCCCAAGGTGCCAATAAAATTCCCCAAAATTCCCCAACTCCCCCACACCCAACCCTTCTCTCCACACACCCCAAGAATGGCCCCTGAGCTCCCAACAAACTCCCCCAGGCCACAGAGCCCCAAATGCCGCAGCCCTGCCCAGCCCTCCCTGCGCCCTCCCAGTCCCGCCCAGGCCCGTCCGGGGCCGCGGCCAAAACTGCCCGGAGCGAACGCGGCGGGCCCGGAGCGAGCCCGGAGCCCATCCCGGGCTCGGCCTCAGCCTCGGCCCCTCGGGGGCGTTTGGGGCCGGCCTGGGCAGGGTCAGGGTGGGCTCCGATCCCTGGCAGGGATTCCCAGCCTGGCCGGGGGGATTTTAGGCCCCTTTGGCTGATTGGAGGCCCCATCTGGTGGGGTTGAGGGGGATTTTGGATCCCTTTGGCTGATTTGAGGCCCATGTGGGTGGGGTTTAGGCCCATTCAGGTGATTTTAGAATAATCTGGGCTGTTTTAGGATGGATTTTAGATCACTTTGGATGATTTTACTTTCAAATGGGTGAATCTTAATGCTGCGTAGGTGATTTTAGGCCCCCTTTTTTTGTAATTTTGGGCACATTTGTGTGGATTGTTATGTTTTTAAGTCAAACTAAGTCTTTTTAGCGTGACTTTAGGTCTCCTTGTGTTGGTTCCAGGCAAGTTTGGGTGACTTAATGCAAAAGCAGCTGGAATTTAATCCCATTTGGGTCAGGAAAAAAAACTAAAAACAGGAAAAAACAGGTTCTTTCAGGGTGGATTTTTGGTGCATTTGAGATATGAAAAGGTGATTTTAGGTAATTTTGTGTGCCCCAGAATATTTGAGGCAATTTTAGGCCCTTTAGGTTGCATTTTAGACCCATTTGTATACTTTTAATGCCATTTGGCTGATTTCAGGCCAAACCTGGTGGATTTAGGATGGATTTCATGGGCCCTTTGACTGATTTTAGGCCAAACCTGGCGGAATTCAGCTGCATTTGAGGCCCTTTTGGGTGATTTTAAACCAAACCGGGCCCTTTTAGGACAGCTCATCCCCTTTGGCCCCGCCCCCTTTCCCCTCACGGTTCCGCCCTTTCCCCGCCCCCTTTCCCCTCACGGTTCGGCCTTCGGGAACGGGGCAGGAGGAGGAGGGAGGGAGGAAGAGGCCGAGCGGCAGCAGAAGCAGCTGGAGAAGGGGAGAGGGAACCCTGGAGTCACCGCAGGCCCCAGGAGCATCGCCCCCCATTCCCGCAGATGACCGGGGAGGGGGAGCGTGGCTCAAATGTGCCGGGGGTGCCTGGGTTTGGGTTTTGGGGGGGATGTTTGCAGCTGGCAGGGCTCCAAAGCCGAGCCGCAGATGGCCCTCGGGGGGACATGGGGGGTTCCCGGGAGGTGTTTTGGGGGGTCCTGGTGTGGGTCCGGGCCCTGCGAGCCTCTGCTGGGGCCACGTGGGGACCGTGCGGGAGCGGCAACAGCGGCGGGGGGACACCGGTTCTGGGGAGCCCCGGGAGAGCCGCGGCTTCCCCGAGCGGGAGCCCCGAGAGAGGAGAGCCCCAGAAGGGCAAAGCGGGGACCCCGAGAGGGGGGGGGACCCCTGGGATTGCCGGGCCCCCGGCAGTGGGGGGTGCTGGGGCTGGAGGGGTGGGATGGCCGGGAACGGGGTGTCCCTGCTCTAGTCCCAGTCACTCCCCATATGATCCCAGTCCCCTCCCAGCATGGTCCTGCTCACTCCCAGTTGCCCCCAGTGTGGTCCCAGTTGTTTCCCCAGTATGGTTCCAGACACTCCCAGTATATCCCAGTTTCCCCCAGCATGTCTGTAGTCATTTCCAGGCACTGCCAGTGGCCCCAGTAAGGTGTCAGTTCTCCCAGTATGGTCCCCCAGTCATGCCCAGAATATCCCAGTTGCCTCCAGCAGGCATCCAGTCCTTCCCAGTTCCTCCAGTTTGCTTGCAGCATGATCCCAGTTTCTCTCAGTTGCTCCCAGTAGCCCAAAGTGTGATCCCAGTCACTCCCTTTCAACCCCAGTGTGATCCCAGTAAGCTCCAGTTTGATGCCAGTCACATGCCAGCCCTCCCAGTGTGGTCCCAGTATAATCCCAGTTGCTTCTAGTCTCTCCCAGTATGGTCCCAGCTGTCTCCAGCATGGTTCCAGTTGCTTCCTAGATCAGCCCAGTCAGTCCCAGTATGATGCCATTTGCTGCCAGCATGCTCCCAGTCAGTCCCAGTATGGGGGATGATGTGCAGGGTGTGTTCCCAATCACTCTCAGATCCTCCCAGTATTAGTCCAGTCCCTCCCAGTATGATCCAAAGATGAGCCCAGTGTGCTCCCAGTCCCTGCCAGTATGAACCAGTTTTGCTCCACATGGTTCCAGTTGCTCTCTTTCACCCTCACTTTGGTTCCAGTCACTCCCAGTATCTCCCAGTGTACCCCAGTTCCCTCCAGCATCTTTCCAGTTCCTTCCAGTATGATCTCATTTGCTCCCAAGCACTCCCAGTCAGCCTCAGTGTAGTGGCACTCACTGCCAGGATGATCCCAGTCACCTCCAGCATGATCCCAGTTCATCCCAGTGTAAGTCCAGCAGTTTCCAATCACCCCCAGCATGCAGCCAGTCACTCCCAGTTCCTCCCAGTTGCTCCTAGCACGATCCCAGTCGCTCACAGCTGCTCCCAGTCAGGCTCAGCATAATCCCAGTCACTCCCAGTATATCCCATTTGCCCCTAACATTGTCTCAGTGTCCCTCCCTTCAGGCTCCTGCTCACTCCCAGTATGATCCCAGTGTCCATCAGTGTGATCACAGTCTGCCCTGGCATGTCAGTATGATCCCAGTATGATGTCATTCCAAAGCCAGTACAGTCCCAGTCACTCCCAGTATGATCCCAGTATGATGTCAGTCCAAAGCCAATACAGTCCCAGTCACTCCCAGTATGATCCCAGTATGATGTCAGTCCAAAGCCAGTACAGCCCCAGTCACTCCCAGTATTATTCCAGTATGATGTCAGTCCAAAGCCAGTACAGTCCCAGTCACTCCCAGTATTATTCCAGTATGATGTCAGTCCAAAGCCAGTACAGCCCCAGTCACTCCCAGTACGATCCCAGTATGATGTCAGTCCAAAGCCAGTACAGCCCCAGTCACTCCCAGTATGATCCCAGTATGATGTCAGTCCAAAGCCAGTACAGCCCCAGTCACTCCCAGTATGATCCCAGTATGATGTCAGTCCAAAGCCAGTACAGCCCCAGTCACTCCCAGTCCGATCCCAGTCCAGCCCAGTCCCTGGCAGCGCTGCCACTGCTGGGATCCCCCCAGCCCTGTGTGCGTTCCCCCCCTGGCGGATGTGCCGAGAGGAGCCCCAAGGGCTGGCAGTGGCCACGCAGGGTTCCCAGCAAGGCCCAGTTGGGATGTGCAGCCCCCAGTTTGCCCAGTTTGCCTCTCCTTTGGCCCGGGCCGGCTTCCCCCCGCCCGCAGCGGCTGGGAGCAGCCGAGAGCCCCGCGCTGCCCATCCCCGACCTGTCCCGGCTCCATCCCCGCTCCTGCCGCGGGCTGCGAGGGCTGCGGGAACGGGGCACCGAGGGTGCGGCTGCTGCTGGGGGAGGAGGAGGAGGGAAGGAAGGGCAGGGATGGAGGGGGAGGAGGAGATGGGGTCAGGGGGGAGGAGGAGGAGAAGGGATGGAAGGGGCGGGATGGAAGTGAAGAAGGAGGTGGGGATAAGAGAGAGGAGGAGGTGGAGGGGGGGATGGAAGAGGAGGAGCGGGAGGAGAAAGAGGCGTGAAGGAGGCGGGAGGAGGGCGGAGGAGGAGAGGGAGGACGGAGGGAGGGAGGAGGAGAAGGAGGTGGGGATAAGGCAAAGGAGGAGCGGGAGGAAGAGGAAGAGGAGGGACAAAGACGGATCAAGGCTGAGCAGACTTACCCACGCGGTCTGGTCGAGTTCTGGCTGAATTCGCAGCCCCACCTGTGGGATCATCGCCCCCCTCACCGTGCCGGTGAGCGGGGAGCAGAGCCCAGCCCGGATATCCCGGGGGGTCCCTGGGTTGGGTTTTTGGGGGGATGTTTGGAGAATGAAGAAGTCCAAGGCTGAGCAGTAAAGGCCCCTCAGGGGGACATCGGGGAGTGGCGGTGCCGTCCTGCCGGGGACGCCCTGGGGGGATCTCCTTGCCCTTGCCTGTGGCATGGAGGCAAATCCCATCGTGTCCTTGTCCTTCCTCGCCCAGAGCAGGAGCTGAGCATGGAGAGCAGGGAGGACAAATGCCCACGGCAGAACCTGGTGGCAGAGGCCGTTTTGAGCGGCTCCACGGCGCAGGAAGCCAACGGGGAGGAAAAGGCCCAGAGATGCCGCACGAGGAGGGGCTGCAAAACGCAGCTGGCGGGGATCTGAGGGGGAAAGAGCCAGCCTGGGCCGGGAAGGCGGCCGGAGATGGAGCCAGAGCTCGGAGCTGGTGCTCCATGAGCAGCTCCATGATGGGGAGAAGCCCCACACATGTGGGGAGTGTGGGAAGAGCTTCAGGTGGAACTGCCACCTGATCAGGCACCAGAGGACCCATACTGGGGAGAGGCCCTACAGATGTGGGGAGTGTGGGAAGAGCTTCAGCCAGAGCTCCAACCTGATCGGCCCACCGGAGGACCCCACACTGGGGAGAGGCCCTATGAGTGTGGGGAGTGTGAGATGTGCTTCAGCGAGAGCTCCAGCCTGATCAGCCACCAGAGGACCCACACAGGGGAGAGGCCGTACGAGTGTTCCAAGTGTGGGAAGGGGTTTCAGACCAGCTCCCATCTCCTCCAGCACTATCAGAGTCACACAGAGGAGAGGCCCTTCCAATGCCCCCGACTGCAGGAAGGGATTCAAGAACAAGTCCGCGCTCATCAAGCACCGGCGCATCCACACTGGGGAGAGGCCCTACGAGTGTGATCAATGCAGGAAGAGGTTTCAGAGCAGCTCCTGTCTCCTCCGGCACTATCGGATTCACACAGAGGAGAGGCCCTTCCGCTGCCCTGACTGTGGGAAGGGATTCAAGCACAACTCCACCCTTGTCAAGCACCGTCGCATCCACACTGGGGAGAGGCCCTACGAGTGTCCCCAGTGTGGGAAGAGCTTCTCCAGCAGCTCTAACTTGACCCGACACCAACAGAGGCACCGGTAAGGGAAGCCCTGTGAGTGCCCCGAGTGCGGGAAGAGCTTCGTGCGCTGCTCCAGCTCCATCCCCCCACTGGAGGAGGCACTTTGGGCACAGCCCTGGTCACTCCCATTTCCTGAGATCTGTGTTGGGAACACACCTGGCTGCTTCTCCTTTTCGTTTGGCCTTATTTTTTTTTTCTTCTCCATCTCTCTGTTCTCCAAAAGTCAGGAGGGATCAATCTGTCACCTCCAAACCACTCAAATCCCAGTGAAAATAACTGAATTTTAACCAAATAGGGCTCAATCCCACCTCAGATTGCTTTTTCCCACCTCAAAAAAAAAATCAGTCCCATGCCAAACTCCCTCCATTGCCACAGCCAGCAGGGTGAGATGGGGTTGGGAGGAGACTGGGGGAAGTGGGATCCCAATTTGGAGCAATGGGATGGGGATTGTGTGGGGCTGGGTGTGTGGATGTATTTGACAGCAAATAAAACTTTCAGAGTTATTGTTTTCTGTCCTGTTCATTTTCAGTCAGTTCTGTTTGCAGAGTGCCGCCTTCTCAGCTGATTACATTTCTATAAAAATCCCATTTTTTAAATCATCTAATGCAAACAATCCAAAAATCAATATCCAAATAAAACCACCCACCTGCAATTAAATTTTTAAAAATAATTTTAATTTTTCAAGAGTACTTAAGGAGGTGATTAAAGTTTAATTGTTTGGTTCAAATGTCTGAGAAATTATAGTGGTGTTTGGTTTTGTGTTTAGTATATTTGTAATATGAATGGTTTTACTAAGGTGTGTTAGATTGTATGTTAGTTTCTTTAAACATTTTTTATCTAAAGCATATTAGTCTTTGAGTTAAAACTTTCAAAAGCTATTTCTTGGTATATAGTTTGTTTATATTTATTGGTAATGCTATAGTAATAGTTATTGCTGTTTTGGCTTAAATCATTATTGGAGTATTGTAAGTAAGAGTTGAAAATACTATATTTAATTTTAATTAGAATTTATTTCATTTTAATTATAATTTATTTATTTATATATTTTTTAGATATGTCCTGGTTTAGGGCAAATTTGGTAGAGAGTTTCCAAAGGAGGGCCCCTCCAGAAAGCAAACCCACAGGGCCCCTGCTGCAACTAGGTCGGGAAGGATTCCTCGGAGAGAAGTGGAAAGAACCTGTTTATTCACAGGCACAGCACCCCCAGCACACAAAATGAACAATACCGGGTGACACCACTCTGTCACCGCTCTGACAAAGATGACAAATTCAGAGAGTCTCTCTCGGGGTGGTCGCTCTGTTCTCAGTCCCTCCGGCTCCGGGGCAGCTGCTGCAGCCACAAGGTGCAAACTCTCGGTGTTCCCAGGTCCCAGTCTGGAGCAGGTTCAAGTAGTTCCAAAAAAAGGAAAGGAAAAACAGTCCAGGGAAAAATTCGGACTGCTTAGCTAAACTAACTGATGAGCAGAAGCAAAAAGCAGGAGCAAGAGCAGAGCAAAAAGCCAAGCAAAAAGCAAAAGCAGCACCATGTACTGCCCCGTCTCTGTGTCCCACCAGCCGTGGGGGAGCAGCTGATAGCAAAACCAAAACAAAACTTTCACTCTTCAGAGCCAGTCTTGAAGGCACAGAACATAATATCCAGCATAAACAGAACACAAGAATGGGGATACAAGCATCGTAACGTCACCCTGGGACAATGTCCCAGAGGTCCATTTGCTGTAGATGGGACGACTTGCACGTCAGTGTTTTCCAAGGTCACTTCTACAGCTGCTGCCACATCGACTCCTGCGCTCTCTGCTGGGGCTGATTGAGGAATGTCCAGGCAGACACCTGGTTGTGGGGAGCATTTGTGTCACACGCGCCCCCTTTAGCGCTCGGTTCCGCGGTTCCCAGCGGTTCCGTCTCTCGTCTGTGGATTTGCATTCGCCGCTTCGGTGCCCGTGCTTGTCACATCTGCTGCAGTTTCCCTTGGAACCAGTAGCTGTTGCTGTTTGTTGCTTTCCTTTACGGCTCTAACTTTGCACCCGTGGCTGCTGCACCGAAGGCAAACCCGACTGGGGCTGTTTTTCCTGTGCTGCACAAGTGGTTCAAGGGCAGTTGCCATCGCGTTGCTGGATAGGTGGCCTTGTCCTCTGGAGTTCCTACTCTGGAACGAGATTCTATCATGTCTACCACATTAGCTGTTGTGGGCAAAGTTTGCAGGATCCTGTTGCAAGTGAGATTTGCATTTTCTACTGCTAATTGCATTCCTCTCACAGCTTTAACCTCTGGGCACATTCCTGGAGCCCTATCAATTGCATTTCTGAGGCAGTCTAGGAAACTCATAAAAGTCTCATTTGCCTTTTGTCCAATGGTGGTATAAGATGGAGGTGGTAGTCCCATATCTGGAACTGCGTGAGAAGCCTCTCCTGCAAGTTTCTGAGACTGTTGCAAAATAGCAGTATGCAAACGTGCTTGAGCTTGTGGGTCAGCAAAAGGGCCTCTCCCCAGCATCATTTCTGGGGGGCCAAGCTCCCTAGGGTTTCTTTCTAAGGGGTTTTGATTATTTTTACCATTTCAACACTTTCTGTGTGTCCCTGCGAGTGTGTAAGCACACAGAGCTTCTCCCTCAAAGCCTTGAGGTAGTGCCAAGGCAGAACTTGTTCATGCTCTTTAATCCTGGTGATTTTCTAATCCCATCCAGACTCTTGACAGCAAAGCCGTGCTGGTGACAAAGGATTGACCTTGGCATCCTGGGCACTTTCTGGGTGGGTGTTTGAATCTGCTTTTCCAGGCCTTGGGCTGAGCAGGGTGAGGCCGAGGCCTGGGGCCCTCCAGCTGGCGCCGGGAGCCCCCGGGGCAGCGGCGAGGGGCGGCCCTGAGGGGCGGCACAGGCGGCATTTTCCCCGAGCGGGCGGGCGGGCGGGCGAGCGGCGGGGAAAGGCGCCCCGGGCACAAGGGCGGGCACAAGGGCCCTGGCTCTCTGCAGGGTGGGCGGCCCAGCGCCAATCGCTGCTCCCGGAGCCGCTGCCAGGGCCGTGTCTCCTCCCCGCCCTGACCCTGCCCCTGCAGCGCTGCCTCCGGCTCTGCCGGGCTCCCCAGCACGGACGGCAAGGACGTGGACGCGCTGCAGCAGGGCCCGGCAGGGACACCCAGATGGTGCCAGGGCTGCAGCTCCTCTCCCTGCAAGGAAAGGCTGACACAGCTCGGCTTCTGCAGCCTGGGAAAGAGAGCCAGCCTTGATCCAGCTGTGGCCTTCCAGTACCTGAGGGCAACCTACAAGAAAGCTGGACAGGGACTTTGTACGAGGGCAGGAAGGACAGGACAAGGGAGAATGGATCCAAATGGAGAGAGATGAGGTTTAGGTAAGGGATTCAGAAAAAAGACTCTCCTGGAACAGGCTGCCCAGAGAAGGTGTGCATGTCCCATCCCTGACAGTGTTCAAGGCCAGGCTGCAGGGAGCTCTAGACAAGCCGGTCTGGTGCAAGGGGTCCCCAGCCACAGCAGGGGGGTTGCAGCCATGGGATTTTTCAGATCCCTTCCAAGCCAAACCATGCCACAACTCCATGATGCTGGGATTCTTCTCCTCCTCATCCTCTGGCAGAAAAAGAAACTTGGCCCCATGTTCCACACTGCAGACCATGTCTCTTGGCAGCCTGCAATTGTGTCAACAGAGGATGAGAAGAGATGACATTACTGACACGATTTCCCTTTTCTACTTGAAAATTAAATGCTCTGCTCCTGTCCACTCTGACAAAATTGTCACAAGAGGCAATTCTTCCCCATGAAATGCTTCGTCTCATGCAAAGAAGAAAGAAGCCACAAGCCAACACTCTTCCTTATTGCTACATGGTTTTATTTGGTTACTTCTCTAATAGGAATGTAGTATATGGTAGAGATAATTCATGCTATTTATGTATAAAATATTGTAAAATCCAAGCTATGTCTTTGACCACCCCGGCTGGGAGCAGAGTCTTATTTTTATTAAATTAGTTCCTGGAAAAACGTTAAGATAATATCAAGTCTGTTAACGTATGAATGAAACCTTCCCGGGCCACGATCACTGACTTCCCTGGAATGTCCGGGCCACTCAAGAGTGATCTGCACCTGGAAGATTGCATCTACCATGCTCAAGCACCGGCACCACTCCCGCTACATGTGAATGCGGACTCTTCCGAAGTGTTCAGACAACCATCTAGACACCTGGACTCACTTTTGTCTATCCCTGCACATGTATGGCCCCAGTTCTACGTGTGAAGGGACACAAAGGAACACTGGGTCATCTCTGCCTCAGGCAGAATAAACTGTATATAAGCTAGCTGCATGAAGCAGTCGGGGTGAACCAATGGGGAATTATCAGTCGGATCCAGGTTCACCCAGCGCTGACACCCGGGGTTGATGCTGCCTTGGCTGTGGTGGTTTCTTCTCGAAATTCTGTTTTGCTAATAATCAATAAATCATTGCTAAATTTTCTTATAAATTTGGTTGCCGATTTGATCATTTATAAGAGGAATGACTTTGGGGTGTGATTTGTTTGTTTCTCTCTCCCGTTCCTTGGGGCACGCGGTGGCTCCTCCATTGGGTTCGCGGGGACAATGGAGGAACGGCCGTGAGCTCCGGCGGCTCCACAGCAGCAGCAGCAGCAGCAGCAGCGCTTCTCTCGATCAGTTTTCCACTTGACTTTCCACTGGCTCCCCATCCCCTTCTCGCTCTCACACTCACTCTACTCCCATCCCGTCCCATCCCGTCCGTGTTCTGCCTCTCCCAGCCCGGCTGATGCCGCGTCCCGCAAGGCTCCCCTTGGCGGGGCCGCCCCATGCCCGCCCCTTGCCCGGTCCGCCGTGGTTCCGCCTGGGCCGGGCTCTCTCCGTGCTGGCTGTGGCGCCGCTGGAAGAGCCGCTCACTCTGGTGCTGGCGGAGCAGCGCGGTCTTTTGGCTGCGCCTGGTGTGGGCTCTGACCCAGCCCCGGCCGAGGCCCCAGCCCCGAACGAAGCCCCTGCCGTGGTTCCGCCTGCAGCTGCCCCGCTGCCGCCCGGCTCCCGCCCCGTGGCCGACAGCGTGGCCGGCAGCTTCCCCGCTCCGAGCTCCGCCGCTCTCCAGCTCGGCCGCCGGCCCTGAGCTGCCGCAGCCCAGGCCAGCTCAAGAAGCAGCAGCGCGCCAGGCGGGCGGGTGCCCCGGGCAGAAGAGCGAAGAAGCCTCCCCTAGAGCAGCTCTACCAGGAGGGCCCGTGTTGCCTTTAAGGCATGGCGACCTGGTTCTCAGTCCGGCATGGTGACCCAAAGCCCAGGGTCACTCGGTCCATAAGCTCCTGACACCAACGTGGTGGACAGCAAATGGCGTTTATTGAGAGGTCTCAGGGGTTATATGGCTGGGGCAGTCTGTGTCATTTCCTTCTGGTCACGTCAGGCTGGGTGCGGCCATGCACGGAGCAAAGGTCAGACTGCAGGGTGAGGGGGAGTCCTACCTAACCGTACAGCCCGATTTCTTCCGCACGCAGATCCTAACTGTCCACAGGCCCGCTGCTGGGCAGCGGTGGCTGCGGCAGCATTTACTCCGTGACCCGGCTCACCAACGGCGCCCCAGTTAGAGACAGGGCCAGCTTGGAGGGTGGCGGGCGACGAGCTCAGCCCGCCGCTGGCCTTGGCTCACAGGTGGCCATCAAGCGAGTGTCCCGGGAGCGCATCTCGCAGTGGGAGCGGCTGGGGAGTGAGCGGGGCCAGCGGGAGGAGCCGGCGGGGCGTGCCGGGCAGGGCTGAGGCGAGGCCCGGCAGGGCGGCAGCCGGAACGCTGCGAGGGCAGCGAGCGTGGAGTGAGCGGGGCCGTGCAGCACCCCAGGCCGGGCCATGGCGAGCAGCAGTGGGGCCAGGCAGGGGTTGCCCGAGGTGTGGCGCAGCATCGGCCCCGCTGATGGCATTGCGGTCCCCCCGCAGCGCAAGGGCGCCCTTGTGCTTCCAGGGCTGGCGCTGCTGTGGAAGGTGTCACGGCCTGGCTTCCACGGCGTCGTGCGGCTCCTGGACTGGTTCGAGGTGCTCATGGAGCGTCCGCAGCGCTGTCAGGACCTCTGGTACTCCCTGCACGAGCGGCGGTTCCTGACGGAGCCCGTGGCACGGGGGCTGTTCTGCCAGGTGCTGGAGGCCGTGCAGTGCTGCAGCAGCCGCGGCGTCCTGCACCGCCACATCAAGGCCGAGAGCGACCGCGTCGACCTGGCCACGGGCAAGGCGAAGCTCATCGACTTTGGCTGCGGCATGATCCTCCAGGACACATTCTACACCCGGATGTCAGGTGAGCCCAAAGCTGGGGCCCAGGGGGCTGCGGAGGTTCCCCCCTTGTCTGGAAGAGGGGGAAGAGGGAGGGAAGGAAGGAGGGGGAATCCTTCTTCAGCCAGCTGCAGCCAAGTTGCTTTTTGGCAGGGCAGGGGCTGGCTGTTGTGCAACGGGAGCTGGCTGGGAGGGAGGGAGCAGCATGGGCCTGATGAGCTGCGCCCGTGTCCCGTAGGAACGCCGGAGTTCAGCCCACCGGAGTGGATCCTCTCTGGCTGCTACCATGGCCAGCCAGCCACCATCTGGTCCCTGGGCATCCTGCTCTATGAGCTGCTCTGCGGGCACCTTCCTTTCCACAGCAACGAGGACATGGTCTGGGGCCAGCTCTTCTTCCCGCCCCGGGTGCCTCAAGGTGGGGATGCGCCTTCAAGGCACGAGGGGAAGAAAGGGGTTGGGAGGGGCAGCTGGCACATAAGCGTCCTGCTCTTGCAGCTGGTGAGGAGGTGGATCTCCTGGCTTAGCTGGAGGAGGTGGCACCTGTGCTTCTGTGCTGGTGTCCTCCGCAAGAGAGGATCGATAGGAAGCTTTTGGGTGCAGCTCTGAGCACTCCTGGTGTGGCTTGGGCACTGTGGAATGTGGGAGAGCATGGACAGGATCCTTGTCCCGCTGAGCGGCGGTTTCTGGTTTCTCTCCGTGTGACAGTGGTCACAGGGGTCTTCAGATGAGGGGAGAGACGAGAATGTTGACTCCATGTTCAGAAGGCTTGATTTATTATTTTATGATATATATATTACATTATATAACTAACTTACATTATATAACTAACATTATAACTAACTGAAAGGAATAGAAGGAAAGGTTTTCTCTCAGAAGGCTGGCTAAGAATAGAATGGAATGAATAACAAAGGTCTGGTGCTCAGACAGAAAGTCCAAGCTATCTGGTCTGTGGTTGGCCATTAATTGTAAACATTCAAGATGGTCCAATCACAGACACACTTGATGCATTCCACAGCAGCAGATAACCATTGTTTACATTTTGTTTCTGAGGCCTCAGCTTCTCGGAAGGGAAAAAAATCCTAAGAAAGGATTTTCACAAAAGATATGTGCGACACTCTCCGCAGAGTGCCAGCACCTCATCAGGTGGTGTTTATGCATGGACCCACAGACAGGCCATCCCTGGAGGACCTTTTTGAGCATTCTTGGCTGCAGGAGCCCTACCTGCCCCAGGAGACAGCAGAGAAGCATCCCTGTGCACAGCAGGATCCAGGAGCCCAGCAAGCAGCAGCAGCACGCGTCTCGTGGCACTGGAAGCAAACCCCGGAGCGTTTCCCTGCGGCCGCGGCGCAGAGGAGAGAGCGCAGCCGAGGAGATGCTTCCGCTGGTCCCCGCGAGCTGTGGAGGGAGCGGCTCCGTGCCGCCCGTCCCATTGGAGAAGTGGTGGCAGTGCGGTGAAGGTGCCACGGACTGGGGCAGGGGAAACATCCCCCTGCAGCTCAATGGCATCGTGATGTCCCCAGCAGCCGAGGCACAGCTGGCCTGTTCTTCTGGAGCACGACGTGGAGCTGGGAACACCATCCTGGAGCTGGCCGCTGGTGGGGCAGAGCCCATTGGCTTTGGCTGCGGCCCCTGCCTGGAGGACACGCTCTGCGCCCCGATGGAATCAAGATGAGTCCCCAGCCGGCGCAGGGCCGGGGGGATGCTGGTGCTCCCAGGCACGGCAGGGCTCAGCCTGGCCACGCGCCGGAGGTTCCCCGCTCGGCAGCGCTGGGGAATGTTAATTTTTCCGCCGGCCGCCGAGCTGCTTTTTGGCGGGACAGGGGACGGATGTTGTGGAAGGGGAGCCGGCTCCTGGCCTTGCTGACAGCTTCTGCCAGCCAGCCTGGCACGGGCTGAGGCGGGGGCAGCCAGCCTGACAAAAGCATCCATCCATGTGCATGGGGGAGGCAGAGGGGGACGGGTTCCGAAGCCTGGCCCCAGCTGGTCTGCTCTGCAGGCCCTTGAGGAAGGGGTGCGTTTATGGGTGGGAAAGGTGGGGATTTTCCCCACCCCTGGACAGGTTTAATTCTCACATGGAGTGGTCAGACCGTCCTCAGGCCTGTGAAACGGTGACAGGCTTTGTGCTTTTTCTTGTTTCCAGGTCTTGTTTTGAATTGACTTTCATGCAATTGTTCTTTGTTTTTCCTAGCAGGATTACACCTGGTGCCCGGACCAGTCGGGGAAGCGCCTGCAGCATCCGTGGAGTGCGTCCAGTGCCAGCGCTGCCCAGGGGCCACCGTCTGCAGGGACAGCCCCTGCCAGAAGGACAAGGACCTGGTTTGGGATCGGCTCCTCTCCTGGCAGCAGCTCTGCAGAGGTGGGCACCCGGCTCCTCAGCTCGGCTGGCAGAAGGGCTCCGGGCAGGTGGCAGCGGGCACACGGGCATCCCGCTCCTGCAGCTGCTGAGGAGGTTGCTGTGCTGTGATTAAGCAGAGGAGGTGGAACGTGGCTGCCCCGCTGCCCTTCTCTAGAAACAGAGAATGGGTCGGGAGGTTTGGGCTCTGAGCACAGCCAGCAGCCTGGCCCGGGCACAGCCATGGCGGGACAGGGGGACAGGAGCTGCTGCGACTGACCGCGGCTCTCTGGTTTCTCTCCGCAGGCTGCCAGCACCTCATGCCATGGCAACGGCCCCGCTCGGCCTGCCAGGCTGGGAGGGCTGGAGGGCGGCCGGTGCTCATTTGCTGTCAAAATAAATTTGTTTGGGTTTTTTTGTTATTGTCATCATCGCAGCATTTCTTTCCTCCTTTTCCAAGCTTTTGGCCTCCCTTCCTCCAGGGTAATCTTTTTGTGTTCTTCCTCAACCGCTTGATGGCATTTGGCAGGGGGGGTTAAGCAACGTGAACAATTCAACAGCTCCTGTTGCCAACTGCAGCAGCCCCTTCAAGAGCCCTGAGCTTCCACCATGGTCAGTGTGTGCCTTGCAAAAGGAAGTGGTTTGCAGCGATGGGGTTGTTGCCCTGCTGCAAAAGCTGGGAGGAAATCAGAAATGGCAAAATGCCAGTTTGGCTCAACCCCCGCCCAGGTTCTTCATCTTTTTCCTCTGCTCTGTGATAGGCAGGCAGGGCTGGACTCCAGGAAGGTTCAAGTTCTTGGTGCTCCCTGGCACAAAGGGATCAAGTACACTCTTGTATGCAGAGCCTGCAACAGGGCTACTTCTCAGAACCCAGGAAATTCCTCTGGCTGCCCTGCAGGACTCGAGACCCTGCCCAGGGCACTCAGAGACCCAGGCACAGAGCCCGAGACCCCTGTGCCTTTGATTTAGCCCTTGGAAAAAAACAATTCCCAACCTTGTATGAAGAATTGTGAGCCACGAAAGTTTGAGTAGGATGATAGTGAATTTATCACAGCGAAGAAAAATAGATTTTGGGGGTTTTTAGAATGGGGTTTCAGGGAGCAAGATGGAGGAATCCTTAAAAGCTCTTGTAACTACAAGTCTTGCGGCCCTGTGAGCCATGCGGTGGAGATGTGAGCCAAACTCACCCTTCCTGTCTATGCAGAAAAGAAGAAAAAGCAATGGCATCATCTAAAACACTCCGAGGTGCACTCTCTAGCTCCTTCCACACTCCTTCAACTCCCTCCAAGTGTGATTTAGCTACAAATAGATGACAAGGACTCTTAGTGCTGGCTCTTGGACTCCAGAGCAGCTGCTTTAGAATCTTTCATATAACCCTGTCTAGTTGTGTGCCAGAAATGGATGATTTGAAGCAACTTTCCCAGCTGACTTGAATGGAGGCTCGTTTGAAGGGCATTTGAGGAGAAAGGCTCCCAGCAGAGGTCTGGGCTTTGGCCCAGCTGTGTCCCCTGCTGATTGTGAAGTGTGCCATCAGCTGCAGGGCTTTCTGGGCTAACAATATCATCAAGTCACTTGGACTTGCTCTTTTTGGCCTCTAAAAGCTGGACCCACTTTCGGGACAAATTTGGAGACCTCATCTGTGGGTGGATGGAGCACCTAGGATTTTCCCAGTTGCTGGGAATGGTTCTCCAGGTCCCTGGTGTAAAAGGGGCTGCCCAGCAACTGTGGATCTGCAAGATGGTAACTGTCTTGGTTTGAAGAGAGGTGTCTGCTAAGGAAGGCAGAAGCCTTCTCTGAAATGGAAAATGTAAATCCTCTCCCTTCGAATGATTCTAATTTAGCAATTCAAATGCTCTCAGGGAAAGATATGGGGATAGGACTGAGCCCGCAGAGCTGGGCGGTGTTTGCTGATGCTCTGAGCCCTTCCTAAAGATCCTGTCGGGCTGCCTTAGACACCTGGGGCCAGGGATTCCTTCCAGCCTGGGCCACTTTGGCCGGGCTGGGGGCAGCCCCAGGGCTGGAGGCAGTGTGTGCAAGGGCCCTGGGTGGCACGCTGCAGCACGGTCTCCGTGCCGTGGAACGGAACCCGGTGTCCAAGGCCCCTTTGTGACACGGGGGAAACAGAAGCTTGCCCGGGGGCTGGGAACAGGCAGCGGGGCACACCGGGACAGAGCGGTGCCGTGAGGAGCCCCCGCACAGCGCGCTCGTTCCCGTCTGAGCCGGAGCCTTTCCGCGGCGCTGTTCCTGCCACTGAGCTCGAGGCCAGAGCACAGCACTCGGTGACCCGTGGCCTTCCGAGGCTTCTATTCTGCAGCTGCCCTCAAGGCAGAGCGTGGGACTTGGTGCCCCGGAGCTTTGCCAAGGCATCTCTGCTGCAAGGAGCTCCAGGCACAGACATGGAGCAGAGACCCCCGAGAGTGCCCAAGCTGGCCTGGGTGCAGGAGGAGGAGGAGGAGGAGGAAGAAGGCCCTGGAGCTGCCCCAGAACAGGAGACGGAAGAGGTGGTGCCGTTCCATCCATGGCAGGAGGGTGAGTGGCAGAGCTGGGCTGCAGGGCTGGAGCCTTCAGCCAACTTGGCCTCATGCCATGCCATGCCATGCCATGCCATGCCATGCCATGCCATGCCATGCCATGCCATGCCATGCCATCCCCTGGGGAAATGCCCACGGAGAGGACGGAAGAGGGGCCGGGCAGACACCCCACAGTGGCCGTGCTCCATCCCCCTGGGCCATCCCGGGGCTCTCCCTGCCTGGGCAGCGCAGGGCTGGGCTGTGTTCTCCAGCCTCTCCCGCAGCCCCTCAGCTCTGGCTGCGCTCGCTCTTTGCCAGATGCAGCCCAGGAGCGCACACCAGAGCAGGAGTCCAGCCGTGGCCGCTTCCGCAGCGCAGCGCAGGTACCTGCAGCCACCCCCACCTGGGCTGGGCCTGCTGTCCCTGCTCAGCCCAGCCCCAGGTGTGCAGCACTGCATGCAACATCCCCGGCTTCTTGCCCTTCTCCTGCAGCTCGTTTGCAACTTCATCAGGAGCATTCGGCAGGAAGGGACCAGCACCATGGGCACTGGGCTCAGAGCTCACTCCGAGCTCCTCCAGCATGAGACCAGTGCCGCCCTGCTGGATTTGCTCCTGGAGAAGGGTGCTGCCAGGCCAGAACAAGTGAGCAGCCTGGGGCCAGGCTTCAATTCCCCCATGAGTCCCGTGGCTTCCCCAGCCACGCCTGCTGCTCCCTGGGAGCCTTTGAGGCCATGGCAGTGCGCTGGCAAGGGAAGCACTTCTCTGGGGACCCTGGGGACATGGCTCCCTCGGGCAGCTTTCCAAGGCTCCCCGTGCCTTCTCCAGGTGCCCGCCATGGTGAGGTACATTCACCGCTGGCTCCTGGCCGATGATTCTGCCGAGCACAGGCTGGACAAGGCCCTGCTGAATGTCACCAGAGCACACCCGGGTGACGCAGTGGTGACGCTCCTGCGTGTGGCCCCGTCCTGTGACAGGTATGGGGCCCACCTGCCCAGAGGGCTCAGGCCTCCCCAGCCCATCACCCTGTACCGCCTGGCCCAGGTGTGTGAGCAACAGAGAGTTCCAGGGCCCTCTGGCTGCTGCCTTTGCCAGCCCTGGCACATCAGCCCCCGAGCCTGCTGCCATGCTCCCTTGCCACCCCTCAGGGCTCTGTCCCCACAGGGCTGGGCTGCCTGGCTGCTGCTGGCCAGAGCCAGTGGGCAGAGGCAGAGCTGGCGCTCAGCCCAGGCCTCTAGGGATGCCCAGGCTACGGTGCCGTGTCTGAGACCCCCCTGAGACAGAGCTCTGACCCCGCAGAGCTGCCATGGCCATGTGGAAGACCATCATGGGCTCGTCCAGGACTGCGGAGCCGGCGCTGCTGATCCTCCTGGATGTGCTGGGGAGCTGGCCAGAGCGCAGCACCTGCACCTCCGATGGGGACCAAACGGGTGTCTTTGGCCTGGCTGTGAGTTTCTGCAAGTGGCCTTTGCTGGCCCCAAGGCCGCCTCTCCAGAGCTCTCCGTCCTCATTCCCCCACTGCATCTCCCTGCCTCAGGCGCTGGCCTGAAACCTGGCCCAGGGGCAGCTTCAGGCCCACCAGGCCCCGTGCTCCCCCTGCCAAGGTCTCTCCGGGCTTCTCCCTGCCACGCTCGGGCCCTGCCACACGGACACCTCAGCACTGAGCGCTGTCTCGGGGGGCTTTGTCCCTTGCAGGCCACTGTGCTGATGTGGAAGATCCTCCAGGAGCCCCATGTCCCACGTGTAGTGAGGCCGTATTTTCCCCGCCTATTTGTGCTTCTGCTCTTCCAAGTGTTCTTCAGCACAGAAGAGATGCCAGAGGAGGTGGAAACCTTCTGGAAGGAATGCCTGGAAGAGCACGGCCTTGCCACCAGCCCCAACAGGTGCTCCATGCCACTCCTCCTGTCCCTGCCACGTGGCCTGCCAAGGAGCCAGTGCTGCAGTGTGACCTGGGCTTTACTGTGCACACAGGTTTGCGTTGCAGACCCTGAAGTCCCTGCTCTGCCGAAAGCAGTACAAGGATGTGGTGGTGTCAGTGGAACGCAAGCGTGGCTGGGACACGCTGCTCTGTGCTGACACCCGCCACTATGCTGTGGGTCTGCTGGCCAGGTGAGACTCCCCTTCTCCCCATTGCTGCCGGCATTTGTGCCCTGTGCCTGGGCTGTCCCACACAGTCCCCATGGCCCTGGGACACAGGGCCTTGTCACTGAGGGATGGCCAAGCAGACTGGAAAAGGCTGGCAGGGGAGAGAGCACAGCAGGAGACACCTCCTAAAGGGCCCAGGTCCCCTTGCAGGACGGTGCTGAAAGACCAGCAGGCTCTGTCAGCCTGTCCTTGCAGAGATTTGCTCAGGTTCCCGGTCCCTTTTTCGGCCTCCTAGGGAGATGCGCCATGCTTGTCTTGGGTTGTGCTCCAGTATTGCACTCCACCTCCTCGGCCTGCTCAGCACACAGGAGCCACACTGGGATCTGCCCGCCCTGGCGTTCCTTGTGGAGGTGAGCCGGCTGTGCAGCGCTGCCTGCCTGAGCTGCCTCCCAGCTCTCGGGCCTCTCGTGGCCGCAGCCGCCTGGGACGGTGCCCGCGCCCTGTGCTGCTGCTGCTGCTGCTGCTGCTGCTGCTGCTGCCGGGGCCCGGCCCTGTGCAGCTCCGGGCTCCTGCCGGCCGGCACCCCTGGCACTGCCCTCCCGTGCCTTTCAGCTCCTCCAGTGCCTGGATCCCAGTCAATGTGGTGACAGTGTTGTGAAGGTCTCTTCAAGGTACCTGCAGAGCCAGTGCAGGGAGAGGCGTCGCCTGGCGCTCAGGGCCCTGCTGGAGCTCATTGATGATCCCTCCATGGTGAGAAGGGGGCGGTGGCTGAAGCTGAGCTGGCAGCTCAGCTTCACTTGGCCTTGCCTGGGCTTCGGGCGCTGGGGCAGCTGCTTCCAGCTCTCCTGCCTCCCTCTTCAGCTGCCCCAGTGCTTTGGGACAGGCCTTTGGCCTCTGGGCCCTGCGGCAGCAGGCTGGGCTTTCACAGACTTGTGTTCCGCACAGGCCGAAAGAATGTGGAGCCTGACCCAAAGCTTAATGGACCTGCTGTGGGACAATGATGCAGAGATAGCTGGGATGGCACTTGTCACACTCAGTGTTATATTCCTGCACAAATCACAAATGCTGATGTCAAGCCCCATTGCCCTGCAGCTGGCTGAGGCGCTCCTGCCACTCTTTGACCATGTAAGGCTCTGTGCCCACAGCCACAGACACTGGCTGCTGCCTGGAAACTGTGTGCCCTGTGCATTTCCATGCCTGTGCCCAGGGGGGCCTGGAGGAGCCATTGCTGAGGAATTTTTTCCTTTTTTTTCATATAGGATAATAGCCAGGTACGGCTGATCTCCATCAAACTCTTCCGAGACATGATGGAGTACTTGGGAGAGAGAGAAACACCTTTGGAAAGCCCTGTGCAACAGAGCCTGCTTCCACTCTTCTTCCACTGCAATGATGAGAATCAGCGTGTGGCACAGGTGAGGACTCGTGGGCTGCTGCTGTCCCCCTGGCAGGGGGCTCGGCTGCCTCCTGCCCTGCGCCTGCTGGAGCGCAGCCTCCTCCAGGCCATGGCACGGGGAGGCGGGTCCCGTGCCCTGGGCTCTGGGGCCATCTCTGCATCTCTGCTGCTCTCCAGGCTTCTCGGGAAACGCTTCTTTGTGTGGCCAAGTTCATGAAGAGGAGGGATCTCAAAAAGCTGGTGAAGGAGCAGAAACTGTGGAAGTTTAGCAAGTGCCTGGTAAGGAGGGCCTGCAAGCGCCAGCCTCGGGCTGGAGAAGGCCCCTGAGGGCGGCGCTCAGTGTGCGGGGCTGGCAGCCGTGCCCCTGCCCGCTGCTGCAGCCAGAGGCCGCGCGGGCTCTGCTCCAGGCTCCCGTGGGCCCGAGCCGGGTGCCCATGGAGCCCCGGCCCGGCGGGGCTGCGGGCCGGCACCGCGGCTCCCCGGGCAGCAGCCGGCCCGCTGCCCCCTGCCCTCGGGAGCCCTTGGCCAGCGGCTGCTGGCCGCGCCTCAGGGCTGGGAGGGCAGGGGAGGCCGGGGCTGGGCGCAGGCAGCGCCCGGCCCAGGGGCTGAGCCCGCGCCAACCCTACCCTGCCGCCGCTCTCTGCAGCTGGCAGAGGACAGGAGCCGAGTGGCCGAGCACCTGCGCCGGGCCCTGCGCTACCTGCAGAGCCCACAGGAGCCCCTGCGAGAGGCGGCCATCAGGTTCATGGGTGAGCCCCGAGCCCGGGCTCCCTCCCCGGCCCGGCCCGCCGCAGCTCGGCCCCGGCCCCGCCTGCAGCCCCGGCAGCGCCAGCCGGGCCCGGCGCCGTGGAGCCCCGGCTGGGCTGGGCATTGCTGCTGCCGCCCTCTGGCAGCTGTGCCCTGGGCCGGCAGCGTGCGGCAAGGGCCGGGCTGAGCCCTGCCGGGCCAGCAGCCCGTGTGGCCGCAGCGCCGGCAGCGCCGTTGGCAGGGAGCTGTGCCGCTGGCGCCGTGACAGGCTCTGTGTTCACAGGCATGGCCGGGCGGCACCTGAGGGGGCAGCAGCCAGAGCTGCAGCTGATCTGCACTGGTGAGTGAGTGAGGGCAGCGGGCTGGCAGCGGGGGCTGCCGGGGAGAGCTGCAAGCCCTGGCCCGGCTGCGGAGGGCTCTGCTCCCGGGCTCAGAGCACACGGAGCTTTCAGGGCCACGGGGGCCATTGGTGGCCAGCAGCTTGGGGCTGATGCCCTTGCTCCCTGCTCCCTCCTGGCCGTGGCAAGAGCCGGCTGGGATGGCCCTTGCAGGGGGCTCTCCTGGGCTCCCCGCAGATCCGGCTCTGAGCGTGGCTCTGTTCCTCTCTCTTGCAGCCCTTGAAGACAAAACGAATGACATCAGCCTCGCCGTCGGAAGCCTGGCAATTCAAACCCTGTGCGTCCTCAAGTCAGGAGAGCGGGCTCCCATCTCCAGGTTGCAGTGGCTCCGAAATCACCTGCGCAGGGCATGGAAGACACGGCCTCGTCTGTCACGGCTCGGCTGCCTGCCCTGCCGGAGCTCTGTGGAGAGCTGATCCCAGAAGCTCTTTTTGCTGGGGCCACCTGAGTCAGGAGGAATTTTCTTTTCCTTCAAGAATGTTCTTTTCTGTTTTTGTTTTTTGTTTTTTTGTTTTCTTTTACCATGTAAATATAGACTGTGTTGTATCCACAGATTCCCAGGATGGATTTTTTGCTGCCCAGGGTGCACAGGGCATAGGGGAGGAGGGGGTAAAGGGTGCTTGTGCTCAGCCAGCTGCCCAGGCGTGCAGCGGGCAAGGGGAAATGGCCAGAAGCCCCTTGGCCTGTGGTGGTTCTGCTGAAGCCTTTGTGCTGCCCACAGAGCGGGCTGGGCAGGGGCCGGAGCTGTGGGGATCCCTGCCAGAGCGGTGCCTGGAGATGGCCACGAGCCCGGTGCCAGGCAGGAAGCGCCACCCGTGTCCTCCTGCCCGTGTGCTGCTGGCTGCGGGGCTGAGGGCTCCCGGCTGCCTCTGGATGGGGCTGCTCTGGAGCTGCTGTGGGGCTGCGGCGCTGCTGCCGGGCAGCTTGGCCGGGCTGGGGCAGGGCCTGAGGGGCTGGGGCGCTGGCAAGCCCTGAGCAATGGGCTGGCAGAGGCCACAAGCAGCCCCTGGCAGCCGCCTTCTTCCTGCCAGAGCTGACTTGCAAGAGGGATCCTGGGCACTCTGCAACCAACAGCAGCAGTGTTGTTGGAAACCCAAATGCAGGGAAATCTCAGAGCTTTGGTCTTGTTCGCAAAGCTTCGAATTAAAGGCAGGATTTGATCTGAGACCTTGGAAAGGGCTTCCAAACTTAGGTGCTAGAAGCGAGAATGCGGATTTCCAGTGGATAGCAGAGACACAGGGAGGAAAGCTGAAGTGGAGGAAAGTTTAGTGTTTTAGAGTTCAAGATCTGGACAAAATCAAAGTAGTTCCAATGGTAAACAAGAAGTTTAGGATGCGGTGCTGTAGGTTTGTGTGTCATAACAGGATTGGCTACAGAAGCTTAGAGCTTCCACTGTAGCATGATGTGGGAAGCCAGGAAATTCCTCTGGCTGCCCTGTGGGACTCGAGACCCTGTCAGAGGGCTCAGAGGCCTTGGCACAGAGCCCAAGACCCCTGCGCCTTTGATTTAGCCCTTGGAAAAAAACAATTCCCAACCTTGTATGAAGATTTGCAAGCCACGAAAGTTTGAGTAGAATGATAGTGAATTTATCACAGAGTGGAAAAACAGATGTTGGGGGTTTTTAGAATGGGGCTTCAGGGGGCAAGATGGAGGGATCTGGGCGTGTCCAGCCTTTCTCCTTCTTCCTTTTGGCCTCCATCTTCTGCTGCGATGTTGGCACGTTTAGATTGGTCTAGAGTAGAAGCTCACTGTCTAACATGTGGGATAGGTGTTGGAAAGTAATTGTAAATATTGTGCACGTCCTTTTTAGTATAAAAAGATAACAGCGCCCCGGGGCAGGCAGAGTGCCTTAGACTGCCTTGCTGAGCGGACCTTGGCAAGACAGGAGAAAGAATTTTATAGACAAGATCCAATAAACAACCTTGAGAGCCAGAAGTGAAGAGCTCTGGCTCCTTCTTCGACCGCCGGGCTGGGCAAAGAGACTTTCTAACTTATCTCGGGGTCACTCTGACCAGCTAGAGACCCCGACAGGTGGGGGATTTTCTGGATTTTTGGGAACATTTCTGTAGTTTTGGGGAATGTTTCTGGATGGGGAACAGGGTTGGTTTTGGATTTTTTGAGGAGGAATATTTCTGGGGAAACTTTGTCATTTTTGGCAATGTTCCAGGGTATTTTGATGGAACATTTCTGGATTTCTTTGGGAAACATTTCTGAATTTTTGGGGGATTATTCCTGGATTTTTGGGGAACATTTTGGGGTTGCTGGGAGAACATTCCTGGGGTTTTTGGGGAACATGTCTGGGTTTTGGGGGGATCATTCCCAGGTTTCGGGGGGCACATTCCCGGGTGTCTGTGGAACGTTCCCGGGTGTCTGTGGAACATTCCCAGGTGTCTGTGGAACGTTCCCGGGTGTCTGTGGAACGTTCCCGGGTGTCTGTGGAACGTTCCCGGGTGTCTGGGGCTCTCCTGGCCCCGTTCCCAGCCCGGGTTCCCGGTTCCAGGAGCTGCCCTGGTGCCCGGGTGCTGCGGCATCGCCTGGGTGCAGTTGGACCCCGAGGTGCAGCGGGCGCCGCCCGCGAGGCCCTGCAGGGCTCCAGCATCACCCAGAGCAGTGCCAGGAAGATCTCCTGCCCAAAAAGGGACCCACAGCACCCCAAACCCCACCAAAACACCCCCACACCCAAAACAACGGGCCTGAAATACCCCAAAATCCCAAAAAACTGCCTCAAACCCTAAATACCAAAAATCTGCCCCAAAACACACCAAATCTCTCCAAACCACCCCAAAATCCCATAGAAATACCCCAAAACCCCTCAGAAAGACCCCAAAATCATTCAAAACTGCCCCTGAATACCCTAAATCACCTCAAATGCCTTTAAGCTGTCACAAAATCCCATAGAAGCACCCCAAAATCCCATAGAAACATCCTAAACTCCCTCCAGACCACCCCAAATCCCATAGAAACACCCCAAAATCCTAGAAAACTGCCCAAGAAACAGTCCTGACCCTACCCCAAACTCCCCACGTTCCCCCCTCCCCCAGGTAAGCTCAGCTCAGTGCAAATCCTCCTTTTTTTAGCCCAAATCCGTCTCTTTTTTATCCCAAATCCTCATTTTCTCCCCAAATCCCCATTTTTCAACCTCAAAATCTCTCCTCATCCCAAATCTCCTTTGTTTGACCCCAAATCCTTCTCTGTGGGCCTTAAATTTCCTTCGCCCCCCCCCCAAATCCTCCTTTTCCCACCCCAAATTCTCCTTTTTCCACCCCAAATCCTTTGTGTGTCCCAAATCCCTTTTCCCATCCCAATATCTCACTTTTCCACCCCAATTTCCCACCCCAAATCCTGTTTTTCCACTCTGATCCTTCTTTATGCATCCCAAATCGCCTTTCCCACCCCAAATCCTTCTTTGTACATCCCAAATTCTTCTCCTTTCACCCCAACCCCTCTTTTCTCACTCCAGACCCCTTTTCCCCCACCCCAAATCCTCCTTCTTTCACCCCAAAATCTCCTTTTTCCATTCCAAACCTTTCTTTTTCCACCCCAAATCTCCTCACCCCAAATCCTCCTCCTTTTGCCCCAAATCCCCTTTTGCCACCCCAGATCCCCATCCCACATCCCCTTTTCCAGCCCCCAGGGATTTTGGGGTTCCTGAGGGGTTTTTGGGGTTTTTCCCAGCATTGTACCCAGGGTCTCTCTGCAGACATTGCACCTGGAGCTGCCCCAAATAAACCCCAAATAACCCAAATTAAACCCCAAATAACCCCAACTATACCCCAAATAACCCTAAATTTTGGGGAATGCGGGGGGTTCATAGTAAAATTTGTGTGGTTTTGACACTTCGGGATTTGGGATTTGGGGGTATTTGACCCCAAAGTTTGGGAATTGGGGGTGTTTGACACACCAGAATTTGGGATCTTGGGGGTCTGGACCCCAAAATTTGGGAACTGGGGATTTGATCCTAAAATTTGGGGTTTAGGGGAGTTTGAAACCTCGGGGTTTGGGGCTTTTGACCCCAAACTTTGGGAATTGGGGATGTTTGACACCCCAGAGTTTGGAATTTTGGAATTTTTGCTCCCAGGATTTGGGGATCAGGGGGTTTCACCCCAAACTTTGGGATCAGGGCAGTTGGACACCCCAAATATTTCAAACACCAGGATTTGGGGCCAGGGTGTTGTGACCCCAAAATTTGGGGATCTGGGGGGATTGACTCCAGGATTTGGGGGGATTTAACGCCAAAGTTGGGAGATCAGAGGGATTTGACACCCCAGAGTTTGGGATCGGGGGGCCTTTGACCCTAAAGTTTGGGGATTGGGGGGTTTGACCCCAGACTTTGAGGTTTGAGGATGTTTGACACCTCAGGATTTGGGATTTGGGGGTGTTTGACCCCAGACTTTGGTAACTGGGGGTGTTGGACATCCCAAATGTTTCAAACCCCAGGATTTGGGGTCAGGGGGATTTAACCCCAACGTTTGGGAACTGGGGAGTGTTTGACACCTCAAGATCTGGGATTTGGGGCTTTGACCCTAAAATTTGGTGTTCGAGTTGGGGGGACAGGTTGAGATCCCCGAGTTTGGGTTTGGGGGTGTTTGACCCCCCCAGTGTTTGAAGCCCCAGGATTTGGGGTCGGGGTTGGGATCAGAGCCATTCCTTGGGAACAGCGGCGGGATCGGGAAGCGGAACAGGAAAGGGGAGGGTCCCTGACCCAATCCCGGACCCCAATCCCAGGGAGAGGCCCCGCCCCAGTCCCGGAATGGACCCATCCCTTCAATCCCGGACCCCTCCCCACAATCCCAGACCCCTCCCCAGGCCCAGCCCCTCCCCAGCGCTGAACGGACCCCCCCTCAATCCCAGCCCGCCCCGATCCGGACCGGAGCCATCCCCAGAGCCTCCCCCATTCCCGGCCCGGACCCTTCCATCCCTTTTTGGGGCGCTCCTGCCGCTCCCCGCCCATTTCTGGGGGTCCCAAAGGGCCCCGCGGACCCTCCCCATTTTGGGGGTGTTGGGGTGGCCCCAGGGCCGCCCCGAGGGCCGAGGGGGGATCGAAAGCCCCGAACCCGAGGGGCTCCTGGGGGTGCCCAGTTCCTCCCGTCCGCACCCCAAAACAGATCCTGGCCAATCAGAGCGCGCGGCGCTGATGACGATCCAGCTCCCGGGCACAAACTCGGCGCACTGGCCCCGCCCGGCGATTCTCAGCGAATCAGCGCCCGACTTGGCTGTGACTCATCGATTGCCGGGCAGAACCCAGCGGCTCTCACAGCGCTGGCCAATCAGAGACTGCGCGGGGCCATTTCCAGCCAATCAGAGCGTTTGTCGCTGATGACTCATCAGTTGCCAGGAGCGGAATTTGGGGCGGGGGGAGGTGACCCCGGGGATGGGGATGGGGCGTGCGGGGGCAGCCGGGGCCGCACTGGTGGCACTGGGGGCGCTGGGAGCCCCCCCGGCCGCGGGGGGAGCGGGGGGCGCGGGGAGAAGGGGGGCGGGGGCCCCAAATTCAACCAAAGGGGCGTCGGGACCCCCAAAGGGAGCAGGAGGGGCCTGGAACCCCCAAAACCAAGCACGGGAGAGGGGACTGGGGGAACGATGGGGAAGGGGCGGGAGAGCGGGGGGAAGAGGGGGATGGGACCCCCAAATTGAGGTTGGAGGGAGCTGCGGACTGGGGGAAACCCCCATCAAATCCCATAAAAATCCCACTAAATTCCCATTAAATTCCATTAAAATCCTATTAAAATCCTATTAAATTCCGTTAAAATCCCATTAAATTCCCTTAAAATCCCATAAAATCCTATTAAATTCCATTAAAAGCCCATCAAATTCCATTGAAAGTCCATAAAATCCCATTAAAATCCCATTAAATCCTATTAATTTCCTATTAAATTTCATTAAAATCCCATTAAATTCCATTAAAATCCTACTATATTCCTATTAAAATTCATTAAAATCTCATCCCATCCCATAAAATGATCCCAAACCCACACAGAATTGGCCCTGAATTACCCCCCACACACACAGCCGTAAAAACCCAAAAATGTGAAAAAATACCCCAAATTATTCCAAATTTACCCTGAATAACCCCCAAAAAACCCCCAAATAACCCCAAAGGCACACAAATAACCAAAATCCCCTAAATGACCCCAAATCCCCCAAATGACCCCAATCCCATAAATGACCCCAATCCCATAAATGGGACTGGGAGAGGGGAGGAGAGGGGAGGGAAAGGTGGAGTGGGACAAACTGGGTGTGAAAATCAAACTCTGCAGTCAGACAGAGCAGGGATTTGTTTGTCCTGCGCCAGGAGCGAGGGGGATCTCTCTGGCAAAACCCACCCGATCTCCTTTAGCCTTCAGTTCCATTTTAACAGTCCCAATTACAAAACTTCATTAGCACACTCACATTTGCATAAAGCTGTGTCTCGGTTTCACAACCCTGTGTGGCCTCAGCGCCTGCGTCAGTTCCTCCTGTGGTGCTCCTCACTCTTCTGGTGCTCTTTTGATGAAGGCTTCTGTCGTCCTCCTCACGTTGGAAAGTTTTACCTGGATCATCAGCCCATGCCTGGTGCTCCTTGTTCTCCAGTCTAACCTGGATTGAGCTGATTTTGCCCTTTGCAGGTTCTGTTCAAACTTGCTCTCTTGCTCTGGGTGCGTTTGCTGTATCGCTTGCTCTGCTCTCTCCCTTTCTCTGCTGTCTCGCTGGCTTTGCCTGCACATCTCGCTCCAGGGCTGCTTGTGGGGAACCTTTCCTTGCACAGCCCTGAGGATTCCCCCAGCCCGGGCTCCCAGCAGCTCCACGCCCGACCAGGAGGAGCAGCAGGGCCAGGGCTGACAGGGCGTCCCCCCAGATGTGGCCCCCGCTGGTGACACAGCCGGGCCCTTGGGAGGCTGCCTCAGGCTTTATTGTCCACCAGCATCGCAGGAGGGAGCAGAAAATCCTCCTGCAGACGCTGATTCCGGAGCCTCCCAGCGCTTCCTTGTCTCCAGGAGCTTCTGTCGAGCCCCAGTGAAACCTCGGTGCCACATTGTTCCACAGCCTCACAACGCTCTCCTGGCTCCCATGAGGTCCCTCTGTGTCCTGCTGAGCCTTGGCTCCATCAGGGTCTCCTGGCTCCATCAGGGTCTCCTGGCTTCCATCAGGGTCTCCAGGCTCCATCAGGGTCTCCAGGCTCCATCAGGGTCTCCTGGCTTCCATGATGCTCCACTCTGTCCCAAGGGGCATCCGCAGCTCAGCTCTGGAGCCCTGCAAGATCCAAAGATTCCCCCCAAAAACACCAGCCCAGGGACCCCCAGGATATTTGGGCTGAGCTCCCGCTGCCCAGGCACCTGCATGGAACCCAAGTGACCGCTGGGACTCCATGGAATGTCCTGGAACAAACTGTCCCTGGTCAGACAGGGATGCCCTGGAACACAGGTGCCACTGGGACACGAACACTGCCCACGGAACCGAGTGACCATGGGGACAGAGCCGGGGCTGATGGAACACTGGAGAACATTGTTACCCCATGGAATCTCATGGAACCAGGTGTCCATGGGGACAGAGCTGGGTCTGATGGAACCTACTGGAACACAGGAGAACATTGTTACCTGTTGGAACCCTGGCTGCTGAGAATTTCAGACTTTCTGAGCTGACAGACACTGACCCCCAAGAGAACACTGCATTGGACCTGAGGCTGTGGAGCAGGCTTCCAAAATGGAATGACAGAACTGGGATAATGGGTGTGGAGTTTGAATAGAAGGGTGTAATATCACAGGGTGGACAACTTGGAGTTTAAGGTTTTAGAATATAGTAATATATATAAAGCAAGATGGAGGTTTTAGGGCAGAGGCTGATCCTTTCTCTTTGCCTTCTTCACTTCTTCCTCACCTTCTTCTCCTCCTTCTCCTTCTTCTTCTCCTTCTCCTCTTCCTCATCCTCGTCCTTCCTCTTCCTCCTCCTCCTCGGGTCTGGGTGGTATTGTGTAATTGGATAAAAAAGTCTGCCTTCTTGGGCATGGATGGTTGGTTATTGGGTTAAAAGTAAAAATAATTTAGGTGTCATTACTTAATTGGACAGTTTATCCTCAAAAGACCTTGCAGAGAGAGAGATGGGGCTCCATTTTTACCTTGTTAGCCAAGTGCTGCAGAACTCACAGCTTGTGAGACTGTTCTAGAGACAAGAGCTAATGAACACCTGAGTCCAAACAAGAAATGCTGTCTTGGGATTTCATCCCGACCTTGGCAGAAAAGAAGCAAAAGAATTGACTGTTACCCCATGGAATCTCATGGAACCAGGTGTCCACTGTTTCACGGTGCAGCCCCAGAGAGTGGTGAGACCATTGTGTCACCATGGAATATCCTGAAACCAAGGCTCCCTTGTGACAAACCTGGGCTTTATGAAACCAAGGACACCGCTGGGATGCAATGGAATCTCAAGGAACCAAGGGTCAACTGTCAACACATCAGCTTCTCAGGAAACCACGGAGAACACTGTGACACAGAGAGGGGCCTCATGGGACCCAGGAGACCATGGTGACACCGTGGTGGAATCTCATGGAACCCAGTGTGAATTGTTCCAGGACCCAGGAGACCATGGTGACACCGTGGTGGAATCTCATGGAGCCAAGTGCCCAGAGTTTCACAGCTCAGCCTCATGGAGCGCTGGAGACCATTGTGTCCCAATGGGAACACAGGGAATAAAGGCTCCTTAGTGACACAGCAGGGCCTCATGGAATGCAAGAGATCATCCTGATGGAATGGAAACTCATGGATTCAAGGCTCCACTCTTTTGCTGCGTGGCCTCATGGAATGCTGGAGACCATTGTGGCACCATGGAAACAAATGGCACAAAGGCTCCACTGTGACCCAGCAGGGCCTCATGGAACCAAGGACACCGCTGTGATACAATGGAGTCTCATGGAACCAAGGTCCAGTTGTGACAAAGCTGAGCCTCAAGGAACCAAGGACAGTGCTGTGATGCAATGGAATCTCTGGGATCCAAGGATCAATTGTCAACACATCAGGTTCTCATGAAACCAAGCAGAACATTGTGACCCAGTGGAATCTCATGGGAGCAAGGCTCTGCTTTGATCAAGTGGGGCCTCGTGGGACACAGGTGCCACTGGGACATTGTCAGGCCCAGTAGGAACAAGACCCCACTGTGTCAGACCAAGGCCTCATGGGACCTGGGAGAGCACTGTGACACAATGGAACCTGATGGAACCAAGGGCCCACTGTGACACGGCAGGGTCTCATGGAACCCCTGTGCCACTGGGACATTGCCAAGGCTGGTGCAAGCAAGGTTCCCCTGTGACAAAGGCAGGCCTCGTGGCACCCAGGAGACCATTGTGATGCTGCCCTTTGTCACAATGGGCCCGTGCTTCTGTGAGGGTCCATGGGCCCACAATGTTCTCCTGGGTTCCAGGAGGCCCCGCTGGGTCACAGTGGCCCCTCGCTCCCACGAGCCACAGCACGGTCCCCGCTGCCCCTGGGTTCTGTGAGGCCATGCTGCGTTCACAGCTGACACTTGCTCCCATGAGATTCCAGTGCGTCACAGTGGTCCCCATGTTTCCATGAGGTTCTGCTGTGTCCCAGTGGACACTGGGTTCCACAAGAGCTGGCAATGTCCCGCTGGCACCTGTGTCCTGTGGGCCCCACTGTGCCAAAGCAGAGCCTTGGCTCCATGAGATTCCAGGCTGTCCCAATGCTCTGCTGAGCTCCCTGAGGCTGTGCTGTGTCCCAATGGACACTGAGTTCCACCTGCCCTGGCAATATCCAAGTGGCCCTTGGCTTCCATGAGGCCCCGTTGTGTTTGCAGGTGACACTTGGTTCCCCAAGATGTCATTGTCACGCCGCTCTCCTGGGCACCCTGAGGCCTTGCTGGGCAATAATGGAGCCTTGTTCCTGCCAGACCTGGCAATGTCCCAGTGGCACCTGTGTCCCATGAGGCCCCACTTGGTCACAGCAGAGCCTTGGCCTAACAACTGACCCTTGTTTCCTTGAGATTCCATTTGTGAAAAGCACGTTCACTCTCCTGTGGAAATGTGAAAAGTTTAATAAAGGACAATGGGAGACCAGGACCATGGAGCAAAGGTTATCACGGCCGGGTGCATCTTGGCACTCAGCCAGGAGCACCCTGTTACCTTCGGGGATCCCCCTGAAATACCTTTCCCCTTCCATCAGCCTGGTGCATATTCATAGACCCTCGTGCATATCCATAACCTACTTTACATATCCCAGGAACGATTTTACATGGCCCCTCCTTGGGTCTGCCTTTTCAGAGCATGTGTGTTCCTTGGCTGTGCTTTTGGCTCCTTCTCTTTATCACCTCCAGTTTTTGGGCCTTGGTCCACTCTGCCTTCAGACGGGGAGTGCTGACAGTTGGCAGATCTGTGCAGGTGTCCTCATCCTGTGTGCATTGGATGTTATCCCATCCAAGCAGGCAGTTTAACACAAGCACACTTCTGTCAGCTATTTCACTACTATGTCTAAGCTCAATTAATAACAGAAATGAAAACTATATCTTTAGAACAAAGTTACTTTAACACCACAGATATAAAATCCATTTTCATATTTGCAAAAAGCCAGTATTATGATATTTATCTCTAACAGGGTGGAGGAACCCTGGCCCAGGCTCTGGCCCTGGGGGACACGGGGACGCTGCCGGGGGGTCCCTGTCCCCCTGTCCCCCCCAGGGCCCCGGCCCCCCGTGCCCGTGTCAGGCTCTGGGGTCGATCTCGTGGAACATCCTCTGGGGGAGGCTGCAGCGCCGGGGGCGGGGGGACCCGGGGGGACAGGGGGGGACCCCGCTGTGCACGAGCAGCGTTGGACTGCTCTGGGGGGAGCTGTGAGGGGGCCGGGGCAGAGTGACCCCCCCAGGGACCTCACACAGCCACCGTGATGTCACACTGCCTCCTGTAATGTCACACAGCCCCCGTGATGTCACACAGCCCCTGTGATGTCACACAGCCCCCGTGATGTCACACAGCCCCTGGGATGTCACACAGCCCCCGTGATGTCACACATCCACCTGTGATGTCACACAGCTGCTCTCTGAGTTCACAGGCCACCTGTGAGGCCACAAAGTCATCTGTGACATCACACAGCCTCCATATCATGTCATTCAGCTGCTGTGTGATGTCACAGAGCAGATTTGTGATGTCACAGTCTTGTCTGTGATGTCACAACCTTGTCTGTGATGTCACAGCCTTCTCTGTGACATCACACAGCTGCTCTATGATATCATACTCCATGTCACAACCTACATTCTGATGTCACAGAGCCACCTTCGATGCTGTCACAGCCCCCTCAGTGCTGTCCCACAGCCCCTTGCTGCCATCCCAGCTGCTCTGTGCCTCTGTGACACAGCCCCAGAGGTGCTGCTGTGACACAGCCCCCTCGGGGCCATCCCCAGCCCTGCCAGTGCTGAGCCCCTGTGAGCTCTGTCTGTGCCCTGCTGGTGTCCCTGAGGGGCCCTGGCAGTGCCCCAGCCCTGCTGGGCTGTGCCCAGGAGCTGCTCCTGGCCAGAGCTGTCTCTCTGCAGCGCTGCCCTTGCCAGGAGCTGCCTCTGGGCCAGGAGCCCGGCCCAGCCCAGCAGCACAGACACAGCACAGGGACTTTAATCACCCTCGGGGGCTTTGCTGCTCTCTGCATCAGACCCAGTCCCTCAGAGAGGGCTCAAAGAGCTTCTCAAGAGCTCAAAGTGAGATTGAAACACTGAAGTTTCGTGTACTTTAAAGAGATCCCTGTGAGGGACAGGACTGAGAAAGTGTCCCCAGGTTCCAGGGAGAGCAGAGCACTGCAGGCAGTGATGGCAGCTGGGGACAAGCAAGGCAAAGGTGTCTCTGGTGCTGAGCACAGCTGGATGTGTGTCAGGAATGCAAAGGGCCAAGGCCTGAGCCCCAGGGCCTGGCCAGGCAGATCCTGTCCCTCCCTCCTTGCTCAGGGCTCTTCCCGGGATGGGCACTGGCATGTGGGGATGGGCAATGCCAAGGGAGGAGCCTGGGGCGGCCCTGCCAGGCTGCTGAGCAGGGACAAGGAGGCAATGAGGCCCCAGCCCTGCCAGGGTCACTTGTCCCCTCGTGGCCCCAGGCCCAGCAGCCATGGCCAAAGTGCTGCCCAGGCTGGCTCTGTCAGGGCTGTCTTGCAGCTGCTGCCCATCCCTGTGCCCTGTGCAGCCCAGGCTGTGCCACGGTGTCCCTGCCCCGCGCCTCTGTCCCTGCAGGCTGTCGGCATCCCCCGGCTGCCCCGCCTGGCTGGGCCCTTCCTTTGCTGACAGCTCTGCCTCCTGCCTGCCCCTGCTGCCCACACAGAGCCTGGGGCTGCTCCAGGCTCCTGCTGGGGACGTGCTGCACCACAGCCCTGCCCTGGCAGGGAAATTCCTTTCTCCTGCTGCCAGGCTGGGCCTCCCCAGCTGCCCTTGGCATTAATTCTGTCTTTCTCTGGCTGTTTTCCACTATGTCAAAAGGATCCACCATCCCTGAAATCTCCCTTTAAACACTCTCATGGCTCTGCTCCACTGTCCTCAGTCTCCACCCCACTGAGCACAGAGCTCCTTTGTCCCTATACAGAGCTCTTGTGCCCAAGGCCTCCAAACCCTTCCTTGGGACATCTCTGGGCCCTCTCCAAGGTGTTTCCAAATGAAAACATTCAGCTCAGAGTCTCAGAAAATCACCAGAGGACAGGGCCAGCCCAGCCTGTCTGTCCTGGCTACTTTTGTCTGGGAACAATCTGTGGATATATGGAATTGGGGAGGTCAAATTCTAATTTAGGCCATGCTCCCTGGACAAGAAGGCTGGTTCTTTTCCATAGGAATGAAGGAACAGAGCCCCAGTGTTTCAGAGGCAGATGAGAGGTGACCACCAAAGGCCAAGGCCAGGCAGAGCTGGCAGGTTTTTTCTGGGAGATACCTTTGCATAGAGGAAATTTTTGAGGGAGAGTACCAGTTTTGGCAATGGGCATCTGAAAAGTCAGACAGTTCTTTTCCATAGCAAGGAAAGCACGGAGCCCCAGTGCTCCAGGAGCTGATGAGAGGCCGCCCTTGACATCCCAACATCAGCCAGAGCTGTCAGGTGGCCCTGGGAGGCCAAGGCAGCCAGAGCTGTTCCATGTTCCCTGGGTTCCATGGGGCCCCACAGTGTCCCAATGGTCCCTTGCTTCCATGGGGCCCTGAGGTGTCACAATGCCCCCTTGGTGACACGAGGCCCTGAAGGTTGGAATGGTCTCCAAGGTTCCATCAGGCCCCACAGAGCCATAATGGCCTCTGGGTCCATGAAGCCCCTCTGTGTCACCATGGCCCCTTGGTTCCATGGGCTCCAGTGGTGCCACAATGGTCCCCTTGGCTCCATGGGCTCCAGTGGTGCCACAATGATCCCCTTGGCTCCATGGGCTCCAGTGGGGCCACCATGATCCCCTTGGTTCCATGAGGTCCCCACAGTGTCCCAGGGATCTCCATGGGAAGGAAAGAACCCAGCCCCAGGGTTGCAGGGCAGCCACCAGAGGCCAAGGCCAGCCAGCCTTGATGGCACTGGCAGATTTTGCCTGGGAGCAGCCCTTGGATATTCAGAATTTCAGAGGTGGAATCCCAGTTTCAGACATGGACACTGGAGGAGAAGGATGGTTCTTTTCCATAGGAAGGAAAGCACAGAACACCGGTGGTGTTTCAGGGGCAGATGAAAGGCGGCCATCAGAGGCCTAGGCCAGCCAGACCTCTCTGTCCTGGCAGCTTTTGTCTGAAAGCAACCCTTGGATATCGGGAATTTGGGAGGTGGAGCCCCAATTTCGGCTGTTTCTGCATGGAGAAGAGGGACAGCTCTTTTCCATAGGAAGGAAAGCACCCAGCCCCAGAGTTTGGACAGCAGGGGAGAGGCACCCCCAGGAGGCCAAGGGCAGCCAGACCTGTCTGTCCTGGCAGCTTTCACCTGGGAGCAATCCTCGGATGTACGGAGTTTTGGAGGTGGAATCCCAGTTTTGGCCATGGTCAGGATGGGTGGTTTTTTTCCAAAGGAAAGTAAAGCACAAAGTCCAAGTGTTTTGGAAGCAGATGAGAGGTGGCCACCCTCAGGCCAAGCCAGCCAGACCTGTCTCTCCTGGCACCTTTTGTCTAGGGGCTTTCCTTGGACATTGGGCATTTTGGAGGTGGAATCTCAGTTTTGGCTGTGGGTGCCTGGACAGGAAGAAGAGTTCTTTTCATTAGGAAGGAAAGCACAGAGCCACAGTGTTCCAGAGGCAGATGAGGGCCAGCCCTCAGGAAGCCAAGGCCAGCCAGACTTGTCAGTCCTGGCAGCTTTTGTCTGGGAGCTATCCTTGGATATAGGGAATTCCAGAGGCAGTTGCCCAATTTTGGCCATGGGTGCCTGGTCGAGATGGATGGTTTTTCCCATAAGAAAGAAAAGCACATGGTCCCAGGGTTTCAAAGGCAGATGAGAGGTGGCCCCAGGTAGCCAAGGCAGCCAGATCTGTCTCTCCTGGCAGATTTCATCTGGGAACAATCTTTGCATGTAAGGGAATTTGGAGAAGGAATCCCAGTTTTGGCCATGGGCCCTCGAGGAGGATCAGGACAGTTCTCTCCCATAGGAAGGAGAGCCCAGAGCCCCAGTGCTTCAGGGGCAGATGAGGAGCAGCCCTCGACATGCCAAGGTCAGCCAGACCTGTCCAGCAGCCCCCGGGAGGCCAAACCAGCCACACCTGCTCCCCGTGCCCTTGGCTCCATGGGGCCCCACAGTGTCCCAATGGTCTCCTTGATTCCACAAGTCCCTGCAGTGTCACAGTGTTCTCCTTTCTTCTGCAGTGTCACAATGGCCCTTGGCTTCCCTGAGCCCCTGCAATGTCCCCATGGCCCCTCGGCTCCCTGTGGCCCCGCTGTGTCACAACGGCTCCTTGGTTCCACGGGCCCCACAGCTTCATCCTTGGCCCTTGGTTCCATGGGGGCCTGAGTTTCACAAGGGTCCCCCTGATTCCGTGAGGCACCAGAGTGTCACACTGGTCTCTTTGCTCCCGTGAGGTTCCATAGTGCCACCGTGGTGTCCTTGGATCTGCATTGTCACAGTGGCCCCTTGGTTCCATGAGTTTCTGGACTGTCAGCAATGGTTTCTTTGCTCCAGAGGGGCCTTGATGTGTCACAAGGGCTCCGTGGCTGGGTTTGTGTCTCACCCACACCGGAACCCAGCAGTTGGTAGCCATGTGCATTTCTTTCTATAGAGCTTCTGTCTTCCTGTCTCTCTGTCTTCTCCTTCTAATGCTCTTGACATGGAACATTTTTTGATAGCTCTACAACTGAAGTGATTAAACGTTTCCAGGTGTAATAGGCTGAGCTAATGAAGTTACTGCTGTGGTGGTTTATGTTGAATTGGATGTTTTAATAAATCTTTTTCCAAAGTTTCTTGATTTTCTGTACTTTGCCAGTAAAATTTTGTGTCATTTTGACCTCTTGAGAATATATGGTTGGTGTTCCTCCTGTGCACCAAACTCCAGTAAAGGAACCTTTGGTTACTGTGAGAAATGACTGCTGACTTTCAAAATTTTAAAAGTTTTATTCAGCCTTAGCAGAAATGGCAACAAAAGGCCTAAATAAGGAAGAACAGGCCTGGGAGCTTCCCTCGTGGCTGCCCACCGCGTGCCTGGCTCCTCCTCAAGATGGACGCTTCGCCTTTTATACCCTGGGGCTGCATCAGCCAACCCTGGCCCCTCCCACAGTCTGTCAGTCAACTCTTCTTTGCTGTTTATTGGTGGAGTCTGCTGTCCTGCAGCTTGATTGGAGGGTCAGGTGCTGTCATGCCACGCCCCCTCCCTAGGAACGAGTTTTTGTCCTCGCCTTCTTTGCGCCTGTCCTGGCTGGCTCAGGCTGTCTGATGGTAACAACAGGGGGGAAAGGGGACTGTGGGGAGACCAGAGGACATCTAAACAACAGACTGCAATAACATAATCACACATCAATAAAGCTTCTCTTCATATTCACACAGAATTCATCCCTTAATTGTGAGAGCCAATCATCTCATTAGCCACCTATAACACAAAGGGAACTAAAATTACCATAAAAAGGCTTGGTTCAACCTAAAATTACCCAAAGAAGCCTAAAATCCACCCATATGACACTAAAATCAGCCAAAGGCATCTAAAATCCGCCTTAAACCTGCCCAGTTTATCCTGAAATCACCCAAACGGGCCCAAACCCCACTCAAATGGGCTTATAACATCCAAAGGTATCTAAAATCCACCCTCAAACCCACCACATTTGGCCGAAAATCAGCCACAGGGGCCTAAGATCCACCCCAAAAAGCCTGAAATCACTGCAAGGGATCTGAAACCCACCCTAAACCTGCCCAGTTTGGCCGAAAATCACCCAAATGGACCTAAATTCTCCAGGAGCAAGACCAAACCCAGCAGCAGAACCGGCACCAGCAGCAAGACTGAGACCGACACTGGAACTGGGATTGGCAGCGCTACAGGACCAGCACCGGGACTAGGACCGAGACCCCGACCAGAACCAGCACCAGAACTGGCACTGGGACCAAGACTGGGACCAAGCCTGACACTGGGACCGGCACCAGGAGCGCTTTGGAACTGGGACTGGCACCGGCAGCGCTCCAGGACTGGGATCAGGACCGAGACTGGAACCCGGCACCCACACCGGGACTGCTCTGGGACCGGGACCAGGACCGAGACCGGGAGCCCTCCAGGACTGAGACCGAGAGCGTCACCGGAACCAGCACCGAGACTGGAAGCGCTCTGGGACCGGCACCGAGACTGAGATTGGCACTGGGAGCACTCCGGGAGCAAGACTGGCACCAGTAGCAGCACTGGGTCCAGAACCACTCTGGGACCGAGACTGAGACCGGGACCAGCACCGCCCTGGAATTGAGATTGAAATGAGAACCAGAACCAGCACCGGGAATGCTCCGGGACTGAGACGGAGACCGAGGCTGCCACTGGGACCGGGATCAGGGCCAGGATCACTCTGAGACAGGCACCAGGATCGGAAATGGGATTGGAAATGGGATTGGCACTGGGATCCCTCCTGGGCCTCTGCGTTCACTCCAGGGAGCTTTGGCTGCACCCCCAGGCAGGATGGGGAGGGACCCCTGGGCAGGGCGGGACCCCCTCGGTTCACATTGATCCGCTGCAGCCATCCCGGTCCATACGGTCCAGAGTTTGTATGATCCCAGTCTCTGCTCCTAATCCATACGGTCCCAGCCTGTGAAACCCCGGTCCATTTGATCCCAGTCTGTACAATCCCAACCCATACAATCCCAGTCCATGCGATCCCAGTCTGCATGGTCCTGATCCATATGATCCCATGCTGTATGGTCCTGCATGGCACACACTCCAAGGATCTGGAATTCCAGTTCCCAGCCAGGAAAAGATGTTCCTGCCCTTGAAGGCAAAGCTCTTAAGAAGGGGCCAAAAGCCAAGTGGAGCAAGAACCTACAGTGACATTTCACTGCCAGTCTTCAGAACTTCAGCCATGGCCTTGTAGCTCCTGCACTGGGAATTCAATCAGGGCAGGGTCTTTGGTGGCAGCTGCCCTGGCTCAAGGGAGGCACTGAGAGAGAAACAGAGCAGGCAAAGAGAGGCAGGAGAGAAAGAAGGACACAAACACAACCAGCTGAGAAGGTGGCACTCTGCAAACAGACCTGCAACGGACTGAAAATGAATGGGACAGAAATCAGTAACCCTGAGAGTTTTATTTACTATCAAATACATCCCACCCACCCAGTCCCACACAATCCCCATCCCACCACTCCAAATTTGGATCCCACTTCTCCCAATGTGTTTCCAACCCCATCTCACCCTGGTGGCTGTGGAATCAAATGAGTTTGGCATGGGATTTAGTTTTTTGGAGGTGGGAACAAGGCCTTTTGAAGTGGTATTGAGCCTGTATGAATTAAAATTTAGTTGTTTTCAGTGGGATTGAGTTGTTTTGAGGTGATCGCCTTGGCTTTTGGAGTGCAAAGAGAAGGAGAACACTGTGAAAAATCCCCCCACAGAATCCACAAATCCTCCAGAACATTGTCCCCAGACCATCAATTCCCCCTTAAAAAAATCTGAAATTGTGGAACTTTAGACATCTTTGATCAATTTATTTCATTTAACACTCTTTTGGCTGTTTTTAAGGGATGAAGATGAAGCAAAAGAAATTTAAGGCCAAACCAAAAGTAGAAGCAGCCAGGTGTGTTCCCAACATGGATCACAGGGAATGGGAGTGACCAGGGCTGTGCCCAAAGTGCCTCATCCAGTGGGGAATGGAGCTGGAGCAGCGCACGAAGCTCTTCCCGCACTCGGGGCATTCACAGGGCTTCCCTTACCGGTGCCTCCATTGGTGTCGGGTCAAGGCTGAGCTGCTGGAGAAGCTCTTCCCACACTGGGGACACTCGTAGGGCCTCTCCCCAGTGTGGATGCGCCGGTGCCTGATGAGGTCAGAGTTATTCTTGAATCCCTTCCCACACTCAGGGCATTGGAAGGGCCTCTCCTCTCTGTGAATCCGATAGTGCTGGAGGAGATGGGAGCTTCTCTGAAAACTCTTCCTGCATTGATCACACTCGTAGGGCCTCTCCCCAGTGTGAATGCGCCGGTGCTTGACGAGGTCGGAGTTTTGCCTGAGTCCCTTCCCACAGTCGGGGCACTGGAAGGGCCTCTCCTCTGTGTGACTCTGATAGTGCCGGAGGAGACTGGAGATGGTCGGAAACCTCTTCCCGCACTTGGAACACTCGTAGGGCCTCTCCCCAGTGTGGGTCCCCTGGTGCTTGATCAGGCTGGAGCTCTGGCTGAAGCTCTTCCCACACTCCCTACACTCAAAAGGCTTCTCCCCAGTGTGGATCCTCTGGTGCCTAATCAGGACAGAGCTCTGGCTGAAGCTCTTCCCACACTCCCCACACTCGTAGGGCCTCTCCCCAGTGTGGATCCTCTGGTGCCTGATCAGCTCAGAGTTCCACCTGAAGCTCTTCCCACACTCCCCACACGTGTGGGGCTTCTCCCCATCATGGAGCTGCTCATGGAGCAACAGCTCCGAGCTCTGGCTCCATCTCCGGCCGCCTTCCTGGCCCAGGCTGGCTCTTTCCCCCTCAGATCCCCGCCAGCTGCGTTTGCAGCCCCTCCTCGTGCGGCATCTCCGGGCCTTTTCCTCCCCGTTGGCTTCCTGCGCCGTGGAGCCACTCAAAACGGCCTCTGCCACCAGGTTCTGCTGCGGGCATTTGTCCTCCCTGCTCTCCATGCTCAGCTCCTGCTCTGGGGGAGGAAGGACAAGGACACGATGGGATTTGCCTCCGTGCCACAGGCAAGGGCAAGGAGATCCCCCCAGGGCTGTGCTGCAGCCGGGGCCGTGCTGGGCTGGGAGATGCAGCAGCACAGAGGGGAAAGGGGCACTGACTTCCTCCTCACCTGCCTCAGTGTCCCGGGGCATCTTCCTCTTCCTCGCAGCCTCCCAGGGACTGGCAATGGGAAATCCTGGTAGAGAGGATGAGAGAGTAAGAGGGTAAGTGGGGAAGAGCGTAAGAGAGTAAGGCTCCTGTTACAATACAATAAATCTTCTTCTGTGTTGAATATTCTATTTTTTATTAACCAATCTAGTACAAGACACAAATCCTATAGCATTTACATACAGCCTTTAGGATTCATTACATCACCATACTGTGTTACATTTTAAACCCTAGAAATTACTCTTTGGACCCCTTCTGCTGAGCTAGTAGGGTCTGCTCTGACCCTTGGATCTTTCTGCAAGCAGAGGGAATTCTTCAATCAAAGGGGATTACCTACAGTCGGGCCACACCATTGTTTTCCAGTTGTACACTAGCTAAGGTATCTCAGAGGTTGCTATCATTTAAATCTCGCTTCTACTTTATATATTCTCAAAATCTTTTGCTAGACAATTGTATTTATAAGCCTTCCCTGTATCATCTTCCCCTACACACATTAAGTCTGAAGTTCCCTCTGTCCGAGTCCATCTCTACAAGTCACCGGCTATGTGGGCTCCATAAAACCCTCCCAAGCACCAAGATTCAGCCCTGAAAAAGCCTCCCAGGAGTTCCCCGTCCCTGGTCCCTCCCCTCTGGTGTTCGGGGTTCCCCCCTGTCCCAGCTGCTGGGGTCACGCTTGGATTGGGGGTCCCCCTTCTCCTGGGTGCCCGCCCTGCCCAGGCTGCTGGCAGTGCCAGCAATGCCAAAAGCTCCCCCCTCTTGGCTCTCCCCATTCCGGGATGCCGGGGCTCTTTGGGCTCCTGGGCTCCCTTCTCCCCTCATTCTCTGCTCTGGGCTGCAGCGGCTCCAAGGAGTCCCCCCTGCCCCTCTCCAGGCTCTTGAGGCTCCCGCCAATGGCGCCGCTCCCCCTCTCTGGGCTCCCCACTTTGGGCTCCTGGGGGACACAGGGCTCTGCTCCTCCAGGCTGCCTCTGCCGGCAGCCGCCACCGGCACCCCCCGATGTCCCCCCGAGGGGCCTTTTCCACTCAGCCTTGGACTTCTTCATGCTCCAAACATCCCCCCAAAAACCCAACTGGGAGCAACTGGGAGTGACTGGGAACATGCTGGAGGGAACTGGGATACACTGGGAGATACTGGGAGGGTCTGGAACAAAAGTGAGGGTGAAAGAGAGCAACTGGAACCATGTGGAGCACAACTGGTTCAGACTGGCAGCGACTGGGAGCACACTGGGCTCATCTTTGGATCATACTGGGAGGGACTGGACTCATACTGGGAGCATCTGAGAGTGACTGGGAACACACCCTGCACATCATCCCCCATACCTGGCCTGACTGGGAGCAACTGGGAGCATGCTGGGAGCATACTGGGAGAGATTGGAAGGAACTGGGATTTTACTGGGACCACACTGGGAGGGCTGGCATGTGACTGGGATCAAACTGGAGCTTACTGGGATCATACTGGGGTTGAAAGGGAGCGACTGGGATCACACTTTGGGCTACTGGGAGCAGCTGAAGGAAATTGGGATCATGCTGCAAGCAAACTGGAGGAACTGGGAAGGACTGGATGCCTGCTGGAGGCAACTGGGACATACTGGGCATGACTGGGGGATTATACTGGGAGAACTGACACCTTACTGGGGCCACTGGCAGTGCCTGGAAATGACTACAGACATGCTGGGGGCAACTGGGATATACTGGGAGTGTCTGGAACCATACTGGGGGGACTGGAACCACATTGGGAACAACTGGGACCATGCTGGGGAGAACTGGGACCATGCTGGGGGCAACTGAGAGTGAGTGGGATCATACTGGGAGGGACTGGGATCATATGGGGAGTGACTGGGACTAGAGCAGGGACAACTGGGTTCAACTGGGACCATACTGGGAGTGTCTGTAACCATAGGGGAGTGATGGAAGCACACTGGGAACAGCTGGGCCCATGCTGGGAGCAACTGGAATCACACTGGGGGCACTGGCATCAGACTGGGATTGGCTACAATCATACTGGGATCAGAGTGGGTGTGACTGGACCCTGACTGGGGGTTACTGGGGGCTATAGGGCCCATGCTGGGAGCCAACTGGGGACATATTCAGAAGAACTGGGAGCAACTGGGAGATAACTGGGAGCAAATGAACCACACTGCGGTGACTGGGAGTGCCTGGCAATGACTGCCAGAATGTTCAGGGCAACTGGGATATACTGGGAGGGTCTCAGACATCTGGGTGGTGACTGGGACCAAAGTGGGAGCGACTGGGAATGTGCTGGGGGAACTGGGAACAAACTGGGAGTGACTGGGGCCCTGCTGGGAGAGACTGGGATCATACTGGGAGCAGCCACTGCCGGCACCGGCACCCCCGAACCCCTTTCCGGCCATCCCGCCCCTCCATCCCCAGCACCCCCCATTGCCGGGGGCCCGGCAATCCCAGGGGTCCTCCCCCCCCCTCGGGGCCCCCGCTTTGCCCTTCTGGGGCTCTCCTCTCCCGGGGCTCCCGCTCGGGGAAGCCGCGGCTCTCCCGGGGCTCCCCAGAACCGGTGTCCCCCCGCCGCTGCCGCCGCTCCCGCGCGGTCCCCACGTGGCCCCGGCAGAGCTCGCAGGGCCCGGCCGGGAAGCCCAACCCCCACCGCGGGGGGACCCGCATCCCCCCGCCCCCCGCCGGGGCTCTGCCGCCACCCGCACCGGGACCCCCAAAAACACCTCCCGGGGACCCCCATGTCCCCCCGAGGGCCATCTGCGGCTCGGCTTTGGAGCCCTGCCAGCTGCAAACATCCCCACAAAAAACCCCAAACCCAGGCACCCCCCGGCACATTTGGGCCACGCTCGCCCCTGCCCGGCCACCTGCGGGAATGGGGGGCGATGCTCCTGGGGCTGCAGCGCCTCCAAGGTTCCCTCTCCCCTTCTCCAGCTGCTTCTGCTGCCGCTCGGCCTCTTCCTCCCTCCCTCCTCCTCCCGCCCCGTTCCCGAAGGCCGAACCGTGAGGGGAAAGGGGGCGGGGAAAGGGCGGAACCGTGAGGGGAAAGGGGGCGGGGAAAGGGCGGAACCGTGAGGGGAAAGGGGGCGGGGAAAGGGCGGAACCGTGAGGGGAAAGGGGCAGGACCAAGGGGACGCGCGGTCCTAAAAGGGCCCAGTTTGGTTTAAAATCACCCAAAAGGGCCCCAAATGCAGCTGAAATTCCGCCAGGCCTGGCCTAAAATCAGCCAAAGGGCCCTTGAAATCCATCCTAAATCCACATGGTTTGGCCTGAAATCAGCCAAATGGCATTAAAAGTACCCAAATGGGTCTAAAGTCCAACCTAAAGGGCCTAAAATTTCCCCAACTGTTTTAAAACCCATACAAAATGGCCTAAAACCACCTTTTAATCTCAGAAACGCAAGAAAATCCACCTTAAAAGAACCTGTTTTTTCCTAACCCAAATGGGACTAAATTCCAGCTGCTTTTGCGTTTAAGTCACCCAAACTTGCCTGGAACCAACACAAGTGGACCTAAAATCCATCCTAAAAAGGCTTGGTTTGACCTAAAAACATAACAATCCACACAAATAAGCCTAAATTCACCAAAAAAAGGGCCTAAAATCACCCACGCAGCATTAAGATTCACCCATATGGAAGTAAAATCATCCAAAGAGATCTAAAATCCATCCTAAAACAGCCCAGATTATTCTAAAATCACCTGAATGGGCCTAAACCCCACCCACATGGGCCTCAAACCATCCAAAGGGATCCAAAATCCCCCTCAACCCCACCAGATGGGGCCTCCAATCAGCCAAAGGGGCCTAAAATCCCCCCGGCCAGGCTGGGAATCCCTGCCAGGGATCGGAGCCCACCCTGACCCTGCCCAGGCCGGCCCCAAACGCCCCCGAAGGGCCGAGGCTGAGGCCGAGCCCGGGATGGGCTCCGGGCTCGCTCCGGGCCCGCCGCGTTCGCTCCGGGCAGTTTTGGCCACGGGCCCGGACGGGCCTGGGCGGGACTGGGAGGGCCCAGGGAGGGCTGGGCAGGGCTGCGGCATTTGGGGCTCTGTGGCCTGGGGGAGTTTGTTGGGAGCTCAGGGGCGATTCTTGGGGTGTGTGGAGAGAAGGGTTGGGTGTGGGGGAGTTGGGGAATTTTGAGGGGTTTGGTAGATTTTGGGGGGGTTTATTGGTGCTTTGGGGTTTCTGGGGATGTTTGGGGGTTTATTGAATTTTTGGGGGGGGGTTATAATTTTGGGGGGGATGACTGCGATTTTTTGGGATTCTCTGGAATTATGGGGGTTGCTTTGGGAGGTTTTTTAGGGGATTTTGGATGTGTGGTCCAATTTTACTGGAACTGTGGGGGTATTTAGTTGAATTCTTTGGGGGTTTGGGTATTTTTGGGAATTCTTTGGGATTTTTTGTTGGGAGTTGGGGGGATTTTGTTGCGGTTTTGGGGTGTTGCCAGGATTTCTTTCAGTCTTGGGGGGGGGGGGGGGGGAATTTTTTGTGACTTTTTATGCTTTTGGGGACATTTTTGGGGGATTTCTGGGGTTTAATTGGGATTTTGGCGGGGTTGTTGAGATTTCAAGACACTTTGTGGGCTTTTATTGGGATTCTAGGGTGTTCTAATAGGATTCTGGGAGGTTTAGTTGGGACTTTAGGGGTTTATTGGGACTTTTGGGTGTTTTAAGGACATTTTCATGCCTCTCAGCCCTTCCCCACACCCAGGGAATGCCACAAAGACCACCAAAATTCTACTAAACCGCCCCCAAATCCCATTAAAATTACTACAAGATTCTCAGAAACCCCAGAGAATCCCAAAAATCCCAGTGGAACCCACCAAAATTTAAAAAACCTCCTAAAAATTTCAATAAATCCTCCCCCAAAAATACTCCACAATCCCCCCAAAAAACACCCAGAATCCAACCCCCACCATATAAACAAAACCCCCCAAAATCATGTAACCACCCCAAATCCCAACAATTCCCCCAAAACTCCCAACAAAATCCCACAAAGCCCAAAAAAGCCACCCCAAGATCCCGAAAAACCCTCTCAAAACCCCAAAATCCCCACAAATCCTCCCAGACTCAGTGGGGCCGTCCTGAATCAGGGGGGCCCTCGGAGATTCTTGGGGAGGGGGCGCCATGGGAGACCCCCCAAAAACCGGGGGGGGGGGAACCCCTGCTTTGCCCCCTCCCCCCGAAACCCCCAGACCCCGGTTCAGGGCGGGCCTGGGACCCCCCGGGACCCCCAAATCTCCCCCGGGACCCCTCCAGGAACCCCAAACCCCCAGAGCTCCCCCAGGGTTGGCCCAGAACCACCCTGGACCCCAAAAACCTCCCCAGGACTCTCAGACCTCTCAGACCCCCCCATTTCCCCATAAAATTGAACCCAGACACACCTGAGACCCCCCCAAATCCATCAGACTGCCCCAAATCCCCCTCAGACCCCTCAATCCCCCCAAACCCTATGAAATCCTATCAGACTCCCCCAAATTTCTCCAGACCGCCCTCAGAACCCGCCCGATCCAGAACCCGCTCCGATCCCCTCAGAACCCCCCAGTTCCTCTCGCAATCCCCCAAAATCCCCTCAGACCCTCCCAATTCCCCTAAGATCCCCCTAAACCCACCTGAGAACGCTCCAGACCCTCGCAAGCTTCACCCAAAGCTCCCTAAAGCCCCCTCAGACCCACCAAAGCCCCCTCAGACTTCCTCATTCGCCCCAAACCCACCGCACACCACCGTATATCCCGTCAATGCCCCCAAAAATCCCCAATTTACCCTCAGACCCGCCCCAAACCCCCCCAGTTTCCCCCCCGGCCCCACCTCAGCTCCTCCTCAGCCGCTCCCGCCTCCGCCGCGTGCGCGGGCTCCCAACAATGGCGGCGCGCCCCGCCCCGAACCCACCAATCACCGCGCCGCATTCCCTGAACCAACCAATCATGGCGCGGCTCCCCTCAGCAACGCCCGCCTCCCCCGCCCCGCGCCAGCCAATCAGAGGCGAGCCGGAAGCGGCGCCCCCTTCCCCGCCGCCGCCGGGACCCCCCGGGCTCGGGACAGGAGCGAGAGGGGCCTGAGAGGGGATCGGGGGGGGCGGGGGAGGGTCCGGGGGGTCTGGGGGGGCTTTGGGGAGGGGTCCGGGGGTTGGGGGGGTCCAGGGGGTCTGGGGAGGGGTCCTGGGGCATTGTGGGGGGACCTGGGGGTGCGGATGGGTCCTAAGAGGGGTCCTCAAGGGGGGGGGGGGGGGGGGGTCGTGGGAGGGTCTGGGGGGTTGGGGGAGGGGGTCGTAGGAAGGCTTGGCAGGGTCTGGGGGTGTTGGGATGGTCCTGGGGGAGTTTGGGGAGGGCTCTGGGGGGTCCTGAGGGGGTCCCGGGAGGGTTTTGGAGGTTTTTGGGGGAGAGGCTCTGGGGGGTCTCAGGGCACATCCCAGGGCTGGGCCCCATTGGGCTCTGGGGGCAGGTTCCTTCCAGCCACAAGCATTCCAGGGTTCTGTCAGGGACTCCCTGCCCTTCTTGCCTCTGCTCCCAGCTGCAGAATGTGCAGCAGAGCCGCCTTTGCTGTCTGCTCGGGGAGCCCAGGCAGCTGCTGGAGCCTGAGCCTGCCCTGCACAGCTCCCTTGGCAGGCACGGCAGGAGCAGCGCCCTGGCAGCCTCAGCAATCGCCCTCTGGCATCTCTGGCACACTCTGCAATGGGCTGCAATTCCAGCTGCCAGCAAGGAAAAGCTGCTCCTGCCCTTCAGGGCCAAAAGTCTGAAGGGGCCAAGACACAAGGGCACCAAGATCTTACACAGACATTTCACTGCCAGCCTCCAGAACTTCATCCAGGGCTCTTTGAGCACTGGATGGGGAAGGAAAAAAAAAATAAAATCAGGGGAGGGTCTTTGGCTGGGAGCTGCCCCAGGTAAAGAAATACCCTGGAAGGGAAAAGGAGGCAGACCAAGGAAGGCAGGAGAGAAAGCAGGACACAAATGGCAACCAGCTGAGAAGGTGGCACTCTGAAAACCAAACTCTGAACGGATGGAATAGCAATGGGACAGAAAGGAAGAATTCGGAAACTTTCTTTACTCTGATTCTCTGAGCAACCTGTGCAGCCAGGACTTCAGCACCCTGACAGGGAAGAAGCATTTTCTAGATCAAACCTGAATTTGATCCCTTTTACTCTGAGCCCAGTAAATCCCAAGGAACTCATTTGGGGTCGTTTTCATCAAGGGCCCGAGCTCTTTGTTCCAGCACATCCAGCGAGCACCAGGCAGGACAGCACGGGAACCCAGCTCCCAGCTGAGGGACTCAGAACATCTCAGCACCAGCAGGGCACATTGCTCATCTTTGCTCCAATAGACAGCATTGAAACTGATAGGTAATGACAGCCTCCTCATCACCCCAATCCCTTCTCCCTTTTAAACTTTCTCTGAAATAACCAAAACAGCTCTTAAAATTCCTTTCTCTTTGTCAATCCCTGATCATTTGAGAGCTGACTCAGGAAGAGAGCACAACATTAATCTGTTGTTATTCAGACGTGGCTTGTTGTCCGTCTCTCCCTACTAAATGACAACAGTAGATCTTGAGAATAACCTGGTATCCTGAGGAATTTTTCCTGCAGCAAGTTATCTTCCTATCACGGTTCATGTGTAATTTTATTGCTTATTAAAGACCACTATAAATACAGTACAGCACCTTGCAATTCCTTCCCCTTCTATTTGTAAACCTCGAAGTCTTCCAGGTCTTAACAACAGGAAAAACCCTGTGTCACCCTGTAGGGATATGAACATCTTGAGGGTTTGGACACATGCCAGGACAGCCACTGTAAGAGCTGGACCGCCTGGAAAACCAACTGATGTCACAGTATTTTATGGTGAGAGGGCAGCTGCAGCTGCCCCAGGAATTTCTTTTCATTTGAGAAGCATCAGGAAAGGCCAAGAGTGTTGAAACACACAGAGCCTGGGGGAGGCATCAGGGTATTTATTGTAGCAGTTTCTCCCTGTAAAGAACCCCCTGCCAGGCTCAACTGGAGAGATAATTCTCCAGTAACATCCAACCATCAGCTCCTTTTTGGGTGGGATGAGGAACAGCCATCAGCCCCCTCCAGCACTGGAGATATTTCAATGCACCGAGCAGCAGTGCCTGCAGGGGGAGAGACTCTTTGGCTCTGGGCTCTCTGGCACTTTCTGCTGCAAGGCCATTCCCCTCTGGAGCCCACCCGAGCAGCCACACACTGCCCACAGGGGCTGGGGGCAGAGGCACAGCCTGGGGGGCTCCCCTCGGGCCAGCCCTGCTGGAATGGGCACGGGCAAGGCCAAGAGCCAGCCAGGTGCTGCTTCTGGAGGGGCTGGGAGCAGCCAGGGAGGCAGCACCAAAGGGACACATCTGAAGGGCTCTTCTGGCTCTGCAATCCCCACCCTCAACCCATTTTCCCATCCAAATCCCCTTTTACTGCTCAAATCTCCTTTTTTTCTGCCCCAAATCCTTCTTTTGTACACCCCAAATCCTTCTCTTTTCTCCCCAAACCCTCTTTTCCCACTCCATATCTCCTTTTCCCCACCCCAAATCCTCCTTCTTTCACACCAAAATCTCCTTTATCCATCCTAAATCCTTCTTTTTCCACCCCAAATTTCCTCACCCCAAATCCTTCTTCTGTCACCCCAAATCCCCTTTTGCCACCCCAGATCCCCATCCCAAATCCCCTTTCCCAGCCCCCAGGAATTTTGGGGTTCCTGAGGGGTTTTTGGGGTTTTTCCCAGCATTGTACCCAGGGTCTCTCTGCAGACATTGCACCTGGAAGCTGCCCCAAATAAACCCCTAATAACCCAAATTAAACCCCAAATAACCCCAACTATACCCCAGATAATCCCAAATTTTGGGGACTTGGCGGGGGGCGGGGGGGGGGTGATACTAAAATTTCGGGGTTTTTGACACTTCAGGATTTGGGATTTGGGGATATTTGACCCCCAAAGTTTTGGAACTGGGGGTGTTTGACACCCCAGAATTTGGGGTCCTTGGGAACTGGGAGGTTTGATCCTAAAATTTGGGATTTAGTGATTTTGACACCTTGGGGTTTTTAGGGGGGTGTTGATCCCAGAATCTGGGATTTGGAGGTGTTTGACACCCCAGGATTTGGGGTCCTTAGGTTTTGACCCCAGAATTTGGGGACTGGGAGGTTTGACCCCAATTGTTGAGGATTAGGAGGGACTGATCCTAAGATTTGGGGTTTGGGGGGTTTGACATCTCAGAGCTTGGGGATTTTTGACCCCAAACTTTGGGAATTGGGAATGTTTGACACCCCAGGGTTTGGGATTGGGGGGTGTTTGTTCCCAGGATTTGGTGGGTTTTGGAGATTTTGTCCCCAGGATTTAGGGATCACGCGGTTTGACCCCCAAACTTTGGGATCAGGGCAGTTGGACACCCCAGATATTTCAAACTCCATGATTTGAGGATCTGGGAGTTTTGACCCCAAAGTTTGAAAATTTAGGGAAGTGACCCCAGGATTTGGGGGGGATTTAACTCCCAAAGTTGGGGGATCGGGGGGTTTGACACCCCAGAGTTTGGGATTGGGGGGCCTTTGACCCCAAAGTTTGGGGGACTGGGGGGTTTGGGGATGTTTGACACCTCAGGATTTGGGATTTAGGGGGTGTTTGACTCCAGACTTTGGGAACGGGGGGGTGTTGGACACCTCAAATGTGTCAAACCCGGGATTTGGGGGTGAGGGGGATTTAACCCCAATGTTTGGGAACTGGGGAGTGTTTGACACCCCAGGATCTGGGATTTGGGGGGGTTTGAGCCTAAAATTTGGGGTTGGAGCTGGGGGGCAGGTTGAGATCCCAGTGTTTGGGTTTGGGGGTGTTTGACCTCCCCAGTGTTTTAACCCCCATGATTTGGGGTCGGGGGGGAGTTGACCCCAGGATTTGGGGTGTTTGACCCCAATGTTTGCCCCCCACCCCCCACCGGGTTTGGGGTCGAGGTTGAGATGGGAGCCATTCCCTGGGAACAGCGGTGGGATCGGGATTGGGAACAGGAAACGTGAACTGGAATGGGATCAGGAACGGGACCTGTGAACAGGAATAGGAGCGGGATCAGGAATGGGATTGGGAACGGCATCGAGATTGGAAACAGCATTGGGATCAGGAACGGGAACAGGAACGGGGAGGGTCCCTGACCCAATCCTGGACCCCAATCCCAGGGAGAGACCCCACCCCAGTCCCGGAATGGACCCATCCTCACAATCCTGGACCCCTCCCCAATCCCAGCCCCATGGAATGTCCTGGAACAAACTGTCCCTGGTCAGACAGGGGTGCCCTGGAACACAGGTGCCACTCGGACACGAACACTGTCCATGGAACCGAGTGTCCATGGTGACAGAGCCAGGGCTGATGGAACACTGGAGAACATTGTTACCCCATGGAATCTCATGGAACCAGTTGTCCATGGTGACAGGGCCTGATGGAACACTGGAGAACATTGTTACCCCATGGAATCTCATGGAACCAGGGGTCATGGTGACAGAGCCGGGCCTGATGAAACCTACTGGAACACAGGAGAACATTGTTACCTGTGGGAACCCTGGCTGCTGAGAATTTCGGACTTTCTGAGCTGACTGACACTGACCCCCAAGAGAACACTGCATTTTGACCGCAGGCTGTGGAGAAGGCTTCCAAAATGGAATGATAGAACTGGGATGATGGGTGTGGAGTTTGAATAGAAGGGTGTAGTATCACAGGGTGGACAACTGGAGTTTAAGGTTTTAGAATATAGTAATATATATAAAGCAAGATGGAGATTTTTAGGGTGGAGGTGATCCTTTTTCTCTGCCCTTCTTCTTCACTTTCTTCTTCTTCTTCCTCACCTTCTTCTTTTCCTTCTCCTTCTCCTTTTCCTTCTTCATCTTCTCCTTCTCCTTCTCCTTCTCCTTCTCCTTCTCCTTCTCCTTCTCCTTCTCCTTCTCCTTCTCCTTCTTCTCCTTCTCCTCCCTCTTTCTTCTCCTCCTCTTCAGGTTTGGGTGGTATTGTGTAATTGGATAAAAAAATCTCCCCATTGTTGGGCACGGGGTGGTTGGTTATTGGGTTCAAAGTAAAAATAATTTAGGTGTCATTACTTAACTGGACAGTTTATCCTTAAAAGACCTTACAGAGAGAGAGATGGGGCTCCATTTTTACCTTGTTAGCCAAGTGCTGCAGAACTCACAGCTTGTGAGACTGTTCTAGAGAAAAGAGGTAATGAACACCTGAGTCCAAACAAGAAATGCTGTCTTGTGATTTCATCCCGACCTTGGCAGAAAGAAGCAAAAGAATTGACTGTTACCCCACGGAATCTCATGGAACCAGGTGTCCACTGTTTCACAGTGCAGCCCCAGAGAGTGGTGAGACCATTGTGTCACCATGGAATATCCTGAAACCAAGGCTCCCTTGTGACAAACCTGGGCTTTATGAAACCAAGGACACCGCTGGGATGCAATGGAATCTCAAGGAACCAAGGTCAACTGTCAACACATCAGCTTCTCAGGAAACCACGGAGAACACTGTGACACAGAGAGGGGCCTCATGGGACCCAGGAGACCATGGTGACAGCGTGGTGGAATCTCATGGAACCAAGTGTGAATTGTTCCAGGGCCCAGGAGACCATGGTGACACCGTGGTGGAATCTCATGGAACCAAGTGTGAATTGCTACGCATGTCCCTGAGTTTGGGAGGCTAAAGTATGTGCATGTCACACTGGACACCTACCGTTGATTCGAGTGGGCGACTGTGCAAGCAGCAGAAAAGGCCTCTCATGTAACGCGTCATTTGAGCAGATGTTTTGCTGGAATGGGCGTTCCAAAGCAGATTAAGACAGACAACGGCCCAGCCTACAGCCGTCAATGAATGAGAAAGTTTTGCCAGCAATGGGGAAACCATGGAATCCACAGGAGTTCCTCACTCTCCCACAGGACAAGCTATAGTGGAAAGAAGTAATCAGCCTCTGAAATTATATCTTGAAAAATTTAAAGACATTAAGGATCTGCAAGAACAACCGTACAAGGCTTCCTCCTGGGGTTTTCCTTAACTGTGGGGACAGAGCCTGGCCTGCAGTGCCCCAGAAGGCTCTGGGAGGACCATGTTATTTCGGCAAACTAACATTATTTGCCCCTAGCATTCACCAGATGCTTAACATCAGTCACAAGTCCCAACGCTCAAGATGCAGTGTACATCAGTTAGGCCCTGAATGTAGAGATGATGTACAATTATGGGAACCACCATCAATTCTATTGGCATCACTTTTCGCGACAGGCGTAGCCTCTGCACGGGCCCTCACGCTATTGAGTCACGTGGACAGGAAAACAAGTCAACATCACGTCTGCAGTGTTAGATGAACTCACTACTGATGGCGACAGCATACTCCATGCAGTATTACAAAATAGGGCTGCCATAGATTTTTTATTGCTAGCGCAAGGACACGGTTGTGAAGACTTTGAAGACATGTGTTGTTTCAATCTATCAGACCATAGTGTTTCAATCCATAAACAGATCCAATGGCTAAAAGAGCATACGCAGAAGCTCATGGTAAATGATAATCCATTTGATAGCTGGCTGTCTTCTATTTTTGGGGGTTTATCTCCCTGGCTCATATCCCTTATGAAAGAAGGATTACGCTGGTTAGGAATAGTGCTTGCGATCATAATAGTTATTAGAATTGTCTATTCTTGTATTATGAAAAATGTAATGCAAGTAATCGATAGGGCTTTGCTTGTACAAAAAGAAAAAGAGAGAATTGTGGAAGAATGGCTGGAGGAAAAGGGCCATGGATCTGTGGAAATGTTGTACAAGCAAACCCCATGTTAACTTAGCAGCTTAGCATAAGTGAGCCATACTTAGCATACCCAGGCCACACGCCATGATAGGAAGATGCTGCATCCTGCCTGCTGACAAGGTCGAGAGGGCAAGGACAGCGACGAGAACCGAAACCATAAAGTATGCATAACCACAAAGTAGGAGGAATATGTAAATGTAATCTCTTGTTTTAAACCAGTAAACTCACGACATGTATGAGCAATTAAACCAATAAACTAATGGCAACTACGCATAATTACTGAAAAACAATATAAAAGTACCGGTGTACTCAAAATAAACCGAAGCTTGCTTTACCAATCATATTGATTGATCGCTTGTCTTCCCTCGCTGCCCTCAGTGCTTCTGTGAGGATCCATGGGCCCACAATGTTCTCCTGGGTTCCAGGAGGCCCCGCTGTGTCACAGTGGCCCCTTGCTCCCACGAGCCACAGCACGGTCCCCGCTGCCCCTGGGTTCTGTGAGGCCGTGCTGCGTTCACAGCTGACACTTGCTTCCATGAGATTCCAGTGCATCACAGTGGCCCCCATGTTTCCATGAGGTTCTGCTGTGTCCCAGTGGACACTGGGTTCCACAAGAGCTGGCAATGTCCCACTGGCACCTGTGTCCTGTGGGCCCCACTGTGCCAAAGCAGAGCCTTGGCTCCATGAGATTCCAGGCTGTCCCAATGCTCTGCTGAGTTCCCTGAGGCTGTGCTGTGTCACAATGGACACTGAGTTCCACCTGCCCTGGCAATATCCAAGTGGCCCCTGGCTTCCACGAGGCCCCGTTGTGTTTGCAGGTGACACTTGGTTCCCCAAGATGTCATTGTCACGCCGCTCTCCTGGGCGCCCTGAGGCCTTGCTGGGCAATAATGGAGCCTTGTTCCTGCCAGACCTGGCAATGTCCCAGTGGCACCTGTGTCCCATGAGGCCCCACTTGGTCACAGCAGAGCCTTGGCTTAACTACTGACCCTTGTTTCCTTGAGATTCCATTTGTGAAAAGCACGTTCACTCTCCTGTGGAAACGTGAAAAGTTTAATAAAGGACAAAGGGAGACCAGGACCATGGAGCAAAGGTTATCACGGCCGGGTGCATCTTGGCACTCAGCCAGGAGCACCCTGTTACCTTCGGGGATCCCCCTGAAATACCTTTCCCTTCCATCAGCCTGGTGCATATTCATAGACCCTCATGCATATCCATAAACTACTTTACATATTCCAGGAACGATTTTACATGGCCCCTCCTTGGGTCTGCCTTTTCAGAGCATGTGTGTTTCTTGGCTGTGCTTTTGGCTCCTTCTCTTTATCACCTCCAGTTTTTGGCCCTTGGTCCACTCTGCCTTCAGACGGGGAGTGCTGATAGTTGGCAGATCTGTGCAGGTGTCCTCATCCTGTGTGCATTGGATGTTATCCCAACCAAGCAGGCAGTTTAACACAAGCACACTTCTATCAGCTATTTCACTACTATGTCTAAGCTCAATTAATAACAGAAATGAAAACTGTATCTTTACAACAAAGTTACTTTAACATCACCCATATAAAATCTGTTTCAATATTTGCAAAAAGCCAATATTATGATATTTATCTCTAACAGGGTGGAGGAACCCTGGCCCAGGCTCTGGCCCTGGGGGACACGGGGACGCTGCCGGGGGGTCCCTGTCCCCCTGTCCCCCCCAGGGCCCCGGCCCCCCGTGCCCGTGTCAGGCTCTGGGGTCGATCTCGTGGAACATCCTCTGGGGGAGGCTGCGGCGCCGGGGCCGGGGGGACCCGGGGGGACAGGGGGGGACCCCGCTGTGCACGAGCAGCGTTGGACTGCTCTGGGGGAGCTGTGAGGGGGCCGGGGCAGAGTGACCTCCCCAGGGACCTCACACAGCCCCCGTGATGTCACACTGCCCTTGTGATGTCACAGAGGTCCTCTAATGTCACACAGCCATCTGTGATGTCACACAGCCACTGTGATGTCACACTGCCCCATGATGTCACACTGCCCCTGCGATGACACAAAGCCACCTGTGATGTCACAGGCTATCTGTGATGCAACATAGCCCTCCCATGATGTCACACAGGCATCTGTGATGTCACACAGGTCCTCTGATGTCACATAGCCCCCTGTGATGTCAGAGGCCACCTGTGATGTCACACAGCCCCTGTGATGTCAGAGGCCACCTGTGATGTCACACAGCCCCCTGTGATGTCCCCAACCACTCTGTTATGTCACACAGCCTCTCTATGAAGTCATTCAGATGCTGTGTGATGTCACAGAGCAGCTTTGTGATGTCACAGTCTTGTCTGTGATGTCACAGCCTTCTCTGTGACATTGCACAGCTGCTTTGTGATATCATACTTCATGTCACAACCCACATTCTGATGTCACAGAATCACCTTCTATGCTGTCACAGCCCCCTCAGTGCTGTCACAGCCCCCTCAGTGCTGTCCCACAGCCCCGTGCTGCCATCCCAGCTGCTCTGTGCCTCTGTGACACAGCCACAGAGGTGCTGCTGTGACATAGCCCCCTCGGGGCCATCCCCCAGCCCTGCCAGTGCTGAGCCCCTGTGAGCTCTGTCTGTGCCCTGCTGGTGTCCCTGAGGGGCCCTGGCAGTGCCCCAGCCCTGCTGGGCTGTGCCCAGGAGCTGCTCCTGGCCAGAGCTGTCTCTCTGCAGCGCTGCCCTTGCCAGGAGCTGCCTCTGGGCCAGGAGCCCGGCCCAGCTCAGCAGCACAGACACAGCACAGGGACTTTAATCACCCTCGGGGGCTTTGCTGCTCTCTGCATCAGACCTAGTCCCTCAGAGTGGGCTCAAAGAGCTTCTCAGGGACTCAAAATGAGTTTAAAAGTCCAAATTCTCTTTAACTTTAAATGGGACCCACTGAGGGATAAAACTCATGTCAAAGTGTCCCCAAGTTCCAGTCAGAGCAGAATAGTAAAGGAAGTATGACAGCCCTGGACAAGCAAGGGAAAGGTGTCTCTGGTGCTGAGCAAACCTGCGCCTCTGTCCCTGCAGGCTGTCAGCATCCCCCGGCTGCCCCGCCTGGCTGGGCCCTTCCTTTGCTGACAGCTCTGCCTCCTGCCTGCCCCTGCTGCCCACACAGAGCCTTGGGCTGCTCCAGGCTCCTGCTGGGGACGTGCTGCAGCACAGCCCTGCCCTGGCAGGGAAATTCCTTTCTCCTGGTGTCCACTCTGGGCCCCACCAGTTGCACTTGTGCCATTATTTCTTTCTCTGGCTGTTTTATACACTGAAGAAAAGCTCCAGCCTCTCTGACACAAGCCTTCCATCCCATCCAAGCAATTCCTGTTCTGTCCTCAGTCTCCATACCACTGACCCCAGAGCCCTCAGCCTCTGCCTGCTGGTTTTGTGATGAGGCCTCCAAACCCCATCCTGGGAGATTTTTGGAATAAAAAAAAGGTTTGTGAAAATGGAAAAATAGTGGTCAAAGGTATTTTCTCCCAAATCTTGCAGTGACAGAACAAGGGTCAATATCTTTAAACTGAATGCAGTGCAGAGCTGCTTAGCTGGCCCAGCCTGGGCACATCTGACTGACAGGGCAGCACCTCAGACTGGAAAAGCCGCAGCCGAAAGTTTAACAGCAGCATCTCCTGATATTTCCCTTTTTGAGTGGTGTGGGAATTCCTCCCTGCAGTGGGGACACCCCTCGAGGTCACTGCTCCAGGCTGAGCCAAAGGGATTTGCCCATGGTCATTGGTCTGTGGGAGTGACATCAATGTCTGCTTAATTACCAATTTTCCTTTAATAGAGTTTCTTTTAAATAATTTCCTAGTGCTCTATATAATATATTCTACATCTCTTACATCCTGGTGTAAATATTTCTGATTTAGGCAATTTTCTCTAATCATTACCATAACAGATAATACATATTTATATAAATATACCTGGTTTGCCATCCCTAATCCTGTGGGACATATCCTATACAGGTTTATTTCCAACTTTATAATTCTTTACACACAAACTTTTGAAAAGTCTGGAACTAGGATTGGAACCAGCTGCTGGAACCAGCTGCTCCAAGGCTCCTCTCCAAAAGGAGTTTAGAAAGCCTGGAGGTCCTTGGGGGTATTTTGGGATCTGCGGGGGCTGCTGGGGGTCCTTTCAGCACCTCGTGACCCAACAGAACTTCTCTAATAAACGTTGCCTGAAGGTCCCACTGTGCCCATGACAGGAACCCCTGTGAGTGTCTGGGACATCCTGGCTCTTTGGCAGCCTGGGCACTCCTGGGATGTCACCGTGGAGCCCCCGTGAGTGCCTGTGACAGATCGGTGCCTTTGCAGCCCAAGGTGCCCTGGGATGTCACCATGGAATGGCTGTGACTGTCTCTGACCACAGGGCTCTTTACCATCCCAGAAAGCCCTGGGAGGTCTCCATGGAGCCCCTGTCTCTGTGTGTGACATTCCAGCTCTGGAACAGCCTGGGGACCCTTGGGAAGTCCCCATGGAACCCCTCTGAGGGCCTGTGACAAATCTGATCCTTAGCAGGCAACCATCACCAGCCCCCTGTTGCTGTGGTTAGTTTCCATGCAACCATCACCAGCCCCTGTTGCTATGGTCAGTTTCCATGGCAACCATCACCAGCCCCTGTTGCTATGCTCAGTCCCTCGGCAGCTCCATGGAGACCCCATGCCAGGGGTGGTTGCCATGGACACCAGCTCAGGCCTGCAGCCAGAGCCCGTTGCCATGGCAACCATTGGCAGCCCCATCCCCAGGCTCATGGGATCCCAGAAGCACAGAATGGGCTGAGCTGGGAGGGACCCATCAGCATCCTCCAGTCCAACTGCTGGCCCTGCACAGGACACCCCAACAATGCCAGCCTGGGCCTGGCAGCCCTGTCCAAATGCTGCTGCAGCTCAGAGAGCCCTGGAGCTGGGAGCCTTCCCTGGGGAGCCTGGGCAGGGCCCCAGCAGCCTCTGGGCAAAAACCTTTTCCTGACATCCAAGCTGAGCCTGCCCCGACTCAGCTGCAGCCATTCCCTCCACTCCTGTCCCTGGGCACCAGAGGGAAGAGGTTCCCACAGCCCCAGCCAGGGACCCGCTCCCAAGGCGGTTGCCATGGCCACCAGGGCTGGCACCAGCTGGGATGCTCGGTTTCCACGGGCCGGGCTTCAGGAATGGGATTCCCCAATTTCCTGCTCCCGCTAAAACCGCACTGCCCTCGCTGCCCTCCCGCCTCCTATGGAAAGCACAAAAGGCAAAGATCCTGGGCTGGGATAAGAACAATTTATTGGAACAGCAACGAGATAAGGAACAAACAAGAACAGAAACAATATTGATAAAAGAAGGGATAAGTAAAACTATTTAACGAGAAAACTTAAACATCAACAACTGGCTCTTCCTGCCAATCTATGTCCTCCTATCTGGAAAGGACACCCTTCTTCTCAGGGAGAGGGAGAGAGAGAGAGAGAGAGCCCCTTTCCTGCCCCTAGCAATGTCCTGAGGTGGGAGTGAATGTAGCGACAGGGCCATGGCCAGACCCTCATGTTCTCCAATTATACATCATATCATTGGCAGGGGCAGGAAAAGGGACAGGTGTCTTCTCAGCATGGATCACTGGGAAAATGGATCACCAGGCTTCTGACCAACATGGGGTCTCCAATGGGGGGTGAAGTTGGAGCAGTGCAGGAAGCTCTTCCTGCAGTTGGAGCATTTGCAGGGCTTCCCTTACCTGTGCCTCCATTGGTGTCTGGTCAAGTGAGAGCTGCTGGTGAAGCTCTTCCCGCACTGGGGACACTCGTAGGGCCTCTCCCCAGTGTGGATGCGCCGGCGGGTGACGAGGGTGGAGTTGTGCTTGAAGCCCTTCCTGCAGTCAGGGCATTGGAAGGGCCTCTCCTCTGTGTGAATCTGCTGGTGCTGGAGGAGACTGGAGCTGCTCTGAAACCTCTTCTGACACTCCGGACACTCGTAGGGCCTCTCCCCAGTGTGGATTCGTTGGTGGGTGACGAGGGCAGAGCTGCAGCTGAAGCCCTTCCCGCACTCCCCACACTCGTAGGCCCATTCCCCAGTGTGGATCATCCGGTGGTGGATCAGGGTGCTGCTCTGCCTGAAGCTCTTCCCACACTCCAAGCACTTCTAGGGCTTCTCCCCATCATGAAGCTGCCCATGGGCCACCAGCTCCGAGCTCTGGCAGGAACTCTGTCCACCTTCCTGGCACAGGGTGGGTCTTTCCTCCTCAGAGGCCCCTGGGCTGGGTTTGGAGCCCCTCCGCCTGTGGAGTCTCTGGGGATTTTCCTCCCTGTTGGATTCCTGTTCCCTGGAGTCGCTCAAAATGGCCTCTTCCACGAGGTTCTGCTGAGGGGATTTCTCCTCCCTGGTCTCCATCCTCAGCTCCTTGTCTGGGGGAGGAAGGACAAGGAGAGGATGGGATTTGCCCCTGTGCCAGAGGGAAGGGGAAGGAGATCCCCCCAGTGCATCC